>CM021106.1:273912195-273990099 GCA_007115665.2 Sequoiadendron giganteum
GAGGGAGAGATAGAGGGTAGAGGGTTAATGGTAGAGGGTAGAGGGTTTAAGGGTTAAGGGTTGAGGGTAGAGGGGAGAGAGATAGGAGTGAGTGAGATATAGAGAGACTTGAGATAGGGAGAGGGGGTAGGAGGGAAAAATTTGAGAGAGAGGGAGGGAGGGGAGATATAGACTCCCTCATACCTTCTCTCTCTCTCAAGAATCTTCCTCGTACCCCATCACCCTCTCTCAGGCCTCTCTCACTCACTCACTCCCTTTATCTCTCTCCCCTTTACCCTTAACCATAAACCCTAAACCCTAAAACCTTATCCCTTGAAACCTACACCCTTAAACCCTCTACCCTCTATTTGTCTCCCACTCGCTCCCTCCCTATCTCTCTCTCAAGTCTCCCTCCTTCCCCCTCTCCCTCTCTCAGGTCTCTCTCCCACTCACTCACTCATTTTATCTCTCTCCCCTCTACCTTTAACCCTTAACCCTCTACTCTCTACCCTTAACCCTCTACCCTCTATCTTTCTCCCACTCCCTCCCTCTCTCTCTCTCACTCCCCATCTCTCTCCCATCTACCCTAACCCTAAACCTAAACCCAAAGACTCTAACCTCTACCCTTACCCTCTACCTCATCTCTCTCCCACTCCCTCTCCCTCTCTCTCTCAAATCTCTCCCTCCTACCCCTCTCCCTCTCCCAGGTCTCTCTCTCTCTCACTCCCTCTATCTATCTACCCTCTACCCTTAACCCTAAACCCTTAAAACCTCTACCCTCTACCCTCTATCTATCTCCAACTCCCTCCCTCCCTCTCTCTCTCAATTCTCTCCCTCCTACTCCCTCTCCCTCTCTCAAGACTCTCTCACTCACTCACTCCTATCTCTCTCCCCTCTACCCTATACCCTCTACCCTTAACTCTCTACCCTCTATATCTCTCCCACTCCCTCTTTTCCTCTCACTCTCTCACTCCCTCTATCTCTCCCCTCTATACTTAACCCTAAACCCTAAACCCTTAACCCTTAAACCCTCTACCCTACTAGAAATTTGTGCCTCAATCTAGCTGGTTTATACCGCTTTGGCCTGGCGACTTCATGTGTTCAACCTTTGCTTGTCGTTGAGACTCTATTTGGTCAATGGAACTCCTGGGGGTGTTTCAGTGATGACCCAATGGGTTTGTCTTGGAAGCATGCTTTATCGGCTGGCGATCGCTATCGACAAGAGTTTTTGTGTTGTTCCATTGATGGGCCGATGCGGCGAGGCGATCTCATATTAGTGGGTGACATTTCATGTCCCACTGATATGTCGATATGCATTGAGCGGTTGAAGTTGGACCAAACAGCGATGAACTTGATCAACAACTATAATTGGTTTAATTTGATGGTGCTTGTCCTATTCTATGCCCTTTTGAGGGAAGTACCACTAAGAAATTTTTAGCCGAGCGGAATTGCTTGTGCGTTCAACACGTGGTACTGAGCTAAGCGGTGTTTGTAGCGGAAGGATGGTGTGTCCCGAACTTTATGCTAAGTGTTGTCGGTTGTAGACACTTGTTGGCCATTTGGATAAAGGCCGCAGAATATTGTGGATGCCTTTTGAGATGCCCTAAAAATTTATGAGCAACTTATACATGGCTCGGTGGAACCCAAGTGTGACTCAAGCGAAGAGTGCAAGGATGATGGATGCGTGGCAGCTTCAAATGCCTATTTCGAGTAGGCTCAAGGGAATATTGGAGATTCCCTCCTCGATGCCCTGGAAGTCCATGAGTGGTGGGCGCGTGTCTCGGTGGGCCCGACTACGGCGATGGTTAATGTTAGCGAAGGCGATTTCCTCCTGACTACGGTTTTGTTGGTTGTTGGCAGTTGTTTGACTAACCACCATACCGTGAGGGCTTTTCCCTTGGCTAGCGGTAGAGTTGTTCACCACTGAGCCTCAGAGGTTTGATGGATGGTTAGTGATAGAGCTCAAGGTGACTGATCTACAAGTGGCAGACGAATGACAGTGCGACACGTGGGGAAATCTCATTGGTGTATTTTGCATCATTGTTGCAAATCAATGGCTAGTGACCGAAAGATTGGGCACTTGTCTTGAGGGTTTAATCAGAGTGCAAAATTGATTGCAGGGCGGCTCGGTGTCATCTGCTAGGGTGGTGCACGCAACCCGAGATGGTGTAGCTTTTCAGTGGGGTATTATGAGATCCCTAATGGCCATTGGTTGAAGTGAGGTCGTCTAGAGGTTGATGGAATGATGACAAATGTTGATCGATAGTAAGCCGAAGCTAAGAAGCTGAAGCTGAAAGTAGAGCAAGCCCATAAAGATCAGATTGAAAGATCGAATGAGCGACAAATCAACAAATCCATGATTGGTGAGCTCGGTCAGAGATCGAAGTGTGTGTGTGTTCGAGCGGTATGCGCAGAGCATTGTAACCGCGAACATTGAGACACACTGAACTTGAGAAGATGTGAACCTGATGAGACCTTGAGGCTGTGTTGGTTGAAAGGTTGGTTGTGCGAGTGGGCTGAAGAGCTGAAGGGAATCTTCATCATATGTCTTGTGAGGACATTGTAATAGTGCAAGGTTGTAGATCTATGTTGTTGTCTGTATTTCTCTAGATGAACAAGATGTAACTCTTGTAATGGCTATGAGACTGATATTGTATTGTAACCATTTTGTTGCTGAATAATATATACAATGGCTCTATCTTTTGGAGTGTGGGTTTTTTTACCCAAAAGGGTTTTCCCCATGTAAATCTGTGTGTTCATTTGTTTGTATGTTCATGGTGTTGAATCTGGTTTAAGTTAGCATGTGCTTTTCTCAAAAGGATCAATGGGGGAGATCTATTGTGCCTGTTTCCGCTTTATGGCATAGTAGTTTGTATCTTTGGGGTGATTTGAAGAGATGAAAATCATCAAAGGCATTGTTCTTCTTAGATATTTCATTCTAAGTTGACTCATCCTTCCACAACATACCCTCTACCCTCTATCTCTCTCCCACTCCCTCCATCTCTCTCTCAATTATCTCTCTCCTACCCCCTCTCCCTCTCTCAGGTCTCTCTCACTCACTCCTATCTCTCTCCCCTCTACCCTCTACCCTTAACCCTTAAACCCTTAAACCCTCTACCCTCTACCCTCTATCTCTCTCCGACTCCCTCTCTCTCTCTCTCAAATCTCTCCATCCTACCCCTTTCCCTCTCTTAGGTCTCTCTCTCTCTTAGTCACTCCCTCTATCTCTCTCCCCTCTACCCTTAACCTTAAACCCTTAACCCTTAAACACTAAACCCTCTACCATCTACCCTTAACCCTCCCTCCCTCTATCTTTCTCCCACTCCCTCCCTCTCTCTCTCAAGTATCTCCCTCTTACCCCCTCTCCCTCTCTCAAGTCTCTCTCTCACTCACTCACTTCCTCTAACTCTCTCCCCTCTACCCTTAAAACTTAACCCTCTACCATTAGCCCTTAAATCCTAAACCCTTAACCCTTAAACCCTCTACCCTCTACCCTTAACCCTCCTTCCCTCTATCTCTCCCACTCCCTCCCTCTCTCCCTCCCTCTCTCAACCCTCTCCCTCCTAACCCCCTCTCCCTCTCTCAGGTCTCTCTCTCTCAATCACTCTCTCTATCTCTCTCCCCTCTACCCTTAAGCCTAAAGCCTAAACCCTTAACCTGTAAACCCTAAACCCTTAAACCCTCTACCCTCTACCCTGCCTCCCTCTATCTCTCTCCCACTCCCTCCCTCTCTGTCTCTCAAGTCTCTCCCTCCTACCTCCTCTCCCTCTCTCAAGTCTCTCTCACTCACTCACTCCCTCTATATCTCTCCCCTCTACTCTTAAACCCTAAACTCTTAAACCCTTAACCCTCTACCCTTAACCTTAAACCCTTAACCCTTAAACTCTCTACCCTCTACCCTCTACCCTTAACCCTCCCTCCCTCTCTCTCTCTCAACCCTCTCTCTCTCTACCCTTAACTGTAAACCCTAAACCCTTAACCCTTAAACCCTCTACCCTTAACCTTCCCTCCTCTATATCTCTCCCACTCCTCTCTCTCTCTCCTCCAAGTGTCTCCTCCCTCTCCCTCTCCCTCTCGCAAGTCTCTCTCTCTCACTCACTCACTCACTCACTCACTCACTCCCTCTATCTCTCTCCCCTCTACCCTTAACCCTCTACCTTATACATTGGATCTTCAACCCTCATCTATCTTTGTCCCTCCCTCCTCTTCTCTACTTCTCTCTATCTCACTTTGCCCTCCATATATCCCTCCCTCCATCCTTCCTTCTCTACCCTAATCCCTTAACCCTATACCCTCAACCCTTAAACCCTTAAACACTGAACACTAAACCCTTAACCCTTAAACCCTAAACCCTCTACCCTCTACCCTCAACCCAATACCCTCTACCCTCAACGCTATGCCCTCAACCCCTAAACCCTGAAACTCAAGTAAACTCTCTACCCTAATCCCTGAACCCTCAAACCTTAAACTCTCTACCCTCTACCCTAATCCCTCAACCCCTATACCCTCTACCCTATACATTGGACCCTCAACCCTATACCCTCTACCCTCAACCTTAAAACCTCAACCATCAAACCTTAAACCCTCTACCCTCTACCATCTACACTCTACCCTATACATTAAACGCTCAACTCTCAATTCTCAACCCTCAACCCTAGGTAGGTAGGGAAAAATAGGTGAGATACAAAGTGATAAAAGGAGAAGTAGGTAAACAGAGGGAGAGGGGAGATAAATATAGGTAGAGAGGGAAGGAGATGTAGATAAAGGAGATATAGAGAGAAATAGAGAGAAATAGAGAGGGGAGGGAGGGACAGGTAGGGATGAGATAGAGGTGAGTGTGTGTGTGTGTGTGTGTGTGTGCATGTGTGTGAGAAAGAGAGGGGGTTAGAGAGAGAGTGGTAGTGGGAGGGAGAGGAGAGATAGAGAGTAGAGAGGGAAATAGGTAGGGAGGAGACACAATTGAGATATAGAGTGATGGAGGGAGAGGTGGGTAATGAGAGGGAGAGGGGAGATAAAGATAAATAGAAAGGGAATGATATGTAGAGAGAGATGATAGATAGAGAGAAGTAGAGAGTGGAGGGATGGAGGGAGAGGAAAGGAGGAGATAGAGGTGACTGTGTGTGAGAGGAGAGAAAATTAGGGGAGAGAGGAAGGGGGAGAGAGAGAAAGAGAGTAAAGAGGGAAGGAGAGAGTAAGAGAGAAAGTGGGGGGAGGGAGAGAGAGGTAGAGAGAGTGATAGGTAGTGGAGGGAGAGGTAGGTAGAGAGGGAAGGAGAGAGTAAGAGAGAAAGTGGGGGGAGGGAGAGAGAGAGAGGTAGAGAGAGTGATAGGTAGTGGAGGGAGAGGTAGGTAGAGAGGGAAGGAGAGAGGGAGGGATAGTAGGGAGAGAGGGAAGGAGGGAGAGTGAGATGGAGAGAGAGTGGTGAGATAAAGAGTTGAGAGCTAAGGAGAGAATGAGAAAGAGAGATAAAGAGAGAAGGAGGTTGCAGTGAGGGAGAGGTAGAAAGGGATAGGTGAGATAGAGAGAGGGAAGGAGGGAAAGTGGGATAGAAGGAGAATGGTGATTTAGAGAGGAGGGAGTGAGATGGAATGTGGGAGAGAGAGATAATGGTGATTTAGAGAGGAGGGAGTGAGAGGTAGGGATAGAGATAGTGGTGAGATAGAAGGAGAGAGTGAGAAAGAAAGAGAAGGATGAAGATACAGAGAGAGAGGTAGGTAGAGAAAGGGAGAGGAGAGATAAAGAGTAGAGAGGGAAAGAGGTAGGGAAGGAGACATAGGTGATATAGAGAGTGATGGAGAGAGAGGTAGGTATAGAGAGGGGAAGAGAGAGGAGAGATAGAGAGTAGAGAGGGGTGGGAGAGGTAGGGAGGGATATAGAGGTGTGTGTGTGTGAGAGTGAGAGAGAGAGAATGGTGAGATAGAGAAAAGGAGCAATTAAGAGAGAAAGAGGGGGGAGGAAGGGAGGGACAATAGTGAGAGATATTGGGAGGAGAGACAAAAATAATGGGAGGGATTCTGAGGTTGAGAGAGGGAGGGAGAGGAGAGATAGAGAGAAGTAGAGAGGGAAGGAGGGAGGGAGTGTTAGGGAGGGAGATAGAGTTTTGTGTGTGAGAGAGAGAGAGGGATAGAGAGAGTGGTGAGATAAAGAGGAGAGAGTGAGAGGGAGGGAGAGAATTATGAGATAGATAGGAGAGTTAGAGAGAAAGAGGGGGAAGAGAGGGATAAAGAGGGATATAGAGTGGGAGAGAGATGTAGGTAAAGGAAGGGAGAGGAGAGATAGGGAGTAGAGAGGGAAACATAGATGAGATACAAAGTGATGGAGGGAGAGGTAGGTAAAGAGAGAGAGAGAGGATATAAAGATAAGTAGAGAGGGAAGGGGATGTAGAGAGATAGAAGAGATATCTAGAGAAGTAGAGAGGGGATGGAGAGAGGTAGATGTAGGGAGGAGATAAAGGGGTGAGAGAGAGAGAGAGATAGGAGAGAGGGAGGAAGGGAGAGAGAGAGAGAGAGGGAGTGGAGAGATAGAGAGTAGAGAGGAGAGAGTGAAAGAGAAATATGGTATAACTTGCTGACTACTAAAATTTGACCTCATAATTATTGAAATTTGACATGTTGATCACTAAAATTTGACTAAGTCTAAATTTTTTAAGATCTTCTAAAAACTAGAATTGCATTATAACTCTTAGAGATCTGAAACCACTCTCAAGCATCCTTCCTATATACATGAAATATAACTTAAAGTATAAAAAAGTAAATGTCCATATATGTAAATGTCAACTTATACTTAAATGTTTATTTCATGTATATAGTTTCCTTGAAAGATAACAAGAAGAAAGAGACAAGAAAAATAGATGAAACAAAATTCAATGTAGATTAAAACGCGAGCGCGTTATAACGTGCTTGCATTTTGGAAATCTTTTTTTTATTTCAAAAAATGCACACGTTTTTTGAAATTTAAACCATAACGTGAGCATGTTATAAACGTGCTTGCATTATGACTTGGTAATGACCGATCCTAGGCTCGATCATTACCAAGCCATAATGCGCTCGCATTTTTGCTATTTCGGGATGAAAAAGTAAATTGGCCACAAAATTGCTACCCATCTTTGTGCACTTACCCTTGTGAAGAATCTAAGTTTTCATGAAACAACAAATCATATTGAGGTTGAATATCATTACATTCATGAATAAGTCTTGCATCACCACATTCAGCTCCAATTCTCCTTGGAAAATTCTCATATACCTAATATACTCACCAAGTCTCCTAGAAAGATAAATTTTGAATTATTTTGAGGCTACATTTGTAAGAATAATATAATAAGGGGCAGAATGTTAGCATAATATATTACATTGTTGATTGTTAATTAACATCATCTTAACTGTTTTAGTTAAACTGCCTTCCTTAAACTACCTGGTTCCTATATTATAAATATATTTGTGTGGTGATCAAATAAATCATCAAAAAAATAAGCTCTTTATTAATTCCATCAAATCCACAAATTTCCCCACCAATTCTAGTTAACTAATTTACACCTCTCAAGTTAACTCTTGATCTATGATTAAATATCAACATCCCATTCTTTCTTCTAAAATTCTATAATATCACTCTTATCTATCATTTTTAATAAAGAGTCTTCAATGTAAAGCAATATTGTCAATTTACTCATAGAATGATATCATTATGTTGATATTGAGAACACCCACAAACCATCAAAGTCTTGAGAAAATTGCTTTAGTATTCTTGATTAGAGGTTTGCACGAAATTGGAATATTGTGTTGAATATTATTATTTTTATTCTAATTCCATGTTTAAAAATTTGTTTAGTCTTGACCTATTTACCACACAATTTTAACATGTTATGAGAGGAGTTTTTATATAATCCTATGAAAAGGATAATTAATTACATAAAGAAAATATATCATCTACATTGAAAGGATGGGAAATTTTCAACCATAATAATTGTTCCTCCACATATAGTTTGGCCCATGGAATTTGAGTTATGTAGTAGTTTCCCAACTTTTGGAGGATTCTATTTTGGTATGGCCACTAGCCTAGTGTGATACTCCACCATTTTATTAAAAAATTCCATATTTATGAGAGTTATGATGCCCTTCATATGGGAGGAGAGGTACATAACACAAAGAAGAATGGGGATAAAGAAGTTACCCATGAATTTAGCAACGATGGTGGAAATTTCAAATTTAGCTCAAGATTTGTAGTGTCAAAAGAGAAAAGGAATTTAGAGAAAGTATTGCACAAAATAGAGGAGCTTTTCTCCAATGGAAAATTTTGGCCCCATTTCTTTCTCCTCTCCTTCAATAGGGCTCTAATTCTAGCAAGCCTAGTGAGAGTTCCATAATGTGGTGGTTGTCTACCATCTAGATGTAATGGTCAACAGTGAAGGGAGGAGCAAATGATTGTGAAGGAGGTGATGTGGAGGATTACTTAGTGGGTCAAGGACATGAACTTTTACCCCTTTGTGGTGGCACTATAGGAGAAAAAGGAGAATAAGCACCAATAATAGGGACAAGATTATTCATCTAGATAGCTTATTGGTTGATCATGTTATCAATTCATAAAATCTAACTAAAATGAATAAAATTATTATAAAATTATATCCTTTTCTCCCATGAAAAGAATCTATGATTTTTCCCTTAACTCGTGTGATTATAACATAATTCCTTTCTCACGTGTGAGATTATTCTCTCCTAGCTTAAATTTTTAGACACTTCATAGAGAATATATGAAACAATGATTTTCTTGATTAGAATACATAATATCACATCTTACAATGTGGCACAAATACCCCATCTTTGTTGACAATGGTATATTAAAACCTCTTTGTATGTGATGTCTTTTGAATGTAAAAGCTTCATAAATGAGCTTTAACTACTCTTGTTGGGGAAATATTTTGATAACAAAATATTAACCTTATTAAATATATCTAGATAATATAAACAAAATTTGATAACCCTACAACTCAATAATAATGAAGTAACATAAATGGTGTTTTATAACTACCATCATTATAAAATGGACATAACATAAACAATACAAGATTACTAGTTCCATGGTTTTGTGCCCTTTCATCTCAATAATATAAACAATGAAAAATATATTTTACAAGCATTCTTTGTATAAAGTCATCGAGTGTCTTTTCAAACCTAAAAGACAATCTCAATAGTTTAATGAATAATCAAAATAGTTAATTTTTCTAAAACCTAATGCCAAGGAAGCTTTTAGGCAAAAAAATATCTAAATTTCACAAGAAATATTAAAAGGAAATTAAAGGAAATATGTTTTGGTAACTTAAAATTTGGAAAAAAAAAAAATTCACAAACATTACATATATTCAATGCATAAAATAGAGTTTAATCACATATTTATTATTTCCTTAAAGTGATAAGTGACATTTCAAAAATAGTAGTCTCTCAAGAATAATTTTTCCTACTTGAGTTACACTGATTGACTCACAAGAATCACATTTGACATATAAATGAAAATTTGTCAAGGTAAGGAGGATAAGAATAAAGCCAAAAGATGGCTATGTAAGCAATCCCGTAGCAAAAGGGAAGGATGAAAGAATGTATAAAAAAGGAGAAAACAAATACTTTGTGTTAGATCACACCCACTTAATGTACTTAATTATTTTCTTAAGCCCTAATTGTAATAGGTGAACAATCTTTGATTGAAAAATATAAATTTGTAGGAAAAGTGCATTTTGATGGTCTTGATATATACATTAAAAATATCTTTGTAAGATTTGATATCTTTGTGATATCAACATTAAATTTTTATTTGTACAAAAGATCAATAAAATCAGCTCAACTCGTTGACAAAACACAATCTAACAAAGACATCCCATTAATGTAAGCTAAATTGTCATAAAGATTAAAATAAGAGTACAAATAGTAAGACTCGTATTAGTGAAATATTGGTGTGATATAGAAGCAAGAAAGTTAGACATTCATAGACATAAATAAAATCAAAATTGAAAATGAGGAGTGGAGGGATCCTATTTAAAATTTAAAAAAAAATGATCGTACAAATTTGAAAAAAATCAAATCATGAATCTCATATAGAATGACCAAATCAAAGGACAAAATTAAAACATAACTCTTAAGAAACTAAAAATTATTTAACAATGACCTTACAATTATTTGGTGACATAAAATAACTTTTGAGATTGAAAAAGCCACATAAAAAGCTTATAAACTAATTAATAATATTTATTTTTATTTATTTTACGCCAATTTACACCAAGGCGTATCCAATTTGAAAGAGAGCAACCTGACTTTTGAAATCAATGGTCCACCTCTTTCCACATGACCCAGCCAGCGATTGAAATGTTTGCAGCGGTTGATCATATTTCGCAGAACATCTTATGAATGCTTTTATGCTGGTAAATTCCAACGCTTGTTTCTGATTAATGTGAGCTTCGTGACATAACTCGTGAAATCATTCTGTTGGATGGAAACATGATAACGATTGACTATGCCTACAATCAATTTTTCTCCACCGCCTGAAGACTGCATTTACTCCACCTAAATCTGATTCAGTACTCCACCGCCTATAATCAGATTTACCTCCACCAAGTGTGAATGACCAGCAATGGAAAAGAGTTTCGGATGTGATGATGGTTGTCGCTCGAGATGGCGCCAGGAGATGACGAAGCTTGAAGTATGGAGCTCTTGGAGAGCCGAATGGGCGATATGTACGGTGATGGCGGAATGGTTTTTGCGCGATGGTTGCACCCAAATGTGATCGTTTGATAGACACCTGATGATGGTCCCCGATATTCGCGTCCCTGTGTATTGACGGGTAGTGGTCAGAGTGGGAAGCTCAAATTACTCCTCTACCTGTAATATGATTTAACTTTATATTTAAATCATAGTTCATCATTCCAAACAAATCGAGCAAAGTATTTACAGAGAATCATTTTAGGGGATTTGAGGAAAAAAAATCCTTCACGAGAGTGATACTGACTGAACGCAAATTATTTGTATTTGCAAGCGTAGGGAGCCCAGCCTTACGAGGAAATGGTGAAACAAAAATCCGCGAGGTGATTTCCATAAGAAATTTATTTGGTTTTCCTTTTAATATTATATGCTGACAAAGGTCTCTGCAGATGGGGAATTGGAATTAGGGGAAAGATCCTGGTGATTTGATTATGCAGATCTTAGGGAGGCAACTGATAATTTTGATGTCAAGAACAAGATTTGTAAGAGGAGCGATGATAAGGCTACAACACTGCCCTCGTACCCAATAGTGGGCTCAATGTTTTCCTTCTTGAAGAACAGAAGACGGCTGCCGGATTGGGTTCATATTCACGGGAGGTTCACAAGATTCAAGATATTTTATATTCCAGTTGATTTACAATACCAATATATGACTGCAAAACTTGTGGCCACTACCACTGTTACAGTTGAAAGGCAAACGATCTCATCCCTGTCACTAGTGTTCATCTTCCTTTGGCTCCTGCAGCACTGCTGCAAAGGGTTCCAAGTTGCTACCCTTGCCCCACTTACTAATTGTCCACAGTGCCTCTGTTACCATTTTTTGACCCTCCTGCAATGGTAAAAATAGGAATCAAAATGTTAGCCAAGCTCCTATTTTTGAAACTCCCACTAGGCTTCTTGAAATTGGAGCCCTGCCAAAGGAAAGAACCATCATGATAAATTCCAAGTAGTTTTTGTTCTCTCAGCGAAACAGTCAGAATTCGGTGCAAGTTTTACGCGATTTCTAGTTTGAGATTTGTTTGTTTGAATTTGACGCATGGTTTGATGGCTTTATAAATCAGCAGAAGCATCGACGATCTTGGAGACACAGCACCGGTCGTGACCTTTGCATTTTGTTCATTCGTTTGGACTACGGTTTCGGATCCGGCCGGGTCTGCTTTCTATAATTGTTGTTGTTGTTATCCCCCGGTAGGTTTTATAATTGCATCGCATTCTAAAATTTGATTTAAGTTATCTGATGCTTTATATTTTTTCTGATGTATTTCCATCCTTTGCAACCTTTACTGTTTAAAACTTTATTCAGCTTTATTTTATACCCCAGTACTGATTTAGATACGATTATGTAGTTTTTCACGGTCGCATTGTTGTTTTTACTTCCAGATATGTTGTTGAAATTCGCGATGCTGTAAAATTTGGGTTTATTTCGTTTTAAGTTTGAATATTTATTTCATCTGTGTTAACATTTTGAGCTTGAAGATTTTATGTGCTTTATTTCCTTTGCCAGTGCTAAATTGGATAAACTTTTGTGGTCTATCACGCTTCAGTCTAAAATATGTTTTTTGTTGTTATTTTTCTCAATTAGGCTTTAAATTTTATTATCACTATTTTCTCTCATATATTTTAGGCTTCTTTTCATTTACATTTAACCTTGACCTTGTCTTTGATAAATAACCTTTGTCGTGTAACCCTGGTTTAGATGCCATCGGAAATGGATATTAAAAGTCACCTGAAATTTGCACCTGGCAGGACCAGTTGTGGACGATGCCACAAAATTGTATGTTGTATTTTAGCCAGTTTAATTTTAAACATTTTATGGTCTAGTAAGTTGTGATGGAGGCTATGGATGTCACAGATTTTGAGCTAATCTCAAAACCACCATTGTCTTTACTAAATTTGTTGGTGTCTTCTTTGTCCCCATTCTTCATTTATGACTGGTGCGTGCTCTTCTTAGACCTCTATATTTGTATCTTTTTTCCTTTATCTCTATCTCTCTATATTTCTTCTTCCATCTTTCTTATTTCTATCTTGTTATCTTTCCATCTTTATGCACCCCTATATCTCTCCCTCTCTCTATATATGACTTCACATCTCTATCTTTATCTTTCTATCTCTCCCTCTAACTTCCTCTCTATATATTTATCTCTTTCATCTCTCTCTACCCCTATATTTCTCCTTCTCTACCTCTCCATATATCACTTCACATATATCTTTATCTCTCTCTTTCTCTAACCATATATTTCTATATCTCCCTACTCTCTCCCTCTCTCCATCGCTATTTATCTATCTCTAATTCTCTCTATTTGTCTATCTCTTTGTCTCTCTTCCTCTCCTCTCTCTACATCTCCTTATATCTCTATTCTCTATCACACTATCTCACCATCTATATCTCTCTATCTCTCCTTCTATATCTCCCTACTCTCTCCCTCTCTCCATCGCTATTTATCTATCTCTAATTCTCTCTATTTGTCTATCTCTTTGTCTCTCTTCCTCTCCTCTCTCTACATCTCCTTATATCTCTATTCTCTATCACACTATCTCACCATCTATATCTCTCTATCTCTCCCTCTACCTCTCCCTATATCTCTCTATATATTTGTCTCCCTCTTCCTCTTCCGCTCTATCTCCATCTCTAGCTCTATTTTCCTCCACCCTTTATCACTAAACATAGTTGATCCATAGTTTATCTCTAGCTCTATTTCCCTCCACCCTTTATCACTTCCTATCTCTATCTCTATCTTTCTATCTCTTGTAATTCAAAGTTTCATTTCAATCATGTTTGGATCCTTCTAAGTGGATGCATAGTTGATTTGAATTATTTAATTTCTCCATTGAGACCTTTGTTGCATAAACAACATCATTTGTTGAATGGCCTAAAATGACCCATATTAGTAATTAGTAAATGTATGCAAAAAAATATACCAAAATTTATCCTAATTGACCTTCCACACTTCTTCGGCGTACCTATTGCACACTAAGGTGCAATTGCTAGTGTTAACTTTAGTTTCATTAACCACTGTGCAAAACTTACTAAAAATACATAGAAACTACGAGCTTATAAGTCATCCGTGTAAGCTCTCTGAATGAAACATTTAATGCACCCCGTCAAATAGATCAAGTTTTGAGGCGTCTTATGGATTCGACATTTTCCAATTTAAGCCCAAGGATAGCTCCTACTAGAGCTGGCAAAGACTAACGCAAATCATATTTCCAGGCAAGTTCTATGGACTAACCATGCTAATGTATTGGTTTTTGGACTAATTTTAATCTGGGCATGCATTGAAAGTATAATGTTATTGCCAATGCCTGTTACAAATCGTCGTGTAAATCAAATAAAAATAGATAAAATGCAGAAGTATCAGTATTAGATAGCTACTAGCGAACCAAAAGTCACTGCTCTCACAGCATAGATAGTAAGACATTAGATTAGAAACAGTATTAGAATTTAAGGTATATAAGGAGATTGTTACCTTTTTAGCTCTCCTAAGACGAGTTGTATGGCTGGAAATTACTAAAAGCATTCAATGTTGGGAGCCATGAAGCAAACGCCAAACTGTGTCGCTTCCACTAATGAGAGATATTGTTCCGCCAAACGAAATGCCAAATCCGAGACCCAATGCTATCAGTGACACGTGTTCTTCCACAATGCTCAGAGGTGATCTCTCTTCTTTCCCTGTTGTAAGGTAAGGTAAGGTCTTTTTATAGTCCACGATATCAGGCGGTCTGTTTTTGGGTCTACAGATGGCTTACAGTATATGGGACTCCTCATACTCCCAATATGAAAGAGGCACCTAACTCGTGCTCCACAATACGAGGTGTACATACCTTACTTTGCAAGGGGTGCCCACATAAACACGCAAAAATTTCCAGGAAAGATGTCTCGTTGAAAGTGTCAAATTGCATTCCAATTGGTATCTTTCCACATATTCTGTTGAAGGAGACATTCATGGACGCCAACATGGTCAATTTAGATAGATCCTGGGGATTCACCGCTTAGATTATTTCTAGACAAATCTAACTGTTCCAAAGCGGTGATATTTCCAAGAGATGGTGGTATTGTCCCCTCCAGTTGATTCCCTGACAGATTTAGCAGCCTCAGACCAGTCAGGCTTCCCATGCTTGCTGGTATTTCCCCACTGAGATGATTGTTTGATAAGTCTAATATGGTGTTTGCTGCCATTACATATTCCAGACGGTACTCATTTCCCTTTGCTGCAATCGTCATATCCTGGTTAATTTTTGACTCATTTGCTTTTGGAGCAACAAAGCCCCGAAGATTTTGGAGATGGGAGGGAATGCTTCCAAGGAATTTATTGTTCGACAAATCTAGCAGGTGCAAATGGGTGAGGTTTGTGATCCATGCAGGAATACGTCCCTCAAGTGCATTATATCCCAGGCTCAAAACTCTTAACTCTTGAAAATTTGCAACATACCCAGGAAGCTCACCCGTCAGTCTGTTCTTCCTGAAATCCAAGTGCTGAAGGTGCATGCAATTGGCTAAGGATGCAGGTAGATCTCCAGAGAAGCTGTTAGAATGAGCAGACACAATTTCTAATGAATGTGGAAATTTTACTTGTAGATTTCCATGCAATGAATTGTTTGACAGGTTCAGCTTTGTCAGGGATGTACAGTTATTAATTGATTTTGGAACTGTACCATAGAATCTGTTGAAGCTCAAATCCAAATATTCCAGTACAGTGATATTGAAGAATGACTCTGCTAGCCTGTCTTCAATCTGGTTTCCCTCCAAGGCAAGAGTTGAGAGAGGAAGATAAAATATGCTTCTGGGCACCTTCCCGGTAATTCTGTTTCATCCCAGATCCAGCCACAAGAGACTGCTACTGTTCCCTATTTCTGGAGGAATAGAACCCTCAACCTTAGTTTGGCCATAGATTGATAACTGGTAAAGCTCTCTCAAATTTCCTAGTTCAGGTGGTATTTTACCTGACTTTAAAGGATTATCCCCCAAAAACAAAATATTCATCGAAGAGCAATTACCTAGGTTTGGAGGAATGCTGTTTTCCAATCTGTTAGACTGCAGATAAAGGCATTCTAATAGCTTAAGCGCTCCCAGTTCGTGAGGAATGCTTCCTGTTAGACTGTTGTGAGAGAGTGCTATATAGAACAACTGAGTACAGTTGCTAAGAGAAGGTGGGATGTGACCTCTTAGTAAGTTGCCTTCCAAGTAGATATACTTGAGATTTTTTACCAAACCTAAAACAGAAGGGATTGAACTGGTGAGATTGTTATAGCCAATGGCAATAAATTGGAGAGAAGTGCAGTTGCTCAAAGAAGATGGAATGCTTCCACCCAAACGATTGTGGGACAGCGAGAGATTCTCCAATTTGGCCAGGCCACCGAATTCTGTTGGTATGCTCCCTGTCAGATTGTTGTATGAAAGCCTAATCCACTGAAGCAGGGTGCAGTTAGCCAGAGTTGTAGGGATAGATCCCCACAGCAGATTCCTGCTGAGGTCGAGTAACCCTAAAACTTTGAGCTGCCCAAGTTTTGGGGGGATCCTGCCAGTGAGATTGTTAGCAGATAGATTCAAAGTGCGCAACAAGGAGAGGTCTCCCAAGGACGGTGAGATGCTACCTTCCAATCCCATTTTAGGGAGGATGATGGAGACTACTCTTTTAGTGCCTTTTCTGCACCAAATACCATTCCACAAACACACCTTATATGTATTGTCAGCAGTCCAGTTGGAGAGGAATTGAGTTGGGTCATTTGTAACGGCTTTCCGGAAGGACAAGAGAGCTTCAACATCTTTCTCATCACTTCCGTCACCGCTCCATTTGGATTCTTCAACAAGAAGCCTCCCGTCCATTTTATGGCGACAGAGACCGTCTAATTTATTCTCTCGGTGAGAATACGAGCTATTGCTGTAATCAAAGGCTGCAGTGGCATTCGTAATTGACAATCCCAAGCAGAGCATACACAGAAGAACTGCTAACTCCATTGGCTTTTCTTCCATTCCCACTTCCAAACTTCCACTTCTTTAATGCCACATTCTTTCGGCGGGAGTCGGTAGCCCACTTCGATACTAGGCAAGATGAGGAGTGGAAATTTAGCCTCATCACGGAGCGCATTGACTAATGTAGCTCTACTTGCCACGCATTGGTGTGATGGAGGAAAACTTTAATACATTGGTTCAGGATACAATCTTGTACGAGTGAAACTTATTGATTCATGCAGTTTTATCAGTCAAATTCATTGGGTTGCAAGTTAAGTGTGGGTTTAATTTTGAAGAAAATTCTGTGGTGACTTTTCAAGGTTCTGTGCTTCATCTCTGTAAGCATCACCCAAATGCAATGAGTGCTATGTGGACCATTCACTATCCTGAGAGTTGAGGTTCTTCTAAACCCTACTCATGAAATATGGGTCAATAAGTTTGATTCCTAAAACTACACAACAATTAATATCATACATTGATTTCAAATAGAAACCATAATTATTGATCTTTATAAAATAATATAAAATTAAAAATGATGAAAGTCATATATCTCAAGAATGCGATTGACTATTGAAAAAGTATAATATTTAAATTTTAAAAATTCTAACTTTATCTTGTTGACTTGTTGAGGTGGGATGCATTTGTGGAGGAACGCTCATGGAAAATCACCAGAATTTATTTGACGGAATAGGAGTTGAGATTTTTAATTTTCTCATAATTAAATCAAAAGTGAAAATATTTTCAACATATCCTCAAGGAAAACATTAATAGATGGATTTAAGTTAGAAGTGATAATTATTTATCTTTATAAAATGATATAAAATTAAACAAGATGAAAGTACTATTTTTTTTATATTTTTTCTATTTTTCAAGAATATGATTAGAAGTGATAATTACGTGAAGGCGTGTTCTTATATGAACTTTCCAAGTTCATTTCCTCCTTAACGGTTGAAACGTAACAAAAGACTTTGGTCACCAGTAAAACAAATCTCAACCGTCCATCATTTTTCACCATTTTTTGACTAGTTTTCGGACTATTTTTTCCCGCATGCTACCGTTTTTCGGCCGAATCTCAATCGTTCATCATTTTTTACCATTTTTTCTGCTGTTTGCCACTGTTTTTTTTCGCTTTCCCGCCGCTCCTCCATCTCCAATTTGGCGAGTTGCAGCCTAAAAATAAGGCTTTGACGAGGGTTTTAGAGTATGTTTATTAAAATCTTGGGACACGATTAAAAGGTTTGGAGCTGTTAATATTTTTCGTCAATTTTATTTTTATTTTTTATCCACAGCCGTTTTCTCATTTCTGAACAAATTATCACAGAATCTCGCGCCCTTTCCCGCTGCCGTGAACTTTCTTAATAAATGAATGGTCCTAGAGAAAAAAATATTGGCAAAATTACTTTCACGGGGAGTTAAATAATTACCTCAAATTCGAAAGAAAGGGTAAGAAAAAAAAATTCAGTAAGAAGAAATATTTTTAATTTAATTTTAATTTTAAATATATTTATTTAAAAGGTATTTGTAGTGTTTATATCATTTTTTTATTTAATATGAATTAGATTTATAAATTGATCTATTTAAGATTAAAAAATATAAAATTATGTTTTATTCATGAGGAATTATTTTATTTATTACATATTTTTTAAAAATGATGTTTTAATTTTAATGGAATTATTTTATTTGATACATATTTAATTTTTTTTGTGTATGTTATTAGAGAATTATTTTATTTATCTTTGAAGAATATTAATATATTTCTTTAAAAGCAAAAGAAAATAGAGAGAAATGAAATTTGATTATGCAATGGTTGTATTTTATTGAAAATTTTAAATTTACATAAAATTTATAAAATTTTAATATTTAATTAATAAAAATATAATAATTTATATTAACAAATTAATTACCAACTTAAATATCTTTAAAAAAAAATAGAGAGAAATAAAATTTGGTCATACATAGCTTGTATTTATTGAAATATTTAAATTTACAATCATTTTATATTTTAAATTTACATTAAATTTATAAAAATTTAATATTTAATTAAAAATATAATAATTTATATTAACAAATTAAATACCAACTTAAATATCCTTCCTGAAAAAATAAATTAGAGAGAAATGAAATTTGGTCATGTAAGTAAATATCTTAATATTTTTTTTTGCAAAAAAAATTGGTCATGTAATCATTTGTATTTTATTGAAATTTTACACATCTATGATTGTGGGAGACTAGATCTCGTGACCTCTTACTTGCAACAAGATGCTTTAGTCAAATTCAACCCCCACCTCATATTTTATTGAAATATTTAAATTTACATTGAATTTATATTTTTTAGTATTTAATTAAAAATATAATCATTTATATTAACAAATTAATTATCTTTCTTTTAAAAAAAGATAGAGAGAAATAAATTTTTGTCATATAATTGTTTGTATTTTATTGAAATATTTAATTTTACATTATTTTTTTAATATTTATTTAAAAAATATACTAATTTATATTAACAAGTTAATTACCAACTTTTAAATTTAAAAAATTATTTTACTTAAATCAAAAAATTAAATAAACAAATAATGTTAAGTTTTATTTAGAAACATCTTTAAGTTTACAATAAATATATTTATTTTATTATAAAAAATTAATAATTTATATGGTTATAAAACACTTAATATGCATTATCTTATAAGCTAGGCATAAGGGAGTAGTACCCCATAAATAAAGAAAAAATAAAAAGGATAATGCATGCCTTACTAATGGGACCTTGGCAACACATTCTAACATGGACACAAAGGACATTTACATTGTAATATTTTCCCTCTTCATGGATGAAGGGGAAGACATCAACCCTTGGGTAGGCAAACAACATTCATTTCTTCACAAACCTTTTTTTTTATTGATGATCTCAACGTCATTTGGTCCTTTATCATTGTTGGAGACCTGTTCCTCTTAACTTATGTCCACTCTTGATCTATATGCTGAATGCATTCAAAAATTTGTGAAGAATTTGATTTGGAATTATCTTCACAACCTTCACCAACAACAGTCCCAACTGTCATGGGAGAAGTTGGTGCCTCCACAAAATCATTGTCATTTTTTATGGTTGCTTTCTCCAATGATGGCGAGGGGATTGCACAGGAGACACTGACATTGACCCCATGTGAGATCCCAAGAGAGATCTTGCCCAATGGGAAGAGAGGGAGAATTTGGCTTTGAAATGACCTCTTTGGGAGCTTGAGGAGAAGTCAATTCATTTTGGGTTCTAGGAGAGCTAACATAATGATGGGAATCTACCCCAATCCAACAGGAGGGCCTTCCCCTTATTTCCTGATTTTTGACTTCATGAGATTGCATCTTTTGACATTGGTGGGTAAAGTTATCAATTGAAAAACATTTCCAACATCTAAAAGCAATTTTTTTGTAGTCTACTAGTTGTCCTCAACATTTGTTACCCAATTACAGAGAGATCTCAACAAGCAACCCAATGGATAGATCCATTTATGCAGATATGCATGCATAAGTAAAACTCCTATAGTTGACTGTTTCATTGGAAGTGCAATGATACTTACCTAGACCATTTCCTATAGCACACAAACAGTCTAATTCCCAAAACTGCAAGGGAAGGTATGGTAATCTCACCCAAAGGAATACAGATGTAAAGGTCTTGATTTAAGAATTGAAGGAAGCAAACCAAGGCTTCATGCAGATGAATTCTCCCTAAAACATCCAAGAACTAGCTTTCAACACCAAATCCATATCGTTACTATAGTCAAATTCCAAGATAAAAGACCTTGAGCATAGGGATAGATATGAATTTCATCTTCCATGTGCTCCTTCCAATTCTATGTGATCCAAGAATGTAATTCACTTAAGCTAGACCATGATTTCATCAATCTACAGATGAGAGAATGGTTCTACAAATAGTCATCTCTATCATAAGAAAAATTGTCTAGGAACGAGGATAGATATGAATTTCCTCTTCCATGTGCTCCTTCCAATTCTGTGTGATCCAAGAATGTAATTCGCTTAAGCTAGGTCATGATTTCATCAATCTGCAGATGAGAGCATGGTTCTCCATATAGTCATCTCTATCACGTGAGAAAAATTGTCTAGGCTAACCTCAAAAATGTGCTTTGTGAGCTAAATAGGTAGAGGGAAAACCTTGTTGCTATTCCCATCTAGAGGGTTAACACCATTTGGAAAGATTTGTAGAGATAAATTTTGGGGAAATCTACCCTTGCGACCAAAGTCGTGGTGTCCCAAGGCTAAACAGTCCCTAAATTACACCTATTATCCTTATCCAACGCCCCATATCGTTTGGTTTCCCATGAATCGTGCCTTTTTTGTACCTGTCAAGGGACGGTTGTGGTGGTTTTTGAAGACATGCCCTTCATCCCAAGCACTAGATTTTCTAGACTGTCATCAATCCTTGGACAAAAGTTGAGAGCTAAGGTTTTGGCAGTATATAGGGGACACCACCGAGTGTGCACTAACCCTAACACCCATTCATAGAGTGGCCTTGAATTCCAAACATGGTGAAAGAAATCCCAGATCCTCATGCCTAGTCATGCAAATGCCTAAGTTACCATAGTTTGAGGAGTCTTCACCTTAGTCGCGAGGGTCGTCATCAGTAGAAGGGGTAGCTTTTGCAGTTTCTTGAGCAAAGCGTAGCATTTTTCAGAATTCTAAATATAGATACTAGTATATTTGGTAGGGGATTTTTTTGAATAAATACAAATAATTAATATTTTGACTAAATTAAAACAATTGAAATGCTTAATCAAGGGGAAAATAATGGTATATAGATAAATATAATTTATTTTATATACACAAAAAATCTTTTGATTATGTATTTTTTTTATGTTAGATTATAATATTATCAAGGACCGTATATCTAAATTAGGGCTTCACGCAAATTCATTGCCAACAAATTCACATCCAATAATTTATCACCATGACAAATTCATCCCATTGAAGATTCACCACCATTAATTGCTGGTGAATTATTGGCAGTGAATTTTCCATGAGATGAATTTTTCATGGTGATGAATTGTTGGCAATGAATTGTTGGAGGTGAATTTATTGGTAGTGAATTGTTGGCGGTGAATTTTCCAAGAGTCCTAAATTAGACATTATCTTTTGGTTAAACTGACACAAGTAAATGATCTAATCCATCAAAATTAGCTTTCCTATTGCCAACACAACATGAGATTGTGGGTAATGGAGCCTTATTATCTTTCTGGTTTAGAGGTCCTATCAATTGACCTCATGTACCACACAAATGTATACAAAAAATAGACCAAAATCTTATCTAGTTGACCTTCACACCTCTTCGGCGTACCCATTGCACACCAAGGTGCGATTGCTAGTTATTTATCTTTATAAAATGATATAAAATTAAACAAGACGAAAGTGCCTGTCTTTTCTAAATCTTCCCTATTTTTCAAGAATATGTTTGACTATTAAAAATTATAATATTTAAATTTTAAAAATTATGACTTTATCTTATTGACTTGTTGAGTTACGATGCATGTGTGGAAAAACAATCATGGAGAATCACTTTTTTGTCTCTACAAGTGGCTTTTCTTTGGTGTTGCTATTGTGATGAGAGGAGTGATGTGGGATTTTTTTGGAGAAGTTCTATAAGAGTCAAAACGTTATCAAGTACAAGTAAAGAGACAATTGAAAGATTGGTTTATATGTTTAAACATGAGTATTGAATATCAAAGGCACATGGTATTTTTGTGTATTGCTTGGCAAAGAATTCAAGGCGCAGTATCATACCCAACTACTATAGTGAGAGGCAAGAGTTTGATATGCCACTTTCATTATCTATATGGTGGGGATTTATAAGCTGAAGCTTGGAGAGCATTTAATCATAACACATCTTGAATGTAGTATTTTTTGTGTCAACCTATTGGAATTGTAATCAAAACATGAACTAGAGTTTTGATCTTGTGGAGGAAAATATAAATTGATAGTTATTTATGCTACTAGATTTTACTTCATCTCCTCATGGCCATCAAATCAATGCTTGAATCTTCAAATTTGAACTTGAAATGCAAAAATATCGACGTCTTATTTTTGTAAGCTTCTAAGTTTCTTAAAAATACTTAGAAGAAAGATTTGAACTAATCTTTCTAAAAGGCTCATGGCTAGGAATTTGAGGGAGAAAACATGATATCATTTACAATGAATTCTTATTTAATATTTTTCAAATAATTTGATATATGGTGGTTTTTAGAATGAATGGTAGAAGTGTTGAATTAAAAGGTGACTTAGTTGATCACATGGTGATCAATAAATTTGATTTTTGTATTTTTTTTTTAAAGGAGATGTTCAAATCCTTCGAGTGCTACTTTAATTTTATGAAGTGTCAACTGAAGCAGCGTGCAGTTAGCCAGTGTTGTAGGGATAGATCCCCCCACTGAGGTCGAGCACCCCCAAAACTTTGAGCTGCCCAAGTTGTTCAGAAATCCTTCCGGTTAGGTTATTACCGGATAGATTCAAAGTACGCAACAAGGAGAGGTCTCAAGGACGGTGAGATGCTACCTTCCAATCTCATGAAGTGAGGGAGGATGATGGAGACTATTCTTCTAGTGTCTTTTCTGCACCAAATACCATTCCACAAACACACCTTTTCTGCGTTTGAGAAGTCCACCTGGAGAGGGATCGAGTTGGGTCATTTGTAATGGCTTTCCGGATGGACAAGAGAGCTTCAACATGCTTCTCATCACTTCCACCACAGCCCCATTTGGATTCTTCAACAAGAAGCCTCCCATCCATTTTATGGCGACAGAGATCGTGTAGCTTATTCTCCCGGTGAGAATACGAGCTGTTGATGTAATCAAAGGCTACAGCTGCATTCCTAATTGACAATCCCAGGCAGAGCATGTACAGAAGAAGTGCTACTTCAACTGCCCTTTCTTCCATTTCCACTTCCAATTTCTTAATACCGGCCAAATTGGTTTCGAGTAAAATCTACAGTGAAGAAATTGTATTACTTTCTTTCGGCAACATCCACAAGAAAAGATTCGGTGAGGACAGGTTTAAGCGTCAATTACCTTATCACTGGGCACATTGACTAAACTGAAAATGATAATATAGTACCACATGCCACGCGTATGTGCTACTGACCGTCGTTAAAAGCACAAAAGCGACGCTAACAAATTTCTGTGGGGATTTTTTCATACCCGTGATCATGAAAATTTTACGACGGTAAGATTATATTTAAAAATTAGCAATTGCACCTTGGTGTGCAATGGATACACCGAAGAGGTGTGAAAGGTCATTTAAGAAAAAAAATGTTGAATTTTTGTATATATTTTAAGTCAATTGGTAGGTTATTTAGCAAATAATGTTGTTTGTGTAACAAAAGTCTTAATGGAGAAGTGATAGCTTCAAATCATCTATGCATCTTCTTATAAGGATCCAAACACAACTGAAACAAAACCTCTAAATGAGGAAGATAATCATGCTCCACTACCATCAGGTTCGTGTTATGTTTGCAATAAATAGAGGGAGAGATAAAGGGGGGAAGAGAGAGAGAGAGAGAGAGAGAGAGAGAGAGAGAGAGAAAGCAAGGGGCCAGGGTAAGGAGATAGAGGAAAAAATAGTGATACATGAAGAACAGAGAGAGAGGACTCGAGAAAGAGAGGGATATACAAAGAGGGAAGGAGACATAGAGAGAGAGAGAGACAAAGAGATATAGAGAGATGCAAAGAGATAGAGAAACCAAGAGTTAGAGATGACGCCATATGCTATTATAGAGCTCCTATTTTTATAATTAAGGAGAAGGTAGGCAAAGGTTTTTTAGACTAACTTTTACATGTCGATTGCATTTTTTTGAAAGTTTCCAACAAATTTTCAACAAATTCATTTTGTACATATTCAATGTGCCAGCCATTAGATTCAAGTTGAAAATGTGGATTGTGTGATTTGTCTCCAAATAGTGTAGGTTACGTGTTATAAAGCTTCATTACTTCTTACCCAAAAACTGATGGCCAAAGTTCTTTCTAGTTGATACATTGTCAAGGACCTGAGTGTAGGATGATATGTAGGTCTGATGGATACCATGTAGCATAAAATTAATTCTTTCAAAGAATGTTTAGCCAAAATAAATACTAAATATCAACTTGATTTAATTCTTAAAAAACATGATCTAAAATAACACAAATATAAGTATTGTTAACTTAATCTACAATCATATCTTTTTCATTTACAAAACTAAAAACATCTTTTTTATTAATTTATTATTTATTATAATAGAAAATTTAATAATGAATTTAAATTCAACTTAATTATATAAATAAATAGTTAATTATTTTGTTTTTGAAAAGATAAGCAGCATTTACAGGGTGTTGTACCCTTTACACAGAGAGCCCCCAGGGCCAAAAGAAAGCATAGTTCAAAAGAAACTTGAACTAGAAGAACCAACAGAAATAGTTGTCTACTGACTGGCAGCTATAGAAACAACTGACAGACAGTTGTCAAACAACACTAGAAACCCCAATAACAGAGGGGGCAACACTGGAACTCAAGACCCTAGGCCTCGAAATAGAATGAGGGAGTCCCTTTCTTCCTTCTCAGCACAAAAAACCAGTTGTCTACCGAGCGAGGAGAGAGAAGTGGATCCACAATCTCCACCAAGGGCAAGGAGCCATCACCCAGGGGAGACAGCTGCGCAGAAGAGTAGACAAGATCAGACAAAGGATCGACAAAGGCAATAGACATGGTTTGAGCAGGCTCAGTCAGGACAGCATCAGCATCAACAGAACGAGCCAACAAGGGCTCCTCAGATGGGACAGTGTCAGCATCAGCAGAATGAGCCAACAAGGGATCCTCGGAAGGGATAGTCGAAATAAGAGCTGAGCAGGAATCGAGCTCATGAGAAGACAAAGGAGAGGCATCTTCCACAACAATAGGAGTAGAACCCACTGTTAGATGATCCAATAGAGCATCTTTCCACCAAGTAGCAGCGCCCTTTCTATGGGCAAGTGGGCAATCAAAGGCCAAATGACCCATAAAGAAACATCTCCTACACCGAAAGGGGAGGCCCTCATAGACCAAGAGTTGCTTCCAAGGTTTGTCCTCCACCAACAAGTCCACGCCACCATGGAGAGGTTTGGAGATGTTCAAATCCACTAACATATGGGCTACCATAGTATGCCCAAGCTCCCGAGTCATAGAGTCCACCATTAAAAAGCGTCCAATGGTGTTGTCAATAGCTTCATAACATGAATCCTCCCAAAACTAGAGAGGAAAGTTTGGCAGTCGGACCCAAACTGGTTAGGTATTCAATGGCTCTGTAAGGGGGTTGAAAGAATGAGACCAAGGTCTGATGGATAGGGAATGAATCCCCCACATCCACCCTCTGTCCAGAACACGGTCCCACTCCGCGAAGGAGTAAAAGGCTGCTACAAAGAAACCCCTAGCGCTAGGATAAAGCTCTATCTCACCAGCAACCAACGACTTCCAAGAGGTGGAAACCCAGTTATGGAGATCAGGGAGGTAGGGCCACAAGCCATTAAACCTGTAGACCACTCCCTGCTTCAAATAATACTCTTCATTCTCAACAACCTCGGGTCCACAGACCACTACAGGGGAATCCCGAGAACAAGGCAGAGGACGAACTCGAGAATGAGCAGAAGGAAGAACACCTCCTTGCACAGCCTCAAAGAAAGACAACACCTGATTCACAGAACCCCCCGCAACTACAACAATACCGGCTGGAAGAGAGGAAGGCACCCCTCCCGTACTCCCAGACAGACTAGTTAATTATTTTTTTACATGTATTAACCCCAATATTTTTTATTTTGTTTTATCAGCAAGAGGCAAAGCCAAATTTTATCAATATATCTAATATCAAAGGATCTTACATCTTATATTACAAGATATTCATTATAAGCTTATACACCAAACCAAAACAACAACTGTTCTTGACAGGATATAAATATTTGAAAGAGCTCTAGTAGTCATAATTAAGTCCCAACTAGTATTGTGGCCAGAGGAACAAAATGTCTCTTGCAAAAATGGCCCAAATAACAAAGGACCTTGTTCATTTAGCATAGCTTTACTGCCACCACTTCACCTCTTTATCTTCTGCTACAAGCTTCGATAACTCATCTGCTTCCATATTTGCCTCCCTATATACATGATTAATAGTAAAACAATCAAAATAATCAAGAATTGTCAGAATCCTTTCCAATAGGGCTTTAAGTCTCTAGTTAGGTGTTTCAAATGTTCTCACTACATTGATAGTGATAGACGAATCTCCTTCAATTTCTATCTTGTCAATTCCTTTCTTTTGGCATTCAATCAGCCCTATGTATATAGGGCAGTGAATTCAACTATGTTATTTGTATCCTCTTGGAGGGGAACAACAATCTTGCCTTTAAGGAACCATTGTTATCCCTGATTATACGCCCTACCCTTGAGAGACCAGGATTACCTTTTGAAGCCCCATCAAAGTTCGGTTTCAACCATCTAGTCTTAGGTGGATTCCATGTTGCATGCTCTTTCTTCTTATCTCTTTCCCCAAAGAACATGGGGACTTTAAGGCCTACCCAATTAAACCTCATTTTTCCATCCCACTCAGTAAAGTATCCTTTTGTCTTGAGTCTTAATGTTATTTTGTTGTTTATTGTTTCCACAATTGAGCTTTCTATCATATTAATAACTAATTCAATTGGTTTTGATTTGTTGTTAAAAATCCTCATGTTCCTCTCTTTCCATATTTCCCATAATATCGTTGATGGACTAATCTCCGATAAGCTACTAAGTAACCCATCCTTGGTTCTAATAGGCAAACTTTGAAATAGGGAAATTATGTCATTGGGCAATGCCATTACAAATCCTAACTTTGCACAAATCCATCTCCAACATTTTATTGAGAAGGGACAATTCAAGAGTAAGTGATTATTGCTTTCTTCATGAGCTTTACATAATACACATCTTGAAGGGCCTTCAAAGCCCATTTTTCTAAATCTTTTTGCTGTTAGAATTTTCCTTCTAGTTGCTAACCAAGCAAATACTCTTGCTTTTGGTATTATTTTTCCACTCTAAAACAACTTTTGAGATATGCCTAAGTCATTGTTTTTCTGCTTGGTTAGCCAATAAGTTATATCCCTCTTTAGCATTATACTGTATACTAGCCTCCAGACTTAATCCCCTAGCTCATTTTCTGCTAATCACTTAATATGAGAAAAATATATGGACTTAATCACTTATACCGTATACTGTACATACATATTGTTTTCTGCTAAGAGTTCCTTTTCTCTGATAAATTCAGCTTGTTGCATACCATCTTTAATCACCTTTTCATTGAGATCTTCAAGTTGATCTTCTATGATCCTTTTGGTTTGAAAAAATGTCTTTAAAATGATTCACATTCCATTCTAAAAGCCTCTTTTTAATGATTTTCATCTTTGAGACAAAGCAAGAGAGTTTAGATCCTTCAATAATGCCCTCTTTCCACCATTGATCAATCATTTTTAGAAAATTTGGATCCTTAAACCACATATATTCAAACCTAAATGGAGGTTTAAGAGGCTTATTGTCTCCCATGATCTGAAGCATTATTGGAAAATGATCAGAGCCTGAGCATGGTAATAATTTTCATTCGATTATGTAAGGGAAGGTAATCAAATCCCCAGTCCAAAAAATTTTGTCAATTTTCTCTGCTATGTTACTAAAGCCTAACCGTTTGTTTGTCCATGTATAGATTTTATCACCTGATTCAATTTCAAATAGACCATTCATTTCCACCCAATCATTAAAGTCTGATTATGTTCTACCTAGTCTATTTAGACCACCTCTTTTCTCACTTGAGTATCTTATTGCATTGAAATCTCCTCCAATGATAACGTTTTGATTTTACATGGATGAAAGAGCTCCATCAAACTGATCCCAGAAATCCCTTTTTGCAATAGCTATTACTGGGCCATAGACATCGATTAAGATGAAAGACAATTATGATGATAAGCTCTTTACTCTTCCCATAATCCAATTTATTTTTGTTACTATCTTTTCAAACATTAATGTTGTTGGTTTCCATAATATTGTTAAAGCACTAGAAGCCCCTTCCGATTGCATTGATACCACCTTGCATCCACTATATAAACTTCCTAAATTCTCCCCAAATGATTTAGATTGTGATAGATTTAATTTGGTTTCCTGCAACATTATTATATCTGAATTGGTCAAAAGGAGTCTTCTTTTGACCAAGCTCTTCTTGTTAGGGGCATTCAAACCCCTAAAATTCCATGATAAAATTTTCATGGTTGTTTAGGAAGGGAAGACCCCTTCCTTACTTTCAAAATTTGTGTGATTTTTAGTTGCCCCTCTTCTTCTCCCTCTCTGCTTCTCAATTCATTCAGTGATTTTCTACCTTTCTTGCCAGGGGAATCCAACCCAAAATCAGGTTTTGACTTAGCCACAAAGAATTGCTTGATTCCCAACCTTCTCCTTACTTTTGCCTCTAATAATAATTTTTCCAGTGATATGTCCATTTTTTTATTTTCTTCTTCTTCCTCCTCTATGTATTCTCTGAATAGTTGATACATACTATCATTAATTTTCATTTGATATGGTGTGAACAAAGCATCTTGAAAACCTTCTTCTTGATACAATGCTTTTGTTCTCATATTGAATTCCCCTACCTCCAGACTTAGGCGATGTTCAGATTGTATACTAGCCTTAGGGGTTTCAAATGCTTGATCTGCCTCATCTACTAGGTTATCCTCCTGTTGGGACTAAATAATCTGAGATCCTTCCTTCGCATGATCCAATACACTTTCTACCTCCCCTTGTTCTACATTTAATATTTCCAATTCTTTTGATATATCTTCCTTAAAACTTTATGTTTCCTTGAGCAGATCTGTGAGAGCTTGTTCAGTTGGCCTCATAAGTTTATTGGAGCACATCAACTTATTGATTCTTAAGTCCATAGATCTTTTCCTTTTCTTGTTCTTGTCTCTTGGATTCTCTTTTCCCTTGATTGACCCCTTTCTTGAGATCTTGATTTTCTTATCCCTACCTAGAACAATCTTTTTGCCTGTGTTTTTGGCCTTCTAATCGTTTTTACTTATGTTGGTCTGCAAATCATTATTTGTATGTTCTTCCAATTCCAACATTTCTCGGCATTAGTTCCTAAGTGATTCATTCTCTTTCAAGCTCTTTTCTTGGATATATTCTTCTGTGATTTGAATTTGCTTTCCCTGATCCTTGAACAAAGGGCCTCTTAGGCCACTTGTTGAACTTCTTGTAATCATCTATTCCCTCAACAAACAATTCCCAGGAATTCTCTTTGTTAATATTTTAACCTTTTGTTTCCACCTACCTATCTCTGATACAATCTCCAACTCCCCATAGAATCCTAAATCCATATCCACTTCTACATAGATGTTAGCTATATCTCCTATTTTCCTATTTAAGAAATCTTTTTGTATTCCTAGAAAGGATCCTAATGCATCACCTATTGTTATGATGGTTTATGTGCACCAGTATTTTGCTGGTAGCCCAACCAGACTCAGCCACATTGGGATTGTGTTGATTCTATATATGAATGGATAAAATCCAGGTTTCTAGTTAACCATATGAAAGGTCGATCCATTATAAAAGATTGGATTTCCATACATAATTGCATGTTTAAGGTTTTCGTCTACACATTCTATCAACAAGGAATAATTTTCCAGGGAACACACTAACCATACCTAAAAATGAATTTTTCCACCACTCCATTATCTCTTGTTGATTGTCGCCTATACCACACCATTTTGTAAAGAGAGCTCAGTCTCTTAGATGTTGCACTAGAGGGTTGATTACATTTGATGGTAACACAAAAAGCTTAATGCTAGGGTTTTTCCTTTTCCAAGATTTCACCTTGCCTTGGCATTTCCTTTCACAACACCATTATTATTTTCCTTAATATTTTGAGAACCCCCCCGATGGAGATCACCTTTTACCCCTTTCGGGTTAGGAGCCGCTAGAGCATTTATTTTCCCATTAGGGTTTGATATCGGTAGAGTGCAAGAAGCCATGAAATTATACTTCGCTTTTTCTCCATTAGGGTTTTGCTGAGCCTCCCCACCATAAACCCATGATGCATTTCCCAGCCCAAGATTTATCAAACCCATTCCCATTCCTACCAAGCCCAACAAGATCCCTCTTAATCACTTTGTTCCCATTCTGCAAACCAAATCTCCCATTTTTCCAACTTCTGCCAAGCCTGTGCCCCGTGGAACTGTTCTGTGACCGAAAAAAACCTTTAAAATAATTCAAGATTGGCATTAGGGTTTTGTGAGTAGTCTCCCAATTCATTTTATTCTTCCCATCAAACACCATATCAACCCATTTTCCTCCATGAAACACCCACTGCGGAGTGTGACCACACTTCAAACCAAAAGGATCTGGTGGACATGGAGGATATTGCAGGGCATCATAATTATGTATTTTCCAAGCGTTTGGATTCTCAGTTGAGCCAGAGGAGCAGAGGCTTTGAATATGTGTCTTCAGTTGCCTCAATTACTTTGAATTCATAGGAAAGCCCTAATCCATCAACATTCTTTCTCTTGTTCGCATACCCACAATCCTGCACCGTTGCTTCTGCTCAGAACCCTGGTGATATTGCCTGAGTATATTCCCTCTCTGCACAGTTCTTTCTCTTGCTCGCATACCCACAATCCTGCGCCGGTGCTTCTGCTCATAACCCTTAAATTGATTTTCAACCCACAGTTCTTTCTCTTGCTCGCATACCCACAATCCTGCACCACTTCTTCTGCTCCAATTCTAATTATAACCATAACCATGTTAAATCTCTATTAACAATGTTGTTTTTTGTTTTTTCTACAGCTATGTTCATGCAGCATTCGTGTCTTTCCTTTGGAGCACAAATGGTGATGAGGATGAGAAAGAGCAGGAGCATTCCAGTTTCTCTTTCACTTCCAATGGCTTATGAAAGGGTATTTTAGTGTCTTTTTTGCACCAAATACCATTCCACAAACACACCTTTTTTGCGTTCTGAGTAGTCCAACTAGAGAGGGATTGAGTTGGGTCATTTGTAATGGATTTTTGAAAGGACAAGAGAGCTTCAACATTCTTCTCATCACTTCCACCACTGCTCCATTTGGATTCTTCAACAAGAACCCTCACATCCATTTTATGGCGACAAAGATCGTGTAGCTTATTCTCTCGGTGAGAATACGAGTTATTGATGTAATCATAGGCTGCAAGCTTATACATAATTGACAATGCCAAGCAGAGCATATACAGAAGAACTGCTACCTCCATTGGCGTTTCTTCCATTTCCACTACCAAATTTCCACTTTTTTAATACCACCCAAATTTGACAAAAATATATACAAAGAAATTCTATTACTTTCTTTCGGCAAGATAAGCACTGAAAGTTTAATTTCCTTATTAACCGTCAATTGCCTCATAATGGAGCATATCGACTAACATCAAAACCATAATGCAGTAGTACTTGCTACGTGTATGACCTAGTGTAAATCATAATTAGTGGTTATTCCCACACGTATTAGCTAGGATTCTTATTATGGACTTGCTAGTCCACAAGAGCATGGCATACCTGTCTCATGCCTACAAAACCATTTATTCATACCGGTAAACCATGTTCATATCGGGTGTTATGTTGTACAGGATATAGTTCCGGCCCTTTCGAATGCATTTGATGCATGAAACTTCGATGCCACCTCCGGCAGTGATAAATTCATTCATTTATGGACCAACTATTCAATCGATGAATGGATCAAGGCACCTAGCTTTTGTGTATCATCATGCCCTCATTGAATGCAAATACACTCTAAACACTCTAGCGTCCAAACACTCCACCGTGACCAGTCCACATTTCACCACCAAACCTGTCTCACGTCATTATACTACATAGCTATTTCTAGTTTTTAGTCACCAATTTTTTCAAATGCCTATTTGTTTATGTATTTAGTTATCGATTTTTTCAGCAAAAAAATTGGTATTTAATATGATTTATCTTCTGCCAAATCTTGTGGTATTTAATATGAAATATTCTGACATAGATGCCTTGCTTACTATGGTGTCGATGATATTTAATAATAATGATAAAATATACCGTAGGATTTTAGCTTCAAAGCATTGTGCGCAAGATAAAAAAAAATTCTCTGACTTTATCTCTGCAAAACCTAATTTTCTATCAATCATCTGTTGCATATCCATTTTGTGATAGTTTGTGTGGTTTTGTCGATTTTTGCTCTAGCACATGGTTTGGTTTCTAAGAGCTCTACCATTAAGATGTCAGTGACTGTTTCTTGCCTCTTCTATTGAATACTTTACGCATTTGGTTAAATTTTTAGAGTAGTTTAAGTATGCACACATTTTCATGTATTTAGGTTAACATTGATCCAGAGGCTCCAAAGAGTTGCAATTACAACATCATAATGGAAACATTCAAACAAAAAACTGAGGCTTTGAAGAATACCATATCTGGATATGACAGACTTGTTGAGCTTGAGGTCGTCTTATCGGAGGGGCAAGGGGGAGATTCAAGTAGGTTAGATACTTTATTTTCTCCCTTTTCTATTCTCCTGCACAAGCCTTAATTTCAAGCCAACTACACAATTAATTGGCAGTTTTATAATGCTATGAAATTTGTATTTTAGCTTATGTATTGTGTAGATTTTTTTTGGAATTTGTCGAAAATGCTCTCCGTGTATAGGGCGATTTTAGAATACTTTTACTCACTTAAATTTTTTCTCTCTATGAGAAGAAAATATAATCTGAGCTCTGTGCATTTTTGAGGGTTTTCAATTTTTTTAACAAATGTTTTTCCTTATTATAGATTAAGGTGAAAATGACGTGTAATGATGCTGACTTGAGAAATTCTTTTGGCCTTGCTGTGTGTTTTTAGTTAAATTGGAGGAATCTAAAATAGTATAAATGTGTGTCTTGGATAGTCTAAAATCTTAGAAATCTGGCACAATATCTTGCAGGGGATCCTGTACCACTTACTCAAGAAGCATTGCAACTTATGGATGTAGTTCTTCGACAAGCTGCATTCAAATTGTAAGCATTTTATAAAGCTTACAAGCCTCTTTTTGTCTGCAACATGACTAAATTCCAATTCTATTTAAAAACTTTATAGATTGGTTATGTTTTTTTAATGTAGTTCTTTGGTACAAGATAGAAGAATACTCCCATGCAATTGTCAAAAAATTTAATGTTATTCCAGATTCTATCCCTGATTGGGTTTTTGATCTTATGCCAATGAGAGGAGGATACTTTGTAGGAAATGACAACTCTACCTGATTAGATTTTAGGTGGTTTGTCTAGGTAATTGCATTGTGATTTTAAGCTCATTGGCAACTACAAAACAAGCCTCTGCAATTATGGATTTTTTTGAAGAAAGATGGGGGGATTCGATTGGGGACATGTCTCTCAAAATTTTATACCCTGCCCTAGAAAACCATGAATGGCACATTGATAGGTTGTGATCCAAAAAATACTAGATGGAGCTATCATAATGGTGGTTCTTGGTCGGGTGAGTGAACTCCTTTGTGGAAAGAAATATGTTGTTTTTAAAAATTTCAATCTTTTTTCTGTTTTAACTCTTTGTTTAGAATATGCCTATGGGCAATGATGTTATCTTTTCTTATCACTATGCAGCACTATGCAGTATGAAGATTAAAAATTCATTACATTAAAGTCCAAAAGCATGCTTCTTTTGAATTAAATGAAGTGTTGAAATGTGGGTTTGACCAAAAATCTTGTTTGAAATAGAGATCTAAATGAAGGGAGTGTTGTTGCAAAATTAGGTTCACTATGACATCATCACCTATATTACCTATGCATTGACCTTCCATATTAGATCTGTAAAACTATGTTCTTTTCATTTTTCTATATTTGATTTGGTTTTATTACTATGATGTTAATCTAGCATTGGTTGTGTTGTAGGACATTTTTCTTGATTTTATCTTTATAAGCCTGAATTCGATGTCATATTTTTTATGTTCTTTCAATTTGTTGTATTTGAAAGGTGTCAGGATATTGTGGTGGATTTTCATTGTGGAAGATATTTTGGATACAATATATATGAACTTTTTATCTTAATTGTTTAAGGCTTTCTTGGTGATAGTTCATTGTTGTGCCTTATCAATGCCTCTATGACTTTGTATTTGATTTAACATTTTGATTCTTTTAGCCTCTCAGGAAAGAGATGATCAAGTCATTTCTACCTATACCTCTAGAAGTGTTTTGGACTTTTTATGATCTTCTAGGCTATTTCTTATTTTTTATTCTCTACTTTTAATAAATTATTAAATACATTGGCACATGGTAGTTTACTGTGTTGGTATTTTGTATGTTGAATACTTTCCTATTTATGTTATTTCATAGTTGTATCATATGATACTATATAGTTATTAATTTCTCAAGTAAGCCTTAGGTTATGACTTTCGCAAATTAGCATTAACCGTTTCATGTCATTTCCATGTAATTATGTTTTTTAAAGTTATGAAACAAAATAACTTTACTGCTATCCTAGATACTATATATATGCAATCTAATTCCACATGTCCGCACCTTGTTGGCCAGTTCAAGTCTTAATAATCTAAGAAACTTTGGTTTTCAAGGAATTTTTTCTCTGTTATGTTCAATAATATTCTATAACAAGAAATCATTTTTTTCCTCTGTATAGTAGTATTAAAGCAACCTTTGGTTTTGTGCAGTTTTGTTTTGGTTATTGGCAGCAACATGCATTAAGACAGGGAGGCCGCAGATAGCTCACAGAGCAATTGAACTTTTAGAATGAAGACTAGCTAGGGATGGTTGGTCAGAATATTATGATGGAAAAGTTGGTGGATAGATAGGGAGGCAAGCTCAAAAATGTCAAACTTGGTCTGTAGCTGGTTATCTTGTATCGAAAATGATGTTAGTTGATCCTTCTCATCTAGGAATGATCTCTTTAGAAGAAGATAAAAAGATTCTCAAGCCACTTCTCAAAAGATCAGTTTCCTAGACATGTTAATTGAAAACAATTATGTATGCCATGTTTGGCACATTGTACCATCATTTTTCATTCAAAAACTATTCTTGATACATGAGAGTCCAACACTTGTTCCGCTTCTCTTATCTTGTACATGTTAAATTGTTTGTCTCTTTGATTCCAAAAATAAGATGCTAGGGAAGCGCTTCTTAACCCCACATGTTGTTCTCTTTGAGTTTCCTACAATCTAAATTTTGTGGGCATTCCATATATCTTCGTGGTTTACTTGAGTTTTTATTAAAATATTAATTCTATAATATATTTCAGATGAAGGCTTGTTAAAAGAGATTTGTATTGAGTTATATCATACTAATATCCATGCTTGTCAATAAACTTTTCATACATATGCCTTGGCATTTTAGTAATTACACACTTCCATTTTACAAATGAGGTTCAAGAATGGTTATGGTCAGAAAGTTACCTTGGTTTTTTTTAATGCAATGTATGGCAACATGAATTCTGGAATTGTTTTTCATAAAAGCTCAATTCGGTTCTTGCTTTATTTTTGTAAAATGTAGTTAGGTTTGGAAGAGGTCTTAGAAACAAAGTGATTCTTGCAAAAACTCTGAAACACATTTTCATTAATGGCCTAGAGTCTCGACTACCTACGACACCACCACCCACTATATCTTACAGAAAGAAAATTTGTTAAATTTTATTTTTATGATGCAATTAGTATTTATTAATAGACTGAATTATCATTTGTGCATACGTAGGACTAGGCTAATTTCCTGACATTTGTTGTTAACCATAGTAAAAAGAACATTTCATCATGGATCCCATGTGACCCAGACTCTCCTGGAAAAGTTCCTTTGATACCTAACTTTTTGGGGTAGGCTAAGGGCTACTCCAGGAGTGCTTTTCTCAATCTTCTCTAAATCACATATTATTTTTATCACTATTTGGTAATGTAATAGAGATTGGGTTGGAATAGTTAACCCTAATTGGAGCTTAGTAAAGTGGTTCAAGCACATAATGGCAAACAAATTCCATTATGTGCAAGGATCTTTACACATGTACATGATTGAGCTCTATGTTATGTGCATCTCCAAGAGCACTACATTCTATCCATACCATACATTTATGTGTTTCCTTCATAGCAAACTTTTTTTTTGGGTAGAGATCTATGGCATAATGCAGGTTGTACTCTTTTGAGCATTATAGTTATCCTAAATGGGTGTTGTCTATTGATGAATCCAAGCATTTCCACTGATGTGGACATACCCTTTATAAAATATTGTACACAGTGTCATGCAAATGGGGAATTTGGAATGTATTTTGGAAGTTTATTTTAGTAGTAAATTTTTAATCTATTTCTTTGAATAGAAGTTTTTCTCGGTTTGTCCAAAGATATTGTTTTAGGTTCATTTCTACATTTTAGTCCAGTTTGTCAGTGGTAAACCCTTTAGTGAGGCTTAATGATGTGGACATTCCATTCAAACTTTATACTAAATTTATGTGTGAAAGGTGTGTTAGAAGAATGGAGAAGATAAGTTTGTATGTTGTCATTGATGTCACCATGTTGTCTATGGTATCAGATTGGTCTGGTACCCTGAACCGATGTGCAGAAAAGGTTTACATGGACTCTGGTGTTTGATCTAGTATTTTGTTCTGCATATTCTCTCCAATAATCATCGTTGTTTAAAGACTTATGATCTCTAGAAGCGTGTATTTCCATATGTTCATAAGATTGGATGGTGAGTTGGCATCGGTTTTGGTGATTGCATTTTGTTATTAGGTTAATCATGGCCGACCTAATAATCAATTAATAGCTCAACATGTATTGTGGCTATATGTGTGACCTAGCTTTGGTCTCAACGAACATAATATTGCATGACACACGGTTGAATTAATTTTGAAGAAGCTTTGTATGAAGTCAACAATTATCTTTTTGTAAATATGTATTGCATCCAATTAGGCCAACCTAATTGATGTGTGCGAATAGATCAGATATATATATATAGGATGGTTTGCATATGGAAAGTGTGGAAAAAGGAGCAATGCAAAGTGTGCGAGTAGAAGGGTAAATTTTAGTTTGATATCATGCAAGCGAATACTCTGAGCATAAAAGGAACTGAATCTGCACTTGTGGTGTAGCTTCATCTGTTCATATTTTGGTTGTAAGCCATTGTGTTTCTACAATTTCTGTAGGCAATGAACCTCCATGTTCAGATAGTAAGTCCTTTTAAGCAATGAGCCTCTTGTGTATCTGGCAGTGAGCCTCTTTTGTAACCGATATTGAAATAAGTATATATATTGTGAGCTAATCCTCACCGTGGTTTCTCCCTCATTGGGTTTTCCACGTTAAAATCTAGTGTTCTTGTGTTGATTGACTTCCTATTTTATTCTTGCTCTTCTCTGCTATGTGCATTAAAATAAGTAATGGTGTTTGTTCAATAAATTTTAGAAGATACTGATTCACCCCCCCTCTCAGTATCTTGAATATTCAACAATTGGTATTAGAGCTTTGGTTCCTCTGAAGAAGTTTAACAACTTGAGGGAGATCATGCAGATTGAACAAATGGATACAGAAGAGCTTCAGACTACCCTTGAAGATCTTGACAAGGCTGAAATTGAAAACAGAGATCTGAAAGAAAATCTTGATGAAGCAAATGAATGCATTCAGAAATTGAAAGAGCAGTTAAATAAATTCAAAGAAAGACATAGAGAAGTGAGTGAACAACTAAAACAAGCAAATGAAGAGAATACCAGACTAAAGATGAAAGTGGATGAAAAGAAGAGAGTTGAGGAGTGTTTGAAAACAATGAAACAAAGCGAGTCTGATGTTTTCTCAAGGCTTGAACAGGAAGTGATGAATCTAAGAGCTGAATTAGAGAAAGCAAAACTCTGTGAAGATGATTTTAAGACAAGCTCCACCAAGCTTGATAAATTGATAGATGGACATAAACCTTCTAAGGACAAAGGTGGCTTAGGTAATGATGCTGGTGAAAAGATGCAAAACTCAAATCTTATAAATAATTAGAAGACTCAAGATAAAAGGAAGCAAAAAGGAAATCCAGGAAGGAGACCACCTATCAAACAACCAAATGCTCAAAGGTACCCATCATTCAATGGTTTTTGTTTCTCATGTGGATGCTGGCAAGAAGTTGAGTCCATTTTTTGGCCAAAAAGTGGAAGTGTTTTCCTTGATTTTCAGAGTTTGACACATTTGACCTTAAAATTTGAAGCACTTAGAGATGAAATTTTCAAACAAGTCACTAATGATAAAATGTAGTACTCGGAGTTTAGTTTCCAAATATGTAATTTATTTCAATACCCAAATTGTACAAATTGAGTTTCAATAGGCTTTTGTAAAAAACCACTATTTAAAAGTCATTTTTTTTAATCATACCATGCACGTGTACAACATCCATATTTTGACTTAAATTATCATATTTTTCTAAATCCTTTTGGGAAAAGACTTGTGACTCACTGAAGCGTGCCCGGGATATTTTTTTGTAATTTTTTATTGAATATTTTTTTTTTGTTAATTTTTTATCAGGCATATTTGACGTTTAGAAAAATCGTTGTGTACAACACGCATAAGATGACCTAAACTTCTCTTTTTTGCAAATTTTTTTAAAAAATTGAAAAGAATTGTTTGAAGTTTTCCCTTTTGAAATCCGTTCGTCAAAATGTTATGTTGATCAAAAGTTATTAAAATAGTAAAAAACACTGATATTTAAAATTTATGGACCAATTTCATCAGAAATTAATTGAAAAATAGAAAAAATAATCCAATTGTAAATTTTTTTACATATTTGGAATCTACATTGTCTCATTTAAAATGGGTTTTAATTTCGTCAAAAAAATCTACAAAAAAAGTCATCAACCATATGTCCAAACTCAGTATTTTTCTTTGACATTGTTAGAACTTTCAACTTGTAGGTCAAACCAGGTTGAAGGCCTAGGTTCAGACTCCTAATGCTTTTCCCAAACTAAAATCCAAGGCAAAAACCTGACCACAAAGCAAAACCAATTTGAAATTTTAAAAATTTATTAAAAAATCATTTTTTATGCTTTTACAAAACGAGATCCTGCTTTACAAAATGGGATCCCGTTTTGAAAATTGTCAAAAATGGAAAAAAATCCATTTTTGGAAAGTTTTCAAAACGAGATCCTGTTTTGAAAAAATTCCAAAAATGGAAATTTTAAAAAATGGACAGTTTCAAAAAAGCGATCCCGTTTTGAAAAAATTTCCAAAATGGACAATTTCCAAAACGGAAACTTTTCAAATGGGATCTCATTTTGAAAAGTTGCCAAAATAGAAATTTCCATTTTGGAAAATTTAAAACGGATCCCTTGGAAAATTTCCAAAAATGGAACATTTTAAAAACGGGATCCCGTTTTAAACGAGATCCTATTTTTTTAAAAACGGGATCCCGTATTTTGATTTTAGGTTCGGGATCCCGAACCTAAATGGGATCCCGTTTTTGCAATGCCGATTTCGTTTTTTTGGCTAAGGCAAAAACTTTCATGTTTCTTGGACTCAACTTCTTGCACTTACCCATGTAATAAATTTGGTCATAAAGCAACTGAGTGTAGGAGTAGAATGAATCTATTTTTTGGTTCCTTCTTTGGACAATGTTATACATGCAAAAATATCGAACATAAAGCTTCTGAATGTAGGCCTTCGATAAGAATGATTAGTCGGGTGATGAGGAATAGATTCAATGTGAGTAGGATAAACCAACTTTTTGATGGATATTGCTATATTTGTAACATGTTTGGACATAAAGCAAATCAATTCAGAACAGGGATTGATGGAAATAAAAAAAGATAGATAAATGTTGTATGCTACAATTGTAAAAAACTGGGACATATTTCAAAAGTGTACAGAAGTAAAAAGGTAAAGCAGTATGCTCCGATGAAATATGATGAACTAGTGAAAAATATTGACAAAGAAGAGGTTAAACAGGAAATGAGCAAGATATGGAAGAAGAAAGAAGAATCAAAAACTACTGATGTGTCTGTACCCTCATTTGGTGCAGATGATTCCTCTGGGAATTAGACCTAGCATGGTTTTAGGGGGAGCTTTATCATAAAATCACTTGAACCCCCTAATTTTGGGCATGTCAGTCTTTGGCACATGGATATGTTGTGAGGAATAGCTAGACAAAGGCGAATCAAAAGAAATTGAAAGAAAAAGTGTGAGTATGTTCTTTTGTGGAGTAAATTAGGGTTTCTCAATGAAATGGAAGAAAGTTTTGTCAGCATTTTGCAATTAATGAGTGATTGGGAAAAATGATTGTGTTTAAAGAAAAACATTGCAATTATTTTTGTTCATCTAAAGCATTTGAAGAGTGTCTTGGAACTTTCTTGGAGATATTCTAAAGAAATTTGGAGTTTTTTTGAGAAATCTTTGTGGACATTCAAAAAGAAGCGACATAAGTTTCTCTCTCAGAGGACTGTAAAATAAGAAATTCTTGTTGAATTTGAAGAAATTAAGTGCTATAATGGAATCTTCTAATAGAGGATTGAGTGGAAATATCCCATTGAGACTAAAGGGAGTTGAGCTGGATGAATTCGATCATTGCAAGATAAAGAAAATGGAATTAGGGTTGGAATCGAGCGACTTACAGAATATAAAAAAACCCTAGGTCTAGATTTGTGGGGAGAATTTCCTTGGATTACTAGCAGAGAATTTATCCAATTCCTTCTGAGTAAATTCAAGGGCGGCAACATTGTGTTGGATAAATCCTATCCCATTACAAAGGAGGTGATCAGGGTTGTCATCGGGTTATGTGGCATTGGAGACCTTCCTGGAAAGAAGACTATAAAATACTAGAGGAGTTGGCGGGAGTTGAAAAAGATCCTCGAGCATTGTTGATTGATACTATTATCGATCCATCTATTAGGTATGTTGCATATGGCATTTCCTATAAAATTTATTTCAAAAATCGAGATGTCTCTACTTCGGCCATTGTCGTGTATCTAGCGCATAAAATGGTAAAAAAGAATAAGCAGTTTGATCTGTGTGGATTAATTCTTGAAAATATTACAAAAAATATATGAATTTTGTTGGTAGAGGGATACCCTTTCTGCTTTGGATCCCTACTTACATGTCTGGTACTCTATTTTTTGGACTCGTTACCGGGAAAGGAAGGTGTTAAGTGGGAATCTAGGATTCTTGTTGCAAGACAAATATATAAATACTTGGAAGGCTTGGAAGATAAATTAAGTGCATGTAAAACATTTTTCTTATCTTTATAGAAAGATCTAAGATTCGGTTTGGTTATGTCTATTCAATTTGAAGAAGGCTCTTCCTCCGGAACAAAAGAATTGGAAGTTGTGATTAGTGATTTTCCTCCATAATTGAAGAAAAGAAAATATATCACCGAAGACATTAGTGCCATTTTGGAAGAGAAAAAAAAAGAACAATAACTCTGTCTGGATCCAAATCTTCTGATCCATATGACATCCAGTCTATGTTAGTTAGAGGGAAGATGAAGAAAATTGGTGAGTTATGGAATACAACCTCTCCAGTTGACAAACTTAAGATTGATGATGCTCTAGTTAAGTATCTACTTCAAAAAGGTATTGAGGTATCAATTGTATTTTATTCCTTGCCGAAAAATTTAGTTGAAGTAGTTGAAGAGAGAATGTTGCTTGAAGGTCTGGAAGGATGCAAGTTGGAAGCCTTGGTTGAAAAGAGATGTACTAAACCCAAGTAGAGGCTATCTGAACTTATCGTGGAGATGAGGAAATGTATCAAAGAAATTTCATACATCTACAAATATTGTCTCTGGTGGCCTGTTGTGGTTGACAATTTTAGAAGTAGGATTGAAGCAATTGAATCTAAGGTGAATAGCGCCATTGGAAAGAACTTTGATATCTTTGAAGACAAAGAAGGGAAACAAAGACTGGGAGTTGGTGAATTGCAAGTTGATTTGATCATTGTATAGGGACAAAGAGATGATGTGGTGAAAACCTTATGGATTCTTAAAGAGATTGTTGAGGTCCGATTAGACCATCTTTCTGGAATACTTACTGATGCAAAAGATTGTGAAAGACAATGCTCATCTATAGATTGGTCATCTTCTTTCACATTGTTGGCCCTATTAGAAAGCATATGCATGAGAATGGATTTTGTTGTATCCGAATGGAAGAAGTTATATCTGGTTATCAAAGAAAGGTACAAGAAGGTATTTCAGGTGAAAAAAGTCATTCTTACTTGAAGGAACTTTGAAAGGTTGAATGTTTTCAAGGTTTTAAAATTTTGAATGGCTAGAAGATTCTGAAAGTTTTTGAAAGAATTTGAATTTTGAATGTCATCATGTTTACATTTTTTTTGGTGCCCTTTTCCATTGATGTCAAAGGGGGAGAGATTTGGAAAGTTTGGGGAGAGATTTGGAGGAGAGTTTTGAACTAGAATTTGTGCACATGCTACCATCAATGCCAAAGGGGGAGATTGTTGGAAGAATGGAGAAGATCGGTTTGTATGTTGTCAATGATTTCACCATGTTGTCTATGGTATTAGACTAGTTTGGTACCCTGAACCGGTGTGCAAAATAGGTTTACATCCTCTGGTGTTTGATCCATTATTTTGGTCTACATATTCTCTTTGGTAATCATCGTTGTTTAAAGGCTTGTGATCTCTAGAAGTGTTTATTTCCATATGTTCATATGATTGGATGGTGATTTGGCATTGGTTTTGGTGATTGTATTTTGTTATTAGGTTAATCATGGCCAACCTAACAATCATTTAATAGCTCAACATGTATTGCAGTTATATGTGTGACCTAGCTTTGGTCCCAGCCGACATAATATTGCATTGACACATAGTTGAATTACTTTCAAAGAACCTTTGCATGAAGTCGACATATATCTTTTTGTAAATATGAATTGCATCCAATTAGGCCAACCTAATTGATGTGTGTGGATAGATCAGATATATATACAGGATGGTTTGGAGATGGAAAGTGTGGAAAAAGGAGCAATGTGAAGTGTGTGAGTAGAAGGGTAAAGTTTAGTCTGTTGCCATGCAAGTGAATACTCTGAGCATAAAAGGAACAAAATCTGCACTTGTGGAGTAACTTCATCAGTTCATATTCTGGTTGTAAGCCATTTTGTTTCTACAGTTTTTGTAGGTAGTGATCCTTCATGTTCGGACAATAAGTACTTGTAAGCAGTGAGCTTTTGTATCTGGCAGTGAGCCTCTTTTGTAACCAGTATTGAAATAACTATATATTGTAAGCTAATCCTCACCGTGGTTTTTCCCTCATTAGATTTTCCACGTTAAAATTTGGTGTTCATATGTTGTGTGACTTCATGTTTTATTCTGGCTCTTCTCTACTCTATGCATTAAAATAACTAATGGTGTTTGTTCAATAAGTTTTAGAAGATACTGACTCACCCCCCCCCCCCAATTCTCAGTGTCTTGAATATTCAACAAGGTGTTATGAGTCTCACATTGTTCTAAACACCCTATTGGAACTGTACATCGTGTATTGAACAAATTTTCACACTTAAGTGTCTATAGAGATCCTAGAATGTTTAGTTTTCTTTGCAATACTATAGCGTATAGTTTGTATAGGAATCACACTATTTATTTTCCAAGTAAAATTATAAAACTAACTACTTTGTGATTATGTTTACTAAAATCTTGTACTTGGTTGCTTATGTGTGCACCATAAACTTTGGGGAAACTAGAAACCGTCTTATTTCTATAAAGAAAATGCTTGTCTTGTTAATTGTATGCTTATCTATTCACAACATGAGTATCCTATTTGATGCTTTTCAACCTGGTGATATCATTCACCTAACTAACATCATTTTCTCCTATCACAAAGCTAATCTTGTTTTAAGAGCTAGAAAGAAAGGGAATGCACAAAATATTGGAGAGTTCACTATGTCCTTTGTTGAGACACCCAATATGAGTGAGTTGCATTGGGTGCATGATCCTTCTGATCACAAAAAGTTAATACATGATCCTAAGATCACTGTCACTCCCTCTTCAAGAATATTTCCTTCAATTCCAAATTGACCAACAAATGTCATTGTTAGTAGTTATTATTACAAACAAATGACTATTATATTGGATTGTATAAAAGCTTTTGAAATATGACAGGAATATATATACAATGGTGATAATTAACCAAAGTCTTTTGGCTTTTGACACTTGTATCTCTTCTATCTCTATTATATTTTATCTTGATAAGTAGAGAGCATGTGTGTTTAATTGATAAAATTAATAACATTTTACATTTCACTAGTTTCTCTATTAAACTAGGTAGTTTGCGAGATGAGATGTGTATCAAAAGCATGATCGGGAAATATGTCATGCAGCATATCAACATTAAATTTTTATGGCACGGTAAAATGATATACATATTCTTATCATCCATTTTTTTTTGTGTGCAATATATCATAGTTGGATACATGACACGTTGCCTCTGAACCTTGATGGCATATTAAAATAATTGCATATCCCTAACATCCTTTTTTATTGATGCACAGTATATCATAGTTGGATGCACATGATATTTCTCTTTAAACCCATGCTGAAGAAAATCAAATAAAAGATTACCATCCTATTGAATTAACAATGTTCCTTTTTACAAATCTTGTTGTAGTATGGAATGGCATAACAATCAATTCTTATTGCATTGAAAATAGCCAAATAGATATTGCAAGATAGTTGTACATTTAATTCATTTTCTTGCTATGCCATTTCATTGTCACACTAGTGTTTGAATTACCATTTTTTTTTTGTATCTACAAGTTTAACACAAATTTTTCTTTTGAGGGAAAAATCTCATTAAATGAAGCTCACAAGAAGATATGGTTGGTGGAATCTAATCTCTCTCTCATCTTCTCCACATTCCCTCCTTCCAAATGTGTTGGATTCATGCACACAAAAGAAATGAATTGTTTATTATCTTAATTATTTTGCCACACAAGTTCTTTAGATATATTAAACTATAGTTTGTCTAAATTCCATACTATATTTAGACTGGTCATGGTAGGTCTATCATACCATGGTTATTTGTACAAATCATAGTTCATATTTGTAATCAAAACATACATAATTTAAATTGTTGTATAACTAAATAATATTAAAATACATTTAAATTTTGCTTTTAATATCCTATTGGCAAATCCCCTTAACCTCTTATGGGTGAAAGTGCTAGTTAGTAGTACTTTCCACGTGTATGGTCTGGTGACCTCCAGTAAATACAACTAATTTCTATGGGGATTTTTGTTAAGTAAAATTTACGGTCAGATTGTATTACTTTCTTTTGCCAGGGGTAGGTATCCAGCTTTGGTATTCGACAAGATGAGCTGTGAAAATATATTTTTCTCACCCCGAGTCAATCGCCTCATCACGCGTAAATAGCGGTGTAAGTCATAAGTGTTGGTGATTGGCAGTATAAGCAGTAAGCACCCAGGAAATTTCTAGGGGGATTATTTTCATACCCCGTGATAGAGTAAAACTTGAATACTTGTTATTTTGAACCATATCAACAGCAAATTATTACTAGCACTTACATGGGAAGGAGGTGCAAAGGTTAATAAAAAAAATGACATAGTAGATTCTTGAGTTTTGGATAATATTTTTGTAAAATTTTAAATGAATATATTAGTTGCTTAGAGAAAAGGATTCAATAGTTGAACATATTTTAATAGTTATTATAGCATTTGTTGATTTAATGTCTAATATTTTTTACAATATTGTATAGATAGTTGTGACTTTAAAGTTGTTAATGTTGATGATGAGTACCCATAATTGAATTAAATGTATTCTTTAGATCTAAAAATCAACAAATCATGCGATGTGATATCAACACACTAATAAAACATGACTTAATGTACAACTATCGATCTAACTTATTTTGGGCCTTTTTGGACACCTCAATAAAATGCATGTTGATGTGGCATCATATTTGATGATGATTCCTTGAAACATTAGTTATGAGTAGGGGACTTGTCAAGTAAGTTGTAAAAAATTGGAAGTGATTTGAAATTTCCAAATAGGATTTTGAGAAGCACAAAGTTAGAGTGTTCAACTGTTGAATCCTCTCCCCTAAAGTTTATTTTCAGACGTAGGGCGAAGAATATTTCAACTACTTGGCAGTTGTTTTTCTTCGATGTGAAAAAACTTGATGCTTTCATTTAACATATAACACCATAATTGTTTTAGAATAAAAAGAACAAAACACAAGTAGGAGGTATTTTCCACAATGTGTCAAATTGTGATATTGTTATCAGGATTCAACTGTGTAGTTTTACAAGTCAAAACCATTGACCAATGTTTTGTGAGCAATGGTTCACAAGAACCCATCTCTCATGATAATGAATGGTCCACTTAGAACTCATTGCATCTAGGTGATCCTCACAGAGGTGAAGCAATGGGCCTTCTTGGGAGGTTAGCCATCCCAGTATTACTCCAACTCTAGTGTGCTTAACCACAGATTTTTCCCCCAAGGTTAAGCCTACTTAACTCTGTGGAAAACTACATAATTGAATCTTGATAGCAATATCACCTAATCCAATGAGTGCTTTAAGTGGACCATTAATTATCATTAGCGATGGGTTCTTGTGAACCACTACTCATAAAACATGGGTCGACTCGTAAAACTACATGGTTGAATCCTAATAACAATATCAAAAAACAAAACAAATAAATTATAACAACCCCACACAAATTCCAAAAATAAAACTCACTGAAACCATGGCAAGTGACTTACCTCAAGATTCTACATAAATTTTTTCATGATGTCAATGATGCCAATGAGGAAAAATGGATAGAGTTTACAAGGAAAAATTATAAAGAATGATGTGATCTACCTTTACATTGTGAAAACAATCATTTGAGACTCTAGGAGAGATGGTACAGTTGTGTCTCATCTTAAAAAAGAGAGGTGAAAAATAGTGAAAATCTGATAATCATATTTATCATCAAAATTAGCTTGCTCCAAAGAAATGATTCTAGGCCACTCAAAACTATGGAAACAACTTCTCTTGTTCTATAGTTGGCTCTTACATTGTTTCAGCTCTCTACCCAAGAAGTCTTCAAAGGTGGGTAATGAAATTTTTGGTAGATCTCATGCAGGAGTCATGCCTATTTTTGAATCAAAAATGATGCAAGCCATATATATAGTAATTAAAAGCTTGTAATATGGAGACAACGTATTGCTCTTTGAATGCTTGTAGAGGGAAGTGTTTGACTTAATATAGGAGCCTTGATTCCACTCATTGAGGTGGGTACTGCAACCAATAATCTGAATGAGGAGGAGATTAAAGCAGTCATGACTCCACAAACTTTGACTCTACAAACTATAATCAAACATCATGGATAAGGAAGCAAATGAAATACTTACATCAAATTATAAGTGGACAACTTCTCCATGACTCTTCCTTCACGTATGCATCCTAGATCAACAATTCAATCAATCAATAAGACAAAATTTGACCTTTTTACAATTTAAACATTACATGCTTTTTAATTGTCAAACACATTCTTCAATAATGAGAATTAAAATTTGAGTGGAATGATATGGCATGTTGGTAAATTTATGGCCACCTCCCTAGAAAGGAGTAGAATGGTGTTGATTCATTTCATGTCTAAGTTTTTGTCTACTTCACTATTGTCGTGAAATAAACCACACCCCCCATACATAATTCAACTAATTAGTTGCAAAAAGTAGTAATTGCATAAATGTTAGACATTATACACTATGTTTATGGATAAGTATTAAAATTAATAAAGAAATAAATGTATTTAGTTAAAAAAAACTATGTTGAATATTATGTGATAAATATTGTTTTTGTAGCATGTCCATTGTTCTACACAATAATTTTCCTAAGTTTTAACCTCAAATAAATAGATTAAGCATCTAACCATTATGAGCAATAAATTTTTTCTTTTCAAAACTATAAAGATAGCATGCACATTTGAAATAATATCTTTCCAAACTTTTTCATTGCATTATATCAAAGAATTACAAATTTCCAAAGTAATAATTTCATAGTACATGATAACATGATAACATGATATCATTTCTCTTTTTACAATCTTTCCATCATAATGGATACAAAATATGTAAACAAGGCTCCACGAAGCTTACTAGTGCAAAAGATGTACGAATAGTTGTGGAAATCCTCCATTCAAATCTTGGTCACCTACTAATGAGGAGAAGTATCACTCAAGCGCTTTTTTGCCAACCTTGGAATAACTGCGATCCCTCGCACAACTATAAAAATGATAGATAGCCCTACCCTTCGACGAAGAGATTGGTTTGGTAACCTCATAATAAATATTGAACTTTACTGAGCTTGGTGTTATGTCCTACTAAAATGAAGAAAAATAGGTTAGGGGATCAATGTGGGGTATGATGGATCTATTCTTCCTCAATTCATTAGAAAATGAGATCCACACAATAAAATGATTATCAACCCTTAGATGAATCAAGTCAAAGTGTGAATCTATAGATTTCCTTTTTGTGTCAGGACAAGGGTCCTAGTCAAACAACACTTTGGGGAGAAAAAATAAAAATAGTAAATCAACACCAAATTACAATCTAACACTTGGAATAACAAGATTAAGCTCAATACTGACATAACTACAAAATAAAATGTAGATTAGTGAGGGGAAAAATCATGTGTACTAGTCACCAAAAGTTAATCTAGGACTCATTCGTCTAAGGGCAAATGGGTCTTGAATTAGGGTTTGTTTGCAAATTTTGAGAGCCTCTGCTACAAATCTGAATCATCCAATTTGCCCAAGTTTTAGGTTCAGAAAGTTGGAAATAAATTTTGTAAGTGAGTTTCCGCGAGATGACAACTTTTATAACTCTGACAAGTTCTTCAATTTTTCTCTTCAAGAGATCTTCAAGATTTCTTCCACCTAAATCTGCAAATACAAATCAAGAGGGATTTTTTTTTTTTGGTGAATGGGGGTTTGCCTTGGTCAAACCCCATTTTTGTAATTAAACCTTGAAATGAAATAAAACATGAAAAAGGGAATGAAGAATGAAAAAATCTATGTTATCACTCAACAAATCCTTGCATAAACCTTAGAATATAAATTTGCAACTTGCATGAAATGGCTTCAATTGATGTGGATCTTGACACTTTGAATCTTGCTTTAAATAATGCTTTGAATGCTTGAAAGGATCATGAAACCTACATCATCATATTAGCTCCAATAACATGCATGATGCAAGAAGACCTTGATGTGACAATTAGATCTTGATGCTGCAATAAAACTCTGATAATTCTTCTCTTGAATGCCTTGAATCACAATATTTGCTTTAGGAATGCTTCTTGAAATATTCTAGGTTGCTTAGATCAAAATTTCTAGGTGAAACATAATGAAATAACCTTATATTTATAGATATGCATCCTTAATCTCTTGAAATTCAAATATCACAAGTTGATATCTGAATATAGAATTGAATATATTAAAATACTACCAAAAACATAATTTAAATTTAGGTCCTAGGTCTAAGGGATGACTTATTCGCCCATGGGTGAATGGGTCCTTGGTCCCTAAACCTAGGACACACATTGCTCAATGAGAAGTGTTATGTTAAGGCATTAATAATGTCGGGTTTCCTCTTGAAAAAATGTAATAAAATAGGCTTGGAAATGAATTAAGGGGCCAATTAAGACAAATTAAACTTAATTAATTAAGGAATCCCTAAATAAGTGTGAAAGTGTAAATGGGTACACTTTACAACACCAAAATAAGGCCCAATTAAGTCCAAATTAACTAGGGGGGACCAAACAAGTGTGAAAATATAAAAGGGATACATTTTTCTGCATTACATTTAGCCCCCACTTTATTGAGAGGATGACCTTGCATCAAACTCACACTAAAATAGAAATTCAAAACATGTGTATGCAACAACAAAAATATTACTCAATCATACAACATCAAAGACTAAAAAGAAAAGTAAAAACAAAAAAGGTGGATCAAGCCTCAACTATCCAACATGATGTGGCACATGCCTCAACTATTTGTCTAAAAGAAAAGAGTGGATCAATCCTTAAATTTCCAATGTGATGTGGAACACGTGTCGCTTGATTGTCCAAAAACATTCACAAGCAAAATTCAATGTCCACTATGCAAAAAACAATGCACACTCACTCTAGGCTAATGGAACCTTAGGCTATCCACTAGGTGAGCCCCCAAAAAGTGGCTAAGTGAGAAATTCATGCCAGGTCTACAGGATCTCACCGTACAATGAGAAAACAATGCCAAGTCTATAGGCTCTCATCATACTAACCATACCAAAGCTATATCTCTAATAACTCTGATAAGGCACCACAAAAATTTAAACTTTGAGCTTCATAAGGTTAACAATTTGTATTATGCTAAACACTTATGAAAAAAATACAAATAAAGTTTGTTCAAAGGGATTTTTCTTAGTTCATGTAAGTTCTCCTCTTAGGGAACATCATTCCTAATGTCTCCAAGAGAGAACAAGTCAAGGATAAAAGATTCACAACTTAGGGAATGCAGCACATAGCATCACCACTAAGAGGAAATTCATATGCCAGGAAATATCACACTCTCAAAGGACATCAAACCTAATGACACCACCAAGAAAAAGATGCATCACAAGAAGAAAGTAAAATCTCACAATGAAACATAAGGAATGTCAAAATTTTCAAAAATAATAATGCCAGTGTATGCCCCCACTTTAAAGAAATTGCTAACACCATTGCGATGAGAAATTTACTTTAAAGTAGTAAATAATAATTGCCAAATAATGAAGGAGACATGAGAGCTTACTCGGAAAGCCCTATGCCAAGTTATATGTTTCCAAATGAAGCTACGTATGAAAAAGAGAGTAAGGGGTTGCCCCCAAAATGAAATCCCAAAACACATAAGGGATCCATGGATTCGGGGTCATTATTTCTTTGCTACAATGTTCTTATAGAGCTTGGAAACATCATCATTCCCCAAATACTCACAGACCATGAAGAATGACACATAGAGAGCAAAAACAATGAAAAGAATTTTGGGTCAACATGGAAGAGACTTAAATGTCTCAACGCCTTGTGTCATCCCAAAAAGGAAAGCACAAGACAAAAGAAAAGATAAATGTTTACGACATATAAAAGAATGTGGATACAAATAGAGGAATTCACATGAAGATAGTTACATCAAATAGAACAATACGAGGGATCGCATTACACACATGCAATCACACAAAGAAACATGAAAAAGAAAACAAAAACATGACTAGTAAGGCACATGCAAGTCAACCTATAGCAGGTTGTTTGCATCCAAATCTTGATCAATATATGCGGAAGGTGGATAACTAGCCAAAGGGACAACACCAAGTGTCAAACTAGGACAAGCACCAAGTTCAACACTCTTATTAGGAGGATCATCATTTAAGCTCATAGAAGAGGAAAACAATGAATTCAACTCATTATGCACTTGTTCATCAATCTTTGAAATTTCATTATCATCATCCATGTTAATGACAATAGGAGTTCTAAAGACAATATCCATAGAAGATTGTTGTTGTTTATGTTGTGGAAAAGGTGGAGGATTATCATGCATTGCTTGAGACAAGTTTAGATTTTGGTTTTCTATGTTGTTCTTTTCTTATTTTTCTTGCAAAAAATGAGGAATAACATGACGTCTATGCCTACGTTCTCTAGAATTTTTGTTTATTTCCATTGGGTTTTCAAGTTGTGATTGTGTAGGAGTGAGTTTTTCAGCCATAGGTTTCTTTTCTTCCCTAAAGGAAGGAACAAAAGGAACCATGGGAAGTTGTTCAACCACTTTCTCTTTAGCTTTATAAACTTGTGTGACTTTAGGAGGCACAATGATATTTTTTTGATTATCTTGTGGTCTCTTATATGAAATAGGGGGAGGATTTGTCATAGGTTGGTCTTTGTTACTTGGAAGATATTTTGGTTCAATCATGGTCTTGTCAAGGATAGGAGGCTCAATCATGGGTTGAGGCATATTGCTAAGGGATAATTCTGTTATGTTCTTTGCCTTAAAATTTTGATAGGATTTGAAAAAGAAGTCCTCATGGGGTCTAATAGGTTTAATAGGCTTGGGCCAAAAGAAATCCAATGAGAAGTTCCCATGGGAAGACACAAGATTAAAGCCACTATGATGCACTATAAATATTTCATTTCCAAATGGAAACTTTAAACATTTATGTATAACCAACGAGACAAAATTCATGGATCGAATCCATGGATAGACTAACTTCACACAAAATTAGTCTGAAGTTGGGATGATGGTGAAGGATACATTTAATTCTTTCGATCCAACTTTTAAAGGGATATTTATTGAACCAACCATAGGGAAAAAGCAAAACCATTATGCATTTTGATCCATGCTTTTGGTCTTTCATATGTATCTTGATAAAGCTCATGCACAAATAGGAATTCTTCAGTGATCACGTTCTCTACACAGACGAGATCAATTAATATCCCATTAGTAGGCTTGTCATTGATTCTTCCAACTATGTAAAGAGGACCATTGGGTGCATGTTTAAGTATATATCATTGTGAGAAAACAATGTCAAGCAGAATCTTAGTTAGGCCCTTACAAGGTTCAGCATCAATAAATCCAACCAAACTATCCATATGGTTTTTCTCATTGTTTCTCATGTTTTCATCATCTATGTCCATATTCATCACATCATTCTCTATTTCGCTAGCTTTGACAAAGGAGACACTACAAAAAATCCCTCTTATTTTCTCCATTTTTTGCTTCCACCCACTCTTTTAATGTATTTTTTGGCAATTTTTTGAAAATTCGGTGCTATTTATTAGGATGGTGCAATTTTTGGTGTTTATTGCACTGATCAATACAAGTTGACACTAATTTAGGCGCTAATTAGCGCCTAAAGTAATGTCGTATTTAGTGCCGATATTAGCTTTGAGTGTAACAACGCCTTGATCTCCACCTTTAGCTCCGAGTTGAGCTTCAATTTTAGTGTCGTGTTTTTCTCTGACTTTAGCTTTGAGTTTAGCTTTGGTTTTAGCTTCGGGTTTAGCGTTGGATTAGACACCCCTATGTCAAAGAGACTTATTTATATGTCTCATCGACGATGTAAAACAATGCAATGTCAACAAGATACAGGCATATCGAGGAGAGAATCACTTATGTCACATCAACAAGGTATATCTACAAGTGCTCGGTGAACACAACTCTTGGATATAACGAAGTAATGTCGATGAGACATTGAGATATCGGTAAGACATATAAGATTGTCTCATCGAAACTCTTCAAGTAATGATCAAAAGAATAGACCACTATACCGTCAGGAAGGTAAGCAACATATGCATTAGAGCAGTGTTCACTGCAACCCCACAGCAAGAAGCCTTGTGCAAGGCGATAGTGTGGTAAACAGTAGAAAGGAAGGGAAAAAAATCGCTATACCCCAATGATAATCACAAGTCTCCTCGACATGGCAAAGTTACACCAATATATAAAGAAATACCACTAAAGGAAAATATCGATGAGACAGTGGCATATCAACAAGAGATATTAACTTGTCTCATCAACACTGACAACCAACATAATAGGAACATAAGATCTAATGTTGATGAGACATTGCGATATCGGTAAGCCAGATAAGATTGTCTTATCAACACTCTTCAAGTAATGATCAAAAGCATACACCGCTATACTGCTGGGAAGGTGAGTAACATATGTGGTAGAGTGGTATACACCACAACCCCGCAACAAGAAGCCTTGAGCAAGGCGGTAGTGCGGTAAACAACATAAGGGAAGGGAAAAATACCACCATATTGCAACGGGTATAACAAAAGATGATGATAGTACAGTATTAATTGTTGCATCATTACAATTTATAGCAGTAAATGCAGAAAATCACATCAATTGCCAAAATTAAATGCTATTAAATTATTAAGAGTTGGTAAAACTAATATGACTAAATGCCGCTCCATCCAAAGATAAGTGATTTTTCCCAATATTGCACTCAATTGCAGTGCACTAGCATGGAAGGAGCTAAGGATACGAGAAGAACTCCTACAAGCGTGAAATACTCGGGTAAGTGCACAAAAACTCTCTGAAAGAGCTCTGTTAATATAAAAAATATTTCAAGGTTTTGTCTTCTGAAGCCATAGTAGAGAAAATTGAAACATGCCTCCTAAAATAAAATGATCAAAAGTAAAAGAAAGTCAGCCTAAAATTAAAGATGAAGAACCTAAAGTAAAGAATAAAGCACTCCATCCTAAAACAAAACAATCAGAAGTAAAAGACAGTTAGCCTAAAATTAAATATGAAAAACCTAAATTAAAGAAGAGACCACTCCATCAATCCATATTAGATATACTTCCAGGGTCTACTAAAGAGGGTAATAAGAAGTTTCTTGTGGACACCGCACAAAGTTGTAGGGATGCCCTCATTTCCAAATCTGGATGGGACCTATTTTGGTATTTTTACAATAAGAGAAATAAGAAGATTCCAGTGTCAAATGCTTGGATGTTGGATATAGAAAGGTTGATTGTCCCAAATGTGTTTGTTGATATAGAATTTATCAAACTACTAGCCAAACACTATCACTCAGCTACCAAAATATTAAGGTTTCCAAATGGTACAGTATTGGTAGAAGTAACTAGAAAATCCATCATTGAGTGTTTTGGGTTAAACAAGCAGGATCTAACCAAGATAAACCTATAGAAAAGTGAGGAGGATCATGCTAGGTTAAAAAAGACTTATAGAAGTTATGAGGTACCCCTATATATGAAAAGAGGCATTGGTAATAGAACATTCCCCATCTCTACTACCACTACTGAACCATTTAATGTGATAGACTTTCAGTATTACTTTGTGAATACATATTTAGCTCTTTGCCAAGTGTTGGGGATAGATGCTCAAGATAAAATTCCAATAGGACTAATGATGATGGCCATGAGAATTCAAAACCCTAAAACTAATATTGAATATGACTTTGCTTCATACCTTGAGAAGGCATTAGATGATGAATTCTCCCAAGTTATAGAGGATAGAGCACCGATTACATTCAGAGACTATTCCCTACTATGTCATCTGATATTGTACCAGAATAGGAACCATTGGAATAAAAGAATGGACTTGGATACAATAGATGAGCAAAGGAATCCCACACCTGTCCATAAGTGGTGCTATATTTGGGACAATGCGTGCAATAATTCAAGCTTTGTTGTATTCTACGAAGAGTTTGTAAACATAATCCTTTGAGTTCTTGGGTATACAATGCCAAGATTGTCAACCAAAATGTTGCAACTAGTGAGACCTTTGGCTTTAAGACCAGAGCAGGGTCATACAAAATTTTGGAGATTGGCTCTTCCTCCCAGAAGTTACAATAATAAGAGTTTATGGATGCCCTATTGCTCCACACATACTGCCAAAATTTGTGCCCCTCAGATTAGCATTTCTTGAATTTATGTGACAAATGATGTGGATGGAAAAATATATAATGCACAAGCAGAAGAAAGGCACTTTCCTGCCAAACCAAACCAAGTGTGAAGATTGGACTGTAGGCTTAGACAGATTAGAGGAGTTATAGTATTATTTGAAGATAAGATATGCATTGGAATCTGGAAAAGAAAGAGCCTTTGACCCTGAAAAATCATATGAACAACATAAGGCGCAATCTTCTTACCAAAATGACAGTGCCACACCAAGTGGATTTTGAAGAAGATGTCATAAGGAATTGCATTATTTATAATGATGTATTTAGTAGAAGAAAAAAATGGGAATATATGAAGAAGCTTGAAGAAAGGATGAAGCAGAGGTCCAAGGATTTCCTAGGATACTTTGTTGAGGAAAAGGACCCCATCAAGAGCATAGAATTGATAATTGGTAGATTTGAAGACTTGTGTGAAAAGAAGGAAGCATATCTCGAAGAACATGATGGTGGTGCAACTGCAGAGCATACCCCAGGTGAAACCTTTGAGCCTCCCATGTAGCAGTTACCTCCCAAAAGACAAAAGAAAGGCAACATTGAATAGTTAGTACCTTATGAGGATACTGAAGAGGTGGGCGATATTGAGGAAGTGGCTATAGTACTACAATCATTGGTAGGTGATATTGAAGTTGATCATCCCATCCTTGAGACCAATGCCCATAAACATGAGGAAAGGATGGGTGATGTAGAAAAAACAAGTACAAAGGTACATGAAGATGAAAGGGAAATTATAGCCAAGAGATTCATAGAAGATGATTAATTCATTAAGACTCCTGAGTTTAAGGAATTCTGGATGAAGATGAAGATAAAATAATTTCAAGAGAGGATGGAATCAGCTGAAGCGGGAATTGAAGAATCAGAGAAAAATGAAATGGTAGCATAGACTTTCTAGGAATTAAGAGTTGACAACATTGACATTAGCCCCCAAAAGGCTAGAGAAATGGTCTTGAAGAGAAATATGCTCATTTTCCCTGGCTTGGAATTAAAGGAAAAATGTATGCTTGATCAAGTGTAGACACAGGAAGATCCAATGATAGTTGCATAATTTGACTTCGATGAAGGTGTGAGTGGAACTAGGTATAACCCTAAGATTGAAACCCTTGCCATATGGATCAAACAAAAAAATACATAGAAGCTAAAATTATTGGATGTAATTCAAGGGATGAAAGGGGAAGCGATGGTAAGGACAATACAAGATACCACCCATTTGGAGGTAGCCACAATGACCATGCATTCGGCCATGTTCACTCAAGCAGATGTTAAGGGATTAGAAGATAGATTGAAGGAGTATGAAAAGGAACAAAGGTTCCTAAATGATGAAGCTAATAAACTTTTCATGGAGAATGTCAAATTGAAAGAACAATTAAGAGGAGCAGGATCCTCACAAAGCAAGGAGATGGTTTTATATAGGCCTCCTATTGTTTCAATGGATATTGTGAAGAACATTTCTACATAACGGGTAAAACTCTAGAGAAGGAAGTGGATGATGTAAAGAAGGCTAGCAATCAAACCCAGGATGAAGTGAAAAGGCGAATTTGTGAAGTTATGGAAAAGATTCTTGAGCACAGGATAAAATTAGTTATGGATAAACTGGAGAATGTGCATGATAGTTATAAAACAATTTAACAGGCAATGGATCAAATAAAGACACATATGCTTGTATTAGATCCTTTGTTCAAAAGGTCGCAACCTATTCACCACACTTTGGCTATGTTATGCAAAGTTCTACAAAGAAGTTCTGATGCATCCACAACATTAAATCCAACTGAACAAACTGTGAAGATGATTACTGATGAATTTTAGTATGTACAAGGGTTTGATAAAAATATTGTAAGACGAATAGATTTATTCCATACCTAGAAACAGTGGTATATACCTAAAATCGTGAGAGATGGTGATCAGTTGAAGGACTTGGATAAGTGGAAGAAAGAATCCAGTCAGGTTTTTCATACGTGTGTTACTCATATATAGGAGGATGATGATACCAGTCTTCCCAGGCTAAATCAGATCATGGATGGGTTGATTTTTCTTCATGTAGGATACCTAAAGTTTGTCAATGATACAAAGGCATTACTAGATATTCGATGTAAAACTCATCTTGCAAACATGCAAAAGATCCAAGAATATAAGTGGCCATTAGATTTTACGGTGTATCGGTGGGAGGAAAATTATTTGGTTTCAGAAGAATAGGACACTGAGGCGAGAGCATTTGGACGTTCATCATGGAGAGGAATACTTTTCCAGATCAATGATCATGAGTCTTCTTCATTGAATAATGGAACCATATGTCAAAATGTCTTAAGTCTTGTTATTTCCTTAATTATGCTAATTAAATAGTTGTTGGTTTTAGAAGAATAAGACACTAAGGCGAGAGCATTTGGAAGTTCATCATGGAGAGGAAGACTTTTCCAGATCAATGATCATGGGTCTTCTACATTGAATAATGGAACCAAATGTCAAAATTTCTTAAGTCTTGTTATTTCCTTAATTATGCTAATTAAATAGTTATTAGTAAAAGAAGTAGTTATGAAAGGTTGTTTCTTTTTGTAAAAGGTTTGTAGCTTGTTGCTTCCTATATAAATAGGAAACCAATGCCTAGTTTTAAATTATCATCATCATATATCATTTCCATTTTGAAGACTTATGTTATTAATATATATCATTGAAGCAATATAATTGAGAACATCTTATTATCAAAGATTCTCCATGACTGTTTTATCATTATGTATTTTTCTTATGTTTTCCATACTTATTTCTTCTTATATTTGAATGAATATCAGTTATTGAGCCTCAATATTGTGCTTACGTGAATGAATATGCTAATACAATAAAGCATTTTTTGTGGATGTTGGTAGAGTTGCTATTTTTTTTGAAAATTTCAGCTTATTTTGCCTTGTTACATGTTTAACATAAAAATGGAAACTATTTAAAAATAATAAAGTTAACAAATTTTCTTATTTAAATAATTGTGAGTTACATGCATTAATATTTTATTAACTTTTGTGTCTTCATGAACATATGTTGATACAAAATGAATGGAAGAAGCATCCAAGTAATCTTAATTTTTTCTGCCAACAATTCATACCAAAGATTGAAAAATTTAATGATATTGCAATAGGTAATTAAGGATATGATGATGATTATATATTCTTGTACTTGTATATTCTATGAAACATTCCTTATTTTCTATGAAATAGTGTATATATTCGTGTACTTGTAAATATTATTTTACTGTTATGTCTATTAAATAAAACAAAGTTTGAATAAAAAATGCTTCACCTTTTTTTGTAAGTAAGTATGTGAATTATTGTTTAAGGAAAAATATTACAGTTTTTACATTTTCAGTTTACTAGTTTCAAAGCTTCATTTTCTATGTATATAAATTGTATGTGCTCTTTATCTTGAATGACATAAAACGGTAATATCATCAGAATCAAGGTTTTCAATTTCAGCACCATCATTGTCCACACTTTTCATATCTTGTTCACTTTTAAGTACAATCATCAAAATTTTATTTTTATTTCTTGTCCCAGTTAATCTTGATTCCTTTCAGCGCAACACAGTAGGTTGCATGTTAAATTTCAAAAAAAATCTTTGCATTTTTTTGTATATATTATTTTCTCAGTGCATCATTATGTAACAACAATTTCACTTCTGAAATATACAATAAAGATAAATGAAAGCACATGTTTGCTTTATCAAGGGAAATTTATGGTGAATACCCTATGTCTTTTAGATAAGTGTGCAAGTGAAATAAGACATAACTGATTGAATCTGATTTTCTACTATACAATTGGTTTTTTATGTGCTTTTTACTTTTTGCATGTGGATTACCCTCAAAAAGAGACTACTTATCTTTTCTTAAATGAAGCCTTTACATTTCCTATCTGTGAAAGGAATTTACTACTTGACAATAGGTTCGTGAACTTCATACAAATTAAGATTGGTGTAAAAGGCCATCCCCGTAAATGTTGTTTGGTCTAGAATTATAATGGAAAATAAAAAAAGTTTTTAGGAGAATAAAATAGGTTTTCAATTGTCCAAGTACAACATAATATTACTGAAGCATTTTAAATTTTAGGCCATAAGAATCATCCTTTTTTAAACATGGATTGCAAATAATTCTGAAAATTTATAAGTCTTGGTCATTAACATTATTGTCTGCTACAATGTCATCCAGTGTATCATTGTTAATGTTCATATGTTCTTTCAAGTATTTGATATTATCATCATCCTCATCTTGACTTGCATCATCTTCATCATCATTGAAATTTGACTGTAGACCATCTATATTGTTACCAGATGTATTTGGATCATCATTTTCTATACCATCCATATTGTTGTCTTCCATAACATCATCTAACTCTGGATTGTTGTCTTCTTGTGCCTAAACATAACCATCTTCAACATCATCATGGATGTCAATTTCTTCGATGTTCTATAATCCATCTCTCTCATTTTGTTGGCCATGATTGTTTTGCTCAGTATCCACTAATGCATCATCAAATACATGCCTTAATCTTGGATCATAATGTATGACAAATATCCACTTCGGGTCCAAAATATCTTCATAGAAAAATACCTGCACATGAACGACATACATATATTAGACATTATATAAATTGTATGAACATATATACATCAATTTAATAATGGAACATTATTTTATAGACTACCTTTTTTATACAATAATTGCTATAGAACACAATTTTGACAACATAGTTTATAAAACATCATTCCACACTCATTTATTATTCTTTGGTTTTTTGCCCTTAAGAACATCCTTAGGGAGACCTTGTTCTTCCCTCTTCTTTGGCACAGGAGTGCATTTTAAGAAGGGGTAATCAATCAATAACTCATCCCCAATGGTTTATCAATCTATCAACCTCTCTTTCCTTATCTCCATCTTTATCATTTATAACCTCAACAAATTGACAATTTGGTCCTACAGTAGGGTCCCTTCCCTTACTACTATTTATAAATCCTGCAATATTTTTGTGTGTGTATGCATGTCCATCTATATACATAAGATGACCTCTATTCATTTCTTTTCCACTTTCCAATTGGAGATGATGTGTATATATATTTGAATTTAGACCATTTGCTAACATGCTAGGCTTATATTTTGCTAGCCTTCTCCATTCACCACTATAATATGATGGACCATAATATGGCATTAATCTCCTAGTGGTTTGTTTTGAATTGTTTCTATGTTTGGATCCTACATGTACATTTTGGACAATAAAGAGGCCTAGATTCACTCCATGAATATTGGAGGGTCGTATCATGTAGCTATATCCCCAAAATTGAAACACCTTGTACATTCTGGGTAGTTGTTGATCACTAGGCCAAGCGCAATATAGTCGATGATCAAATGTCTCTTTATAAATTAATCTCAAACTCAGGGGCAAGTCATCATCTCCATAAAATTAATTCTCATAGGGTATGTATTCTACCTTCCCCTCGTCTTTAAGCAAATTATGCATCTTCACATCGGTTCTTATTCTGTTACTTGTTTTCGTCAATTCCTCATCTTCCGAGCTGGTATATTGGCACATATTTTTGTTAGGTGTATCATCTAATAAATGATCATTGCCCTCTAGGCTGGAAGTCGGTGATCCAGGAAACTTTAAACCAATAAATTTATCCTGCAAGTATCCATTAAGAAAATATTAGTTATTCAAATAATATAAAACAATGTTTAAATGAAGTATACATGTTATTTATATCAAATTGTAAAATTCCTCACCACAATTCCTATTGGATTTGAATCGATTGTAGGACACATACTACCGACTGGAAGCTCATCATATATGTAATGTCTTTGTACAATCGCTCATTTGAATTGTTTCTTTCCACGACATACAGAACATCCACAAACAACAATTTTTTCAAAGTATTCATCCCATGTACTATAGTCCTGACCTACCTCTTCTTTAGTGCAATCATTTGTTGTGTCTATAGTATCCATTGTCATATCCTCTTCCACCCATTGTCATCTATGTGATTTAATAGTTTTAGGTCCACATCCACGTACATATCTTGTTCTTTTGCTAGTTGAGAGCTTAGGCTTTGCATTTGCTCCAATCTCCATCTAAAATAATCAACAACATGCATATTAATTTATGTCAAGATTGGATAATACATTATAAATTTCAATAATATTGTGAAAAAAGATGGACGTATCACAGAATGGCATCAGATCATTTTTTCCTAAGTTAAGTCAAAATTTGAGTACCTGATGTCCCGCTTAATCCGTTGTGTCCTCATTTGATATGACATGATCTGTTGCCATGGCCTCGTATTGCCCCTATAATACACAACATAGTAAATAATGTTTAGTACACCAGTTATATCATTTCAACGAACATTCTATCCAACACAAAACCTCACTTTAGTCATATATTTGACATATTGATATCATGTTTTGGCTATCCTAATTTTCAAACTTTTCCCTTGATCATAGAATCACATTTAATCACCATTCCTGTGCATTTTCAACCAATAATTTTGACCTTAGAGGCCTCATGGACAAAAAAAAGACTTTATCTCCTCTATGTTGTAGCATTTGTGAATTCATAAACACCTTCCTCCTTTGGTTGAGGTTGCTTTCTCTTCTTACCTCTATTGTATCTGCAAATTTCTTTGTCTCATCTATTTCCACCCACTTTTGTCTCAGCAATTTAGTATTTCAATGCCATCCATGTCCTCTCTCCATGGCCTCCTCTGTGAATAAAAATTATGCCATATAATCTTTCGCCGCACTACCACCGAGAAGGAAAAATCAACTTGCGGGACTATAGTAAAAACCGCTCTACCACACCGAGTTGATGAAGGAGTCATGGGACAACGTGGTCACTACACTACCACACACCAATGGTAGAAGACTTGTGGTACTACGGGAGTCACCGCAACACCTCCAGGAATAGAAGGAAGACTCGAGTGTTGCCATAGAAGCTTTCACCGCACTACCACAAAGAATGATGATGCACCTTGTGGGACCGTGGTAAAAATTGCTCTACCACACTGAGCTGATGAAGGAGCCATGGGATAGTGATGGTCACAAAAACATGGCAGTAGTTGGAATTATTTCCAACACTATGGATCCTGTGATAGACAACTATTAAAATAGTCACTATACAGTAATGATAGATGCTAAATTAGGTGCACTTGATGCTACCTTATACGTCCCAAATAGATTACATTTATGGCCAAGATTCAACGCTAAAGTTGGCATTAACTAATGTTGACTAAAGCATCGAATAATGAATCAAAATCAAAAATTTAAAACTTTCTTGCGTGAAGGAAGAAATCAGATGACAAAAAAAGGGAAAAACGCCTCACAGAGGAAGAGAGTAGGATGCTACCAACAACTGATGAGAAATTTGATTTAGTTTGTGACACATCATGCGAAGGAAGAGAGCAGGGCGCTACCAACAACTGAGGAGAAATTCGATTTAGTTTGCGACACTACAAGTAAGGTTACAAAAAAAAAATCTTGGTTGAATTCGTGATCATTTACTACTCTTTGTATTGAATTTGAATTCATGATTGTTTACTAGTTTGTGGCCTAACCAATCCAGGAAACCTCTAAATTATCCCATCATTATAAATTGTAAAACCTTTGAGAAACCAACAAAAAAATTTACCCTACCCATTTGAGCTTTGGCTCAAAATATTATAGCACGAAGCGAGGATGCTTTCGTATTCTTTCCCTAACCTGGGTATCAAGGAAATACTGATCTACTTGGAAAATTTTGGAATTGGGTCAGTCACTACTGATCAATTGCTGAAAAATAAATGCAAAAACTACTTGGTTTTGCCCAGTTGAGCCATAGTCACCGATGCCATGACAAATTCGTGTAAGATTGCATTATGAAAGAGTTTTCATGATAAGGTTATCAACACTAAGAAAGCATTGTTAGAAAACATTGGCCATAATGAGGTGATTCATTGTCAATTTAGAGATTTGTAAATGTTTCCATTGTTTCATTGAATTTTACCTTTTAGTTTTTTATTTCTAAATTCAAAAGAAGAAATATAATTTAAATATATATATATAGGGACATGAGACTGACAAAGATAAAGATGAATTGGCTTCCATATTGGGCGTAGAGGTAGTGAAAAAATTGGTTAAAGTGGACTGGACAACACTTGCTAGATACATAGAAAAACAATCTAGTAATGCCCCTCAAACATTGCAAACAAATCAACTATGTCAAAGGGAATCAGTTGATTCCCCAACCAGTCATGGATCTTGCAAAAGATCCAGGAGGAAATCAGTGATAGTAAACTCTAAGAATGTGGAACAAGGAGAAAATACTTCCACTCCTGGGACACATACTTCTTCCACCACACCATGTTTTCAATCTTGCATTGATAGCTACAATACGAAGATGGAATACAAGGTGATTTCAGAGGAATTATGAATGACAAATGTTGGGAAAACATTTGTGAATAGGTTGAAGGAATCATGCCTTCAATGGTTTAAAGACCATCTACATTTTTCATTCTCAAAGATACCCATGCACCTGAAAAAAGCAGTTATCCATGACATGGAGAATGAATTTGGCACAGGTTGGTCTATAAAGAAGATAAAGCTACGAATGTCTCAAAACTACAAGAGATTTCGGTGCAACCAAACAAAGAGGATAAAAAAAATCCCTCCTGAGCTAAGGCAAAAAAAAGGCCAATTGATGTAAGTGTGAAAGTATGGAAAGAGCTTGTAAAATCATATGAGAATTTTGATGCACGAAGGAAGTCTGGTGAGGAGAGTACGCAGGTATTTGAATTTTCTCATAAGATGATATCAAATTTATTAAACGATATTTAAACTTTATTTGTGAATAGTTAAATTGAATTAGTATATGTTTCAGGACAAGGCCTCCAAGGCTAGGCTTGAGAAACTTCGTGCCATGCATCGTAGTGGCCAGAAAGGTTTATAGGCCTTGATCTGTACATTTGTAAGTATATTTAATATGTTAAATGATATATTTTTTTAATTTCCTTGGAAAAAGTAAATGATTGCATATTAATTAGTTTAACTAGTCCATGTGCCATGTTTTGACAAGAGGAGAAATATGGCCGCCATCCAAAGAAATTTGAAAATAATATGTTACAAAACAAAAAGTGGAACGATTTTGTAATTTGGATGCAAAATGAGGTATCAATAGTTGAGTTTCAATAACTTTATGTCAATTTGCATCTCTTGTGTTGAGTTTTTTATTGATGCATAGGATGAGTAAATAGAGCTCAAATCTTATGATTACAAGATGATCGTTTATGTGCATGAATAAATAGAAGGGTGTAGATGAACTCAATTCATCTGACTTTATGCCTCTTGGAAGGCATTCCTCTTGAATCTCTAATATTAGGTGCCCAAGAATTCCCTGTAGCTTTTACCTTTCGTTGCCACCTTTCCTCTTCACTATTAGACTCGTCTCCTTTTTCCTTATCTGCATTTATGGCTTCGGCTTCTAATTCATCCCATGTTTTACCTTCCTCCTCTTCAGAATATTCTTCTTCTTCTTCGTCCTCCTCTGACTCCACAAGAGATTCATCTTTTGAACCTTCCTCATTTGATTCTGATTCCTCTTCTACATCAGAGGGTTCATATCCTTGATCTGACTCTTCTAAATTATCATAATCAAAATCACTAGCTTCCATATTCAAAAATTCCCAACCAACATCTTCAATAAATTTATTTGGATCATCAGTAATAATCTTCAAAATTAACCGCCAGTTCAAGTTCATTCTGCTTTCATAATACTTTATATCCATGGAGTTCAACCATTCCTTGATGCCATCAAGCAAATATTGAGGAATGGCGTACATGCGGAGTACATCCTGCTTGAAGTATTTGAAAAGAATAGCCATATCAAATTCCTTTTTCCCAAGTCCTACTCTCTCAAGGTTAACAATCTCAATCTCACTAATAGCGATTACTAAGAAAGGTAATTCCACCAACTCTACCAAACAGTTTACCGTAGGAACAATAAAAGTAGAGGCTTTGAAAGGAACTCCATGAAAACCAAGCTCTCTAAATGTTATATCAAACTCTATTTCAAAATATTTTAGATGAGGCTTCTCCCGTACCTCTCTTACTCGCTTGAAAAATCCTTGAAACTCTGCATTGATATAATTTTTATTGTCCCTCTCTTGCTTTTCTTCCTCAATTTCATCAGGATCATACATTGACCTTCTCGCCCCTCCTAAATTTTGGACCACATCCATTACCTCCACATAAAACTAGAAATCCTTGGTCTTCTTGGTTCCCACACCATGATATGGTTATGCAAATGAAAATGAAGCAAAGTAATCATCTCCTTCTCCGTTGGTTGGAAGAATGCATGCTTAATGTATTGATACATAATATTAGCTCTCTCTTATGCTCTCATGGTTGAACCCCGAAATTCATTATGGTGGGCCTCTAGAGTTCCATCCATCTTTCTTCCTCTTCCACCAAATGTTGACTTGATCCACACATCTGCCGGCCTAATTGCCTTTATTTTTGAAAGTTGAAGTTTCTCCTGAGTCACCAGTTTAGCTCTCTCTACCTTTTCAGACTCTTTCATTGCTATAGGAAATTAGCACCTAATTGATTAACAATCTCTATCTCACTAATAGTGATTACTAAGAAAGGTAATTCCACCAACTCTACCAGATAGTTTACCATAGGAACAATAAAATCAGAGGCTTCAAAAGGAACTCCATGAATACCAAGCTCTCTAAATGGTACATAAAACTCTAGTTCAAAATATTTTAGATGAGGTTTCTCCCATAGCTCTCTTACTCGCTTGAAAAATCCTTGAAACTTTGCATTGATTTTATTTTTCCTGTCCCTCTCTTGTTCTTCTTCCTCAATTTCATCAAGATCATACATTGACCTTCTTTCCCATCCTAAAGTTTGGACCACATCCATTACCTCCACATAAAACTGGACATCCTTGGTCTTCTTGGTTTCCACACCATGGTATGGTTATGCAAATGAAAATGAAGGAAAGTAATCATCTTTCTTCCTCTTCCATGAAAACCAAGCTCTCTAAATGCTATATCAAACTCTAGTTCAAAATATTTTAGATGAGGCTTCTCCCATAGCTCTCTTACTCGCTTGACAAATCCTTGAAACTCTACATTAATTTTATTTTTCCTATCCCTCTCTTGTTGTTCTTCCTCAATTTCATGAGGATCATACACCGACCTTCTTTCCCCTCCAAAATTTTGGACCACATCCATTACCTCAACATAAAATTGGACATCCTTGGTCTTCTTGGTTCCCACACCATGATATGGTTATGCAAATGAAAATGAAGAAAAGTAATCATCCCCTTCTCCGCTGGTTGGAAGAATGCATGCTTAATGTTTTGATACATGATATCAGCTCTCTCTTCTACTCTCATGGTTGAATAATGAAATTCATTTTGGTGGGCCTCCAGAGTTCCAGTCATCTTTCTTCCTCTTCCACCAAATGTTGGCCTAATCCACATGGTTGCCAGCCTAATTGCCTTTGTTTTTGAAAGCTGAAGTTTCTCCTGATTCACCAATGTAGCTCTCTCTGCCTTTTCAGACTCTTTCATTGCTACAGGAAATTAGCACCTAATTGATTAACAATCTCAATCTCATTAATAATGATTACTAAGAAAGGTAATTCCACCAACTCTACCAAACAGTTTACCATAGGAACAATAAAATCAGAGGCTTCGAAAGGAACTCCATGAAAACCAAGCTCTCTAAATGGTACATCAAACTCTAGTTCAAAATATTTTAGATGAGGTTACTCCCATAGCTCTCTTACTCGCTTGACAAATCCTTGAAACTTTGCATTGATTTTATTTTTCTTGTCCCTCTCTTGTTGTTCTTCCTCAATTTCATCAAGATCATACATTGACCTTTTTGCCCCTCCTAAATTTTGGACCACATCCATTACCTCCACATAAAACTGGACATCCTTGGTCTTCTTGGTTCCCACGCCATGGTATGGTTATGCAAATGAAAATGAAGCAAAGTAATCATCTTTCTTCCTCTTCCATGAAAACCAAGCTCTCTAAATGCTATATCAAACTCTAGTTCAAAATATTTTAGATGAGGCTGCTCCCATCACTCTCTTACTCGCTTGACAAATCCTTGAAACTCTACATTGATTTTATTTTCATGTCCCTCTCTTGTTGTTCTTCCTCAATTTCATCAGGACCATACATTGACCTTCTTGCCCATCCTAAAGTTTGGACCACATCCATTACCTCCACATAAAACTGGACATCCTTGATCTTCTTGGTTCCCACGCCATGATATGGTTATGCAAATGAAAATGAAGAAAAGTAATCATCTCCTTCTTTGTTGGCTGGAAGAATGCATGCTTAATGTTTTGATACATGATATCAACTCTCTCTTCTGCTCTCATGGTTGAATACCAAAATCTAGTATGGTGGGCCTCCAAAGTTCTAGTCATCTTTCTTCCTCTTCCACCAAATGTTGGCCTGATCCACACTTCTGCCAGCCTAATTGCCTTTATTTTTGAAGCTTGAAGTTTCACCTGAGTCACCAATGTAGCTCTCTCTTACTTTTCAGACTCTTTCATTGCTACAAGAAATTAGTACCTAATAGATTAACAATCTCAATCTCATTAATAGTGATTACTAAGAAAGGTAATTCCACCAACTCTACCAAACAGTTTACCGTAGGAACAATAAAATCAGAGGCTTTGAAAGGAACTCCATAAAAACCAAGCTCTCTAAATGGTACATCAAACTCTAGTTCAAAATATTTTAGATGAGGCTACTCCTTACTCGCTTGACAAATCCTTGAAAATTTGCATTGATTTTATTTTTCCTGTCCCTCTCTTGTTGTTCTTCCTCAATTTCATCAAGATCATACATTGACCTTCTTGCCCCTCCTAAAGTTTGGACCACATCCATTACCTCCACATAAAACTGGACATCCTTGGTCTTCTTGGTTCTCACACCATGGTACGGTTATGCAAATGAAAATGAAGCAAATTAATCATCTTTCTTCATCTTCCATGAAAACCAAGCTCTCTAAATTCAATATCAAACTCTAGTTCAAAATCTTTTATATGAGGTTGCTCCCATAACTCTCTTACTCGCTTGACAAATCCTTGAAACTCTACATTGATTTTATTTTTCCTATCCCTCTCTTGTTGTTCTTCCTCAATTTCATCAAGACCATACATTGACCTTCTTGCCCCTCCTAAAGTTTGGACCACATCCATTACCTCCACATAAAACTGGACATCCTTGATCTTCTTGGATCCCACACCATGATATGGTTATGCAAATGAAAATCAAGCAAAGTAATCATCTCCTTCTCCACTGGCTGGAAGAATGCATGCTTAATGTTTTGATACATGATATCAGCTCTCTCTTTTGATCTCATGGTTGAATACCGAAATCCAGTATGGCGGGCCTCTAGAGTTCCAGTCATCTTTCTTCCTCTTCCACCAAATGTTGGCCTAATCCACACGTCTGCTAGCCTAATTGCCTTTATTTTTGAAAGTTGAAGTTTCTCCTGAGTCACCAATGTAGCTCTCTCTACCTTTTCAGACTCTTTCATTGCTATAAATCATCTCTGGGTGGTAAAAACACAAACCTGTGTCACACTTTATAAAGGAATCGGCCAACAACAAAAAAATTTCTGAACTCCGGCCACATAAAAGTAGTCTTTATGTTTTGAATTTCAAAATGGTGTAAACTAATGAAATGTAGAACTTTTGATGAAAATTAAACCTATAATTTTTTAAATTTAAAAAAAATCATTTTCATTATGTTTTTTTCAATTTAAGGACAAATTTGGAATGCTGAAAATTTCAAAAAACAGTGACTTCACGGGCCATCAAGAAACAAACTGAAAAAAACATTATTTTTCTCTAAATTTATTTTCCCTAAATAGGTAACTTCAATATCTACTGCATGAATTTTTTTTTTTTCAAATTTTGATGTATATTTTACTTGTAATAACATTTTAAAGTTAAACATGTCAGAATTTGACAGTTTTCACGGACCGTCAACAATTTTTAAATTTTTTAATCATTTCCAAAAAAAAGATTATACCTTTTTGAAGAAGACTCTCTCCTCTACTACACCATATAAGATTTTAAAAAAATTAATATGTTTTACTATTTTTTTTTTAATTTCTAATCAACCTTTTTTTCATTTTAACAACCTACTTTCATTATTTTAAAAATAACATATATTAAAACTAATCAAAATATTAAAAAATATATATATTTGGATTTACCACTCTGAGCTCTACAAAAGGGTATTTTTGTTTTTTGCAAAATAATAATTCTGAGAGGAGAAACACTCTGCCAAAGTTGAATGTTTCAGAAAAGGGTGAATTTGCTGCCATGTAGGATGCCACCTAGACATGTTCGGTCGAGTACTATTCGGTCGAAATGGTTTCGGCCGAAACACACTCAATCGATATCCTATCAGCCGAAAATATTTCAGTCTAAAGTGATTCAACCGAAATTGGGCGGTATAAAATATATTATATTTTTGTTTAGATTTTTCAACTCAAGTAATTCAATAAAATATATTTCAACCAAAGAGAAAGAATATTGATCTCCACTAAGGAAAGCTTATTGACTCGACCAAAACCCACTCGATCGATATACTATTGTCTAAAAACTGTCGACTAAAGAAAGCTTATTTTGACAAAATAATGTTTATTTCAGCAAGTTAGAAGGTTTATTCCAACAAAAGAAAGTTTATTCTGGTCCAAAAGAAGGTTTATTTCGACAAAAGAAAACGTATTTAAACAATAGGAGAGCTATATTCAAAAGTACATTGATCTTGAACTTATTTAATTGATTATGTTTTTTATTTTCATTAATGCATTTGAATTTTATTTTCACTATTTATATTCTTAGATTTCATTATTATTGATCACCTATTAGATATATGTTATTCCATTGTTTTTTTAAGTCTTAGATATTTAAATGCAATATTAATCAAGTACGTGTTTCATTGAAAGATCATGTGTGTACAAATTTGTATGCAGGTGAATTCAAATTTGAGTGCAATTTGTGATGGCATGTAAAAGGAATAGATCAAGGAAGTATGATTGAACACGAACAAGACAGAGGAAGAGAAGAGCGGGTGAAGGAACATCTCATGAAGAACAACCCATGGAAAATATCAATGACGAAGGTGTTGTATAGGTACAAGAACAAACTGAACCTAATAATAGTTTTTTTTTGGACAATGGTATGGAAAATCTGATGGAGATGGATGAGGATTCTCTTTTCAATAATTTTTCATTTGAAGATATGTTATCTAAAAGCACTTTAAAATTACACTCAAAAATAATATGGGATGATTCTTTTGAAGAAAAATCTCTAATTGGAAGAGCACAGTTAGTTGCAAATTTATTTAGACGAAGAGAAATGACCCCTGTTTTGGAGTTGTTAGGGGTTGATAATAGGAAAAATTCATTAGATTTAAAACACACAATTGTTGAAAACTTGCAAGAAGCATTAGAATGTATTGAAAAAAAGAGTCTATCTAGTGATTTAAGTGTTGCACGTGGAGCATTGATGACTGTAATTTCTAGTAAGAAATTATCACATAGAAGACAAGTTCAAGCAATTTCTAAATTACTAAATGTTTCTAGGAGAACTATTCAAAGGTATATTGAAAAGAGAAATCAAATAGATGAAAAAATTGAGAAAATTTGGGTAAATATTTGTAGGGTTCCCTGAAAAGATAGAATTTCAGAAGATGTAAAGAAATGGGTGGTTGAATATTGGACTACTCACTCTCGTGTTTCATCCAATAGAAGGGATACTATACAAATAATAAGTGACGATGGTACAAAAATTTCTCATCCAAAACATTTTATAGATACAACACAAAGTGAACTTTTTGCAGAATTCAAGCAAGATTTTTCAAATGTGAAGATTTGTCAAAGGATGTTTGAGACACTACGACCATCATTTGTATGTATAAATAAAGTACATGAAACTTGTTGTTGTCGAAATCATATTGAATTTGATTTACATCTACAAGCATATAGAAAATCTATGACAACAATTGATCAAAATTTAGCCATCCCTGGAAGTACAACACGATTTGTGAAGTCTCTTGTATGCAAAAAATCAAATGATTTAGAAGAATTCAATGTTCAGTGTATAAAAAATGTATGTAATGATTTTGGATATTTGAAGAATCTTTCACATGTTGACAATAATGAAATGCAAGTTGTTTGGAAGAGATATGAATATGAGACATACTTAACGAAGTCAGGAGTTGAGGCCAAAAAAATTGTTCTCAAAGAGAGTGGATTTCCTTACAATGAATTCATGAGTAAATTTCGCAATATCATATATCCACATATCCAACATTGTCATGGTGCAAGATGGCAAGCTAAACAATTTCGTGATTCAAAGAATTGCTTTCCACCAGGTTGTATTCTCTCTATTGTAGATTTATCTGAGAACTATACATTTAGTCCTCAAATTGAGATTCAAAGTCAATATTATCATTCAGAGCAAGTTGCAATCTTTGTGCAAGTTTTCTATAGGCATGCCGAATTAGAGGTCGATGGAATACAAAGTAGCAAAGATGGTCGAATTATCATCAAAGAGGTTCACTTTTATATCAGTGATGATACAAATCATGATAGAAGCTATGCAGCTCATTGTTTCAAAATGATTTTTGAAGACCTGAGACGATGTGGCATAAATCAAGAACACTGGATATGGTCTGATGGATGTGTTTGTAAGTTTACATGTTTTTTTTTTTTTTAATTATTTATTTATATTTACTTTTAATTTTGAGACTTAAATCAAGTCTAATTGCAAGTTATATATATATTATAATTACTTTTTTGACTTGAGCTAATTTGGTTTTAGTGTACAATTATTTGTAACTTTGTGCAAGACAATTTAAGTCTTCAAAAACTTTTGTTTGGTTAAGCCATCAACATGCTAGACGCAACACCAATTTTTTGTGGAATTTTTATGAGAGTGGACATGGAAAAGGAGAGCATGTTGGAGCAGGAGCATGTGTGAAGTGTGCACTTCGTCAACATGAACTTGCTCGTAACTTTCACCATATATATATATATATAGAACATGTAGATATATTTTTGAAAAGATTATCTATATATATTTAAATTAAATTAAAAATTATTATAAGTTCCTTGAAAGTAATAGGTGGAAAATTGTGCCAGCACATGTGTACTTGCAGGTAATGCCATATGGAATGCAAATGAAATTGTTGAATGGTGTAAAAGTCATTTTTCCACTTGCAACTCAACATACAACACACATTATTTTTGGGAAGTTATAGGTACATCTAGTCAAAATTTGTTAAAAAATCAAGAATTTCAAAGTTCAAGTGTACATGATTTTTAATTGAATTTTCAAATTTGAATTTACAGATATTGATCGATCAAATCCTTATAATTGTCAAGCAATTCATGGTATTATAAGTCTACATCAAATCATGACAATGGGAAGTAGTAAACCTTATGTAATTAATGTGAGAGAAAAATCATGTTTTTGTGATGATTGCATTGAGAACAATGCAAATATTGTTCAATGTGAGAATATTAGAGATGGGTATGTTTCACAATGGGAAATGAAACAATTAATATCAACGCCTCCTTTTGTTGAAGATGACAATGTCGATGTCTATGATCCTCTCTATTTAGCCGATTACGAATGTGTATCTGATTTAGTTGTTACAGGTATGGAAATTGATCTTAATTTAGTTAAATTTGATTTAAATATATTCCATGTTTAAGTAATTTTTAAGGGAATGTGTTTAATTTAGTTAAAATTGATTAAAAATATATGGTGTGTACAGGAGATATTTTCATTGTTGTTGTAGATCCTGACAATGTGGAAGGTGTAGATTACTATCTACTAAGATGTACGCAACCAAAAAGAAAATTGGTGGAATCAATGAAAGATGGTGATGGACAAGAGTATCCCATTGGATCAGTCGTTATTGAAGGCACATATTATCAACAAATAAAGACAGATAAAAATGGTATTTATTTTGTTGATTATATGCCAGGACAAAAGGTTCTACATTACAGTCACCTAGTTATAGCAACAAAAATAAATTTAGAAACTTTACCTAAAAAAGGATGTGCCAAACAAAAGTGGAGGTTGCCTATTGAAGATCATGAAAAAAAATTAGAGATAATTAAAGATAGAGAGGATCCATATTTTATGTACCAGGAGCTTTAAGTTGTTTTTTTGGATACCCATGTTTGTACATACTCAATTTTTTTATAGATCGAGCTAGATCTATATATATAATTTATAAATTGATTGGAACATGTGGCATGATTTAGAATGGGTTTTTTCAAAGGCTTGGTCATAAATTTTTGAAATTTAATATGACCTTACTTTTTCACCTTCAAATTTTCAAGATCATCCATTTTCATATCCTAGTATGCATGTCACATCCTAGAAAATTATTATTTTCATCCTAAGCATCCCCCTTCATCCTAATCATTCATTAAAGATTGCATGTTCTATCTAATAATCGCCATTCTAATCCTAATCACATGTGAACTCATGTATAATCATGAACTTATTCTAATCCTAATATGAATAATCACCATTCTAATAGGAAATTATGCAGGCATCTATAGAGAAAAGGTCATGAGTATACATACATAAGAGAGGAGAAAAAAATAACTAATAAAAATAACTCTAACCACCAAAAATAGGTGTTAATTACACTAATGGAAGATGTCATCCACCCTCATAAAGGATCCTATCCTAACAACATAAAAAATCCTTAAAATATATATATATATATATATATATGAAAAATGCAATAACCCCAATAAAGGAAAATATAAACCTACAAGTTAACAAATGAGATCACAAAAGTTCACATAGAAAAGAGTTAGTGACAAAGTAAAGAATGAATTCAATTTTTCTTAAGGTTTAGAATTATTTTGATAAAGTAAATTATAAAATTTATGTATGATTATCCTTTAAATCCTTTAAGGATCAGTTCATCCTAAGCTTTGTAGAGATTGAAGTGTAAAGGATATTTAAAGTTACTCTTGTTAATTGGCCCAAATAACATGTTTCATTAAATTAGGCACACATAATCTAAATAAGAATCATAACCCTAGGACAAGTTTTTAATATTTTATCTAGAATCACAATAAACATTTCCAACAATAATAGAACCTTCCTAAGTGACCATTTTGTGCTAAATTGAAGCATGAAAACTTTATTTACACCCTTTAAATTTTTATTTAAAAAGAATAATCCAAATTTGTTTTAATAGAGAATTTTAATATCATCTAAGAGATCTTATTGTTGGCACAAAATGGTATTTTATCTAGCCACTTAGACTTTAGGACCTGTTCACACCTTATTCTTAATCTTAGGGTTTTTTTGTCTCAATTCATAGGATTAAGACACTTGGCACTATTGTGTGAGCCTTATGGATTTTTCCTTTGTTAATTGTGATGTGGAAAAAGAGATCCTAGACCTAGTCAATATTTCTTCACATCGACATTAGAAGCCAAGCTGGCAAGGTGACAAGATTGGTTAATAACCTAAAAGGAGATCCAATCTACCTAGGACACTACCTTAATGTTAGAAATAATAGAAAAGGTATAGTCTAGATTTTTCACTAGATATTTCCATTTGATAGTTAATCTTATTCATTTAATTGATTTACCTATTTTTTACCCCTCTCTTAAATTACAAGTTCAATGCTTGTGTAGGAAGGATTTGGAGTGCAACATGTCTAGGAATTATTTTATCCTAACAACATGGTTTGTAGAAGATCTAGTATTATTTGTGTAAAGGTTACATTGCTATTTTTAGATGAAATATATTAGTGATATATACATACATGTATAACTTACAATTTAATTTTTATGATTTATTTTATTTAGTTTTGAATCTCTATAAAATAGTTGCTCATTCTAGACTATTATGATGTAAGCTAGAGAACATTCAAAATCAATAAAAAGTAAATAGTGACCTAGATTCCATTTTTAGCAAAGTGCCTAAAGTTTGTAATATGGTATTTATATAGCTATAAGATCATTTTGATCTAAATATTTGATATGATTAGCCAGAGATTGTACCATACAACTATATATATATCACATGATAATTGAATACAAATTGTGTACATCATAATTATACATGATCTAACTTATTCAAGTTTAAGTAGTTAACTTGTCAATATAGATGTGTGTAACACTTGTGTGAACAAACCATAATTTAAATTTAAATTTAAACCTATACAAACTTCCTAAATAAATAAAACCATGTAATAATTTGCACGATGTAAATAGATGTTTAAAAAGTGTTTGAAAACCATAATAATGCACAATAAAAAATCTATGAACAAACCATAAAACATGTACAAACATGTGAATGTGATCTGTAAATCATAACAAGTGTACAAATATATACCATAAAACATAAACATGTAATGTACATAAATCATAAGAAGTGTCTGGACAACATAATAATCTAATCTCAAAGAGAGGGAAATCTATTGTGAATAGAGTCATCAGATCTATGGCCCTATCTCTCACTCGATCTCTCCCTCGATCCATGGACTAATCCCTCTCCTGATCCAAGATGTGTGGATCCATGTCTCGATCCAAGCTCTTTGGATGCGTGTCCTGAGCCTCATCCAAAAACCTGCATGTGTTCAAGTACGTGCACATGAAATTATCTAAACTTACATATATATACATGTGTACAGACTTTCAACATGTTCAAACTTACAAATCGAGTACAATTAAATTTTAAAAATTATATTTAAAATTATTTGAATGTACCTCAGGTATGTGCTGCATGGGACCACGATTGTGTGTGGATCCATGTCCCGATCCAAGCTCTTTGGATGCATTTCTTGAGCCTCATCCCAAAACCTGCATGTGTTCAAGTTAGTGCACATGAAATTATCTAAACTTGTATGTACACGTACAAACTTTCAACGTGTTCAAACTTACAAATCGAGTACTATTAAATTTTAAATTATATATAAAATTATTTAAATGTACCTTAGGTATGTGTTGCATGGGACCACGATCATGTGTGGATCCATGTCCTGAGCCTCGTCCCAAAACCTGCATGTGTTCAAGTACGTGCACATGAAATTATCGAAACTTGTATGTACATACATACAAAATTTCAATGTGTTCAAACTTACAAATCGAGTACAATTAAATTTTAAATTATATAAAATAATTTAAATGTACCTCAGGTATATGCTGCATGGGACCATGATCATGTGTGGATCCATGTCCCGATCCAAGCTCTTTGGATGTGTGTCCTGAGCCCTACATGTGTTCAAGTACATGCACACATGTATGGACTTTTAAAATTTAATTTAATTTAAGTGTGTGTACATGTACAACTTATATATATATATGTAAAAAAAATTATATAAGTGTACCTCATTTGTGTGTTGTATGGGATCGCCATCATGTGCCAAATTTCCAAACTCTGACAAATCACCATACTGCTTAAAAAATTTCACTTGTACATGTCAATTTCAATCAAGAGTTAAACATGTTAAACATGTATCATACGTATTTTTTTAGAACACAATTAAATGTATATATATACTGTAAATTATTCAAGTACCTAACATGCCTGATTGAGGGCTCTACCAATGTCACTAAACTCATTAGAATGCAAGGACATCGTAGGGGGATTTGTAGCATGTATAGTATCAGTGCCAAAAAGAAGCTGGGTATATGCACCATGGACAACATCAGTTGTCGTAGTAACCTGAGCAATGTGATCTGTAACATCCTGATGACCTGGAAAAGCTA
>CM021106.1:273990199-274180346 GCA_007115665.2 Sequoiadendron giganteum
GATCGGGTGGAGGATGGATTATCAAGTATTAATTAGCTCATGTACCATCACCAAGGTGGTGCCAGCTAAGCACGCTCTGAAGGATTCAAATGGAAGAAAAGGAATTATGATAGAACAAGTCCTTCGACAATAAAAGGTAGAGGAAAGAGTAATTTATCACATTTGTATTTGCAATAATGAAAAAGCATCAGAAAATTCCAAAAAGGCGTACTGCTAGTGAGCGAAAAAATGGAAATGCCGCTTGTGTTGGACATAATGAAGCAACAGCGGGCCTTAAGAGGGGAAATGATTAATAAATGACTATTGGGGCTGTTGAATTCTACCCACCCACAGATTCTTTGGGCAACTAAAAAGGTAGTCGGGCATGAATTTTTGAGGGCATATCACAAAGCTAGAGAAAATTCAGAGATTCCTGCAATTTTTCTGGTAGTCCTCTTGCACATGGGCATCTTGAGGGAGATGGGTAAAAAAATAACCCAAATGGTCTTCATGCATGCATGGCTGGGTGACATTGATGCGATGTTAAACAATGTGGATGAGAATAGACAGATCCCCATGCCACAGAACTACTATATGACTCGAATGTGAGGAAGGGAAGTAATGAGGTTTCCTCTGGTTCGAACCATCGACCCCGAAGGATTTGGAAAACTGCGGGATGAAAGGGACAAGAGCATTCTTTTCCTCCTCAAGACAACCAAGTTAACGACCAATCTCCCTCGCGACTGGGCAACAAGATACATGGAGGACGAAGGCCTATCAAAAGAAATGGTTGCTGGTGATGACAATGACTGGGAGCTAGGTGATGGAGAAGAATAGCGCATGAATGACCCCAGGGACTTGGAGGAAAAGGCCAAAAGCCCAACCCACAAAAAATGTGGAGAAAAATGCCTAATGATTGCAGACTACAAGGCCTTCCTGAAACGCACAGAATCATATGAAGATGATGAATGATAAAGACTAGTTGGGTATAGTTTTAGTATTTCTATAGTTTTATGTTTTGAACAATAGTACTAGCAATAGGGTAGACAAAGTCAGTCCTGGGTCAAGATACAACCTGTGCTAGAAAAAAGGCCATTTTGTAATAAAAACTGTAATTGCATGAAAATTTGAAGGGGATAGGAGTTCAGGGAAGGTCATTTTGACAAAAAAGACCTTCAGGGGTGTTTTTTGGATATCAAAAACTCATGTAACTCTCTTTTCCAAGTAATACAGGGTGTTGCCCCTAGCAATGTTTTACCTACCAAAAAAAAAATATATTTAAATTATTTTTTTAAATATCAATTGAAAGATAATAAAACAAGTCCAAGGGGTTGAGATTAACTGGTTAAAGCATTGAATTCTTAGTGTGGAAACCCAAGTTAAAATCCAAAGGGACATCTAAGATGGAATTCTAAGTTGTGACTCTTGGTCTTCCACAGTTGGTTTCAAATGTGGAAGTAGTTTCTAAATAAGTGGATTTCTAAGTTGTGACTCTTGGTCTTCCATTGGTTATTTCTAGTGTGGTTGCTCGAAAGGAGCTGGTATTAGTTTCATGGTTGTGCTCACAATGAGCTTGTATTGATCTCATGTTGATGCTCAAATGAGAAAAATAAATTGTAAATGAATATCAATATAAAAAATAATAATAAAACAACCAAACTATCATAAAAAAATTATATAATAAATAGGGGTGACTATCAAATTCCAAGCTAAAGTATGGAGATTTAATCTTGTTGTATATCTTGTGCCAAAATAATAATGCAAGTGCACTCCAAGGTGTAATGGATGGATAGAAACTCATAAGTAACTTCTAATTGGTTTTAAATAGATATATATTTGAATTTCATATATTATAATATATAAGTAAAAAGAAAAGTATTGAAATTAAGATATCGACTTATAAATAGAGAGCATAAGAGTTGGAAAATGGAAACACAAAATTTGAAATGCTTATTGGAATTATAATGAGAAAAAATTGTTAGTGTGAAAAGAGGTATTATCAAACTAGTTAGCTTTCAACCTACATAGTAGAGTCCTATTCACACTACACTTAAGTTCATGTAGAGGTTACCTAGACTTTTTTATCACCTCATGTAGACTCACCAAGTGTCTCAACACTTGTCCACAGATTCCTACACATGTTTCATACTTGGAGGGGTAGTAAGATTTTGACTCCTACCTTCTCACCTCTTCGTCTGTGCCTTTATAAGCAAGGCTCATTTGTACATTTCAACACATCACATGCTTATGATATTTTCTAATTTTGTATATTCTTATTTGTGGATTATTTTGAGTTTGCAAGAGATATTGGCTACTCCAACATGGTATGAGAGCAAGCATGAAAATCCCATCCCTTTCTCTCTTGAATTTGTTAGGGTCATGGAAATCAAGTTTCAAATTGTGCACTTTGGAACAAAATCAACGTCACAATTGCACTCAAGGGGGTCGAGACATGAATTTTGATATATAACACTTGGATAATTAGAGAAAAAAATTGGGCTTTTTGGGACCAACGATGGAGAGTCATATAGAAATCCATATAGTTTGTACGAATCTATATGGTTGTATTGTCCAACGTACTATCTTGCATCAATTTACTAGTCTATGTTAGTCTCTTGATCTATGTGTTGTCTTGATCTTTGTGCAACAATTTTTTAATACTTTTTGTATTTTAGTAATTTTTTAATCATTACAAATTTACTTTTTTGTTGCTACTAGTACAACTACAAGCACCAAGGAATATTCTATTAGTTTTTGTATTTTAGTAATTTTTAATCATTACAATTTTTATTTTTTTTGCTACTAGTACAACATTAGCATGACATCATCATTTTTCATCCCCAAGTTTACCTCTTTACCGTTGCCCTATTTTGATTTTTGGCTCAACTTCAGGAGCCTCATTCTTGGGCATACAGACATATTCTTGAGTGATTTTTTTCTATTACGCATATTTTATGTCCTTTATCTAGTGGTGTGGTTTTTATATAGTATGATGTACGAATTTCTTAAAAGATTCAAATTCTCGGAGGACACCCTATACAATTCACATTTATGGAACTTCAAAGGGCTCATTTGGTCTGACACAGACTCCTTTTTGGGTTCGGTTTTTTAACCTGCATGATTTTTTTATCTCCAGGTAGTCGCGGTGTTACTTTTTCATGATTATGTTTCAAAATTTTAAATTCTAAGTATGTCTCTTTTAAGTTTTTGTACATCAAATTCACTTTATGGAATATATAATGCACTAAAATAAAGTGTCAAATATCACTCTATCATTTCAAAGGGGGTCATGTTTTTAATAATGGGGTTTTTTTTGTTTTGTTTGTTTTTGTTATTGTCTTAAGGTTTGAAAAGCATACTTGATATATATATTCATTGTCTACCTCATGACATAAAATGGTAAGAACTCAAAATAGAAAATAAATTTTATAAATTCACTCATATTAAGTGCTCCAACAACTAAATGTGTGTTCCTTAGTGAGGGAATTTTATACTTACACTCAATTATAAAGTATAATGGGAGGTTGTGTAGTGCCTTGATTTGCCACCACAATAATACATCCTCATGATTCTCACCTCATGTGTGTGTGCCTTGATGCACATCCTTTTTTAGTTTCTTTTACATCTTTTTAGACTTGGTATTGGGTCTACATTCTTGTGCACATGTTTCTGTTAATATAAATAGTGTCAAATTAGATAACTCTAGCTAACTTTTCATCACTTTCTAGTTTGGCCTATTTAAATTTTCTTAAGTTTACTTAGGCTATTCTAGAGTTTTGTCTCACCTCATGTGGTTGAGACAAGTGTCTTCATTTTTTGAGACACCTTTTGCATGGTCACTTGCCACTCACTCGAACACTTGTCATGTGAGTAAACAAGTGTTCCATCGTTAAACGATTATTCAATCATTGTGTTTGAATTGAATACCTTTACCACCTTGCCTATATAAGCAAGTTTATATTGTAGATTTTATTTAACTCTTGTATCATTCTCTTGATAATAGTTCAACTAGGCTTAGTGTGTGCAAGTATTTTTGTGGAAGTTTTTAATTTTTTCTTTATGATCTTAGAAATCATGACATGATATTAGAGCTATGCAAGAAAAAACATTCCTAAAATCTTGTATCTATCCTAGTATAGAGTTCCATGCAATTTGATTTGCATGTAAAACTGATCTTGGTTTGGTCTTGATCTCAAATTTAATTTTGCATCTCTGCTCTAGTCAAATTAAAAGAATTGGTAGGCCTTGTGAGTAGGTTGCACAAGGGTTTCTCCTTTTGGCATGGCCAAGATCCAGGGCACATGGGAGGCATACATATTTGTATTACCTTGTGTAGATTGCAATCCATGTGTTTGTCAAGCTGTGAGGATTTATCTTGCGTGGTGATTTACATTTATTTTTTTATTTCTATGTAATATCTGAAGGTTTTCAAACTTGCGAAAAGCATGAAGAGGCCATATTTTTTTTATGAATTCACCTTTGTGCAAGGTGAAACGCATTTGTGTTTTAAAATGTCTCTTTGTTGCATGGTTTATATAACCTCGACATCATGGTATTCATTGCACAACATGAAACTTCTATAAAAATCATAGACAAGTCTTTGCACTGACTAACTATCTAACACTCTATGCTTTTTTCTTTTTTATCTTTGGTTTAGATCATTGGGAGGAAATTTTATTTCTTGTGGTATTTTAACTAGATTTACTTTGTAAGAGACCACAATTTTCTCAGCCAAGGTATTTTGTGTGTTGGGAAGGTGCATCCAATATGAGATAGGCATAATGAATTCCTTGCATGAGGCAGATACTTCTTTGGCTTTGTGCAAAGACCCATAACCTCGAAGATCTTAATATTGCATTCTCACAACCTTGTATCCAACGCTAATATTGTCTTTGGATCAATTTCTCTTGTTATTAACGAGCTATGTGAAAGAACAACTCTTTGTAATCCATTGTGAATGCCATCCATCCTTTTCAAGACCTTGTTTTTACTGTAATCACCCTCAAGCCACACCCAACAACTCTTTTATTGAGCGTGAGCTGCTATTTATCTCCTTGCACAAGTGTTAATATTCATTTGAGGAGTGTCTGGAGCAGGTCATGACATGGATATCACCAAACCCATACAACCAATATATTCTTTATGTTAAAGTCACTCAAGGACTCAAGCCTCTAAGATCACCTGCAAAAAACCCAAAATAACCTTCCACAAGAGGGAAAATAAAGAACATAAATTTGCAATAATGGATGCAAGATATGGCTAGTATGCAATACTTAATATTGTAGTGATATATTGGACTTACAATAAATTGAATTTTCTAGGATGTATAAACAATGCCTTGCTTATAAAGGTAAAATGTGGGATAGGATTAAAGACAAGATCTTGAAATGTGTCTTAATCTTGTACAATGAGACAACTACCCCAAAAATTATTAAATGAATTAGTAAACACACATTAAATGAAAAAAGATAAGTGACAACTAATTCTTAACTAGAAAGATTCCCTCCTAAGGCCTAAGTGGACTAACCATGTAAATAGGATCTAGATAAGACTAGATAAGGAAAACACCTATTTACACCAACACCCCCCATAAGTACAACTTAGGGAGTCAATTATTATGCAAAGATGTAAGGATGGGTCACAACTACAAGACCATGTTAGGTACCCATGTACATATGCAATAAAATCTCTCACAAACAGAGAAAAGGAGAAAAAACCGAGTAGGACAAAAATCCTCCCCAAAAGAGAGATGGAATATAACATACTCCCAATGATGCATGGGAGGAAAAAAACCCCATCTGAGGAAAATTACCCCCTATAGGAGAGAAGAAGAGAGACCATGCAACCCCCCTTAATGGCGAGTCTCCTACAATTGTAGAAGCTCGACATTGAATGTTGAAGATGATCCAATCTCTTTGAATAACATTCCTTCCCTTAGGAAGAAACAAAGCTAGGATGATATGCAGGATGTCTTCCCATTATTGAAATGAATATGTGGGAAGAAGAATAATATGTGATGCCTCTGAACTACGCTCAAGTGTCTCCATATCAATGTCAAAGGTTGAAAAACTCCAAACAAACGTTCTATGCCACACAATTGAAGATGTCAATCCAGAACCTCCTAGAGACAGATGTAGAACACATTCTAAAGATAAAGATGCCTCCTTTAAAGACAAAGAAGCCTCCTCCAAATATTTTCCAAAAGTATCCATGCTCATGTCAAACTACAAGGCATTATCATGTAGATAATGAACAAGAGGGTCATAGTATTCCATCACAACAACTGAAGAATAATCATCTCCATCAAAGAGAAGATGTATGAAATCAATGGTGTCTCCAAAATTTGAAATGTGGGACTCAAAAAATAACCCACTAATATTTGTCAAGTATGCATCACAAGTAGATGTAGCTAGAAGATGATGTAGATCTTGTTGCACTAAATCAAAAGAGGCCAAACCGGTGCCAATATGAGCATCATCAAATCTAATAGAAGATGAAAGAGATGAAATGCAAGGCTCAAGAATGGGATTTGATGTGATAACTCCCAAGTTCAAGAAGCCAAATTTCTCCTTTGAATTATGGTTCACACTAGAAGTGTGATCAACAGCTAAAGGAACAATCTCACCATCAGAACAAAATATGCAAAGGTGTACAACCGAGATGAATGATCAACCATCCCAATAGCAAAAATCTCTCTACTCTGTAAGTATTGAAAGATGAATGAATCAAGAGTGAACTCCATAGTCCTCGCATCCCCACCAATACCATGTTAAAGTTACTCAAGGACTCAAACCTCTAAGATCACCTACAAAAACCAAAATAACCTTCTACAAGAGGGAAAATAAATAACATAAATTTGCAATAATGGATGCAAGATATGAACAATATACAATACTCAAGATTGTAGTGATATATTAGACTTACAGTGAACCGAATTATCTAGAATGCACAAATGATTCCTTTCTTATAAAGAAAAAATGTGGGATAGGATTAGACAAGGTCTTGATATGTGTCTTAATCATGTAAAATGAGATAGCTACCCCAACAAATATTAAATGACTTAGGACACAAGAATTAAATGCCAAAAGATGTGACAAATAATGCTTAACTAGAAATATTCCCTTCTAATTAATGCTAACTAGAAATATTACCTCCTAGGACCTAAGTAAACTTAACGTGTAAATAGGACCTAGATAAGACTAGATAAGGAAAACACCTATTTACACCAACACTTTATCTCTTTTTGCATCTTCCCTATAGTAATCGCCATATCTTGAACCTTGGTAGTAGATGCTCTATGGCCTCCTTTCTACCTTCCTCCATATTTGGAAGCAACATTTTTTGGTAGACGGTGCATTATGTTCACATCATAATGTGTAAGAACCCTAGTTTTCTCTGAGCTAATTTTGCAACTGTTGGTTTCATATTTTTTGAATGTTTTGAAGTTTTCTTAAAATATTACCAAATAAGGCATAGAATTTACAAAATAATGAAATTATAAAGAATAATTATAATATTATTTAAGAGATATAAATTCTATAAAATTACATTGAAGCATTCATACTCAAAAACACTCTTTTGATGATGAAACCCTTATTCTGAATCTCTCTTGTAAAACTGATAAGTATAATTTTGACTCCTGGATGAAGCCAATCAATTAAGCATCTTCAACTGATAGTCTCATAACCTCAAAATTTTGATACAATGAAGAAGCTATGCTCTCCAATGCCAAATATGTAGAAATTGCAAAAACCCTAGGTTTCCTCTTCTCCACAACAAACATTCAAGTTTAATATCAAAATCTTGGATGAATTTAATGGCCTTGGTTGATCCATTATATAATTTCTCGATAAGAAGAAGTCGACCCTCTATAAGCCTCTTCCCCATCAATTAAAATAATATTAAATGTGCATTTAAACTTTGTAAAATAAGTCCTTCAAGAGGGTGCACTTTTATTTAATCTTTTAATGATTAATTATTATTAAAGTCACCTTTAATAATAATTAAATAATATAACATGCACATTACACCTTATTTCGCATGGCCAATTGAAAATTGGGATCAATGTTGAACTCCCCACCTATCTAGGTGCATTACAATAATTAGAAACACTAGACCCTCAAGACTTGTTGACTTACTATAAATAGTAAGTATATGAAACCGAGTCCTGAATCACCAAATGAAGGCCAATCCTAAACCACCCAAAGCTCTAGCGAAGAAACCATCCTAATATCTACCAAAAAAGACCATCTAACCATCGACATTAGCCTACGAGGGTCAAATGATAGGCTAATGCTCACAAAAGTGGGGACATTATAGCCTGCCATCCCTAAAATTGCTTATCCCCAAGCAATATCTACTGCAAAGAAACGCCGCTCCACCGGAGGTCCAAAAGAAGATAGTGTAATGTCTCACATATGAACACAACTACTGCAACACTAGCATAGATTCAACTACGCAAAGAGAGACAACAAACCAACTGTTTAATCCATGCACACTAAAGTCGTGCATAGAACTCAACACATGTACATGTGAACCAAATGCAAAGATGTGAGCAATCCACACCATGTACATACCACAATACTCACCAATGAAATTTGACTACAACCCTGATGCACACAAAGGATCCCTTTGCATACTAGAGAATGTCCAACAGAATATACCTGGATCCCAAATCTAGAATAGAATTTTGTCAAGAATAACTCTCTCAGACTTTTGTTGCTCAACCCTAATCCCATCTTCACCATGCTAGAAATGGTGAAGCCAACCAATGGGACCCATCCAAACTACAGTGATAACTCTACAACCATCAAGATCCCAATATAAACGGTACTCACATCCATCCATCATGAGGAAGTAAGAATATATGGAAGCATCTTCTACACAACATCTCTCCACAACCTTTGCTAAACTCTCATGGATGTGCTAACAAATCAAACCATCATGCCCAATGCCACAACAACCTACAAGAAGCACTCTCTCCCATCGAAACCCTGAAGTGGAAACTCTGTCAAGTACACACCAACATGATGGTAATCCAGCTTTTGATCCTGCAAGTAATCCCCTACAAACAACTGAGTCAAGTACTTGCAACCTCTATTATCTCATCTTCTGAAGATAGTAATTCTAAGCATAGAAATGATTTTCTTACCTTGACTACGCTAAGAGAATCATCATGCACACAAGAATTATGCATTGAATATGAATCATGTATTGGTGGATCAAAAGAAAAACTGTAAGCACTCCTCGGTGAGCTCTGTTTGGAATCCCGATTCACTAGAAAGATTCCAAACACTACGATTATCGCTCAATCCTGAAGTAGTTTTAGGAGTGTGATCGGCTTCCAACTCGAAGAGTGGATTATCATAGGTCGAACTTCCATCAAACTCAAATAAAATATTATTCACAAACTATGCAATCACTTTGTTTTGGTATGAATCGTCCATCTCTGAGTCTTTGGAACAATAAATTGAATCATACTCATGAATTGGTTCAAGAGACTACCAATCATAATTAACTGCATGGGATGAAATGACTGATTTGCTTCTAGGAGAGGGAAACAAATCAACATAAGAACCAATCTCCCAACTAGATGATACTTTGCATACCTCTTATGAAGAAGATGGAGTAGTGTTTTGAGTTGTCACAAAACTCTCTGGTGAATAAACTTTTATGTCACATGAGCTATCAATAATCTGCCCTGCATCACCTGCCATGGGACTATCCTCGGGAGAACCTGGTGCATCATGTGGTTCTCTGCAACTCTCAAACAATGTACTCATCCCATTTGAGAAGGTAATAACGATTGGATAGTAATATTCAATAATTATTCTTCATTATCCCAATCGCTTCTTTAAGCGAATAAAACTCTGGAAGGGAAATACCTCTACCTTCATGCTCAACTATCTCAAGAGTACTCCAACCATAGGTTGCCAATATCTGTTGAGCAATATCAAAATGCTCCAAAGTTGTAGCAATCATATTCGTCATTAACCTTCAACTGACCAACCAAATGATGATACCTCTATGGAACATCATGTCCACCCAAATCTGCACTATGGTATAAGGTTGAATCAACATCACTCATTTAATGATTAGTACCATCATGTGTGCTAACTTTAGTACACACATCAACAACTAAAGTAGTGTTGCTATGTACTTCATCGGATGGCTCAACTAGAAAATTAGAAGTTGTTGTTTTGACAATTTCCTTGCACACTCTGCTTTCAATGTAACTACATGCCCATCCAAAACATTATCCCGAGGTTCATTGCCATCAAATGTATTTTTTGTTTTTTTTTCTAAGGTCTTATTTGAAAAATTAGATTCATCATGACATGAATCCACATCTCATAGTGTACCATTAGTACCCAATTCTTGAGTCCCTTCATGTGACAACTCAATAGAAGCATTTTGCACATGCGAAGTCACTGTTGTCTCATGTTGATGCAAAGTTTCATCACTGCTTTCATGAAAATCAGAAGGGTTATGGGTCAAATTTTCCATACTATCTTCATTTTTGACACCTATAACATGTGTGCCAACTTTCAAAGGTTGTCCCATAACATTTTATGCACTTACCATGACTTCTAAATCCCCATTATGCTCTAGAAAAGGACTATTGTCATCAAAATCAGAATTGTTATCATGATTGATAACAACTTCTTGAGCGCTATGAGTATTATTCTGGGGTTCCACCATACTATTTTCATGTTGTAAAATTTTCTTATTAGCATCCACTTCAGTTTTAACCCCATGTTCACCTGTAGGTTGAAAATCCTTTTGAAGCATTTCCTCTGTACCGATAAGATTATTTTCATTAGTGTTTGATTTCTTTTTCTTTGCAAACAAGGAATCTAAAATTTATGAATGTTGTAGAAGCCTAGTCACACTCTTGTCATAGTCTTGAACGACCTGCATGAGTTCCACCAAGAATTCCTACATAGAATTTATTCCTGCTAAAACCATATACTCAAAGATTATATAAGAACCTTGTCTTATTCTGTCCCAAACTCAGTTTGAATGGGTTGACATTTCATCAAAAGCTTTGCTTAACTATTGTCTGTGGTTTTCTTTTTGTACTTTTTGAGGCAACTGAGGACATCATGAATATATAAAGGCTTCTAACTACAATTTTCTAGTGACTGAAATGAAAGGAGATGCTAAGAAATACCGATTTTGGATTTTCCCATGTAATAAGACAATCTACTCATGTAAACAACAACTATAGAATAAAGGCATTATGTCAAACAGTTGTTATGCATCCCATCTATGCAAAAATGCACCTACAACCATAAGGAATTTTCACATATATTTCAATTGTAGATTTCAATACTTCTTATAGTTGTTATGACAACAATTTACAAAGCTCATTCAATGCAAATACTAATTCCAACTAAATCGATGCAATTACAATTGTTGATGGCAGTGAATGTAAAGGCAACTTCTAAACCAGATTAAATTATGAGAACCTGGATGATGCAAGAAGTAGCTTGAAGAACATATTTTGCAAAGTCATTCCAGTTCTGTTGCCCCTATTCCAATTCTCCAATTTTTTGTGTGATTTGATTCTTCTCAGGAATCAAATTAGCTATCATCAAAAATTTGCACCTAAATTTTCAAGAGATATCTTTAATGACGATTTTGGTCAAACTCCCTTCAATTTAACTGGAAACAATGTTTCAAAGCTACACTAGCCTTCTTTGATGGTTTCGTTATGTTTACTAGTCATAATCTTCCCCAATCAAACTGATAATTGTTCTCACATGGTCAATGCTTCCAATAAATTTGAACTTTTCTTTATTGAAAAAGATGAAATTCCCAACTAATGAAATACATCCTTAGGGATATAAAGCAGCTCCTGACTTTCTCTATTTGCTGACAGAAAGCTTCTCCTTTGTCTTTTTATAGTAGGATAAAACTTCAAGCATATAATCTCTCCTTTGCATAAACAACCTTTCCCTAGAATCACATATTTTGAACACAATTTTTTCTTCACTCAGTAGAACCGTTCTGAAGGTAGACTCGTTTTTCCCTGTTGCTACACCAAGTTACCTTCAAAGGCATCCTTTAAATATATAGACAAACCATTAAGTTGCTCCAATAGTATGTGAAACCTTCATTTTTTTTAAATGTCGCTATCTTCAAATCCCCGACACTACAAATGAAGTCATCCCAACAATATGTTTAATTGAAAATATGGTAGAGAAGACACAAGCCAAAAAATATGTGTTGACTCAGTGATTGATATTTTATTTGAATTTTCTTACTCTTCCTTCCTAAAATCGGCGCTCATCCCTTTGTCTCTTTTGATGCCTACATACTTACAACAAGCAAATAAGAAGCACCTGATAGCTTCTTAATTGGCTTCACCTTTGTTTTGTCTAGATCCTCCAGAAAATAACAAACCCAATGCCAAAATTGTCAAGCGGCTATGTCTTTTTAAAAAAAAAAATTGATTTCCCTCTGTCTACACATGTCACAAAATACAAAGCTTCTAAGCTCGATTCCAGGTGATGGGATTTTGTCTCATTTGAAATTCTTCTGCTGTGAATTTCCTTATTTTTATTTGTCGTATATGATGAAAGGCAATCAACCTTAGAAATAAAATATAGAGAAATAAACCCCAAATTCTTAGAATTTTCTTTTTGTATTTGTAAACCCTTAATATTTTGAAACTTTTATTTTTGCAAACCAACACAAGATGGTAGAATCATAGCTCTGATACCACTATAATATCCGTTTCCAAATGAGACCTTTAAGTTGTTGTTTACACCCTCAAGAAATATTGTCAAACACTTTGCTTGTAAATTTTGAACTTGTTATTTTGGTTTTCAGTTTGTTTTTTGTTTTTGTTTTTTTGATTGCAAATGATGATAAAATGCTTGGAAATGAATACAATTAATCTAAACATATATCAAAGATGCAATGCAAGTCTTTTTGTATTTTCCAAATGCATATAAATGAATTAACCTAATACAAATAAACACCTACAACCAATTGAAATTTCGTCAAACACTTGGAATGAAAACTATTATGTAGATAATGAGCAATATTGATATGAAAATTACATCAAATATTTGGTATGCAACATATCACTCCTTATCGATGTGCCAACTCTAGTACAATGCTGAAATAGGTAGCCAAGACTCTTGGCAACAAAGTATGCAATTTATGAAAGTTTGAGTACAATGGCAACAACTAAAAATATTATCTAAACTTATATATGAATGCAAATGAGCATGAAGAACTTGGGAGAAGATGCGTCGGGGTAAAAGCACAAACCTGTGTCACACTTTATAAAGGAATCGGCCAGCAACAAAAAAAATTCTGAACTTCGGCCACATAAAAATAGTCTTTATGTTTTGAATTTCAAAATGGTGTAAACTAATGAAATGTAGAACTTTTGATGAAGATTAAAAATGTAATTTTTTAAATTTTAAAAAAAATCATTTTCATTATGTTTTTTTCAATTTAAGGACAAATTTTGGAATGCTAAAAATTTCAAAAAACAGTGACTTCACCGACTGTCAAGAAACAAACTGAAAAAAATATTATTTTTCTCTAATTTTTTTTTCCCTAAATAGGCAACTTCAATATCTATTGCATGATTATTATTTTTTTCAAATTTTGATGTATATTTCGCTCGTAATAACGTTTTAAAGTTAAACATGCCAGAATTTGATAGTTTTCATGGGCCGTCAACTATTTTCAATTTTTTTAATCATTTTCAAAAAAAAGATTATACCTTTTTGAAGAGGACTCTCTCCTCTACTGCACCATATAAGATTTTAAAAAATTTAATATGTTTTACTATATTTTTTTTAATTTCTAATCAACCTTTTTTTTCATTTTAACAACCTACTTTCATTATTTTAAAAATAACATATATTAAAACTAATCAAAATATTAAAATAATTATATATTTGGATTCACCACTCCGAGCTCTACAAAAGGGTATTTTTGTTTTTTGCAAAATAATAATTCTGAGAGGAGAAACACTCTACCAAAGTTGAATGTTTCAAAAAAGGGTGAGTTTGCTGCCATGTAGGATGCCACCTAGACATGTTCGGTCGAGTACTATTTGGTCAAAATGGTTTCGGCCGAAACACACTCGACCAATATCCTATCGGCTGAAAACATTTCGGTCTAAAGTGATTTGATCGAAATTGGGCAGTATAAAATATATTTTATTTTTGTTTAGATTTTTCAACTCAAGTCATTCAATAAAATATATTTCGACCAAAGAGAAAGAAGACTGATCTTGACTAAGGAAAGCTTATTGACTCAACCAAAACCCACTCGATCAATATACTATTGTCCGAAAACTGTCATGTAAAGAAAGATTATTTCGACAAAATAATGTTTATTTCAACAAGTTAGAAGGTTTATTCCGACAAAAGAAGGTTTATTCTGATCCAAAAGAAGGTTTATTTCGACAAAAGAAAACATATTTAAACAATAGGAGAGCTATATTCGAAAGTACATTGATCTTGAACTTATTTAATTGATTATGTTTTTTATTTTCATTAATGCATTTGAATTTTGTTTTCACTATTTATATTCTTAGATTTCATTATTATTGATCACCAATTAGATATATGCTATTCCATTGTTTTTTTAAGTCTTAGATATTTAAATGCAATATTAATCAAGTACATGTTTCATTGAAAGATCATGTGTGTACAAATTTGTATGCAGGTGAATTCAAATTTGAGTGCAATTTGTGATGGCGTGTAAAAGGAATAGATCAAGGAAGTATGATCGAACACGAACAAGACAGAGGAAAAGAAGAGCGGGTGGAGGAACATCTCATGAAGAACAACCCATGGAAAATATCAATGACGAAGGTGATGTACAGGTACAAGAACAAACTGAACCTAATAATAGTTTTTTTTTTGGACAATGGTATGGAAAATATGATGGAGATGGATGAGGATTCTCTTTTCAATAATTTTTCATTTGAAGATATGTTATCTAAAAGCACATTAAAATTACACTCAAAAAGAATATGGGATGATTTTTTTGAAGAAAAATCTCTAATTGGAAGAGCACAGTTAGTTGCAAAGTTATTTAGACGAAAAGAAATGACCCCTGTTTTGGAGTTGTTAGGGGTTGATAATAGGAAAAAGTCATTAGATTTAAAACACACAATTGTTGAAAACTTGCAAGAAGCATTAGAATGTATTGAAAAAAAGAGTCATCTAGTGATTTAAGTGTTGCACGTAGAGCATTGATGACTGTAATTTCTAGTAAGAAATTATCACATAGAAGACAAGTTCAAGCAATTTCTGAATTACTAAATGTTTCTAGGAGAACTGTTCAAAGGTATATTGAAAAGAGAAATCAAATAGATGAAAAAATTGAGAAAAATTGGGTAAATATTTGTAGGGTTCCCCGAAAAGATAGAATTTCAGAAGATGTAAAGAAATGGGTGGTTGAATATTGGACTACTCACTCTCGTGTTTCATCCAATAGAAGGGATACTATACAAATAATAAGTGACGATGGTACAAAAATTTCTCATCCAAAACATTTTATAGATACAACACAAAGTGAACTTTTTGAAGAATTCAAGCAAGATTTTTCAAATGTGAAGATTTGTCAAAGGATGTTTGAGACACTACGACCATCATTTGTATGTATAAATAAAGTACGTGAAACTTGTTGTTGTCGAAATCATGTTGAATTTGATTTACATCTACAATCATATAGAAAATCTATGACAACAATTGATCAAAATTTAGCCATCCCTGGAAGTACAACACAATTTGTGAAGTCTCTTGTATGCAAAAAATCAGAAGATTTAGAAGAATTCAATGTTCAGTGTATAAAAAATGTATGTAATGATTGTGGAGATTTGAAGAATCTTTCACATGTTGACAATAATGAAATGCAAGTTGTTTGGAAGAGATATGAATATGAGACATACTTAACGAAGTCAGGAGTTGAGGCCAAAAAAATTGTTCTCAAAGAGAGTGGATTTCCTTACAATGAATTCATGAGTAAATTTCGCAATATCATATATCCACATATCCAACATTGTCATGGTGCAAGATGGCAAGCTAAACAATTTCGTGATTCAAAGAATTGCTTTCCACCAGGTTGTATTCTCTCTATTGTAGATTTATCTGAGAACTATACATTTAGTCCTCAAATTGAGATTCAAAGTCAATATTATCATTCAGAGCAAGTTGCAATCTTTGTGCAAGTTTTCTATAGGCATGCCGAATTAGAGGTCGATGGAATACAAAGTAGCAAAGATGGTCGAATTATCATCAAAGAGGTTCACTTTTATATCAGTGATGATACAAATCATGATAGAAGCTATGCAGCTCATTGTTTCAAAATGATTTTTGAAGACCTGAGACGATGTGGCATAAATCAAGAACACTGGATATGGTCTGATGGATGTGTTTGTAAGTTTACATGTTTTTTTTTTTTTTAATTATTTATTTATATTTACTTTTAATTTTGAGACTTAAATCAAGTCTAATTGCAAGTTATATATATATTATAATTACTTTTTTGACTTGAGCTAATTTGGTTTTAGTGTACAATTATTTGTAACTTTGTGCAAGACAATTTAAGTCTTCAAAAACTTTTGTTTGGTTAAGCCATCAACATGCTAGACGCAACACCAATTTTTTGTGGAATTTTTATGAGAGTGGACATGGAAAAGGAGAGCATGTTGGAGCAGGAGCATGTGTGAAGTGTGCACTTCGTCAACATGAACTTGCTCGTAACTTTCACCATATATATATATATATAGAACATGTAGATATATTTTTGAAAAGATTATCTATATATATTTAAATTAAATTAAAAATTATTATAAGTTCCTTGAAAGTAATAGGTGGAAAATTGTGCCAGCACATGTGTACTTGCAGGTAATGCCATATGGAATGCAAATGAAATTGTTGAATGGTGTAAAAGTCATTTTTCCACTTGCAACTCAACATACAACACACATTATTTTTGGGAAGTTATAGGTACATCTAGTCAAAATTTGTTAAAAAATCAAGAATTTCAAAGTTCAAGTGTACATGATTTTTAATTGAATTTTCAAATTTGAATTTACAGATATTGATCGATCAAATCCTTATAATTGTCAAGCAATTCATGGTATTATAAGTCTACATCAAATCATGACAATGGGAAGTAGTAAACCTTATGTAATTAATGTGAGAGAAAAATCATGTTTTTGTGATGATTGCATTGAGAACAATGCAAATATTGTTCAATGTGAGAATATTAGAGATGGGTATGTTTCACAATGGGAAATGAAACAATTAATATCAACGCCTCCTTTTGTTGAAGATGACAATGTCGATGTCTATGATCCTCTCTATTTAGCCGATTACGAATGTGTATCTGATTTAGTTGTTACAGGTATGGAAATTGATCTTAATTTAGTTAAATTTGATTTAAATATATTCCATGTTTAAGTAATTTTTAAGGGAATGTGTTTAATTTAGTTAAAATTGATTAAAAATATATGGTGTGTACAGGAGATATTTTCATTGTTGTTGTAGATCCTGACAATGTGGAAGGTGTAGATTACTATCTACTAAGATGTACGCAACCAAAAAGAAAATTGGTGGAATCAATGAAAGATGGTGATGGACAAGAGTATCCCATTGGATCAGTCGTTATTGAAGGCACATATTATCAACAAATAAAGACAGATAAAAATGGTATTTATTTTGTTGATTATATGCCAGGACAAAAGGTTCTACATTACAGTCACCTAGTTATAGCAACAAAAATAAATTTAGAAACTTTACCTAAAAAAGGATGTGCCAAACAAAAGTGGAGGTTGCCTATTGAAGATCATGAAAAAAAATTAGAGATAATTAAAGATAGAGAGGATCCATATTTTATGTACCAGGAGCTTTAAGTTGTTTTTTTGGATACCCATGTTTGTACATACTCAATTTTTTTATAGATCGAGCTAGATCTATATATATAATTTATAAATTGATTGGAACATGTGGCATGATTTAGAATGGGTTTTTTCAAAGGCTTGGTCATAAATTTTTGAAATTTAATATGACCTTACTTTTTCACCTTCAAATTTTCAAGATCATCCATTTTCATATCCTAGTATGCATGTCACATCCTAGAAAATTATTATTTTCATCCTAAGCATCCCCCTTCATCCTAATCATTCATTAAAGATTGCATGTTCTATCTAATAATCGCCATTCTAATCCTAATCACATGTGAACTCATGTATAATCATGAACTTATTCTAATCCTAATATGAATAATCACCATTCTAATAGGAAATTATGCAGGCATCTATAGAGAAAAGGTCATGAGTATACATACATAAGAGAGGAGAAAAAAATAACTAATAAAAATAACTCTAACCACCAAAAATAGGTGTTAATTACACTAATGGAAGATGTCATCCACCCTCATAAAGGATCCTATCCTAACAACATAAAAAATCCTTAAAATATATATATATATATATATATATGAAAAATGCAATAACCCCAATAAAGGAAAATATAAACCTACAAGTTAACAAATGAGATCACAAAAGTTCACATAGAAAAGAGTTAGTGACAAAGTAAAGAATGAATTCAATTTTTCTTAAGGTTTAGAATTATTTTGATAAAGTAAATTATAAAATTTATGTATGATTATCCTTTAAATCCTTTAAGGATCAGTTCATCCTAAGCTTTGTAGAGATTGAAGTGTAAAGGATATTTAAAGTTACTCTTGTTAATTGGCCCAAATAACATGTTTCATTAAATTAGGCACACATAATCTAAATAAGAATCATAACCCTAGGACAAGTTTTTAATATTTTATCTAGAATCACAATAAACATTTCCAACAATAATAGAACCTTCCTAAGTGACCATTTTGTGCTAAATTGAAGCATGAAAACTTTATTTACACCCTTTAAATTTTTATTTAAAAAGAATAATCCAAATTTGTTTTAATAGAGAATTTTAATATCATCTAAGAGATCTTATTGTTGGCACAAAATGGTATTTTATCTAGCCACTTAGACTTTAGGACCTGTTCACACCTTATTCTTAATCTTAGGGTTTTTTTGTCTCAATTCATAGGATTAAGACACTTGGCACTATTGTGTGAGCCTTATGGATTTTTCCTTTGTTAATTGTGATGTGGAAAAAGAGATCCTAGACCTAGTCAATATTTCTTCACATCGACATCAGAAGCCAAGTTGGCAAGGTGACAAGATTGGTTAATAACCTAAAAGGAGATCCAATCTACCTAGGACACTACCTTAATGTTAGAAATAATAGAAAAGGTATAGTCTAGATTTTTCACTAGATATTTCCATTTGATAGTTAATCTTATTCATTTAATTGATTTACCTATTTTTTACCCCTCTTAAATTACAAGTTCAATGCTTGTGTAGGAAGGATTTGGAGTGCAACATGTCTAGGAATTATTTTATCCTAACAACATGGTTTGTAGAAGATCTAGTATTATTTGTGTAAAGGTTACATTGCTATTTTTAGATGAAGTATATTAGTGATATATACATACATGTATAACTTAAAATTTAATTTTTATGATTTTCTTTTATTTAGTTTTGAATCTCTATAAAATAATTTCTCATTCCAGACTATTATGATGTAAGCTAGAGAACATTCAAAATCAATAAAAAGTAAATAGTGACCTAGATTCCATTTTTAGCAAAGTGCCTAAAGTTTGTAATATGGTATTTATATAGCTATAAGATCATTTTGATCTAAATATTTGATATGATTAGCCAGAGATTGTACCATACAACTATATATATATCACATGATAATTGAATACAAATTGTGTACATCATAATTATACATGATCTAACTTATTCAAGTTTAAGTAGTTAACTTGTCAATATAGATGTGTGTAACACTTGTGTGAACAAACCATAATTTAAATTTAAATTTAAACCTATACAAACTTCCTAAATAAATAAAACCATGTAATAATTTGCACGATGTAAATAGATGTTTAAAAAGTGTTTGAAAACCATAATAATGCACAATAAAAAATCTATGAACAAACCATAAAACATGTACAAACATGTGAATGTGATCTGTAAATCATAACAAGTGTACAAATATATACCATAAAACATAAACATGTAATGTACATAAATCATAAGAAGTGTCTGGACAACATAATAATCTAATCTCAAAGAGAGGGAAATCTATTGTGAATAGAGTCATCAGATCTATGGCCCTATCTCTCACTCGATCTCTCCCTCGATCCATGGACTAATCCCTCTCCTGATCCAAGATGTGTGGATCCATGTCTCGATCCAAGCTCTTTGGATGCGTGTCCTGAGCCTCATCCAAAAACCTGCATGTGTTCAAGTACGTGCACATGAAATTATCTAAACTTACATATATATACATGTGTACAGACTTTCAACATGTTCAAACTTACAAATCGAGTACAATTAAATTTTAAAAATTATATTTAAAATTATTTGAATGTACCTCAGGTATGTGCTGCATGGGACCACGATTGTGTGTGGATCCATGTCCCGATCCAAGCTCTTTGGATGCATTTCTTGAGCCTCATCCCAAAACCTGCATGTGTTCAAGTTAGTGCACATGAAATTATCTAAACTTGTATGTACACGTACAAACTTTCAACGTGTTCAAACTTACAAATCGAGTACTATTAAATTTTAAATTATATATAAAATTATTTAAATGTACCTTAGGTATGTGTTGCATGGGACCACGATCATGTGTGGATCCATGTCCTGAGCCTCGTCCCAAAACCTGCATGTGTTCAAGTACGTGCACATGAAATTATCGAAACTTGTATGTACATACATACAAAATTTCAATGTGTTCAAACTTACAAATCGAGTACAATTAAATTTTAAATTATATAAAATAATTTAAATGTACCTCAGGTATATGCTGCATGGGACCATGATCATGTGTGGATCCATGTCCCGATCCAAGCTCTTTGGATGTGTGTCCTGAGCCCTACATGTGTTCAAGTACATGCACACATGTATGGACTTTTAAAATTTAATTTAATTTAAGTGTGTGTACATGTACAACTTATATATATATATGTAAAAAAAATTATATAAGTGTACCTCATTTGTGTGTTGTATGGGATCGCCATCATGTGCCAAATTTCCAAACTCTGACAAATCACCATACTGCTTAAAAAATTTCACTTGTACATGTCAATTTCAATCAAGAGTTAAACATGTTAAACATGTATCATACGTATTTTTTTAGAACACAATTAAATGTATATATATACTGTAAATTATTCAAGTACCTAACATGCCTGATTGAGGGCTCTACCAATGTCACTAAACTCATTAGAATGCAAGGACATCGTAGGGGGATTTGTAGCATGTATAGTATCAGTGCCAAAAAGAAGCTGGGTATATGCACCATGGACAACATCAGTTGTCGTAGTAACCTGAGCAATGTGATCTGTAACATCCTGATGACCTGGAAAAGCTAAAGGATCGATAGGCTGCTTTGGAATATCCCCTGGAGTTTCCACCCTGTGGCTCGAATGTGTACTAGGATATCGCTCTCTAATAAATTCTTGTACACGGTTCAGAGAGATCCCATGGTCCTCGCTAATGACCCGATATGCTGCTAGTAAATCTGAAACTGAGACTCTACACACATTACGCAAAGTCATGTGGTTCATATGCTCGATATCTGAAGAGTAGGTAGATTGGCACAAATAAATGGATCATAAAAATCTGATGTAGCCTATGTGGGAGGAAGGCTGATCTGCGAGCGTAATAAGTATCTACCAACTCAATCAGATGAAATCTGATCAATCTGTGTCATAATAGAGGCAATGTTATCAATAATTTGGGATCGAGTAGAGCATGCTGCTGACTCCCCTGCTGCTTCCAATTCCACTTGTTTTGGTAAAACCAAAAGGTTTGGGCCAACTAATGCCCTCTTATCCACAAGCGGTGGCAAATCTGGACATCTAAATTATGGTTTGTCATAAAAATGGCCTTTACCTTGGCCAGCATGCTCAAGATGAGATGTGTAGTCCACATCTATTTGTAAATGAAATTCTGCATATAACTGTTTCACAAAATATCTTGGCAGCTCATCATTGTGAGGCCATCTATGATACGCTGCCAACCATCTAGGGTATATGAATGGCACAACAAGAGGATCTACACACCTTGTAACCACATATCCTCTAATTCTATTTTGTCCTCTATAATGAGGGAACATGGTTAACACATTTTCAGCTGAAACTGATTTGGCAACTTCTCTATAATTCATTGTGCCAGTAACACTCCTAGCAAGAGACAAATTAAATTGCTCAATGTTGATCTCATCATAAGGGTTGAATGAATGAATCGTCCCAATCATTCGATGAATCTCATCTCTAATAGTGACTAATCTATCTTGATTAGCCAAATTGGGGGAGTTGTGAATTGTTTAATCTAACAATACTATCCCGATATAAATTTGATCTATTTTGAGCCTCTTCACTAGAACGAGGGGAATCGTGAGATCCCTCATCGGCCATGATATATGTATCTATGTAAATGTTTAAATCTAGAGATCTGCATATCATTAAAATAAAATATACATGAATAACACATAAAAGATCTAGATAGGGAAAGAAAATTATAAATTTCTACCATCAATTCATTCTAGAGATAAAAAACATAAAATTAACCATTAGTTATATTCAAGAATCTCACAATAGCAATCAAGTAAATGTATATATATACATGTTTGTACATAAACATGTGTGTATGTATGTGTATGTGTGTGTATATACATACATACATGTGCATATGTGTATGTATGTATGTGTATGTGTGTATGTATATATACGTACATGTATATGTGTATATGTGCATGTACGCATGTGTGTATATACATGTGTATATGTGTATGTGTGTATGTATACATATATGCATGTATAATTTGCATATATACATGTGTATGTGTGTATGTATGTACAGGTACATATACATACATATGTATGTACACATATATACATACATATGTATGTACACATATACATACATACACATACACATATATATGCATATTATACACATATATGTATACATACACACACACACATATACACATATACACACATGCGTACATGCACATATACACATATACATGTACGTATATATACATACACACATACACATACACACATACACACATGCACATGTATGTACACACACACACACACACACACACACACACACATATATATATGCATACATGTACATGCATACACACATACACATGTACATACACACATATATATGTATACATATACATGTAATTTGTAGATATATACATACACACATACAATTAAATATATATGCATGTACATACATACATACACACATATGTATGCATATGCACATATGTATACATGCATACACACATATGTATACACATGTATATAATACAAACATACATATATTGTACATGTGTACACACACATATACATGTACACACATACGTGCATATATGTACATGTACATGTACACACATACGTGCATATATGTACATGTACATGTACACACATACACATATATGTACACACATGTACAGACACATGTATGTGCATGGACGGTGAATTTGAAATTTGGGGTTTATAAATAATTTTCAATCCTTTTTACATTAAAGGATTTGAGAGAATCACATAAGGTAGTGCTAAACATATATGTTCATGAAGACCAAGTAAAGGAATCACACAAGTGAGTACTATAATAGATGCTTGACCTAGGAGAACTTGACCTTAGTGATATAACAACTTCTTTAAAGATATTTTTAATATTGTCACCCTTACAAGCATTCATATATCAAAATTCAAGGCAAAGTTTCAAGAGCTTGCATTCTATTGAGTCGATGATTTGAGTTATACATAATTTCCACACTCATGATAAATTCCACACTTGAAGTTGGACCCAAGGGGCTATAGGTTAATCTATGGTAAATTCTAGATATATTCTAACATAAGTGTATTCATTAATAAAAGACCATTAATTTTGTGTACCTAAATGGCTAGATTTTACACAACATCAATAGTAATTCTTCATTGTTATTCTCAAATTTTAAGTACCTTGATCCATGCCATTTAATTCCTAGAATAATAATTTATTTTATCAACCTAACTAATAAATTTAAATCTAGGTTAATTGTGTATTATTTTCTATTTATTTAATTAGCTTAGATTTATGTAAAGAATATATTATTCCCTTACATTTTTGGTCTCCATGTTTTCTCTTACACTCATTAAAGGTTTATTATTATTTACATTTAGGTTATAGATTTGTAATAACTAATTATTTTTCATATTTTTATATCTTATTAATGTTTAGATCTCATTTAATTGTGCTTTATTGCCTATACCCTTTCCTTAGGTTTTTGTGATACATTGTGTAATAATATTTCACCCACCCTAACCAACCCCTATTTTCTCTAAGGTTGTGGGTAAATAAGAGCATTGTAGAAGGCATACATAAAGGAAAAACTTGAAAATACAAAAAAAGCATAAAAATTTGTAGGAATGTTGTTAATACGATATGCCTCTTGACTCAATGTTGGTAGGGAAACAGATCAATGTTGGTAGGGAAATAGATCAATGTTGGTAGGGAAACAGATAGACTATAGATGATCCTCGTATGGGACTCTTGAATCAGTTGTATGCGAGGAAAAGAAAAGAGTTGAAAGTAAAAGCAAAATTGAAGGTAAGAATTGCTAGTACTTCTGCCATTGCACTCTTGAATATGTTTATATTCTCTGTTGGCATGTGAACACTTTGAGTGACAATTTGACTGCCAGACCTTTTTGTTATTTTGAGTATTTTGGTAAATTTATTGTTGGTGATTCTTCTGATCCATAATGATTGATACCAAAACCCACTTCAGTTCAATTGTGCGTACTATACCATTTCCAGGCCTACAACCTAGAGGTTACCATTTTTGGGCTTCAAGCATCTAGAGTTGAAGTCTAGAGTGTATATTTTGTTTTTCCTACAACCCATTTACTTAGGGTCCTAAATGATTGTCCCTATTTGACCTATTTTTGTCCTTCAATATAAGAAGGAAACAACAGTGCGTGATTTCAAAAATGTCAACTATGATTAATGTAACCGATATGGAGAGGAATAGAATGATGTACAATTTTTAAACAAAAACTCTCTAAAGGCTTCATTGTAAAAGGTTTGTGATAGTGAATAATAGTTACAAGGATACACAAAATAGCAATTCCATATTCCTACGTGATGGTAGCTTGTACCTACCATGCCAATTCTGATTTCAAAAGCCTCAACTGTTTGTGTAGTGAAATCATTAGTATTTCAGTTCAAACAGCAAAGGCTTCGATTAGAAACGGTGGATAAGACGTGGGGTTTCAAAATCTCTTATATACCTCTCAAAGATATATGCATATTGACTGATTTTATCTGAGGCAACAATTTAATTTTACAATGATAGAATAGTTTCAAGTAAGTTTCAAGGCATTTATTTGTGAGAGATATTTCTTGTTTCAATCATCTTATTAGGTTATAGTCTTGAACGGGTCTCTCTTGTTTCTTTGTCATTGTTTTCAAATTCCACATCAAACACCAATTTAAAATTCTTTGAAACTGATTTTATTTCACCATTTTTCTTCAAACCCTAACCGAAAACAACAAATTTCTCATTCCTTTAATGAAAAAAACTCATAACCTCAAATTCCAAATTCACTACAATAACAGAACTTGCTAAAATCGAAACCCTTCACTATGCTTTGGAAATCCCCAAATTCAAAAGTTTTCCAAATAACCTTGGTTTGAATTTGTTTTGTAAAGTAGTTATAGAGGAGAACCTGGGAGGCGCCGCCAACGCAATGGAGCTGAAGTGGGTTGCTGTCCAAACTTTGTACACAACAGGTGCATTTGGCCGACCCTGTTTCAATAGAACAACATTCGACCGAACATGCCCAAATGAATGTGGGCCTTCTTTTTTTTGTTTTTATTTTCCGTGTTCTAGCCGAAAGTCTTTCGGGCGAATATCTTTCGATCAAAACCCTTTCAGGTGAAAGGGGGGTGCCACGTAGGTGCCACATCACCAACACTTTGTTTTGGCTGAAACCTATTCGCTCGAACCGTATTTGACCGAAATTTATTCGGCCGGAATTATTTGCTAGGCGAAAAGTGTGACACACTATTGTGCTTTTACCCTGGGATTTAATCATTTATACCACATGGTTGATGTGCTTTGAATCCTTGCATCTAAACGAAATTTCCTTAACATAAATATTGCTAGGGAATTTCAATGTTACCATTGTAGTTGGCATTAAAGTTGGTACCTGCAACAATGACAATTATCCTTATATAAGAACTCCCTCCATCTTGTTAATTGTCTTGTAACACTCTTGATGGTGGCTACATGAAATCTTATTCTGATTCCTCTTCTACATCAGAGGGGTCGTATCCTTGATCTGACTCTTCTGAATTATCAGAATTAGAATCACTAGCTTCCATATTTAAAAATTCCCAGCCAACATCTTCAATAAATTTATTTGGATCATCAGTAATAGTCTTCAAAATTGGTCACCAGTTCAAGTTCATTATGCTTTCATAATACTTTATATCCATGGATTTCAGCCATTCCTTGATGCCATCAACTGAATATTGAGGAATGGCATACATGCAGAGTACATCTTTCTTCCTCTTCCACCAAATGTTGGTTTGATCCACAAGTCTGCCAGCCTAATTGGCTTTGTTTTTGAAAGCTGAAGTTTCTCTTGACTCATCAGTATTAGCTGTAACCTTTTTGAAATTTTATTATGGGTTGTGCACTTTTGTAAAGAGCGAAAAACTCCTTAAAACCAAATCGACAATTACTTTAAATAAGATCCATTATATTCAAAATAAATTCGTCATTCCATTCATTCAGACATCAAAGATCTAGTTGATTACACAACACGGCATAAAAGTCGATAAGATAATTTCATTACAATTCAGTCTAAATCTTACTTACAAGTGTCGAATTACACTATTTCAGTTATAAATACAATGAATGATAATATTTCAGTTACAATTTAAGACTTAGGTAGTCAGTCACCATAAGCTCGTCATTACATACATCAATAATAATAAAGCATAAAAGAAGATACAGTCCATCGATCTTCCATCCAAATACAAATCTTCAACAAGAAGATGAGAACAAGAATCAGACACTTTTTCCACCCAACCTTGAAGCTTACGCTTCCCCGAAATTTCTTAGTCAATCAAGAAATACCCGACCCTGCATGAATTGCTTAGCAAAAAGTAGTCTACAAGCAAGATGGAATCTGGTGCATGCCTAGTACTACTAGTAAACCACAAGCATTTTCGTTTTTCTAATTCCTTTAAGAAATAAGCAAGTTCCGTACTAGGATATGGTAGAGAGTTCAATAATCCATCTGTTTCAATGGTGCAAAAATTACTTGGCCAAGTAAAATGTCATGCACGACAATAAAAGCAGTTTTGGAAAAAGAAAAACTACACTCTCTATTTACCCATATTCGGCACCCGTCCCGGAAGGTAACTTTCCCAAAAACATGACATGTAGAATTGTCTATCATTCATGCATGGTTCAAACAATCAAATGCAATCTTTCACAATCTTTCAAAACATTAACTGAAAACATTGTTTAAAACGAAAACAGTTTAATAAGTACTTCTTTCCATTGTTCCAATTCGTACAAAGTCAATATTTTAAATGTGGTAATTTAATAATCTAAAAAGGTTTTAAATGAAGGTGTAACTCCAATATGTTGAATATTACATATTAAAAACAGAAATTAAAAGAGTACACGTTCAATTGTTCATACTCTCGTTTAATTTATGTTGTTTCAAAATCATTCTGAATGTTTTCAATAATAAATCAAATCTAAATTTTGAATGTTTTATTTTAGTTTCCTACATTCTCAAAAATAAAATAATAATCATTCATTAAATTAAAAATAACTTCTCTATTTGTTTCAGTTTTGACCGTTTCGAAGAAAAATGAGATTTGCAAGTTTCAGTAATTCTTTATTCACAAATTGTGTTAAAAATTTGAAACTAAAGTTCTGTTTTATATTTTCTGTCAACAATCTCTATTTTTTTGTCAGCATAATTTAACTATTTTCTGTTCATGATCATTTCGTTTTTCACAAAAAAGGTAAGATCGTTTCCAGATTTAATACGTTATTCTAATTTTCAGTTTACTGTTTTAAGCATGATTTAAATCAGAATTTTAATAATTCTCAGCAAAATAAACTAAATCAAAGTTGTTTCTAATCTTCTCTCAAATTCTAGAAAATAAAATACAGTTTGATTTACTGAAACAAAGATTTTTATCTCATTGATTTTTACATTCAACCTGTGTCTCTAATTTGGCCTAAGATTCTGGAAATTAATACAGTTTATTTTGTTTTCTGTTTAAATAAATTTGCAAGAATAATTTTAACAATCATAGTTTTAAATCTCTCTCTTTCCTAATTTTATCCATCAAGATCTTCTTAACTATCTAATGTTCACTTTCAGAATTTATTGGAGATGGAATTGAGAAATCTAATTTAAAATTTGAATAATAAGTTCCTACCAAGTAAATTGTGTATTCTGGAAATGCAATAGTGAACTTCCTCTGCCTTTCTTTTCCAATTTTTCCTGCTCTTCCTAGCTGTTGGTTTTCTTTCTCTTAGCCTTTCTTTTTCTCCTCTAAATTCTCTGTTTTTTTCCCTAACTGCTTGTTTACCTATGCTCCCTATAGGCTGTGTGTTTATGCTGAGAAGGGAAGCTACTATTTTTGCAGCCTATAGCTGCAGGTGCGCCCACTACTCCAAGTGCATGGGGAAGAGAGGAGGGAGTGAGGCTATGCGTGCCTCTCCCAGGCCGCACACTCTCCTTCCTGGGGTGCGTGGGAGTGAAGGAAGAGCCTTTGTAGCCTTTCTGGAGGCTATTGTTGCATGTGAGGTGGAGGATGCATAAGGTGTGGAAGGCCACACCTTCCTTTAAGCTTCCCTATGCGCGGGAGGAGTCTTCACAGGGTTGCATGGAGTGGAGTGAGCAGTTTGCTCCAAATTTCAAATTTCTTCCCTTAACAAACATAAAATTTCCCTGTTCAATTTATTTTTGCTCCAGAATAAAGAAAATTTCCCCTGTGTTTTTTTCAAATTTGAATTCTTTTAGTATTCAAATTCTCTGTCTCCCTAATTTCGGATTTTTAATGAGATATTTATTTCCTTTTCTTGATTCCATGCATTGATCAAAACAAGAATTGAGATCCACTAAAAACTCATTTTGATCTTCAGATCAAAATTCAAACTCTAAGTTTTGATATTTAAGATATTTTTCATTCTTTGAGTTTAACTGAAGTTCATATTTTGAATGCAAATTCAATTTTTTTAATTTTGAACGGATGTATGTTTCAATTTCTCAATTTAACTAGGTTTAAATATGAATTCTATCTCATAATATTAAAATCCATTAATTTCACAATATTCAATTAAAATAGCATTTTAAATTTAAAATCACTTTATTTAATTAATTTGAATCAAATTTCGAAAATGAAAATTCTATTTCATTTTTAAATTTTGAAATTTCAACTTAATATTTCCAAATAGTAATAAAATTTGGAAACAAGCATTCCATCTATTTAATTTACGTTAAATTTAATCAATTTAACAAAATCATCATTCAATCACATGCATTTTTGCAATTTTAGAGAAATCACACTAAAACTAAATTTTTCAATTCGCAAGCATGATATACACACAATACATTAAAATATAAATCTACGTGAGTGTGAGATCCCATCTATTCGTAAACATCAATTGGCTAAACAACTCTACCTGATCAATGTTCTAGCCTTCAATCACGTTCACCTATTTTTGCGTTCACTTGCACTCGATTTATCATCAGTAATGACAAACCCCAAAATAAACATAAATATAATTCAAATCATAATACTTTGCATTTCGATTTCATTTTGAATTTCAATTTAATCATCATTAAATAATCATTTAAATAATCTTTAAATAAACATTTCATTTCCATCTAAATCTCGACATATTAAGTAATGTCTGCATTTAAATAAGTAAGTGAAAAATCCATACATGACAACTTTGATATGATGTAATATGATTATGGTTTCGTCTCATATGTTGTAATATTAGATATATAACAGAAAAATAAATTATTGCATGAAGTAAATAATAAATTTTCATTTTTTTGCAGAACATGGGTCTTCCAAAAGATCAGGATGGTCCTCAACATGATATAGATCCACAAAATATTGGTTTTTCTGGTATAGATCACATGGTAGAGGATGTTTATGACGCAGATACGGAAGACACTGAGGCTGATGACAATGATGATGACAACAATGATGATGATGATGATGACGAGACAGTTGGTGGTAGTAACCAGTGACATTCATGATCATATAGACTCTTTTCATGGTTACTATCATATGTATCATTTTTTATGATTTTTGATATATCATTATGATGACTCTTTTCATGGTTACTATCATATGTATCATTTTCATGGCCTATAGTACTATATTATTGAGTTGTATCATATTGACATGAATCATTTTCACTATATCATTTGGACGTGTATCATCTTGACTTGTATTAGTTTGAGTTACATAATTTATCAATTTTATTTATATCATTTGTACATGTATCATTTTGACATGTTTTTGATCTACTGGCATATTTGACTTTCACTTGTTTTAGCTATATATGATGATGATCTTATCAATATTGACTTGTCAATTTATATATATTAAAAGTGGTCGATGATTTTTGGATGGATATTTATTAAGTATGATAATTTTAATTTACTGCTCTGGATGGATGTTGTCAAATTCAATTAAATTATAGATATTTGACTCACTTGTTTTAATTATAGATGATGATCATGTTAGAATAATAGTTCAGGCGGTGATGAAAGGTAAAATTAATGCTTGGTACCTCCAAAACATAATTGAACAAATCAGAGAAGTGTTAAGCTGTTTTGGTTAGTAATGACATTGAACAATAGATTTACTTTTTTATCTTTACAAGCAATACAAAAAAATTGTGTTACCGACCCAAAAAAAAAAAATTATATTGTTATTTAATCATATGAGTTAAATAATTAAATTACTTACTGTATAATCATATGAGTTATTTAAGAGGTGCAATATATTTAACTAATTAAATTGAAATAAAACATATTAAATTAATAAATGGAAGCAAAACAAGAAGCATTTTTAGAAGCAAAAAAGGAAGCAACAATGGAAGCCAAACTAGAAGCAAACTAGAAGAAATCTTGGAAGCAAAACCGGAAGCAAACCTGGAAGCAAAACTGGAAGCAAAATGGGAAGCAAAACTAGAAGCCAACTTGGAAGCAAAACTGGAAGCAAAACTAGAAGCAAAAGTCGAAGCAAAATCGGAAGCAAACCCGGAAGAAAAATTGGAAGCAAAACCGGAAGCAAAATTGGAAGCAAAATTGGAAGCAAAACCGGAAGTAAAAGTGGAAGCAAAACCAGAAGTAAAAGTGGAAGCAAAACCGGAAGCAAAATTGGAAGCAAAACTAGAAGCAAAAATGGGAGTAGACATAGAAGCAAAATTGGGTACCAATTTCGGTGCTACTTTCGGCGTTATTTCTGGTGTTGTTTCAGGTGGCTAAAGAGACACTAGTTCTCAATGCTATTTTGGGTGCTAACGTGGATGATGTGATTTCTCAATGCTAACTACAGTGCCAAGTTCGATGCAACAGATGACATAAAAATTTGGCACAAAATTCGGCACCGAGAAGATCATGCCTTTTTGTGTCGAGTTTAGCGCCAACCAAATCACTCGATTCGTGGACTGAAATACACTAAAATTTGACGTTATTTTAGGTGTTATTTTCCTATTCTGTTGTAGTGATATTTTATGATTAGGCATAGGATTGGTAAAAAAATGTTAATTTTGAGTAGGAGCTACAAGCTTATTACCTTGATCATTAACACCTCTAATTTGAATATGATTAGAATCAATGAGTCCTAGCACAAGATGTTTAAGATGCTTACAATTTTTCGTATCATGTCCATTTTGTCGATGAAAATTGCAATAGGCATTTGGTCTATAGTGAGATAGAGGTGAATAAGATGGAGTTGTGTATGTATGTGGAGGGCAAGTGAATTGTAGATTTTTGAGGGGGGGTTGATGAAGAGATATGATATTTGAATGCACAAAGTTAGAGGGATTCTTGGTGGAAATACCTAAGGAAGTGTTCGCATTACTAGTAGGTTGGATAGTTGTAGTAACATGAGTACTAGTGTATGTAGGAATAGAGGTAAGGATTGTGGATGGAGGAATTAAATTTCCATCTTGACTTTGAGTATATCCCAAATCTTGAGCACAACTAGTCATGGTAGGGACATTTTTATCAACAATATGAGCTAGAATTTGCACAATTATTATTCCATGTTCATTTTCAAGCATTTTCTTCACATTATCTAAAGCAAAATAGCACTACTAGCAATGTTTTTCAGAAGTCGCAAAGTTTTGCAATTTTTCTATTTATTCATCTATCCTTTTTATGTTCTCTTGTGGGACACTAGCAACCATTATTTTGACATCATGTACATGAGTTGTGGGTGGGGAAGTCATTGTAAATGAGGTATGAAGACTATGATCCATAGTGGGTTGATTAGTATCAACACTATGAGTGAAAGAGTTAGAAAACCCAAGATCCACAATGAATGATGTATTGCAGGATGACATGAGTCTTGAACTATGTCTCACGACAGTATTGCTTATAGGACAAAAATTTGTGAAGCTCATACAAGTTTCCCAAACTCAGTATGCACCCAAAATGGAAAAGACGTAAAATGCAATAACCTAAAATGTAAAGTATAATTCAAATATGTAAAAGCAATTTTCAGATTTAAAACAAGATATTTTTTTGATTAAATGCTATGTAAAAACCTAAAAATAATGTCTTGTAAATGAAAATTTGAATTCATACAATGCACTTAATTTATCAAATGAAGCTTAATATGATCAATTCCAAGTAACAAAAATTTTGCAAACTAAAAACAACAAAATAGAATACAAAAACAGAGGTTTTAATGCCTAAAAATTCAAGAAATGACCCTAATCAAGGACTCATTCGCCCTTGGGTGAATGGGTCCTAGCTTAGGATTTTGAAAAATAAATTTATAGGTTTCTAATGTGATTCCTATGGCTTTTAGATTTTGGACTAAGATAGGTGGTTACAATTTGAATTTTCTATAAATTTAAGTCTAAATACAAATGCAAAATAGTGGTAAATGACAAACTAGGAGACCTAATTTGATGTGCAATTCTGATTCAATTTTCAAATGTAAATGAATGATGATGCAAAGTTATGTAAATGCTTTGCAAAATGACTGATTTATTTGTATTTTTCATATTTTAAAAGATGCAAAAATATAATCCTAAAACCCTAAATGAGATTCAATTCAATACAATGCAATACAAATGAATGAAAAGTCTAGATCTAGGGTAGAAATGGACTCCAAAATCAGAAAGAAACAATGCTCAAAAGTTGGGTTCACTAAAATAAAATGAAGAAAAATAGGTTAGGGGATCAATTTGGGGTATGATGGACCTATTCTTCCTCAATTCATTAGGAAATGAGATCCACACAATAAAATGATTATCAACCCTTAGGTGAATCAATTCAAAGTGTGAATCTACAAATTTCCTTTTTGTGTCAGGACGGGGGTCCTAGTCAAATAGCACTTTGGGGAGAAAAACTAAAAATAGTAAATCAACACCAAATTGCAATCTAACACTTGGAATAGCAATATTAAGCTCAATACTGACAGAACTAGGAAATGAAATGCAGATCAGAGGGGGGCATAAGCATGTGTACCAATCACCAAAAGTTAGTTTTTGAAGTTGATTTGGGACTCATTTTCCCAAGGGCGAATGGTTCATGAGTTAGGGTTTGTCTACAACTTTTAGGAGCCTTTGCTATAGATCTAAATCTTCTAATTTTCCCAGGTTTTAGGTTTGGAAAGCCGTAAATAAATTATGTAAGTGATTTTCCATGAGATGACAACTTTTGCAACTTTGACAAGTTCTTCAATTTTTCTCTTCAAGAGATCTTCAAGATTTCTTTGACCTAAATCTGTAAATATAAATCAAGAGGGATAAATATTATTTTTTGGTGAATGGGGGTTTGCCTTGGTCAAACCCCATTTTGGTAATTAAACCTTGAAATGAAATAAAACATGAAAAAGGGAATGAAGAATGAACAAATCTATGTTACCACTCAACAAACCCTTGCATAAACCTTGGAATAGAAATTTGAAACTTGCATGAAATGGCTTCAATGGATGTGGATCTTGACACTTTGAATCTTGCTTGAAGGGATCATGAAACCTACATCATCATATTATCTCCAATAACATGCATGGTGCAAGAAGACCTTGATGTAACAATTGGATCTTGATTGCTGCAATAAAACTCTAATAATTCTTCTCTTGAATGTCTCGAATCACAATATTTTCTTTAGGAATGCTTCTTGAAATCTTCTAGAATCTAGGTTGTTTAGATCAAAATTTCTAGGTAAATATAGTGAAATAACCTTATATTTATAGGTATGTATCCTTAATTTCTTGAAATTTATATATCACAAGCCGAGATCTGAATATAGATTTGAATATGTTAAAATACCGCCAAAAATATAATTTAAATTTAGGTCCTAGGTCTAAGGGAGGACCCATTCATCCATGGGTGAATGGTTCCTAGGTCCTTAAACCTAGGACACATATTGATCAATGAGAAGTGTTATGTTAAGGCATTAATGAATGTCGATTTTTCTCTTAAGGAAGCCCTAAATAAGTGTGAAAGTGTAAAGGGTTACACTTTACAACACCAAAATAAGGCCCAATTAAGTCCAAATTAACTAGGAGGGCCCAAACAAGTGTTAAAATGTAAAAGGGATACATTTTTCTACACTACACCTATATATCTAGATCTGTCACATAGTGGCTACAACCTACATATATGAAATTCCTCTACCTATTATGTAAACCTAGATCACAATGAATTGACACTGTATACAATGGCTACCTACACTACTTTGGCCAAAGTATTCATCACCTAGTACTTGGAGTGGACGTCATATACTTCCCCCACCTTCCTAACTCGATTTATATTGACCATTCATAATCTATGCATAGTCTATCCCCTTCACTAGATTATCCTAACCCTAGGAATAACCTATTACCTCTATGTTTAATTAATTCATCTAGTAAGTAAATCATAGTAACTCTACGACTCAACTAGTTTAAACATTAGCTATGAAATCTATACCCCCAATATGGTATTTATTCCCAATATATTCACCCATTCCTTAATATGGAATATGTACAAACACTTCAAGCAATGTATTTCTTTTCACTAAGTACAACAAACAATCTTTCCATTTCACTTAAGAATAAAATAATCTTTTCCTATAAAAGATGATATAATCCTCTAATCAAAACAATCAATATCACACAATCATTCCAAACCTAAAAAGAAATAAAAGAGAAGAAATCAGCATGCATGTTTATGCAATTCTCTAATTGATCGAACTGGATTCCTATCTCAGCCTTCTCTCAATTCAGTATGCAAATTCCCAAATAAACCTTCTTACGTTCCACCAAAATATCACTCTCAAATTCTTCTCACAACTCTCAAATCTCGCTCAACTCAAAAATTTAGATTATAACAACTCAAAAAAACATAGCATGAATGAAAAAAATATGTGTCCCTATTGAGGTTGAGAGCACCTTTGTATATAGACAAAGATCAGTAATGAAAGGCTAGAAATAGGCTATCAAGAATGACACTTCTCAACTCAAGAAGTTTGACTCAGCAATTAAAAGAAAAGGTGACAACTAAATTCATTACACAAAAAAAACATATGCAGCCAAGGTGAATGATTTGATGCCAAAATAGACAACAAGAATGATGATCAACAATGCAAGGTAATTGTCTCCTAAAGGTCGACTTACTTGGCGCAACTGTGTGCTTGACCATTTCTACATATTTCAAAATGCTTCACATTCTAGAAATTCATATTGAAAGATAGAATTCTAATTAATTCATACCATTCTTTGTTGGTGGCACATTATGATATTTGTGCCTTATTCTAAGGGTCATTGTGGGTTATTTGACTTGGTTGATACTTTCATGTACATGAGCATTTACTGTTGTTTTACTATTGACAAAGTCTTGGCAGCTTTATTTACACATTGGAAAGCATTGTAAACTAATCGCTTTCATATGGCATTGTCCATATTATATTATACAACATTTTAAATATTTTAAGCATTCACTTATAATGTATGTGTTGCTTTATCTTAGCACCTTTCTCTTTATTATTATGTTGTGTGCAGTACATAGCATAATCTATGTTTAAAATGCTATGTGCTGGTGAAAAAAATTTGAGCTAAGGAAAACATTGTTACATATATAATATATATATATATGTATATACATATATAATATATATATATATGTATATACATATATAATATATATATATATATTCATATCTCAATTCTCAAGTTTATATGATACATTATTCGATATACTAATACACATTCACATATTAATGTATGTGTGTGTGTATATGTATATATATACATATATATATATATATATATATATATATATATTAACATACTAGTATGGACGTATCCTTTTCATCAATACATACTCGTAAGTTAATTATATATATATAATTAACTTACGAGTATGTATTGATGAAAAGGATACGTCCATACTAGTATGTTAATATATATATATGTGTATATATATACATATACACACACGCATACATTAATATGTGAATGTGTATTATATATATAATTAACTTACGAGTATATATACATATATATCACACCTCACATTTAAACACATATAATCATAGTCATATTGATTGGCATATATACATGGTATGTATATATGTCTCCTTAGAATAATATTACCATGCATATGGGTAATTCATACATGAGCATGCGTAGAAATGTCTATCTATGTATGCTTATGCACGTATTTACTCATGTGTATAAGTTTTCTATTGACACATACATAAATACATATATACATATTATGTATATTCCATCGATCAAGTATAAAAATGCAAAGAAGATATCACACATCTCAAATAGACTCAATACTTAGACTCCTAAGTAAGAACATTCATAAATATAAACACAAGAAAGACTAAAGATAACTTACTATTTCCCATCTATTATCCCGAACTTGACCAAACTAGAAGTGTGTGTGTGAAAGCCCAGTTTAGGTCTTTTATCAAAGGTTTCCAAACCAAGTTCTTCTCCCTGGGTGATAATTCCCCTCTCTTTAGGAGGCTTGATACTTTACCTACATTCAACTTTACAATTTGCAATAGTAGTTAGTTGAAAACAGTACATTCACTTGCATCATATATTTTCATAATCAAGACATTTCATAACATCAAATTAAATCAACATTTAATCATCATATTTCCAAAACACAAAGCATAAATACACTCTTCCAAAGAATTTTCACCCAACTAGGTAAAATTAAATAAGTAGTAACACAACGAGGTGTAACAATTTTATAGTATTACGTTTTATATTTAAAATTATATTATATTTTTTTTTATTAGATTGATGATTTGATTATGTATTATCTTAGATTTGTATTGTGAAAGTTATTTTCATATGTATTGATTTGTAATTTATTTATCAATTTTATCTTTACATGCTTGATCTTCAATAACATTTTTGTTTTGAGTACCTATACTTGCAATTGGTAAGTTGGTGGTATCTCCAAAATATTGTTGGAGATTATTGTGTAAAGGATTTTTCCTTACATAAACCCCTTGAATTGATTTATTTTTGTGTATAAGTTTGAAGATGCATTGAGTAATCATGAAAAATTATTAGTTAATGAGCACATTGATGTTTGTGGATGTGATGCAATCAAAAATAGAGAGTTTAATTAAGAATGATCTATTTTTGTAGCCTAAACATAGATAAGAAAAATAAAAACAAAGTAAAAATTAGAAATAAGTTTAAAAGACAAAATAGATGCCCCAATCAATAATAGTATTATTCAATTCTTAATAAACAAAATAAAAAAACTACCAATAGATTACAAAGTAAAAATAAATTTGTAAGACAAAATGAGATGCAACAATCAATACTAGTATTATTCAATTCTCAATAATCAAACTTCTTCTCCCTCATATTTTTCTCTATTCCAAGGATCTTGTTTTCTTATTCATAGGGATCCCTTTCAATAATGTACCATTGATTGAAGTGTATCTATCCCTCTTCCATACCCTTTCTTAAGGCTAACTCAAAGTATTCAATTTGGCATAATATTCAAAATTTGACACAAAACAAAATACATCCTTTATAGTTTAAAATCTATCGATCAAGAGGACTTATAGGGTGGGATTTATGTGTGGTGAGATATATGTAGTGAAACTTGATATAGTTCTAGCCATGGACCTTCTTAAGATCACAATCTTAGAAATTTCTATAAATGCATCTACAAATGTAACAAACCCTACGTTTGTATAAAAAAAACCAATATTATATTACAAATTTATTTATTTTAAGTCATAAATATAACAAGAATACATCATTCCAATAGTAGTAAATTTATATTGAAAAATATTGTTACAAATATTAAACAACCAAATACATTTTAATCTTAAAATTAACAATAAATTTTAAAATTCATTTCAATTTCTCATTAGGATCATAATACATTATTTTTTAATTATCATATCAACTGCATTTATCCTCAAAGTAAACATAAACACATAATTTCATTCTTACAAAATGACTTATCCAGATTTCAATTTCATCCAAGTATAGTATACAACAATTAAGGAGCAAATAAAAGATCATTGAAACAATATACAATGTGTCTTTGACTAACAAACTTGTAGTGTAATTTTATGCCCCTAACCTTGCAGTATGTACAAGCTTATGAGTAGTCAATTTGTGGTGTAATGTCCCTTTCTAAAAATATATATATGTTGCTTTAAATAAATAACTCTAACTCATAATAATAATAATTGCATAGTTGATTATAAATTATAATTTACCTTAAAAATTATAATTTTGATTATATCATTCAAATTTAAAGGATATGATGTATCTTTTGAAAATATAAAACTTATCCTTTAGATTATGTTATATTTATTCTTTCAAATTTATAGTGATCTCTTTTTGTACAAATGTCTTGAAATAGTTTTGCCAAAGTTAGGGGGTTTTTCACTAACTTGAAAAAATAAATTAAGAATTTCCATCCTTTAATTTCTATGGGGTTTCATCCTTAGATTGATGAATCCTTTATTTCTCCTTTGCTTGGCCTTATTTTTATATCCTTTTTCCACCAATAGGAATAACTCATCACATGTCTCTTGACATTATTAAAATAAAATTTAATAAATATTATTTTAATCCTAATTGATATTGCATTCTCTCCTTGTATAAAAAATATGCATTAGTGGATTCTATTTCTACCTAAAGACCATACACCAACATCATGGATAGTTCTCTATGACTAAAGAGATGAAAATATATTCCAAAAGCATAGAATTTCATCCCCAACACTTGTAGCAATGGCCTATCCATTTAATGAGATTACAAGATATAGGACCTGAAGATTATGGCATGTTAAAGTTGCAAGCTTTGACCTATAATTTGGTTTTGAGAATAACCATTTATGCTAAATTTTTTATTGAAATTCTTAAACCAAACAAAATCACAAAACCTAACTTCGAATATCCATACAATTCAAGGGAGAATTAGTCAACGTGTTTCAAAAATGAATGCATTTGTTTGTTGTCAACAAATAAATCTTGAAAGAACAATACCCTCATTTTTTATGATGACTTCAAATTTTTTGATTATGGGGGTCGTTTGGGGGGTCCACATGATTGTACTTTGGGCTTGGTGGATGGGCATAAAATCTGAAGTGGCCTACAAGTGGTAAAATTCAAATTTTGGGCTAATCATGTGCTAAATGAAGGTGGCTTTCCAAGGAATTTTGACACGTACTTCATAATTATGAATTTGAAGGGTTGTACCTTGTGATATCTTCTCACGGGGATTATGTTAAATTATCATTTCATCCTTAAGCCCGTGGATTTAAAACTTGATGCGACGGCTCATTATGAGGGAAAGCTCCCTTTTGTCTCTTTCGTTTTCACTAATTTAACTATATGTCCCAAGCCCGTTTACCTTCTTATTACTAAATTTGGCCTAGCGGCCATTCTGCCTAGCTTTTTGTGCAAAGACAACGTGGCCAATGAACCTCTCTCTTCCATCATATCTTGCTTACCTAGCCGCGATCGCTTCAAGATCCCCATTTATGATATTTCTAAACTTATGATAGGTGATTTTCCTTTTCATGCATGTGACTTGCACACTACCTTGATTAACCAACGAAGCTTTATTCACCCAAATATCCATTATGTGAAGAAAGCCCTTTGCTTAGCCAGTATCTCTAACATTTTTCTTTAACAAGTTCTCTCATTTTTTCTTGTGTAGGTTGATATCATGGGTGGTGATCGTGTGCGAACTGAGCCTAATAACTGCAATGAATTCCACAAAAATCCATTGGTTTGTCACATTTGTGTCGAGGGTGGCTTAGCTCCCCTAATGGAGAATCTTGTGGGTCATGACCCTAACATGTCTGCTCAATTTTCCAATTCTTAAAAGGATCGGAGAGTGATGCTGGGAGGAATATCACTTGAAGTTAGTGAAGATGTGATTGCGTAGGCTACTAGGATGCAGAGCATGGGGAAAATTTATCTGAAACACACTAGGACTCAAGATAATGACAACATGAATGCGTTCTTTGTGGGGAGTGAGGATCTGGTCCGCAACCAGTCGGGTTTCGAATGGGAGGCCCTTCCGCAGCCTTGGGACCAAGTTTGTTTGGCCCTCATGAAATATGTGATGCTCGAAGGTAGATTTAAAACCTACTTTTCCTACCACTTCCCTCTGTTGAATCGTCTTAGGCACAAAGTTCGGTTAAGTTTTCCATTCTTTCTGCTTATGGATTTGGAAAGTTTGGTGGAAAAATGCAAGGAAAATGCTAGCCTTAACCTGCAAGATATCCCTCCTCTACCTCTCCACCAAGGGCTTATTATGAGGCTCTATCATTTCCACCTTGCTTTATGTCCACCTAAGCCCATTTATGTTTTTCGTGTGGAGGAAGTTGAACCTCTCGTTGTTGCTAACATCTCCCCTATTGAGTCTTAAAGCCACACTCGAAAACCCCATTTGGGTACTACTGATAATCCTAAACCCAATCATTCTCCTAAAAAACTTAAAGGAAACATGGGAAATGTGCAGATGAGTGTCACGACCAGTTTGTGTGAGCTCAAGGCTACTTCGGACAAAACTGCTTACAAAGCCACTCCGAAGAAAAAGGGCAAAGATGACAGAAAAGGCTTAATGGAGCCTATGGTGAAAGAGGGAGGAGGAAAAAATGTTGTGGGGAAGGATTCCAAAGGAGACACAGTGGTGGAGGTGATGGTTATGATTGGTAGAGAGACCACTATTCGGAGGTCCAAGAGATTGGCAAAAAATAACAAAAAAAGATAGGTTGTTGTGGACTCGGAGGAGAAGCAGTCAGATAGTAAAGAATATAAGGAGGAGGAGATGTCCAAGGAGGAAGAGGAGGAAAATGTGAAAGGACCCCACACCATCCCTGACAACAGGAAAGAGCCAAAAGAGAACTCGGCCTCTCAGTCTTAGCACTCGCAGGATGCTGAGCATGTTGAGGACCTAAAGTTCATTGACGAGGGAGAGAAGCTCTGTGTGCTAAAAGAAAAAAATGGACAAGTTGGACAAGAGATTCAAGGACCTGACTTGCTTCACTGTGAAGCTGGTCCATTTCATCACCAACACTCTATCTGGGGTGATTAAAAATGAGTTGGAGGGAAAGAATGCTGAGGAGAATCAAGAGTGGGTCGGGGATGATGTCGTGGACCTCCTATCAAAGAACTGGGATAATTCCAGTTAGCTGCTATTTGGTATGTGTTTTTGTGCTTTTGTTGTTAGTCTGTGGTCGGTGTGCTATTTTTTAGTTGTTTCTATTTTTTGGCTAGCTTTTTTTGATACTTGGACTTGATCTTTTTTTGCCCATGAGGCTCAATGTGTAAAGAGTACAACACCCTATAAATGATACTTACTTTATCAAAAACAAATAAATTGAGTCATCTTATTGTTGTCATAGGGATTTGCACCCGATAACAAGTTGAAAACTCTTTAATCTCATACAGCATGGGACTACTCTCAGGTTGTGGGTATCCTATGTTGAGAATAGACCTCTAGATTATGGGTTGGCTCCCTTTGAATGTATCTTTAAGAATTACTAATTTTTTGATGTGAAAAGGGAAAGAAGGATGTGCTTGTAATTTAAAACCTATCACTAATAGATGGTACACCAAAGGTAAAACTTTGGAAATGTTGTTGAAACTCACAAAAACCAATTAATTAAAGAAAATTTTACTATCTCACAACTCAGCTACACATGCTTGCAAAAATGATTCTTATGAAAGGTTTTGGCTTTTCTGATGTTCTTAAAAGGAAATTAATAATGTTTTCAAAATTTTGATCCAACAAAACAATAAACACTTTCACAGACCTGCACTATAGCATGCCACTCTTTGCATTCAATAGTGAAGGAATTTGATAAAAATAAAGGAAAACACAATATCTTGTGATATATTTCACCATCAATACTGAAAACAAAGAATAATCGAAGAGGAAACAATATTCTTTTATTGAAAAACAGGAGTTACTTGCATCTCAAAGGAAAATATGCTCTACAAAATGACTGTAAATCTCATAATAAAATGAGTTACAAAGTGTGAATAATGCTCATACAACAATCACCCAACTTAGAACTTGAGAGAAAATGAGAGAAGAAGAGGACTTATACAAAAGGCTCCAAGAATTCAAAATTTGAATTTTGGCTCCAATTGGCTTAATGTGTTGTCAAATTCTAACCTCTCCCTCCAATTAGGCAACTGACTAAAGGAAACTCCTCAAAATAGGCATAAGGAGTTCTGAATCTCCAAACAACCAAAAAGGATCGTGCATAACTGAAAACCCCTTAAAAATAGGTTTGAAACTGCAAGAAATAAGGAGTTAAATGCCTCAAAATCCTCCTTGAGTCAAACTCCAACCATTTGGACCCTTAAATAAAGTTGAATTGATGATGAAGTCATCACATTTCCCTATTCTTCCTCCATATGTTTTCAAATCTGCTTAAATGTCTCCTAGATGCATGCAAAAAATTGAAAGCTTCAATTAACTCCTCCTAGAACAATCTCTTTGAAAACCAATGTAGCATGTTTATCTTTACATCAATAAATAACATTTATTAAAGTGGTTTATATCTCCATCACTTTTAATAAAGTTTTACAATTTTGAAATTGGATGCATGATATAAGGAGTATTTGAAAAGGTGTATACAAAAGACTAATTTTGAATTAGTCTTGCATGTAAAAAAGAATTACAAGGCATAATGGTGTGGCATTAATTTATGAAAAAGAAAGCTTAAAAAAAAAGCCCTTTACTTTTGTTGGCCTTTCTTAGGAATTCAAAACCCTAACACAAAATTTGTGCCCTTTCACTCATCTCACATATTATTTTGCTTTGGTAATTTGGAAACCTTGTTGTGCTTCTGAGGGCACTGCCATGGGGTTTTCTTGAAGATTTTGTTGCAGGTTCCTTGTCATGTGAACCCCAATCCTAGACCTACACAAACATAGAAAACAAACATAATATTAGATCCATATGCAAGTTAGAACTAAGATTCCCCATGAAATTCATCTACAATGCTCAAAATAGGAAAAATTAAGAACAAAACATAAAAAGCAATGAAATCCTATTTAAACATGCAAACTCATAATCCCATGGGGGAGTTGGTGCCAATTTGTGTGTAGTAAATGGCCCTTTCCCAACTCCTTTGTGTGATTTGATGATTTTGATGAAGATTGATCAACTTGGTGAGGAAGAACAACGTGATTTCTTGATAAAATCTATAATAACCTAGCTATGATAATGGAAGATGCTTATGGAAATGGATGAAATTTCTCTAAATGTGAAGATAGTAACTTTTCTCTAAGTTGTGTCTCCCAAATGAGAAGAAGATATCTCTATTTATAGAGAGACAAGATGGAGGAATGAGCAAAATTAAGCAATGTGGGATCATTCAACATCCAATGGCCAAATGCCACTTTTCAAGATGTGAATGGGGGAAGTTTGAGTACGTTTTGATGAATGAGCCAATAAATAATATTAGGTGGATTTCGAAATTCATGAAATGACCTTTTGGAGAGAGAAATAAAATGACTTAAATGCCACTTGGCTCAATGCACAAGGACATATAAGAGGAGATAAATGCTTTGTTGGAAGGACAAATCCACTTGGAGGGATTTTCAAACTTGGAGGAATATTCCCCTAAAGATGCCATGTTGAGAGAAAATGTAGATTTAATAAATCAAATAAATGTATTTTCATGTGCAAGTGGGAAAATCTAGAGAAATTAGGTGATTAGGATTAAATTAATAAGGATTTGATCAATTTAATAGGAGATTAGATGATCTGACAAATTTGATTTATATTTTAGGATTTATTTAAATCAAAGTTGAGAGGAAAATGATTTAGACTTTATTAAATAAATATTTTGATTTTATTTAATTTAAAAGGGGATGATGTTAAATAAGGTTTAATTTATTCAATTTAATAGGATGACTTTAGAGATTTAGTTAAATAAAATGAATTATTTAATTAAATAGAGACATAGGGTTAATTAAATCAGATTGATTAATTTAATTAACAAGAGAGAATGACCTAATCAGATAAATAATGATTTATTCAATTGAGGGATGAAAGGTGATGACAAGCTAAGAATATGATTCAAGATGAAATGACATTAGTAATCAGGATCAAGTGTGTCAGTATATTTTTCATGTCCACATTTTTCCCCTCTTTGAAGTGGTGCACTTATTGTGTTGGTTCAAAGAATAAACTGATGTGATCAAAATTCAAAAATTTCTCAATTTTTTTAGATGCCCTATTGCTGCCCCAATGAGAAAGATTATGCTGGTATATTGCCCCCTTGAGAGATCGGACGAAAATTTAGATTTTTGGTTGATCTCGCAAAAAAAGAGGACAAGGTGCCCGATGGGTCCAAAAAGGCTCTGGGATGGCAAAAAATACATTAAAAAATAAAAAAGGATGCAAAATGGACTTCGATTGGGCAAAAATAGGATCAGGGGTCCAAAATCCTAGCTGGATGACTAAATTAGGTCAAAAAACCCTAATCTTTAGGCTTAAATAGACCCCAAGGGGTCATTTTGAAATCATTTTCACACTTAGCTTTAAGAGATTTGTGTATTTTGAGCTCTGAGCCTTGATCGATATGGCGCAAAGATTGCTTCGCTAGCACATGTCAGAGCGAGTATGAGTGCACTAGCACCCAGCCGGCACAATACCCATGGTATGTACCCCTTCCTTGACTTGTGAAAAAGAGCCAAGCGTCGCTATATAGTGCCACTGAAAATGAAAAATTGGTGTCATGCAGCCTCTAAGCGTGACGCACATGCGAAGAGCGCCATCATGAGCCAGTTTAGAAATTAGGGTTTGGGCTCATAGTCAGCCACATGTGTGAAGTGCATCACGGCAAGCCAATTTGGGATTTAGGACCTAGGGGCATGGTTAAACTGCGTCGCGGCGACACAGTTTGGAGTTTGCAAACTTCACAACAATTGCAAACAGTGCCACATTTGTTGTTTGAATTCTGGGAGTTTGAGAGCCCAATTTTTTTTTAAAATTGACGCAGTGACCTCTCTTACGCAAGAGGACCTGAGGATATTACATTCTCGAGAGCACAGATGCCCAGTGCTCAATAGATTAGATGGGTTACACGACTTGCTCCAGGAGTAGCTTGGTGTCATTGGTCTTTGGTATGTTGCTTATGCTCGTCCTATTTGGACCCATTTGGAGATGATGAAAACCTTGGTGGAGTGATGGCACAATGAGACATCCTCATTTCACCTTCCTACTAGCGAGGCCATCATTATACTGGAGAATGTCTGGCACATCCTACAGCTACCCATCCATGGTGAGAGAGTTATTAATGGTGTGGATGATGGGAGGGATGCCTATTATGAGGTTATGGGGCTTGAGGTGATCATATTCTTCGAGGGCCAGATTGACTTAGAGAGATACCAGGGCACAGTGCACACACATTCAGACTCATTGTTGCAGTGATCATATCAAGTCTTATGGCACTGGATCGGTGGGGTCGATATTTCAGTCTGGGTTGGGGATTAGCATGGGAGTGGATGCGCTTTAGGAGAGACTCCTTTGCATGGGGGCCAGTGATGTTGGCCTCACTATACAAATATCTTCATGAGTTCGTGTATTTAGACAGCAGGGCCAGTGGGGCCGGAGTTACTTTGTTGCATGTCTAGGCATGGGATAACATTGTCGTGCTTCGCCCTTAGGTTACACTAGTTTCCCTAGAGTTGGATGATCTGATCATCTAGCAATATGGTGGTGCATAGATTACATTTACTCACACAGGGGCAAGTGGTATCGCCCATTGGTAGTGAGTTATTGATGAGATGACAGATTTTACTTGGAGGCTCTAGCTTGGCATGGGTCCCTGGTTTGATGATGTTTAGCAGCTATTGTTTGCTCAACAAGACAGATTGATGCAGGGAAGAGAGCACACCATGATCGAGAGATACCTATTGAACTGAGTAGCCAGGAAGTTTGGTGATGTACAGGACAAACCCAATGACCAGTACGTGGCCATCTTTTCTCGTACTACAAGGGAGACTACATGCGGTAGATCTATCCCAGCAGATGAGGCATTCACATCTTTCAGGCAGTTGGTGTCCAGGCCATGGCCATACGATTAGGGTTAGAGAGATGCGAAGGTTACAACAACATATACCACTTGGTTTAGACAACCCTTGAGGCTCATAGATCCAAGTGCAGTGCTCACACGATGGAGGCCTAGGGGTCAATCAGCAGGTCAAGGTCAAAGGCAAGGAGGTAGGGGTGACGGGGACAGAGATGGGGATGGGGATAAGGGAGGATGTGGACCACCTCCACACTAGCCACAATAGACACCACCCCGGGTAAAGCCACAACAGACACCACCCAAAGAGTAGCCACAATAGACCCCACCTAGATAAGGGGAGAGAGAGGTCCCTCAGTAACAGCCTCTGCAACCAGATCACCGGGATGACATGATTCAACACTTGTAGGCACAGGTGCAGGTTTTGACAGCTAAGAGGGATCAGGCCCAACAACAGGTCCTAACACTTACGACAGAGAGAGACCAGGAGATAGGCCAGAGGCGACAGCTAGAGAGCACATCCTCTACATCCTAGGGCTGGACAGTATCCATTCGAGCATATCGAGAGGCCGTTAGAGAGGTGGAGTACTACAAGCTCCACTATAGGTAGGTAATTCCACCAGCAGGTCGAGTACCAGAGTATTCCCAGCAGACAGGGATGAGGCCATGCAAGGACCATGCCAAGAGACAAGTTGGGGAGGGCAGCAGCCAGCAGGGCTAGCTTCTCATTTTCATCACAAACAGTGTTCATTTTTTATCCATGGGCTTCGATTTTTTATTGCTCCTATTGTATTATACATATTTGATCCTGATCGTGTACCTTGATAGTTACTCACTTTTATATATATGACATGATTCGATTTATGAGATGTCCTATTTTATTTGTGATGGATGGATGCTTTTAATTTCCTATGTGTTATGATATGTTGTAGTGATTATGGATGCATTTATTTTTGAATATTTTCTATGCATTTTATGGTGACGATGTATGGATGCAATCATGATATGCAAACAATTTTCTATATTATGTCCTAAATGAATTATGTGATGTATGTAGTGATATGCAGGCGACATATTTTTTGTTTCCTTTTATTATGAATTTATGAATGATATATGAAATGCAAATGTAATGCCTTTATAACTGTGAGATAATACATGGTATTTATGATGTGAAATGTTTTTATGTACAAATGTAATGATGTAATGCAATGATTCCTATAATGAATGTGATGTTACATTATGAATTAATATTGTATGATGAGTAATGAACTTTTATGATATGATGAAATGATGATGTAATGCACATGATTATGAGATGGTGACCTTTATGAGATGGTATGCAATGGTTCCCTATGATATGTGACACCATGTGATTTATGTAATGGATGTTTTGAATGAAAATGTGTATGAAATGATAATGCGAGATGACCTATGATGTAATGATCATGTGATGTAATGAACATCATTATGTGATGATATTTTATGAAATGATAATGATATGTAGATGATAATGTGAAATGGAATATAGATGACTATTATGTGTAATGAAGTTACTATGATATGATGTGCATATGGATATAATAATGATGGCATTTATGTTAATTTATGTCATGCATAACTTAATAATGCCTATGTGATAGTATCTATAATGGAATGTAAATGATGAACTGATATGCATTATATTTTCTACATGATATGCATTATGCTAATGATTGATGGATGTAGAGAAGATACATTTTGGTAATGTTTTTGAGTAACTATCACGGTGCCATGTTACTATGGAAAGAAGAAAGAAGAAAGATCCAACAAGCTTATCCTATGATGAATATGATAATGAAACCAGGAGTTGGGATTTTACAAGGGCCATTTACTTTATGTTTGATAACACACATAGGTATGATGCATCAAGGTATTAAGAACCAGGATGGTGTTGTACCTAGTGTAATGGATGTTGACTCAACAATTAGATAGGAGTATTCTCATCCACACTTGACATACGAAACCTTATTTAGGACTTAGTTCAGATATTCTAAACATCTCAGACCAAAACATAGAAAAGTGAGTCTTCCTATGTGGTCAACAAGACATCTAAAACACCTTCCCTAAAAACCAACCAAATCACGTATGACCAAGTTATTTCACAAGGAATATCCAACAAGCATAGTAGATAGAAAAGATAATGATCGTTGCCCCATTCCTTTCTCTCTAAACCATTTTGATTAGGCATCATTGGGAGGTCCTTGGAATGAACACAAAATAAGATAAATCAAAAAGACAAAGATAAAGTAAACAAACAAGCTAATGTTCTTCATACCGCTAGCCAAGACTACACTACGATGATACCTGATGTTGATGTCCTTGTAGGAAGGATGCATCCTAGGAAATGTTGTGATCAGGTGATGATGAGATTGATTGGATGATAAGCTATTGATACTTTGAGTTGATTAAATTGTCTACTTACTAACCTAGACTTGAGACTTTGACGATTAGGTGCTCACTTTGGAACCTGCTAGACTTGCTTCTAACTGAATTACCGAAGGATGAAGATGATGATGATTTATTATGAGTGGATGATTATTGCGGGTGAAAGAAAGATGAGATGGATGCACCATTTTGGATTTTTTTCAAATATTTGGATGTTTTTGGAATTTTGAATGTTTTGAGGCTATTTTTTGGGATTTTGAGATTTTTTAACTTTTTTGGATTTTTGAGATTTATGACCAAGAGCCTAACCTAAAGACCTATCCTAGAGGTCTTAGGAGCTGATCAACAGATTAGTCTTGCCTATGTTATACACGTAGAGACCACATACTTTGATTGAAACACACCTGATTATTGATGAGATAAATGGGCAAATGGATTGTCATTTTATTGCGACGGATGCCTAAAGGACTACAGTACCTAGGGTGTCTCAGGGGATGATCAAATTTTAACCTTGCCTACATTCAAGCTTAGAGATGACGTTGTTTGGCAGATGACTCCATTGTTTTGATTCTTCATATTTTTATCATGTTTTGGATTTTTGATGAATTTATTGAATGTTTTTTGATTTTTTGATTTTGAGAAAGATCACAAGAATATACATGAATCTAATCTGATGTGGGTATAGGAACATTCTCCCAGCATGATGTGATAGACTACTTTTGTATAGGCAGGACAAATTGGCCTTAGGAATGTGCCAAGTAGTACACTACAACAAATCCCTGTGATTTTCTCCATTTTTTGCTTCCACCCAATGTTTTAATGTATTTTTTGCCAGTTTTTTGAAAATTTTGGTGTTATTTATTGGGATAGTGCTATTTTTGGTGTTTATTTGTGCCAATCAGGACTAGTCGACGCTAATTTATGCTAGAATTATCAATGCCTTTAGCATCGATATTGGCTTTGAGTGTGTTACTGTCATTAGTGTTGCCTTTGGCTCTGATTTTAACTTCAATTTTAGCACCAGTTTTAGCTCCTGAATTGAGCTTCGAGTTTAGCTTCGATTTTAGCGCTTGTTTAGACACCCTTATGTCAAAGAGACTTATTTATATGTCTCATTGACGATGTAAAATAGTGAAATATCAACAAGGTACAGGCATATCAAGGAGAGAATCACTTACCTCACATCAACAAGGTATATCTACAAGTTCTCGATGAAACACAACTCTTGGATATAATGAAGTAATGTCGATGAGACATTGAGATATTGGTAAGACAAATAATATTGTCTCATCGACACTCTTCATGTAATGATCAAAAGCATACACCACTAGACCGTTGAGAGGGTGAGCAATATATGCGGTAGAGCGATATACACTGCAACCTCGTAGCAAGAATCCTTGAGCAAGGCGGTAGTGTTGTAAATAGCTGAAGAGAAGGGAAAAACACCACCATACCATAGCGATAATCGTGAGTCTCCTTAACATGACAAAGTTACATCAATATATAAAAAAATACCACCAAAGGAAAATATCGATGAAACAGTGGCATATCGACAAGAGATATTAACTTGTCTCATCAACACCGGCAACCAACATCAGAGGAACATAAGATCTAATTTCGATGAGACATTGAGATATTAGTAAGACAAAGAAGATTTTCTCATCGACACTCTTCAGGTAATGATCAAAAGCATACACGGCTATACCACCGAGAAGGTGAGCAACATATGTGGTAGAGCAGTATACACCTTAACCTTGTAGCAAGAAGCCTTGAGCAAGGTGGTAGTGTGGTAAACAATAGAAGGGAAGGGAAAAACACCACCATATCGTAGATGGTATAATATGAGATGGTGACAGTATGGTAATTATGGCAGAAAATCATGTTAGTCACAATCCATTTGAATAAATAATTTAAGGAATCTATAATATAGCCTACCAAAATACTTTAAAACTCTAATAACATACTCTAAAAATTTCATCAAAATCTTATTTTCAAGCATAGCCTGCTAGAATGGAGTTTTCATTTTAATAAAAATACAATAAAACCTTTGTTGAAACCTTATTTTTAGGTGTAGCCCACCAAAATGGAGAAGTGTTTCGATAAAGAATGACAAAGAATGGTAAGGAGATGTGCGTGATAGGAGGCATAGGATTCATTGTTGTTTATCAATTCCAACTCTGATCAACAAGGGTTACAATGTTCGTGCTACTGTTTGTAATCCAGGTATTTAATTGACATATGTTTGCATAATCTCAAATTACTTCAGATGATTTTGAAGTATCAATGTATCCTATATAGGGTTTAGAATGACTTCTTTTAACTTAAAAAATAAATTAGATGCTTTTGAAGTATTGATGTGTCCTATATAGGGTTTAGAATAGTTTCTTTTAATTTAAAAAATTAAATAAATGATTTATTTACTTGTGATCAGATAATGTGGAGATCTCCTAAATCTTCCCTAGCACACTATCCTCTTTCACACTGTGTTCATTACTCCAGCTGCTAGGGTTTTGTATTTGACATCTTTAATATCTTCATGATAGTGGATTTTAAATAGATCTCATTCTTTGCTTTAATCTTTATCACGGTAACCCTTGAGTTCCCTAATCCACCTTCAATCTCTTCTAAGAATGTTATCTTAAGCTAGACTGCATAGTATGCATATAAAGTAAGTCCTTCATACCTATCATTGTTCCAAACCGCCACTCATCGCCTTTCTTAAAATGTTGCCTCCATAAGCACAATACCATGTTTTAAAATTATGGTTGTCAGTGATTGACCATTAAGGTCACTAATTTCATCAAGATACAATGAGATTTTTGTCTTCAAACTTAAGGCATTATGCAAGGTAACATTGTGAATTGTTTGTGTTTTACAATTTGATTTTCTTGCACATTTACTGCTTTGCTAACTGTCTTTAAGACTGGATATTGCACCATCAGTTGTAATATCAAACAACTCACTCACTATCACTTGAAGATTCCTTTCATGATCATCCTTGTATAAAATCAAACTATGCCCTATAGACTTCCTACTTATTAATATAGGGGACTCATTATTTCATGGTATTTTGAGTTTTATTTAGAAGGGGTTAACATGTGGCATTTTTATGTGCAGGAAGAATACATTGTGATGCAACGTTTGGGTATGGATGGTTCACACAAATTTGGATTTCTATCAATGTCATAACCAGGTTAGATTGTACCTTGAGCTGATGTGAAACACTTTCGGGTGTTCTCTTTAATCTTGCTCTTTTCACCCTGGTATGGTTTAAAGGATGGTTTGGATCATCCCGTCCAAATCTTAATAACCCCAGTTGGATCTTGGGTATTATTATATGTTTCATCATAATCTTCTACCTATCAACAAATGCAAGCATTATTTAATGTTTGGCAACAATTGGAATGGGCCTATCTTTTTAAGTTTCTATGTTATGTTAATTATGCTTTAGTTAAGAAATGATGTAACTTTTGTGAACGGACTTGAAGCTTATTTCTTCTCGTACAAATAGGGAAACCAAGGTCCAATTTTGATCATCATATCATCATCATTTCAATCCATTATAATAGATACTAGACTATCTCATCCACTTATTCATATCAAAATAACTCATGTTATGTATGTTTATATGTTGAGAAATATAATGGAGCAGATACATTATAACTCATAATCCATCTTCAGTGTTCAATTGTTGTGTCAATTTTCATGCTTATTTATTGCATTGTTGTCTCCAAAGTGGTCTTTTCAAGTTGTTTAAATCTGCAAGATTTATCGAGGCACATTTGTTGTTGTTGTTTGGTCCAATTTGAGGTGCAATTGTAAGGATTTGTCTTTTTAATTATAATTTCTGACATTTGTCTTGATACAAATTGTTACTTTAGAATTATGGTATTTATTTTTTTCTAATGTTTTCAACCCTCATTTCAGGGAAGAGCTCCGAAGACGGTTCCTTCATATGGAGACTACACTTTTACGCTATAGGTTCCATCCAGAAACACCAAAATCCCAGGTACTGTCATACTCAGGTACAACAAATTTTGAGGTTACCTTATTCTCCTTGATACAAAATTTTGTCCTTCAATCCCTCTTAAGCAACATTCACTATTATGGAGTTCATCATTGTACCTTTCATGCATTCCATTTAATTTGTTATGTGGAAACATGTTGTCTTTGTCTTTGCAAGTGATGAGTATTGTGTAATATTTTAATCTACACGACTGCCCCTCATGTTTAATTCTTGTGACTGTTATGATGCTTGGGGTTGTTTACTTTTAACCAGACTATTAATGAAAACTATCTTGGAATCCTTGATGACCAATTTTGTTAGAATCATGGCTATGTTGACAGTGGAATGTTCTTATTAATAAGGATAAATCTTTATCAATAAGGATATTACCCCTTACCAACATACTCCACTATCCTTGCAAAGGTTGATCTTTAATGCTTCATGGATGGTTTACATATGATTATCCTTCTCAAATGAAACAATAGGGTAGAAGGTTGGGCTCAGCCCTTGTGGGAGCCACATTTCACCCCACATGTTGTAACCAGATAAACAAAACAAAAACCTAATTTTATCTATACCTACACAATGAGAAAACATGTTAGATAAAACTGAGCATATGATAGATATGTTTGATAACTTTCTTTTTTTCCTGGACATCTATGGTATACAAGTTATTTTAATGCACATGATGATCAAATTATATGTTTATAGATGTATGCACATTTTGACTGGTGATCCTTCATTGCTCTAACAACACTCTTCTCACTCAAATGCAAGAAACCTAGGAGCAGCAAGGAATACATCAACTTGGAGGCTTAGACAAGCGAGAAGACTGAAGATCATGCAGATTAAAGCAATTGGGATTCTTCATTGAGGAAATGGAAGGTTCCCTTTCTCTTTATGTGTATTTTTCTCTTTTGTATCTATAAATGTATAGCTTTTCAATTATATGCATTCAAATAGTCAGTTCCATGGCTTGTGTGGAACAACATACATTTACATTATTAATAAAGACTACATTTTTTAAAGGATTGTGCAATCTTTCCTATATTATATGCATCTGCATAAGTGAAATCTAGTAATGTAATCTTTTGAATTTTTTTATGCACATGAATGTAATGTAGCAGAAATAAAATGTACCTTACTCTTCATTTGAAAATCACAAAATCTCTACCTGATTGAGCAATAATAAGAGAAATTGATGCTTGGTATTTGCAAGGTGTGATTAGGAAAAGTATTGTCTATGTAGGAAACACATTCCACCATTAACTGATTTGATTAAAAAAAAACTACCTACATAGACATTTCCGAAGCAGATACCCTATTGAAATGGGCTCTACCTTTTGTAGAGGGTGAGGAAATAAGAATAGAAGATTTTAGTGGAATTCCTATGGAGGGAATTTATCTGTTGTAATTAATGCGCGAAGGAGTCAACACTAGAAAGTAGAGGAATGTGTTTTAAATTCCCAAAGGACTTGAAGCATTGATGAAGGTATTGTTGGTGGATCTGGACGTGCATTCGACATTAATGGTGAGGGTTGAAAATAGGATGTGTTTTAAAGACACACAAGGCATTTTGTCTGATGCTTCTCAGTTTGCGGTGGCAAGGAATATAACAGGTCTTGGTGTGAGGCAGTTTGGAAGCTAATATACCAAAGAAGAAATGGAGGTCAATTTCACTCTACATTCAAGGAGAAAATTGGACCCTTTTGTTGGCAAAGCAACTGTGAAGAGGTTGAGAGGATTATTCCTCTACAACGATGTGAAGGTGGTGCAATCTGTGCAAAAAATCTTGGGTACTAGCTTCGAAGATTTGAAGCACAAATATCGTACTAATATGGATATTTACACACTAATCATGGCATGGGGGTTGGACTTAGGAGAGTCAGTGGAGGAAGTAAGGAAAGTAATGAAGGCATTGGTACACAAGGATTTCTTAGCGAATATGGAAAGTATCCTGGAATGGGATATACTAGGAGAAGGCTTTGATGTGATCGAAGGAATGGACAATCATGTGGACCCTGAAGAAGCAAAGATAAATTGTCCCTTCATTAGGTGGCCAGAAGGAATCACCAAAGCTATGTGGAGAGGAGGAGTAGAACTAGGATGGAAAGCCCTGAAACTGTGTAGAAATAATGGAGGTCGAGACAATCATTGAGGGACTGAAAGATGTCATCAGAGGGGAGCTATGAGAGAAGAAATGTTTGCGCCCAAGGAAGAAGATGAAGCCAATCAAGGAAATATGCCCAATGCAACTGGATAGCACGTCAGGCACTTCTGTGTAAACTGAAGCTCAATTTTGGTTAAAATCCAGTTTATATCTTAGTTTTTGTTGTATGTTTTCTAGGGTTAAGCCCTATTTTTTATTTGAAAATGTAAATAGTTTTTTTCTAGTTTGTTGGGAACTATGGTGGTTAAAAAAACATATTTTAGAAGTTGTTGGATGGACTTAATTTTTGAAGTTCATTTTAATTATGCACTATTATTAATAAAATTAAATATTATCACCGATAAAAAAAAAAACACAGTAGGTTGCATGTTAAATTTCAAACATTTTCTTTGCATTTTTTTGTATATATTATTTTCTCAATGCATAATTATGTAACAACAATTTCACTTCTGAGATATACAGTAAAAATAAATGAAAGCACATGTTTTCTTTGTCAAGGGAAATGTATGGTGAATACCCTATGTCTTTCAGATAAGTGTGCAAGTGAAATAAGACAACTGATTGAATCTAATTTTCTACTGTACAAATATTTTTTTATGTGCTTTTTAATTTTTGCATGTGGATTACCCTCAGAAAGAGACTGCTTATCTTTTCTTAAATGAATCCTTTACATTTCCTATCTATGAAATTAATTTACTACTTGACAACAGGTTTGTGAAGTTCATACAAATTAAGATTGGTGTAAAAGGCCATCCCCGCAAATGTTGTTTGGTCTAGAATTATAATGGAAAATAAATAAGCTTTCTAGGAGAATAAAATAGGTTTTCAATTGTCTAAGTACAACATAATATTACTGAAGCATTTCAAAGTTTAGGCCATAAAAATCATCCTTTTTAAACATGGATTGCAAATAATTCTAAAAATTTAGAAGTCTTGGTCATTAACATTATTGTCTGCTACAATGTCCACCCACTTTCCTCTCAGAAATTTAGTATTTCTATGTTGTCCACGTCCTCTCTCCATGGCCTCCTCTGTGAATAAAAATTCTGCCACAAAATCTTTCACTGCAATACCACCGAGAAGGAAGAAGTAACTTGTGGGACCACAGTAAAAACCACTCTACCGCACCAAGCTAATGAAGGACTCGCGGGACAGCGGTGGTCACCACACTACTGCACTCCATTGGTAGAAGACTTGCAGGAGTCACTGCAACACCACCAGGAATAGAAGGAAGACTCACGTGTTGCCACACATTCTAATGCATGGAGGAAGTCCGGTGAGGAGAGTACTCAGATATTTGAATTTTATCATAAGATTATATCAAGTTTATTAAACAATATTTAAATTTTATTTGTGCATAGTTAAATTGAATTAGTATATGTTTCACGACAAGGCCTCCAAGGCTAGGCTTGAGAAACTTTGTGCCATGCATTGTAGTGGATAGAAAGGTTTACAGGCCTTGATCTGTACATTTGTAAGTATATTCAATATGTTAAATGATATTTATTTATTTTCCTTGGAAAAGTAAATGATTGCATATTAATTAGTTTAACTAGTCCATGCTTTGGCTTCTAATTCATCTCATGTTTTACCTTCCTCTTCTTTAAAATATTCTTCTTCTTCTTCATCCTCCTCTAACTCCACAAGAGATTCATCTTTTGAACCTTCCTCATCTAATTTTGATTCCTCTTCTACATCAGAGGGTTGGTATCCTTGATCTGACTCTTTTGAATTATCAGATTCATAATCACTAGCTTCCATATTCAAAAATTCCCAACCACCATCTTCAATAAATTTATCTGGATCATCAATAATAGTCTTCAAAATTGGCCACCAATTTAAGTTCATTCTACTTTCATAATACTTTATATCCATGGAGTTCAGCCATTCCTTGATGCCATCAAGCAAAGATTGAGGAATGTCGTACATTCATAGTACATCCCACTTGAAGTCTTTGCAAACAATAACCATATCAAATGCCTTTTACCCAAGTCCTACTCTCCCAAGGTTAACAATTCTCAATCTCACTAATAGTGATTACTAAGAAAGGTAATTCCACCAAATCTACCAAACAATTTACCATAGAATAATAAAAGCATAGGCTTTGAAAGGAACTCCATGAAAACCAAGCTCTCTAAATGGTATATCAAACTCTAGTTCAAAATATTTTAGATGAGGCTGCTCCCACAGCTCTCTTACTCGCTTGACAAATCCTTAAGGAGGAGGAGCAGTAGGAGGATGAGGATATGTTTATGCCTTAGTATTTCATGGATTTGATGGAATTGTGATTGATTTTTGTTGCAATGGCGGAGGTTCAAATTTTTTTGAACAACGGATTTCTATGCTTCAAAATAAGGTTTGTGGTGCTCATCTTGGTTCACAATTTACTTTTGTTTTTTATTTTCTATTGTATTATATTGCAATTTCCTCTGTTTGTTTGTGGAAAGTGTTTAGTGTAGAGGCTATTCTATTTAAGCCCTGAAAGGCCTTGCATGTATATGTTTTAAATTGATGCTCCTTTTTAAGAAGGCTTTAGTAATAGTTGGGGTTTCAATGAAAGCATTTATTTTTAATCTGACATTAAGCTTGTGAGGATCTGTTAAAGAAAGAAATAAAATGCGAGACAAGGTAGTGAAAATGAAATAAGCTCCACGATTCTCAATCTCTTGGCCTCTAGGCACAAATATGTGGTTGAATACTTTTGTTCCAGAAGCTTCAATTTTATGTGATTCTTTTTTTCTTTTTCTTCTTGGGTTTTAGAGGAGCTTGATCTTAATTTTGGTGTTTGAGTATTTTGTGTTTTTATTGGGGTTGGTTTTTTGGGTTTTGAATTTATATCCATTTTGACTATTGAGAATTTGGGGTTTTTTCTGTGAAGGATTCATGCATTTTATGATTGTAAGGGAAGGAGGAGGAGAGGGTTGTAGAAACAAGAAACCTAGACTAATTGTAATGAATATGAACTTCTTTTTTTGCAAGAGTAGCTTGAGGTGAGACTAGTGGTCATATAAATGAAGAGAGGAAGGGAGGAGAGCTACATGGGGGGTGCTCAAGTGAAGCACCCTTCTACATCTAGAGGTGAATCATAAGTTCTTGTCCTTATCCTTGTTAATTCAAAGCTAATTTTTTTATCATCATATGTTTTTGAGAGAACTATTAAAGGAATTTAATCCCTCGTTACTATGTATGCTTGTATTTTAGTGGGGAGACTATATCTCTATTTTGTTTTTTTAATGCCTTAAAATGAGTGCATTAATTATGGATAGCATGATCTTATTTGTGGGATATAATCAGTCTACAATTTTAGCATATTTCCTTTTTTACATGTTTTGTGTTTTTGCAGTCCATGATTATGTAATCTAATCTTTTAGATGAGGCTGCTCCCATAGCTCTCTTACATGTTTTGTATTTTTGTAGTCTTGTCCCTCTCTTGTTGTTCTTTCTCAATTTCATTAGGATCATACATTGACCTTCTTTCCCATCCTAAAGTTTGGACCCCATCCATTACCTCCACATAAAACTGTACATCCTTGGTCTTCTTGGTTCCCACGCCATGATATGGTTATGCACTTGAAAATGAAGCAAAGTAATCATCTCTTTCTCCGCTGGCTGGAAGAATGCATGCTTAATGTTTTGATACGTGATATCATCTCTCTCTTCTACTCTCATGGTTGGATATTGAAATCCCTTATGGTGGGCCTCCAAAGTTCTAGTCATCTTTCTTCCTCTTCCACCAAATGTTGGCTTGATCCACACATCTACTAGCCTAATTAGCTTTGTTTTTGAAAGCTAAAGTTTCTTCTGAGTAAATGTAGCTCTCTCTACCTTTTTAGACTCTTTCATTGCTATAGATCATCTCTGGGATTTAATAATTTGTACCACATGGTTGATGTGCTTTGAATCGTTGCATCTAAAGAAAATTTCATTAACATAAATGCTACTAGGTAATTTCAATGTCGCCATTGTAGTTGGTATTAAATTCGGTACCTACAACATTGAAAATTATCCTTATATAAGAATTCCCTCCATCTTGTTGGCTTGTAACACTCTTGATGGTGGCTACATGAAATCTAATTCTGATTCCTCTTCTACATCAAAGGGTTCGTATCCTTGATCTGACTCTTCTGAATTATCAGAATCACTAGCTTCCATATTCAAAAATTCCCAACCACCATCTTCAATAAATTTATTTGGATCATTAGTAATAGTCTTCAAAATTGGCCACTAGTTCAAGTTCATTATGCTTTCATAATACTTTATATCCATGGAGTTCAGCCATTCCTTGATGCCATCAAGTTGAGATTGAGGAATGACATACATTTGGAGTACATCTCACTTGAAGTCTTTGAAAAAAATAGTCATATCAAATGCCTTTTTCCCAAGTACTACTCTCTCAAGGTTAATAATTCTCAATCTCACTAATAGCGATTACTAAGAAAGGTAATTCCACCAACTCTACCAAACAGTTTACCGTAGGAACAATAAAAGCAGAGGATTTTTAAGGAACTCCAAGAAAACCAAGCTCTCTAAATGGTATATAAAACTTTAGTTAAAAATATTTTAGATGAGGCTACTCCCATAGCTCTCTTACTCGCTTGACAAATCCTTAAAGAGGAGGAGCAACAAGAGGACGAGGATATGTTTATGCCTTAGTATTTCATGGATTTGATGGAATTGTGATTGATTTTCATTGCAATGCATCGGTAGAGGTTCAAATTTTTTTGAACAATGGATTTTTGTGCTTCAAAACAAGGTATGTGGTGCTCATCTTGGTTCATAATTTACTTTTGTTTTTTATTTTATTGCAATGCCCTTTGTTTGTTTGTGGAAAGTGTTTAGTGCAGAGGCTAGTCTATTCAAGCCCTGAAAGGCCTTGCATGTATATGTTTTAAATTGATGCTCCTTTTTAAGAAGCCTCTAGTAATAGTTGGGGTTTCAATGAAATCATTTATTTTTAATCTACCATTAAGCTTGCGAGGATCTCTTAAAGAAAGAAAAAAATGCGAGACAAGGTAGTGAAAATGAAATAAGCTCTATGAGTCTCGATCTCTTGACCTCTGGACACAAATATGTGGTTGAATACTTTTGTTCCAGAAGCTTCAATTTTATGTGATTCTTTTTTTCTTTTTCTTCTTGGGTTTTAGAGGATCTTGATCTTAATTTTGGTGTTTGAGTATTTTGTGTTTTTATTGGGTTTGTTTTTTGGGGTTTTGAATTTCATCCATTTTGACTGTTGAGAATTTGGGGTTTTGTCTATGAAGGATTCATGCTTTTTGTGATTGTAAGGGAAGGAGGAGGAGGGGGTTGTAGAAACAAGAAACCTAGTTTAATTGTAATGAATATGATTTTTATTTTTTGCAAGAGCAGCTTGAGGTGAGACTAGTGGTCATATAAATGAAGAGAGGAAGGGAGGAGAGCTACATGGGGGGTGCTCAAGTGAATCACCCTTCTACATCTAGAGGTGAATCATAAGTTCTTGTCCTTATCCTTGTTAATTCAAAGCTAATTTTTTTATCATCATATGTTTTTGAGAGAACTATTAAAGGAATTTAATCCCTCGTTACTATGTATGCTTGTATTTTAGTGGGGAGACTATATCTCTATTTTGTTTTTTTAATGCCTTAAAATGAGTGCATTAATTATGGATAGCATGATCTTATTTGTGGGATATAATCAGTCTACAATTTTAGCATATTTCCTTTTTTACATGTTTTGTGTTTTTGCAGTCCATGATTATGTAATCTAATCTTTTAGATGAGGTTGCTCCCATAGCTCTCTTACATGTTTTGTGTTTCTACAATCATGTCCCTCTCTTGTTGTTCTTCCTCAATTTCATCAGGATCATACATTGACCTTCTTGCCCCTCCTAAATTTTGGACCAAATCCATTACCTCCACATAAAATTGGACATCCTTGGTCTTCTTGGTTACCACACCATGATATGGTTATGCAAATGAAAATGAAGAAAAGTAATCATCTCCTTCTCCATTGGCTGGAAGAATGCATGCTTGATGTTTTGATACATGATATCAGCTCTCTCTTTTTCTCTCATGGTTGAATACCAAAATCCATTATGGTGGGCCTCTAGAGTTCTAGTCATCTTTCTTCCTCTTCCACCAAATGTTGGCTTGATCCACAGGTCTGCCAGCCTAATTGGCTTTATTTTTTAAAGCTGAAGTTTCTCCTAACTCACCAATATTAGTTGTAACTTTTTTGAAATTTTATTATGGTATGTGCACTTTGATATGATTTAATATTATTATGGTTTCATCTCATATGTTGTAATATTAGATAAATAGCAGAAAAATAAATTATTGTATGAACTAAATAATAACTTTTCATTTTAAATGTTTTTTTTTGTAGAACACAGGTCTTCTAGAAGATCAAGATTATCCTCAACATGATATAGATCCACAGAATATTGGTTCTTCTAGTAAATATCACATGGCAGAGGATGATGATGATGCAGATATAGAATACATCTAGGCCGATGACAATGATGATAATCAGATAGTTGGTGATAGTAACCAGTGACATTCATGATCATATAGACTACATCATGGATCATTGCTGATATATCGTTATGATGACTCTTTTCATGGTTACTATCATATGTATCATTTTCAAGGCCTACAGTACTATATTTTTGAGTTGTATCATATTGACATGTATCATTTTCACTATATCATCTGGACATGTATCATCTTGACTTGTATCAATTTAAGTTACATAATTTATCAATTTTATTTATATCATTTGTACATGTATCATTTTCACTTATGTCGAGTGTTGGACATGTATCATTTTGACATGTTTTTGATGTACTGGCATATTTGACTTTCACTTGTTTTAGTTATATATGATGATGATCTTATCAGTATTGACTTGTCAATTTATATATATTAAAAGTGGTCAATGATTTTTGGATGGATATTTATTAAGTATGATGATTTTAATTTACTATTGATGATGGATGTTGTCAAATTCAATTAAATTATAAATATTTGACTCACTTGTTTTAATTATAGATGATGATCATGTTTTTGAAATGTTAAGCAGCATTTTCAAGGTGTCGTACCTTTCACAATGAGCCACAAGGGCCAAAAAAGATCAAGTCTTAAAAACAAACATTAAGAAAAAAAACCAGAGACAGCACATTGGCAGCACAAAGACCATAGAGAAACAGCCAAAAGATAGGACACTGGCACAGGCAACAACTAACTGGCGTTGTCCCAATTTTTGAGCAGGAGGTCCACAGCCTCATCACCCACCCGGTGTTTGTTCTCCTGACTGTTATTTCCCTCTAGCTCCTCCTTGATAGCATTAGACAGGGTGCTAGTGACAAAATGGCCCAACTTCATGGTGAAGCGGGTCAACCCACTAAACCTTTTTTCGAGCGTGTCCATTCTCTTCTCCAAATCACAGGGCTCCTCCCCAATGTCCATGGTCCCCGGGACCTCACCAAGCTCTTTGACCAGTGGATGCGGAGAGTGAGAGGCGGAGCCAACTTTAGGATCCTTGTTGTCCTCTGGAGTAAATTGGGGCCCCTCCACCATCTCATCCTCACCATCTTCAGTTTCCTCTTCCTTGTATCCTTTGTTGTCAGACCACTCCTCCTATGAATCGTCAATAATCGGCCTCTTTTTGTTGTTCTTTGCAAGCCTTCTGGATCTCCTTCTGGAATTTTTCCCACCAGTCATCTCAGTAGTCCCCACAACAGTGTCTCCTCTAGAGTCCTTCCTTATTATGTTCCTGCCCTTTCCTTCCCTAACAATCGGGTCTGACGAACCTTTCTCCTTCCCTTTTTTAGTAGTCATGGCCTTGTGGGCCGAATTCGCCAGAGTGGATTTCAATTCATAGAGACCCTCCACCGTGCTAGCATGAGACTTACCCAAACCACCCTTAAGTTTCTTGGCAGTTATCTTGGCTTTGGGATTCCCTACAATCCCCATATTGGATTTCCGGGGAGGGCTTTTAGACTCGGCCGGGGAAATATTCACAGTCGACATGGGTTCAATATCCTCAATGTGAACAACCGTAATAGTTTTAGGGGGACAGAGGGCCAGGTGGAAGTGATAAAGTCTTAGAATGATCCCCTGATGGAGTAGGAGCGGCGAGAGATCACTCGGGTTAAGGCTGGTAGACTCTTTGCATTTTTTGGCCAAGTTTTCCAAATCCATTAAAAGAAAAAATAGAAAACTAAGCAACATCTTGTGTCTAAGATGATTTAACAAGGGGAAGTGATAAAAAATCATGTTTTAAACTTACCTTCCAAGGTGACATACTTCATCAGTGTCAGGCACACCTGATCCCAGGGCTTTGGGAGGGCTTCTCTCTCAAACCCCGACTGGTTCCACACTGGGGCCTCATCTCCTCTGAAAAAATCTTTCAATCTTTTGTGGTTCAGTTTCTTGGTGTGCTTGGGGTATTTTTTCCCCATACATTGTAAACCCGTGGCTTGCGCTATGACTTCCTCATTGATTTCAAATGAAATTCCTCTGATAGATACCCTAGGATCCTTCCATGAGTTGGCAAACTGGCCCAACAAGATAGGGTCATGGCCGACCAAAATCTCCATAAGCAGAGCAATGCCACCTTCCCCACATATGTGCTAGACTAAAGGATTATTTTGAAACTCATTGTAGTTATCTGGCTCAGTCCTCAACTGCTCGCCACCCATTTTACCAACCTACACAGAAAGCCCAAGAGTTTGCAAGAAATACCAAATGCAAACACCACAAATAATTACCACATTGTTTTCATTTAGGCAAGGTATACAATAATTATATTGTTATTTAATCATATTAGTTAAATAATTAAATTACTTACTCTATAATCATATGAGTTATTTAAGAGGCATGATATATTTAACTAAGAGGCAAGGTATACAATAATTATATTGTTATTTAATCATATTAGTTAAATAATTAAATTACTTACTCTATAATCATATGAGTTATTTAAGAGGCATGATATATTTAACTAATCAAATTGAAATAAAAAATATTAAATTAATAAATGGAAGCAAAACAAGAAGCATTTTTAGAAGCAAAAAAGGAAGCAACAATGGAAGCCAAACTAGAAGCAATCTTGAAAGAAAAATTGGAAGCAAACCTAGAAGCAAAAATGGAAGCAAAAGTGGAAGCAAAACTAGAAGCAAAACCAGAAGCAAACTTGGAAGGAAAATCAGAAGCAAACATGGAAGCAAAATCGGAAGCAAAACTAGAAGAAAAATCAGAAGCAAACTTGGAAGCAAAAATAGAAGCAAAACTAGAAGCAAAACTAGAAGCAAACTGGAAGCAAACCTAGAAGCAAACCCAGAAGGAAAACTAGAAGCAAAATCGGAAGGAAAACTGGAAGGAAAATCGGAAGCAAAACTGGAAGCAAAATTGGAAGCAAACCTGGAGGAAAAACTGGAAGCAAAATTGGAAGCAAACCTGGAGGCAAAACTGGAAGCAAAACTGGAGGTCAAATTGGAAGCAAAACTAGAAGCAAAAATGGGAGTAGACATGGAAGTAAAACCGGAAGCCAAACTGGGTGCCCATTTCGGTGCAATTTTTGATGTTACTACCTGGTGCAATTTTATGTGCCAACAAAGGCGCTATGATGTCCCGGTGCATAAATCGGCACAAAATCCGATGCTGAGCTGACCATGCCTATTTGCGTTGAGTTGGGCACCAGCCAAATTGTTCAATTCATGCACTCAAATACACTAAATTCTGATGCAAAAGTCGGTGCTAATTGCCTGTTGTGTTGTTGTGGTACTGGGGTGGCAGATGATACGAACACAAGATCAAGCTATGATACAGGTGCGGATGAATGGATGATAGAATAAATGGAATGTGATGGATGAATGGTAAAGTGTAATGGATAAGTGAGTGTGCGGGATAAGCTGTGAAGATTTCGATGGATGGAGAGTGCTTTATTTACACTTGGTGCCTATTTGCCAGGTTTTCACCAAGGTACTTGCCCAAAGCACCACCGAAGTGGTTTTCACTAGAGGATGATTTTTTTCTTTACTGTTTTCAATCATTTTTATGATTTTTTTTGGATTTTTATTTTATTTTTATTTTTTTGTATTTTTGGTTTTACCCTTAAAAGATCATGCGTAAATTTTTTTGAGATGGGAGTTGTTCATGGGCTCCTATAGGGGCTCCCCTTCAGGAATTGATAGTTGGTAGGCTCTTGATTTATAGCTTATTGTGATGATGAAAGGTCCCAACCAATTGGGCTCAAACTTACCCTTGCTTTCTAGATTCAGCACATTCTTCTGATTCTCCTTTAGTACGAGCTCGCCGACTTGAAAGGTCCACCTCATGATTTTCTTGTTGTAGCTATGTTTGAGGTGATTCTAATAGACTTGCAAGTGATTTAGGGATTCCATGCACCACTCATCTAATAGCTCCAGCTCATTTAGCCATGAGACTCGGTATTCTTCATCTGAAATGAGATTTTGCAGTGATATCCTCAAGGACGGGAGTTTGATCTCAATGGGGAGGATGGCCTCTAATCCGTAGACCAGGGAGAATGGGGTGGAACCTGTTGGTGTGTGGATGCTTGTGTGATAGGCCCATAAGGTGGAATTTAGTTGGAGATGTCAGTCATGACCGGCGTCATTGACTATTTTATTGAAGAGTTCCAAAATGGTTTTATTGGTGGCTTCTGCTTGGACATTTCCTTAGGGGTAATACAAAATGGAAAAGTGATGTTGGAATTTGAATTTTTGGCAAAGGTCACGAACATCCTGATTTTTGAAAGGTGTCCCATTATTTGAGATAATGGCTTGGGGGACACTGTATCAAAAAATAAGGTAGTTCAGGATGAACTTGGATATCTACTTTCTAGTTATGTAGGTCATGGGAATGGCTTCAACCCACTTCATGAAGTACTATGTGGCAATGATGATGAATTTATGGCCATTGGATGAGGTGGGGAGTGATTTTACCGATGAGATCGAGCCCCCACTGTGAAAAGGGCCAAGGTGTAATAATGGGATGAAGCTCTTGAGTTGGTGCATGGATAAGGTCCCCATGTTGTTGGCACTACAAAAATATTTTGACAAATTCATGCGCTTCTCTTTCCATAGTGGGCCAATAATATCTTGTTCTCAGCAATTTCTTAGCCAAAGTCATACCGCTTGAGTGTGAACCACAAATGTCTTTGTGTACCTTAGTTAAAGTAGACAAGGATTACTTAGTATTTAGGCAACGTAATAGGATCCCTTCGATGCTCCTACAGTAGAGGGTTTCTTCTAGGATGATGAAATGAGATGACCTCTTGACAAAAGCTCTTTTGAGGTTCGGGGTTAAGTCAGTAGGAAGGACTCCTATTCTTAGGTAGGTGTAAATTTCATGGTACCAGGGATCATCGGGACCAACAATTTCATACACAAATTTGGACTCTGGTACCTCGAATGTTGGTATGAGAAGCTACTCTACGAGGAATTCTTGTTTTGGGACGTTGTGCAGGATTTCCAAGAGTGATCCGATTGTAGCCATTGTGTCTATTGCTCTATTTTTTTCTTTGGGTAGTTGTTCAAATGTAATATCAATGAATGACTCTTTGAGGCTCTCCACCAATTTCTTGTATGGAGTCATTTTACTATCCTTTGTTTGATATTCATTGTTTACTTGATTGATTATGAGTTGAGAGTCTCCATATACCTTAAGGGCCATAATCTGCCACTTTACCACAATCCTTAGCCCTATGGCAAGAGCCTCATATTCTTCTATGTTATTCGTGCATGGGATTGACAACTTGTAGGATTTGGCTATGCAGTATCCTTGGGGAGTGATGAAAAAAATTCCTGCTCCCGACCCATGTTGTGTGTAGGATCCGTCAAAATACATCTTCCAATGGTTTGCTACACTTAGGTTGAAAATTGATTTATCGGGGAACTCTGAGATAAGTAGCTTTTCTGCATATATAGGTGCCTCTACCAAATGATCCACAATTTCTTGTCCTTTGATGGCCTTGCTCTCTACATATTCAATGTCATGCTCTGTTAAGATCATAACCCACTTAGTTGTCCTTCCTGTGAGAGTTACTTTGGAAAGTAGGTATTTGAGTAGGTCTATTTTTTTGATTAGCTTGATCTGATGCACCAACATGTAGTGTCTAAACTTTTGAGTTGTGAATACGACTGCTAGACAAGCTTTCTCAATAGGTGTGTAATTTAGCTCATGCCCTACCATGGTCCTGTTGATATAGTAGATTTCTCTCTCCCTTTTGTTTTCATCATGCTAAGCTAAGAGAGTGTTGAGAACTGTTGTTTTTGTTGATAAGTATAGGATTAATGGTTTGCTTGGAATTGGTGGCATCAAACCTGGTGGCGTGAGTAGGTATTCCTTGATTTTTTGAATCCCTGTTCACATGTGTCATCCCATTTGTATGCTACCCCCCTGTGGAGTAGATGAGAATATAGGATTTGTTTGTTTGTCAACTATGCTATGAATTTGTGGATAGACTGGATTGACATGATATACCCCAGGAGCTTGCCTGATTACACTTTGAAGATGCATTTCTTTGGGTTAAGTCAGACCTTGTAATTTTCCAACCTATCAAAAAAGGAGTTCAAAGCTAATATGTGGTCTCATCTTTTCCTTGATTTATCCAATATTTCATCCACATAATCTTCCACTGTCTTATGAATCATGCCATGAAAGATCAGTGTCATGGCTCTCTGATAGGTTTCTTCTACATTCTTCAGCCCAAATGGCATCATATTCCAGCAGTAAGTCCCCCACAGACATGTGAACGTTGTCTTGTGTTGGTCCTCCTTTGCTATCATGATCTAGTTATATCTTGAAAAACCATCCATTAGTGATAGCATCTTGTGTCCAGCCATCATGTCGATGTTTGGTAGTGGAAATTCATCCTTGGGACATGCTTTGTTTAAGTCTCTGAAATCTGTGCAAATGCAGATGCCCCTAGTGGTCTTTGAAATAGGTACTAGGCTGGACACCCAGTTTGGATAATCAATTGGTTGTATGAATCCTACATCCAAGAGCTTCTGCAATTCCATTTTGACTAACAAGGCTATTTGGGGATGCATCTTTCTAAGCTTTTATTTCATGGGTTTTTCTTTAGGATATACAACCAAGTGATGAACTACTACCTCTGGATCAAACCTAGGCATGTCAAAATAACTCCATGCAAAATTTACCTTTCTTTCTTTCAGGAATGAAACTAGGAGTTCCTATTCTTCTTTGAGAAGTGACTCAGCATAGAAGGTTATGTGTGGTAGCTCCTCTGTTCCTAGGTTGACAAGATTGCATTGTTCTGCCAGGACTGTTGATTTTTCTTGATGAAGTAAAATGAGGGGAAGATTGAATCCTTCATCCTCTGGCACCTTAGAGAGGTTTTCACCATTGGATGCATCCTTTATTTTTAGTGTTTTGGGGTCAGAGAGTGCCATCATGTGGTTTTCACTCAAGGATCTTGGCATTATTCTCAATTTCCTACTTTTGTGACTAAAGGATTCAATCGTCTCCCTGTAATAGGCTTGAGTGTCCAATGTGATGTCAAATCTACCCTTATGATCTTCGTATGGTACTATATCCCTCAATCCCATGAACTTCGAGAGTGCCTCATCATTTTTGAACGTGTCTAGAATCAGTAGTCCTCGTTGGTCGTAATCGATGAGTTGGGGGTACACCAGGTTTATTTTGTAGGTTTGGTGGTCCGACTCAAAAGATAGGGTGCTAATCATGCATAGGGAGAAGTCTTCGAATAGCATAGGTAAATCAATTATGGGATCCTCATCACTACTACACACATCAGTTACATCAAAGTTGAGGTTATCTAAGGGCAGACTTGTAGATACTGGTAGTTGAAAGGCAATTGTTGTTAGTTGAGGGGGAGTCCTAACTTCTTTTACTATCAGACTTCTGCCATGTATGGCTACACTCGAAGGGGTACACCCAAGGCCAAGATTTTTCATTCGTTTCTCAACAATGATAGGTTCCAATTGGCCATTATTGTTCTTTCCCATACTTCCATTTATATTATAGACCATACCCAAAATTAATTGAAGTCCATTGTTTGCATCATCCATAGGAAGGCCTGGTATAGGCATTTCATCTTGATAAAGGAGACTAGATATGTCTCGCTCGTCCACCACTTCTTGGCTTAGATCTCCCCAACTCTTGAATCGAGAGGGATCCACTCTAAAGGTTTGAGCTATTATATTGGTGGGTTGTGGTTGTCCATGGGATCTAGGGGATTGAGGTATCTCCTCGACTATAAAGGCTCCTTTCTTTATTTTGTATTCCCCACACCCATTGTCTTGGATTATAAGCTTGATGTCAGATATGTCAAGGATGGGGGGCATCTTTGTCCCAGAAGTGGAGGCTATGTTGGATGGATCTATATACGGATTTGAGGGGCCTTAATCATTCTTTAGGACTTAGGGGAATTTATAATACTTGTCTTCTAGGCTCTTACAGTAGGCGAAGGGTTCAGGATCACCATAGATTGTAACCTCTTGGTTTTGGTATGAAACTTGACACTTTGGTGGAAGGTTGATGCGACTACTTGCATCCCATGAATTCACAGGCACCCCAGGAGGATGTTATAGGTAGGTCAAGGTCAAGCACTTGATAGGTAGTTTTCATAACAGCTGGCCCTACTTGAATAGGGAGTTGAATAGTGCCCTGAGACACTCTTTCTTGATTGTTGTAAGCCCTAATTGTGATACCTTTACCTTTTTCAATAGAATCTTCAGAGATTCCCAGATTCTTTATAAGCTTGAGTGAACAAATGTTGAGGCCTTCACTCCCATCCACCAAGACTCTTTTGACCATATTTTTTTGAACCAACACTTCAAGATGGAGTGCACGATTGTGAGATGGTTGGGTAGGGAATTCCTGATTTGAAAAAGTGAGGAGATTCGGAGTGGTGATGTTACCGACCATAGATTGGTGGAGATAGTAGACGAAGCCAATGCTTCCTCAAGGATTTCTCTGTGGGTAGATATAATCTTTAGTAACTCCATGATGGAGATCTAAGCAACAGTTCTTTTTAACTGGTCAAAGACGTTGTAACCATTAGGGATAGATCTCTAATTTGAGTTGGAGGTCCTAGGTGGTTGTGATGCCCTAGAAATGGTGACCTTGCTGCCGCATGTGGTGACTCCACAATCAGCTTTGGCTCCCTTGATGCTAACAAAAGTGACCATTTTATCAAGGCATGTGACAACCCCTTCATACACATGGCTCACATTGCCATATTTTTTCTTCCCTTTGTTGTTTCCTTGGTTGTGGTCGGGCATTAGATTCATGTAGATTTTCAAATCTTGATTGTCAATTTCTCGACATTTATGATTTTGTCATCGATGAGGTCTTGGATGACAATTTTCAATTTCATGGAGTTGGTTGTGGTATGTCCCTTGAGCTTATGATAATCACAAAGAAAATTTTCATTGTCCCAAGGTGGTTTCACCTGGGGCTCTTGGTAATTATCATAAGCAGGGATTTTGATGAGGTTCTCAGTGACCAACTTCTTCATGATGGATTTGATTGATTCCCCAAGGGCTATGAATTTCCTCTTTGGGGGATATCAGTTTTGCGGAGGTGGTCCTCCTTGATTATTGTGGTTGTTGACTTGATTGTGGGGTGGTTGTTGGGTTATTGCATTTTCTTGTGCGTTATTGTGATTATTGTTTTGCGGTTGATGATATCTTTGGGCATTCTACTTTGGAGCACTAATGATGACCTTAGCATCGACCACTCCATCATTGGTGACATTCCTATTTTTTGCCCATGTGTGAGGTTTCTCATTATAGTTGGTGGATGGGCGACTATCTTGATGTTCAGGATATGTAGGTGTGCCCCCTTGTGCAATAAGGGCCCATTTGATGTTGAGAGCCTTGGGGGTCAATTGGTCATATATGGTGATACACTACATATTTAGATAAAATTCCAAGGTCTTGTCCATATTAGCTATGATAGTGCAGATTTGTTGCTCCTCTGGCATGGTCCACTTGCTCAAATTGGCCTTGGATTGCCATCATTGTAGGAAGGAGGCAAATGATTCCTCCTTTCCCTATTGAAGCACCAATAATTCCTCTAGAATAACATCCATACCGATGTCGAATGCATAATTTTTGAGGAATGCATCTACAATTTCTTGGAATGTTCTAATGCCTGTAGGCAGACGAGAGAACCATTCCATGGCGGGACTAGTCAGGCTCAAAGGAAACAACCGCATTAGATATGTGTCATTGTACATGACTTGCATGCAATGTACCTGGAATTCCCTGATGTGATCTTTAGGGTTTCCCAACCCACGATATTTGTCAAATTTTGGGATTTCGAATCCCTTTGGGAATGGTATCATTGCAAGGCTCCTGTCAAAAGGATAGGGACACAATTTTTTAGGTGTCCTTGTTGTTTTTATCGATTGAATATCCAACACTTGTTGCGAGAGTAGTTTGATTTGTGTGGTCACATCATCTTGCGGATCAAGAGGTAGAGTGAATGTGTTTTGAGGGGGTTGGGGTGTTTGATTGATGGGTGGGGCATTAGTAGGGGTTTGCTACAAGCTTTGTTGTGTGATTAATGCCTACATTTACTATTGACCCAAAAACACTTGTTGTTGGTCATGTTATTGATGTGCCAACAAATCTTATTGTTGAGCCGCTAGCTGTTGTGCTTGATACTCTTGCAGGGCTTGTTGATAATATTTTTATTGGACCGCTTGCAACTATGCCTGGTATTGGGCTTGCGCTTGGGTTTGTTGAGCTTGATATTGGGCTTGGGCTTGAGCATACGCTTGTTGGGTTGCTTCTGCAGCCTGTGCGGCTTGAACTACTTGCATAGCTTGGGCAACTTGTTGTTGTAGTATAGCTTGGGCTTGAACAGCCTGTTGTGCCTATTGTGCTTGTTGTGCTACTAATTGCACTTGTGCTTGTTGGGTAGCTAGTTGTGTAGCTTGTTGATTTTGGATTTGTTGGAGTGCCTTTTGATAGGTGGCTTGTTGAGCTACTTGCAACGTGATATTGAATTAATTCACCATGTTGGGTTTTGGCAGCGGTGGTGGTGGATTAGGAATAGCATTGACCGTTGTGATGAGAGGAACTGTCATATGGATGGTTGGGGTTTGAGTGGTGGATGTCATGATCGAGATGCTTTGTCCTTGGTAAACCATGCTTTGAGAGATTTGAGGAATGGTAGATGTATTGATTTTTGGGTTTGCTTGGATGGTTTCCATCTATTGTTGCGATATCGATGGATTTGGTATGACGCTCTGATTCATGATAGGGGGTTGTTTTGATTTGGTTGATTGATGGTGGGTAAAGGAGGAAGACCCAACCCAAGGGGTGATGTGGATGTAAGTGGTAGAGGTGAAATGATGGAAAGATGGTTGGTGCATTCTCTTGAATAGATGATGATGAGGGATCGAAGACTCCCCCTGCTCCAAATAAATCACCTTCTCCTTGTGAGGTCATAGGGAGAGAGGTTTGTGTGTCTAGAGGATATAATGGTGTCGTATGAAAATAAGATGAATTGGTATTATTATGCAATGTGAACAGGACATATGGGTGTAATGGATTTACTGGGTTGGATTGGCCCACTATGATGTTTGCATCCAACTCTTGGTTATTTACAAGGGGATGTACTTGAAGGGCATGAAGCAATAAGCTTCAATTGCTAACGATTGGTGGAGTTGGAGCAATGGATGATGTGATCTGCATGATGCTTTTGTTGATGCTTTGGTATCAAGGCATGGGTTGGATTAGGTGCATGATCTCGAGAGGTTTCTCCACAGGAATGCTTATGTCATAGTTGGAAGGGAGTTTAGCCCCTTCTCTGGCCAATTCAAGCATGTATTGGGAGGGATATAACCTCATCATGGCATTAACAATTCAATGACTTTCAGGATTTTGTACCATCTCAAGGATTTCATCTTGTATCATCCCTAAGACATTGTCAATGATGTCCTCTACTTGACCCTCCTCTTGAGGATTTTTTGATGGTAGAGGGAGATTTCTTGGGGGATTGCTTAGTCCAAGGGGATTCATTTTAGGAGCAGTTTGGCTTAGGTCACTTGAAGTTTATGTTTCCTTATTGATTTCCATATTCTTCTTGTGTTGTGATCTAGTCTGAACCATAAAATAAGGATCAATTTTCAAGAATGTGTTGTCCTTTAGATTGATCTAACTTTAAGCACAAAAACAGAAAAACTAGGACGATCAAGGATCAAAGGATGGGGGTGAGATACATGGAAAATGGATGATATGGATGATTGAACTCTTGAGAAACCTTGAAGGAGACACTAGAATTTAGGATTGGATTTGGATTGATTTGGATAGTGAACTTGTAAAATCTAGGAGGCTGGATGTTATCCTAGAGTAGACTCGTACACAAGATGATAATTTGACTAAAGGTGTAAAGAAGGATTCATCAAGACACCCCCAATCAAACAAGATGATTTTGGATAATGAACTCCTAGACCCCAAGATGTTGGATTTTATCAACAGGTAAATTTGTTCACAAGGATTGATAATTTGATCAAATATGTGGAGAAGGATTCATCCCCACATATCTAACCAAACAAGATGATTTTGATTTTCCAAAAGTCTAGTAGGGATGATATTTTCAAGATTTTCAAGAGATGTTGATGGGGTGATTTGGATTGACGTTTGAGGGATGGATGAGAGTGATGAATTTGATCCTAGACCAGACCTAGATAGAACTCCTTTCTACCAGACCTTGGTATTGAAGAACAAGCTTGATACTTCCTATGTGAGAAAACAAACCTTTGAAAGCGATTGGGATTTTGTTGACAATAAAATTCATACAAGTTAGGATTTTTCTTTGAATATTTCTTGTAAAAATTGTAAACCAACCTTTCTCTTACCTCATGAAGCTTTGAGAGACGTTCTTCCCAAGCTTTTGGAAAAAGACTTTTGAACTTGGGTTTGTGGATTTTGATTTTACGGGAAATCATTTGGAATTACACATGTGTGGGGTTTGATTGTTCTTAACTTTTCTTAATGAGTTATTTTTACCACAAACAATTCTTGATTAAATTTTCAAACTATATGTCTAATTTCATAACTTCTTCTACTCCCACAAAGTTCATTATGTGGAGAATCAAGGAAATTAAGGCAAAAGTTTCCTAATGTTGACCTTAGTGGAAACAAATGATGATTAAACCCAAATAATTAGAAACCTCTAAGGACGGAATCCCTAGGGAAAGCAAGAGCACTTGGATTAGTCAAAGACATTTGTTTCTTCCAAAGGGTTTGAAATTTTGAAGATTTTGTGAATGTTTGTTTCAAATGTTTTGAGATCCAAGAAAAGTGTTTTTGATTCCAAGAACATGAACAATCCTAGGATGAAAAGACAATATTTGTTGGGTTCCCACTTGGATAAATCTAGCTATGCTTACTCTTAGTAGATGATTATATGCTTCACCACACTAGCTCCCCTCCACAGCACACACTTCTCAGGTCGACCAAGCATCAATGCCCATGAATCTCCCATGGCATACTTCTCATCTCTACTAAAATCCATAACAATGTGGGGTGGCTTTAGAATGACCATTCTTGCACCAATAAATAGTTTAGGATTTTTTCCTTTCTAAACAAGAGGTTTTAATGCGGTCATTTCGTTCATGAGGGGACCATCCATGTGGAAAGAGACCATTTTTTCCCTTCTTGTCGGAATGATCCTCATGATACTCGAACTTTCCTTGAGTATCCACACTTATATACCGATTGGAAGTCACTTGGATTTTAGCGTGTTACCGGCTGGGTTGTTCCCTTGGGGCGAGTAATTTTTCCCACCAAGGCATACCCTCTAAGATAAACAAAAGTGAGCAAACATATCTGTAGTTTGATCGATCTTTGTTGAAAAACAAAGAGAGAACACACGCGATATGTTCCACTCACACTCGCAAGATTTGTTCAATTTTTAATCCTAAATGAAATGTGGAGGAAATCGCTTACACAACTTAAAATCATCAAAAGCATTTTGATTATCAAGCTCGTCGTGAGGCGTGAGAGAAACACATACTTCTTTTAGATGATATTATTTTGGGTAAGTGATTACAAAACAAAGATGCACATGTTCATTTTAAATCCTCAAAGCAATGATTAGATTCTTTTTAAGGCACCAAAAGGAAAGATGAAAGTTATTTTGTTCAATTTTTAACCTTAAACAAAATCTAGTAAGTTTTTCTAAAGTTATTTTTAACCTTTTGTAGCAAAAATGAAAGCTTTTGTAGTGTTCTTTTTAGAGCCCAAAAGAAGTTTAGTGTCTCCTAAAAGCATGAAGGTAATAAAATCCTTAGAAAGGGATTATAAGTTATCCCAAAGTGTTTAAAAATACTTAATACAATAAGACAATGATTTCATAGTGAAACACTCATTTTTGTTCCCTCCTTGCCTCAACCTTTAAACTAATTAAAACCAAGAAATAAAGAGATAGAAAATAGGTTAGGAGTTCAAAATGTCAAAAATAAAAACACATGTCAAAATTAATTGAATTTGAGCTTTTTACTCCACCCCAGCGGCGCAGTTCATGGGTGCAGTGGAGTTTGAAAAGGTCATCGACGCTATATAGCGCCACTAATTACTGAGAGCGGTGCTCTACAATAAAATAGAGACCCCGATTGCGGCTCTATTCTGCCAGCGACATTGTTTGGAATTAGGAGATCTCGTGGTTGAGTTTAAAATTTGAATTTTTTGGGTGAGAAGACTCTAGCGGCAAACTTTGAGGATTGGAAGCAGTGCAATATAGCGTTCCTTGACTGGTAGTGGTTGAGTTTCCTATAAGCTGCAAAAAATCACAAAAGGCACAAAATTTTTCAAAAAAAATGATGAAATCCTTTAGATTCGCCCTCCTTCTAGTGCCAAAATGTGAACCCCAATCCTAGACCTGCACAAACATAGAAAACAAACATAATATTAAATCCATATTCAAGTTAGAACTAAGACTCCCCATGAAATTTATCTACAATGCTCAAAATAGGAAAAATTAAGAACAAAACATAAAAAGCAATGAAATCCTATTTAAACATGCAAACTCTTAATCCCATGGGGGAGTTGGTTCCAATTTGTGTGTAGGAAATGGCCCTTTCCCGATTCCTTTGTGTGATTTGATGATTTTGATAAAGATTTATCCACTTGGTGAGGAAGAATAATGTGATTTCTTGATAAAATATGCAATAACCTAGCTATGATAATGGAAAATGCTTATGGAAATGGATGAAATTGCTCTAAATGTGAAGATAGTAACTTTTCTCTAAGTTGTCTCCCAAATGAGAAGAAGAGCTCTCTATTTATAGAGAGACAAGATGGAGGAATGAGCAAAATGAAGCAATGTGGGATCATTCAACATCCAATGGCCAAATGCCACTTGTCAAGATGTGAATAGAGGAAGTTTGAGCACATTTTGATGAATGAGCTAATAAATGATATTAGGTGGATTTTGAAATTCATGAAATGACTTGTTGGAGAGGGAAAGAAAATGACTTAAATGCCACTTGGCTCAATTCACAAGGACATGTAAGAGGAGATAAATGCTTTGTTGGAAGGACAAATCCACTTGGAGGAATATTCCCCTAAAGATGCCATGTTGAGAGAAAATGTAGATTTAATAAATCAATTAAATGTATTTTCATGTGCAAGTGGCAAAATATAGAGAATAGATTAAATTAATTAGGATGTGATCAATTTAATAGGAGATTAGATGATGTGACAAATTTGATTTATATTTTAGGATTTATTTAAATCAAAGTTGAGAGGAAAATGATTTAGACTTCAATTAAATAAAGATTTTGATTTATTTAATTAAAAAGGGGATGATGTTAGATTAAATTAAATAAGGTTTAATTTATTCAATTTAATAAGATGACTTTAGAGATTTAGTTAAATAAAATGAATTATTTAATTAAATAGAGACATAGGGTTAATTAAATTACATTGATTAATTTAATTAACAGGAGAGAATGACCTAATCAGATAAATAATGATTTATTCAATTAAGGGATGAAAGGTGATGACAAGCTAAGAAGATGATTCAATATTAAACAACATTAGTAATCAGGATCAAGTGTGTCGGTATATTTTTCATGTCTACACCTTGAAGCTTTTTTGGCGGTGAGAAAGAATGGCGATGCTTTTGTTTCTTTATTTTTTTGTGTGTTTCTTTGTGTATTTTAGGGATAACTTTAGTGGCGAATCTTCGCCAATTAGCGAATTCTAGGAATCTAGAAATTTGAATTTGGCAAATCTATCATATCTATAGGGTGTTCAGATCGCCAGGAATTCACGGACTATCGATCCAATGCATGTCCATTTGCTAGCAGTTTTTTTTTACGAGGCATGTTTAGGCAATAAATTCGCCATAACAGACTACGCGTTTCCAATGCACCGATCAATATTTTCACCTGGAATCCCAGGGAGCATGTCAAAGTCACCAACATATTCTCCAATACTATTAAAACAACATTATATGAAGACCCATTTCACCAATTAAAATTTACAAATAGTTTCTTGTGAAGACCCATTTCGCCAATTAAAATTTATAAATAGTTGCTTATGAGGACCTATTTCGGCTTGAAAATTTCAAGGTATCGTTGTATAAGCACGCGGGATTCACCAAATTTTTAACATACCATTTCAAAATCCCACGGAATTCGCCAAATATGGATTGATATAAATACAATTGAAACTATTATTTGGTCTTACACATTGTGTTTGGTTTTACACATTTTCTTCGGTTCTGAACTTCTGAGGTTCTACTTCTCGATTCAAAAGTCAGTGAAACCCGAAAACATAGACTCAAAGGTGAGTGATCATTTCTTCATATTGTTATTAGTTATTAGACTATTAGTTATAATAATAAGATTTCTTTATTTGTTTTCCATTCTTGCTTTGGTCTTAAACATAATTTTAAGTAGGGAATGGGATCTATATTCTCTGTCGGTCTGTCCTTAAATAAGAAGACATTTTTTTCCAATTTTTATTCGAAATGAGATCAATATGTCGAGCAGCAAGGGTAAGACTCCTGAGCAGACGAGTAATGAAGAGACTGGGAGGCCATCAAAGCACCCAAAATAGGGAGGTACCATACAGTCTTACTTTGGAATTGGAAAAGCTTCTAATCCATCAAATCAAGGTGGAGCTACACCATCAACTCTTCCACCAAATATTATTGAAGATGGAGATACATCATCAACTCTTCTGCCACAGGAAGGTCAAGGTTAGATTGTCATTGTGTTAAATCAAAATGTATCAAATGAGGATGGCAATGCCGCAGAAGATGTTCCAAGGGATTCCCTGGATAGTCAAAATGAGATAATCGACTTGGATAAGGATGATGTTGGTACCAAGAAAATAAAAGGCAAAGCAAAATTGGGGCGAGTAGGAAATGACAAGGAATTTTAAAATCGGTTGGTTGTCGAAGTACCCATTCCTTGAACCAGTGGGGGTATCAAACGAAAACGATATTGAAAGGGCAACAGAGGTCAGATGTAAGATTTGTAGTTGGAAATGTGGAAGAGACAAGACGATGCAGCTAAAGCTTGACACTATAGAAAAGCATATCGGCAAATTTTACGAAAAACAAATCATAGACGGAAAGGAACAATTAGTCGGACGATGGAAATCAAAGGAAGAATGTCTTCATGTTAAGTATGTCATGGATTATGGAGATCATAACCATAGAATGTCGAAGATTAAAAAATGTGAAGGTACACTTGAGGCTCATTTTGGAAAAGCCATGGCAGCAGCAAATCTGTCAAAAACTATTCATATGAGTGTTGTTTTTCATATATTGTCCAGAGGGCGTCCTATGACAGACTACCTAGAATATTTTGATTTATTATCTTATTTGAGTGTTGCCCACTTTCCCTTCTCACATTGGTCAGTAAATGCTGGATGGGAATTGGCAAACTGTCTTGCTGTAGTGGAAAAGCAAGATTTAAAGGAGAAATTAAAAGAGTCAAATTGCATTGCATTATCTTTAGATGAAGTTACTACGGTAGACAATACTTCTTGGGTTTGTATGCATTTGTATACTGTAGAACAACATGTTCACCAAGCTCATCTTCTTTGTGTTCATAAAATGAAGGACAGTTCAACATCGCAAAATCTATTTGAACTAGTCAAGAAATCTTTGAATGAAATTGCAGGTTTGAATGAGTTGACAGTTGCCAAAATGTTGGTGTGTGTAGGAGCTGATGAAGCTGCAGTGATGCAAGGTCAAAGGAGCAGTCTTTGCACAAAGTTACAAACTATTTGTGCACCATACATGCTTGGCATTCACTGCATGGCCCACATAATGATTTTAGCATTTAAAATTGTAAGCAAGTTTCCAACAGTACCAAAATTTGAAAATCTAGTTCGCAAGATCCACACATACTTCTATCGAAGTCCCAAACGTTTCCTTGAATTTCAACATTTTTTTGAGGGAATAACACCTGGAAACAAGCTTCTCAAAGATTTCGATACCAGATGGATCTCCCTGCATGGACAAGCGCAACAAGTTCTTTCAGAATATCAATCCTTGATTGGGTTGATGTACGAGCATCGCAGTACAGTAGACAAAGCTCCTCAACTCTTACATAGGTTAAGCGATATAGAGACACTCTTGACTTTAGCTAGTCTTCTCCCCATGCTGGATGAGATGAACAATCTTGTGAAGAAAGCCCAAGATAGAACTATGTATATCTATGAATATGCCAATCTACGTAAACTTACATGCTTGGCCCTCGATCATCTATATCTAGATCTAACACAAGAAGGCGCAAATATTTGTTGTGGCAGAAAATTACTGATTTGAATAATCTTGATAATTATTTATAGTTTAATGCAAGCGAGCACTTATGTATTTGTGTACGTGGATATGAGATACCAATGTACCATTGTAAGACAGCCAGGCGCTCTAGAAAAGAAGTACCTGTTAACGAGGAAGATTTTAACAACATTGTTAAATCTGTTAGTGATAATTTGAAGGAAATTGCATAATCTCTTTCCTGAGAGATTCGTGAAATATTCCCTCAACATAAAATACTTGAAGCCATGGGTATTGTGTATCCTCAATTTTGGGTAAACCGAGATAACCCAAAATATTTTCATGATCAAGTAAAAATCGTGATCGAACAGTTTTCGAAAAAGGTAACATATAATGAGCAGGCAATAGAAGGAATTTTAAATGAAAATAAGCTTAGAAAGAAATGTTGGAGTTTTGCAATAGCTATGAGGGACCAAACTGATTCCATGGGCAAGGAGAAGGCCTTTGAACTGGGATCAATAAAAAAGGTTTGGACAAGCTTAGGTCAGAGTGAAATATTGTGTGGTTTGATGTCAGAATGTTTCAAACTTGCTTATTTATTTCAAACAATGATATTGGGGTCGGTGGAGGATGAGAGAGTTTTCAGTACATTGGGGTTTTTGAAATCAAAGTTAAGAAACAAACTGGACAAGAATTTGGAAAATTGTTTGAGGATCAAAGGAACTGAGTATAATGTCAAAAAATTTCCTTTTGATAGGGCACTCGCAATCTGGAGGTCCACATATGAAAGAAGAGGGGTCGGGTTGTGCAACATAGGCTCTCCAATTCTAAGAGCCATCGGTATTGGTGGTGGTACTAGTGGTAGTGGCAGTGGTAGTGGCAGTGGGCCTGGGATAGATCAAGATGACAATGATATTGAAATTGACTCAAATCAAACAATGAATGTTGATTTTGAGACACAGGCCGAACAAAGTGCAGAGCAGTCTCTGAATCAAGATGACTCTTTTACTTTATCTAAAGATGAGCATCAATTTGAGGACCCTGACTCCATTTGGGAAATGGAAGAGAATTGGCAGGTTTTATGTATTTTTACTGCACTTTTTGAATCAGTTTCCATTGTTCCAAAGTCCAAACTGTAGTTGATGATATTTTATATTCTGTTAAATGAAAATTGTAAATCATTGCACTTCAAGTTCATGATATCCTATAATCTTATTTTAGATTGCACTCAAGCACTGCATGAATCATATTCCAAACAGTAGTTGATGATTTTTTATATTGTATTCAAATAAATTTTGAATCATTGCACTTCAAGTTCAGGAATCAGGATATTTTATTTAATATTTTATATTGCACTCCAAGTCTCAATGATATTTTATATTATATTGCACTTCATGAATCATATTAGGATTTTTAGTCAAAAGATAACAGAAGCTAACAGACTAACAGTTCAACATCCATAACTTAAAAATGATAAAAATAACCCTTGATCATTTTATTAAAAATAATGATATGTTTATACAATGGAGAGACATGAGTTTGAAATGAGTAATTTCCATTCAGATGCTAGTACTGTCCTAAAACATCAAACTCTAATGAGTTTAAAACCTACTACAGAATGACTGATGCACTGGCCAACCGTCAAACCTCAAGAAACTTGTGCCAAAAGTGGCCCAAAACTATCATCAAGACAACCAAAATCTGTTAAAACTTTGTGGTAAAATAGAATGAAGGAAAATTACTTAATGTTGATCGAATTCAAATCCCAACTGTTGATCCTTCACTTTTGTCAGAGCATCGAACGGCTGCCTTCAAAAAGGCTGATGTAATCTCCATCTCAGCACGATGGGCCCACTAGTGACCACACTATGCATCGCCAAAGGAATACATGTGGCGCTCGCCCGTGATATCGCAATCACTAAACACCTCACATCTTCTGATCATGCGATGGTGGGCAACCATTGATCTCTGTCATCAGAAATTGTGTTCATTCATAACAATCGTCGTTGTTGAACATAATCGTCAGCAACTTTTTCATCAAGATTATAACACCTACATTGATTTTGAGCACGTGCATCTCGCAGCCACTTTAGTAACCTGCCATATAATGTATATCTTTGGGTTGGGTCTTTTCTGATGTTACCTTTTTTAGGGTGGTTTCAAAATAACTTATGTCCCATTGAATCATCTAGGTCGGGCCCCTTTTTATAAAAATGCTAAATATTTCACCTAACCTTTTATTTCTCAAGTTTGGGTCAGACCGTGCCCTGTGTTTTAGAACAACTTTGAGCCATCATTTGTCGTTGTCCTAGGTGGTGTCCCCTTCCCCTCTTTTATTTTAAGTAATTGTATTATTTTGCAGGGGTTATTTTTAGTGACCATTGATCACCCTACAGTTGATCTTGACCGTTCCCCGTGATATCGTGATGACATCACCACTGGTTGCTTGGTGATTGCAATATCATGGGCGGGCGCCACGTGTCCCAGATTGCCAATGTTGAAAAGGAGTAAATAAAGTGCTTAATATTTTTATCAGACTTTAGTACGTTATAGAGTGGGTTACTAAACCAGATGTGAGATGCACATGGTCGAGATCGACGGCAATGTTTTAACCTTGATGAAAAGTTGCTTGACGGATAGGTTTTGGTGTTGCAGCTGCTGCTCACTATTGTGAATGATCATGATCGCCGATGGAGGGAATCAACGGTTGCCCACCATCGCGTGATCCTAAAGTGAAGGGTGTTTAGTGATTGCGATATCACGGGCGGACGCCAAGTGTATTCCTTTGGCACTGTGTATTATGGTGGGCCCTCGATAATGACATGGAGATGTTGTCAGCCTTTTGAAGATGGCCATCTGATCATTGATGATCTAACAGGAACAAGAGATCGATGGCAAGGATTTAAATTTGCATCAAATATGATTGAATCCATTGGCGCGGCATGCAAGTGAGCTTTAATGGTAGATGAGATGTCTACTAGCCATTTTTCATCAAATTTAAGTAGTTAATTCCATTATATCTTCACCACAAAGGCATTCAAATGTTTTCGAAGCGGTCCAGAGCCAGAGATTGAGTTTTTCAAGCAATTACAGCGAGGTTTGGTTTTCTGCAAGGCGCGAAATCCCGTGAATTACCTTCTATGCCACGGTTTCTATTTGAATGTGTTTTTTGTGGAGGGTTGTATTTTATTGGTCAGGGGTCTTGTTGATTAAGACTGTAAGGTTATTGGTTCTTTTTAATTGTGGGAAATTGTGAAGTTCTGGTGTAATTTTATTTTTGGTTGCCCTAGTTTGTTCAAGAATTTGATTTTAGGACAAGCCTCAGTTGTTCGAAATGGTGCCATCAAAGCAGCATTCTTTCCATATTGATTATTTGCAAAGGAATTTATACGACGATTTCCTAGATCAATTCCCGCTATCAACGAATGACAAGAAGACGGGTTTGGTTTTAATGAATGGGAAAGCCTTAGGTGAGGGACTAAGGTGTAAAACCTATAATATTGCAAATGCTAGGGTCCAAATGATGGGCCTAGAAATGTTTAGGAGATGGTATGGGCAGCGAAATGTGCCTCATCCTTTCTGTAATGACTGGAAGTACGATATGGGGAAACTAGTTGTACCAAATGTATTTCCTGATATTGACCTACTCAGAGCAATGGTAGCATGATATGATCCTGTTACAAGGATTATCATGGGTAATGATGGTGGGGTTCTACTGAATATAAATGTAGATGAGATTCGACAGGTTTTTGATTTGAGTGAATATAGCCCATTCTTAGTCCGGGTAGATTTTGAGGAAATGAAGGAATATGCCAGGTCAAAGCCTCTTTTCAGATCAAAATTGCTTCCTCTTCATTTACCCAAGGTAGGCATTTCAATGATTCACATCAGCCCAATTGATCAAGAGCCTTTCAGGCTGAGTTGTTTTGTTGATCACTTCTTGGCAACATTTTATTCACTTTGCCAGATTTTAGGTTTTAGCCCTAATACCGTGATGCCCATTGCTTATATGTTTATGGGGGCTCAGATTCAACATCCCAATTTTTCTGTAGTGTACGACTATGCATCTTTTCTTGCTAAAAAGATACATGAGGGTTTGTTGAAGTTGCATATGGGGGACACTGGTACTCCTTTCTTTTGGTACTCCCTATTAATGCATATGTTCTTGTACAAGAATGATGACTTCTTCTTAGAGAGAATGGTGTTCAGGCAAGAAGTGAATGGAGAAAGATTACCAGTATAGGTTTGGAGTGAAGATTTGTCTTGCAACAGGGGAGGTGCTATCTTTGTGCAATTTGATAACTGTTTTGCTTCCAGACTTAGAGCTAGATTGGTGGTAAATGTGCCAAGGGTCCCTGAGGATTTGCATGATTTCCTCCGACCCAAAGTGAGGAAGCCTGATTTGAAGGTATGCCACAATTGGGGTGACATCATCTTATACCTCGTAAGCATTGTCCTAAGGGTTTATGGTTTCCAGGGAGCTCCTCACATTCTCCCATATAATGTACCATCAAGGATGGGATTTTCCAAGGTCATGTGGCAACTAGGTTGCATTCATGAGGATAATTTGATAGGGAAAGGAAAAGGGACTTTGTTCCTTGATTATACTATTGTTTCTGATTTTGTCTTTTCCAAGGGAGGATGGGTCCACTTTGGAATATTTTTTGATGATTATCATTTGAAGAGTGGATCTAAGAGGCAGCATGACCCCGAGGGATTCTTTGCCCTATTCAAGCAACAAATTAAAGGTGGCAAGTTTGCACATGTTTTCAATTTTCCTGAGGATCTAATCAGAAATTAGTTTGATTTGAGCAAGCAGGAATTGAATAAAGAGAAATGGATTTCCTATGAGAAACTGCTAGCTATGACGCATAAAATGGATCCAAAATATGATCCACTAATGGAGTTCACTCCATTTCATAAAAGAATATATTTCTTAATGAATAACTTCAAAGATATCATGAGCACCTTGAAAACCAAGAAAGTCAATTTGGAACTGGACTTGGGAATTCAAAGATCGAAGGCGAGGCCTAAATAAACAAGGCCAACTTATCAGCCACCAGAGGACAGGCCTCTATACAAGAGGAAGAGAGATGATATCAGTGATGAGGAGGCAGGAGATAAAAGGGGAAAACAAATAATGCAAGCATCATCACAACCGGGTCAAGGGATCAAGAAACCTAGAGGGATAAGGATTGTGGACGTAGATTCATCACTGAGAAATGATCCTGTAGAGTCATTATCAGAGCCAAGCCTAAAGAGACAAAGGGTTGAGGAAACATAAGAGGCTCTGATGGATGAAATAATTATAACTAATCAAGACATGCAAGTCGGTATCCCTTCTCCTCCTAGAACAACACAATTGGTGTTAACTGATATGGATATAAAGGGGCAGTGTGTATGAGATGCCAGGATGGAGGCCTACAAGGCATTCCTGGATGATAATGCCTTCGTGAAGACTCTTGTATTCTTGCAATTAATTTGGAGAATGAAATTAGAGGAATATCAAGATAAATGCAAGAGAAGGAGAGAGTCAAGACCTGATAGGTCTGAATAGGAGAATGATGATGAATTTAAGGCCGAACTAATGGAGGAATTCAAGAGCATTACTCCTGAGGAGGGAAGGAGACTTGTGACTCAGGCTGGTGTCTTACTTCTGCTTGAATGGGACATAGCTGATGCTGTAGCATTCAATGCTATCCTGTCATCCAAGCATCCTGTGCAAAACAGTGAGGAAGAGGTTAAGGCAGCTTTGCAAGACTTTGCTTTTAGTGAGGAATATGAAACTCTGGCCATATGGGCATTGGCACCCCAGGGTAGAAAACCAAATGTGGTTGATATTGGCCCAAGTCTAAGGGGAGGGCTCATCATCAAGAGAGCTTCTAAACCTCAACAACAGAAGCCACAAGCTTGACATTGAATGTGGCCAAATTGGCCCAAAAGACAGTTGAAAGGGAGGAAGCTGAAAAGAATAGTCTAATGGAGAAATACAACGTAATAATTGGGGAATATAGTAGAATACAGTAGATGAATGTTGAGTTGCATTCTAAAGTAGATAGACTAAAATATGGGCAAGTAGGAGAATCCTCCAGTACCCCTGGTATCAGAGCACTACCCACTACTTCAGGGTCAGTTCCCCTTAATATCCCAATCATTTCTACTCCTGGGTCCCCCATTCGGACACCTTCTCTTAGCCCTACACTAGAGCCAGTTGAAGAGGAAGTTGAGTATTTTATGGATCCTACCAAGAAGCAAATGTTGAATAAAATCACAGAATTGAAGGTTGCCCTAAAGGCAAGTGAGGATGATGCAATTGCTAAACACAATAAGGTGGTTGACACCATTCTGAGGCATCTAAATGAGAAAGTTGATTGTAGGTTGCCATTTGTACATTCTTTGTATTCTTTATTCTTGGGTGGAATTAAAAACATTAACAAAGATCGGGAATTAGTTATGCCTTTGGTTGAGAAGTGGATCCCTCGAGCCACTAATTTAGATGTTATGTTTAAGGCTTCCAGGTTTGATGCAAACAAAAGGCCTCAGTCATTGAAGCCTACTCTAAATTTTGTGAAATCATTGAAGGGATTCCAGGCCCTACCTGATGATTTGAGTAGAAAAATTAGAGAACAGGTAAAGAGTTTTGATGACTGGAATGATACTTTTCTACCAGATATAATAGATGCATAGGGAAATATTAGGACATTGCAGCAGTGGCAAGATAGGGAAGAAGAGGTTATTGATGCACAAATCATATTGATTTGTGATGGCTCGGACTATGACTTGCTGGTGAGCAGTATGGATAAAATAATTAATACCAGCATATTCTTAGAGTCTTTTGAGAGAGAGGCTAACCAGGTTGCGGTGAAGTACACACCTTACAATACTAGGGTGATCAAGGTGGTGAATTTTAACTGGCCAATGGATGAGGAATACCAAAAATGGGTTGACAAGTACTTAACCGAAGAGGAGTAAAATAGTTTCTATTATCGGCAACTAACAGCTCAGCGGTTATAGTATAATTGATTATGGTCTATTAATAATTGACCAATGACATGTGTAATTTCTGGCCCGATGCTTATTTGCTCCTTTTTTTTCTATAAGAAGGATTTCAAGGCCAGAAATAGGGGTTGGCAAGTCAGATATTTTGAGGTCGAATCTAGGTATAGTTGCAGAACAAGTTTTAGGTCTATGAAGATTTGATGTTTCGCAACAGTACTAGAATTTGAGTTATGATGTTATATTTCGAGCTCATGTCTCTCCTTTGTATAAACATATCATAATTTTGAATAGTATAATCAAGGATTATGGTGTTCATCTCACTGCTCAGTGCTCTAGTGTGTATGTTTTCCATTTTGGCTTTAATTCAAGGAATTAATTAAAATGCTTGGATGGAATCATGGATGGATATGTTTGTAAAGGGATTTAGTAAGAAGTATTAGGTTAGGATATGGATTGGCACTATTGTAATGCAATATTTCCAAGGATCTTATATGCTATGTATTTGAAAAATTGAATCTATTGTTAAATTTTAAATGTTTGTGAATTTGACTCCCCAATGGTATATGGCACTGGTTTAAATTCTACGAGTTTGTAAAGTCATGTGTCTGTATGTCTTTACTTAGAGCTTGTTGCCAAATTGCAAATAAAATGACTATCATAAGTTACGAAATAATGTTGTAATCATCCCATGCCCTTGATTGGAATTGGCAATTCCATAGGTAGATTAGGAGACAAACTTGGTTTATGTTAAAAAACACCAACAAAACCCACCCAAAAAAGGTAACATCCGAATAGATTTTCACCCAAGGTATTACATACGACATTAGGATTTTCATGAAAACCAAAATATAAACCCCAACCTTAGGTTCTTTCCCAAACAATATGACACATTGACAGACCAAGACAACGTCAAGACAAAGACGAATTCAGAGAGCAAAATTAGAAGTTCCATCAAGTTCATCAGTAGTTCAAATGATAAAATAAATAATACAGATAATTGAACATCATCACATTACTAAGTCTGAATTTGATCTTTTTAATTGAATTTCACATGAAGGAGTACATATTGGCACTGGCAATGCAAAATCTTGCCAATGCCCAAAGACAAATCTGCACAGAGCTGAGTTGGAACTTGGAAACTCATATTATCAATGGTTGAAAATAAAAAATCAAGTCATTGTATCACCTTTTCTAGCAACTTCCACTCTTCAGGAGGTGGAATTAACATTTTTTCTAACTGATGTTGTTTGACTTGAAGTTTTGTTAACATTTCATGATTGTAATTAGAAGTGGAACCTGTCTTGAATTCTTCAGTCAATTTTGCATTCAAGGTTATCAGTGTTCTGATTGAATCCAAATTAAAATAGTTCACATCTAGGTTATGAGGAAACTGGTCCAAATCAATCTTCCTTGCACCTTCCATCTTCTTTCTAAAACCATCCTTTCCAATGAATCGCTCATATTTGTCAAAAGCCTCTGGAAAACCAAGCTCTGTGAAGTTCCTTACCTTTTCATCCACCACCTTCATCTTGTCTACAACCAAATGCAAATATTCCTTTGTTCTTGACATTCTCGAACACTTTTCAATGATAGATGACAAATTCATTGAGGTTTCAATCCGATTAGTAATCCCTTTTGATTTTAGATCATTGTCACTGGCTTTGTAGACTGTTTGTAGAACTTCATTTGCAAATTTCTCTAATTCCATCACCTTTTTGTTGTCCACTAAATATTTGTTGAGCTTCTTATAATGTTGTCTGATAGCATCAATCAATTGAAACATGTCACACAAATGATCAAACCTCTGCATTATTTCATCCCAAATCTTTTGTTTCATATGCCTCACCATATCTCTACAAAATGAAGATAACTTATTTTCAGAAGACTTAATTTCTTCTTTTGCTTCTGTCGGCTCCTTCTCCAATCTTTCAATTGTTTTTCTCTGTTTCTCCAATTTTTGTTCCCACTGTGCATTTCCATTCGCAATGTTTAGTCTTAATTTTTTTGAAGTGGATTTTTCCTCATCATATTTCTTGTTTCTCTCATCTAGCCTTCGCTTCAGGTCATTCACTTCTCTCTCATTTTATTTATCGTCTTTGCTTGTAGATGTAGAGGCAGATTTTATTTGCTCTTGTTGTCTGCTGCTTTCCTGTTTGCTTTCTCACTTGCTAGGTCTGCCTGTAACTTTTCCATGTGGGTCTGCAACCTTTTCTTCTCTCTATCTTTCTTTAGCAATGATGTGTACACCAATTCATTATTCTTCTTTGATACATTAATTTTGTTAGTATTTTTCAAGCCAGAAAAATCCAATTGAAAATTGGTTACCTGGTATTCAGATCGATCCATCTGATTTGTTGGTTTGTTTTGAACTGTGGGAACAACAATTGTGTACTCCATGATTTCTTTATTTGTGTCAAATGTGGGTAATACCATGGTTGTTGCAGTCTCTAAAGTTATAGCAGATGCACTCTCCATTAGTTGCTTCTTTCTTTTTTATTCAAGTCTGATTTCTTTTTAAACTCTTCAATGAAATCATAACCTGGGGAGGCAGGAACAATGGAATGCTTGAATGGCGAAGGAAAAGGAGTACTTTCAGTTGCTAATGATGTCACACCCACACTAACTGGAATTGGGGGAGTGCCTAGAAATAACTCCTTTGTGGTACTGGTGGATCCACTGATTGTGTGACTTGGACCTGTCAAAATCCTTTGCCTCTTTTGATTGCCTTGATCACCTGGTGTTTCTGTGGTATGTTTTTTTGTTTTCCTCTTAGTATTGTGTGTAATTTGTCGTTGTAGCAAATGTTGACCACCACTAGTACTACTACCCATACCATCACCACCAATGCACTCCCAGTTGCACTAAGCTATCCACCAAGGGCATGTCCTAGTTGTGATTGTATCTGACCATGAGGATGAGGACTAGAAGCTCTAACAAATTGATTTTGTCTTGTATCCCCTTGGTCTACTTTTTCACCCCCAAACCCAAGGCTAGATTTATCAACTGGTTTTCTATGCTCAACACTTTGTATTGTCGAAGGGCCTTGTCCTTTGGACCCCAAAGGACCACCTTCATAACCAATTGTTTGAAGTATGGCTACTCCTGTAGTATATGTTGAAGCATATTCTTCTTTTGCGGCCTCACTTAAAATAGGTTTGTAATTGGCATGGCTTTGTTCTTCTTCTTCCATATCAATATCATCATCAGATTCATCATGTTCATCAGGATGCTCTATATTCCAAAATTTTCTAAACTCTTCATCTTCTTCACTATCATCATACTTTGCAAGAGCTCTTTCTTCTCCTAGGTCCTTCCTCATAGACCAAAAGGCAGTAATTTTTTATCATGACGATTTTTTATCTATAACATCCTTCTCTAGAGAACTTGGAATTTTTACTCTACTAGATGGTTTATCACTTTTTTCATAAAAAAATTTGTATGTTCTGATTGTCTTTCGGTGCAATGCCATAATTTCGCCTAACAATTGTTCAAAAGAAATACCATTCTTAGCAACACTTTTCTCCATTGCTATTTTGACCTCATCCCAAGAATCCTTGTTTCTCAAGTTTTCAAGCAAGGGTTTACTTTGATGTTGAATTCTATTTGCAGCATTCTTATTGGCCACAATCATTGATTTAATGATGTCACATGGATCATACTATCAGTGACAGATAGCATCAAATGCAAAAAAAATCAAAAGATTATGTGCCACACTAAATGCTTTTCTCTCGAATGTGAACCCTCCACATGAAAAAGGTAAAGAAGGAAATAAGGTCTTCTTTTCCTGACTAAGAAAGTGTAGTTCATCAGTACTCTGCAACTGCCTTACATGTTCCAATGCAAAAACCCTTTCTGTCACATGTATTGGAAGTTTGTATGGTTGTACTCCCGATCCATAAAATCTTAGCACGCTATATTCTTCCATTAAGTACCACTCAGCCAATTGTATTTCTTTTCCTAGTTGCATGCAGTTTCTACATGACATAGGCAATCTAGGCATTGGATTATTTGTAGTTACTTGATGCAATGGAGCCAAAAAGTAGTCTATAAAATGACTGTAGTTCCTTCGAGAATCATGAATCCTTATCTCAGTGGTCCATTCATAGACTAGAGCTATTTTATTTTCCTCTGCATTACTGTAGGGCTGAATCTGAAGCTTGTTGGTCTGAAACATTCCTCTAAATTTGAATAGAAAAAGATAGCACAAGTAGGTTGTGAACCTAAATGTCTTTGTGGAACATGCTTTAATCATTAAAAATTGTTTATGCATGGATTCTACAATGTGTTGAGTATAATTATATTTGACATGTTTATCAGTATAATGGATATTATATACCATTTCAAGGAGGCTTGCACCCACATCCAAATTGCTATCCAGACCGAGGCAAAATGCTAGCATGGAAATAGTATCCTGAACCCATGGTTTAAAAAAATCCAAATTATAAGGAGGCTTCTGATCACCTTTCAATTTGTTTCTATCCTTAACTATATTATTTAAGAAATCATTTTTCAGCCTTTCTTCCACTGCTTCATAATCACTAGCAAGCTTTTCTAGGTCAATGTGGTGGTTTCCAAATTCTTCGGTTGTAAACCCCAACACTTTTCCAAGTTCTTATGCATTAATGGATAACAATTCTTCTTGGTTATCTTTATTAACAATTTCTTTTTTCTTATCATCATAATTTTCGGCACAGACCATGATAAATTCTGGGCAAGGGAAAACTTCATGTAACATCATGCGCCCTAATCCAGTTACCCATGGTACACTGACACTATTAACTTTTGTTTGCTTTGCAGCTTTATTCTGAGATGAAAATCTAAGTTCTGAGGTATGCCTACCATAGATTTCAGGATCATAAATATCATGGTACCCATCGATGAAACCTGGGGTTTTAAAGAATTCTGCATAATGTATTTTTTTATCGGATATTGCTCTAGTGGTACTGGTGGTAGACATGCTTGTACAAATGTGAAGTTGTGAAATTTGAATTCCCTAATAAGTAATACCTATTAGTCCTCCTTAATTTTAATGAATTCTTGAGTCTCTAAAGTCTAAAACCAAACTTCAAACTTTGACAAAATAAGATTTTAAGAAATGTCAAACGATGAAACGTAGCCGCAAGAATTCTTTCACTTACCCAGATTTTGAGTCTCGATGCTTGAAAAGTGGAATGGCGTTGTTGGAAGTGGAATTGTGGAATCCAAAACAAGGTGGTGCACTGCAATGGCCAATGAGCAATCTAAAGATTGAAGACTTTAAAAATCACTGTACAATTTCAAAGTGTAAAGTGTTTTAAATTTTTTTTTCTCGTAATTGGAACTTTAAAGTGAATGACACGTCTTAGGAGTTAGGTCTACAAGACTACAAGTTGAAAATTCTTAACCGTTGATCTTTCTAAATCTAACAGTTATAGGCTGATTCTAGAGGTTTAAGTTGGGAAGCCCATCACTCTATGCATTTCATTACGGAATGCGACTGCAACCATACATCAAATGTTCATCCAATGGTTGAAACTTGAGTAATTTATGATATTAACTTTAAAGTTTAAAAACAAACATTAATCACTTGACAGTTGACACTTAGCAGTACAAACTACAAAGTGCTTTAAATGCTTTGTTTCTCGAAATTGGAACATTAAAGCGAATGACACGTCTTACGTCTAAAGTTGCAAATTCTTCACCATTGATCTTTCTAAATCTAATGGTTATAGGGTGATTCCGGAGGTTTAAGGTGGGAAGCCCATCGCTCTGTGCATGTCATTACAGAATGCAACTACAACCATACATCAAATGGTCATCCAACGGTTGAAACTTGAGTAATTTATTATATTAACTTTAAAAATAAACATTAATCACTTGACAGTTGACAGCAGGCCTGGAATTTGATGGTCTATTAAATATTTGACCCTTTTTTCAATTTTAGACCGTATATTGTAGCTTTAAAATTTATTAGACCGTATAGTTTAACTTGCTATATTTTTATTAAACCGTAAAAAAAAATTATATAGTATTTTAATTTACAATATATATCATTTTATAATTTTTATTATAAAAAGAGAATAGAATATAACTTTTTTGAATATTTTTAATATGAATTTAGAAACTTTTGACTTTTTATAATATTAATAGCTATCATTTTTTATATTAATATATGTGATTTATAATATTATTATAAAAATATATATTAATTTAGAATCTTTTCAAAATAAAACATAATTATTTTTAATTTTTAGAATATATTTAACAAGATTTATTTTTAATACAATTTTAGAAACTTTTGTTAATTGTTAATTATAACAGTAGATTTTTATATTTATCACTAATAATTATCATTGTTTTCTAATTTTTGAAGATCTTCCATTTATAAAAGATTTTATATAAAAAATCATAAATTAAACAATTTTTTTGATAGGCATTTAAATGACCAAACCGTCATAAAATTTTCATATTGATTGTTTGCTATTGTCATAATCTTAAGTTTTAACCATTGATCTTTCTAAATCTAACGGTTATAGGGTAATTTTGGAGGTTTAAATTGGGAAGGCCATCGCTCTGTTCATTTCATTACGGAATGTAACTACAACCATACATCAAATGTTCATCCAACGGTTCAACTTAAAACTTGAGTAACCCTAAATTCTCAAGTGCATATTGCATAGAGTATATTACTTAATTTCTAAAAAGAAAAAAACTGATTTGAGTATATTAAAATATTAATAGACACTGAAGTTTCGAACTCAGAAAACAACTCTTTACTCTTAAACGTAAATGAATAACGAAGATTCAAGAATAACACAACCATTTATTTTATTGCAACTGAATTTCAATGTCACATTATTACATATCTTTTTACAGACGAGTAGCAGTGTAGCTCCTGTTTTGTATAAATAACAATTGTCAGTGTGTCACTTTAGTACTTTACATAGACAAAATTTAATAATTTATTACAAGTTGTTGCTCGTTACAATGGATTACAAATTGATTGCAATTTCCAAGCTTTGTTGTTGAAAACCTAATACACATCTATCTCTAAAAGTAAGTGTGGCTCTAAAAATAAATTCATGATTCCAAACTTCTGATGGTGGATTTGCCAACCATGCTGGGCAAAGGGGGTTCCAATCACTCCTGGGGAAATGGGAGTCATGAAGATACAAAGTTTACTTATCCCCTTCGAGAACTAGAGTCATACAGAAGATGAAAAACAAATGTCTCTTTGAAAATAAATGCATGGGGTTTGCCTAGCCAACCATGCTAGGGAAATGAGAGTTGTTAGAATACAAGAGGAGAAGCAAATCTACTCCCATATTTTACCTGCAGCCTCTATGCATTGGGATAGCACTTATTTCCATCAGATCTCCTCATCCTGGTTCAAAACCCGTCTGAAAATTCAGGTTAACCAAATCAACTTCTTTCCAATTCCACCCATTCTGAACTTGAAGGAAATTCGTCTTTTACTGATTACTCTGTAACTACATAATTATAGGTAGGAGAATTTACAGTATCCCCAATACTGCATCATCTTCTTCGTGAATCCTTATTAACCCTAGAAAATAAAAACCCTTCTACTAATCACTGAATCACTATCCCTATTTATGGGCCACCAGTGCCGCTACCAGCCTGTATAATTAAATCACTATCTACAATCACTGAATCACTATCCCTATTTATGGGCCACCAGTGTCGCTACCAGCCTGTATAATTAAAATTTCTAATTTGATTGACGTCTTGCTACGTGCCAACTTGAACTCTACCTCAAGCTGACAAGCTGTCAAAATCACTCATTCAAACGATATGAAATCATTACAAATCTTGTTTCATTAAAGCTATGAGTTGTCCCAGAAATTGCTTCGGATGTTCTTATCACATATGGCATTAATCGTCACCACTGCCACTACCAACCACACTTTCTTCAAAAAGATTGAGAATTTCAATGAAATGAAATGTACAACATCAAGATTCGAGGCATTGAAAAGAGTGAATGAGCGATGAGCGATGGGCCTTTATCTCGCCACATGTCTGCATCTAATGATTAATGTGTTATTCTGGAGGTTTCAATTCGCAAGTCTAATGCTTCAGAGATTTACTTCCGGACTGCAACTCTTTTTTCTTGTTGGTGTACAGATTTGTCACTTTAACCATGAAATTAGATGCATAATATTTTAAAACAAATGACACAAAGTCCGTTTTTTTGACAATCAGTAAAGAAAAGCAATATTTTCTCTTTTAACAAATGAATTAATTTGAACACAAAGTCTTAGAGTGAAAAAATAAGCATTCTAAATTTGACCTAACACTAATAGATAAACATTGAACAATTATCATGAAGAAACACAATTCATTCATAATTAAAAGGAAGCATTGATAAAAACATAGATTTAAAAATATATCCTTTTATCTCTCTAATGCCAAAAATGTGGTTTCGCAGACCTATCACCCCACACCCTGTACAATCAAAATTCAAAAAGCGCTCGAAAGTTGAAACTACGCCCCCTTATCATTATGTGTCACAAATTCATAATTCACAAAAGGATTCATGTATGTTGTTAAAATGTTGGAGGTGTCGGGACTCTGTAGAGTTCCAACTGCATTTCCATAACAAAATTATTAAATTCAGCTCATTCTTCTTCTTCTTCTAAAACAAAAATTACCCTGTTGTACTCGGCATAGCTGGTTTTTTCTTTCCACGCCACTGAACGTAGCTAGGAAATGATGTCGAGTTGCTCTTCTTCAGGCCAATTCAAATTTGGTTGCATGAAGTACACAATTTCATCTTCCCATACCCTAATATCAGTTGGAAGTACCATTTTGAGGAAACTCTGAGTATGGAGTTCAAAATGCTGCCACCTTTCCTCGTATGTAGGCTCACTTAACTTTACCAGCAGGAAGTGACAATCTGCTACTAAATTCGTTTCTCCAAACTCCTTAATAACTTATTTAAGATCTATCCTTTCGAAGGATTTAAAAGATTATGTTAAATCTATCCAGTTGGTGTTGAGAAGACATCCATTAATGGCATCGTACAATTCATTAAATGAGTTGTCACTTCGAAAGTTGTGCATCCAGTCGAGGTCACCCAATCGCTGAGAAACAAAACTTTATAACCATTTGTACGGTAATAAAATCTCAACCATTGATTTCTAGAAATCTAACGGTTCTAGTGATATTCCAGAGGATTCAAATCGCAAGTCTAGTACTTTAGAGATTTACTTCCGAAATGCAACTATAGTCGTCCATCGAACGGCCCATATGATTTTTATTTCGCCACTGGCTTTTTTTATTATTTTGAGATTCATTTTAATTCGCCAATGAAAATATATTTTTTTCTTTGAAAAAAGGTTTTAATCGCCAACAGAAAAAAAATTCTGGTTGGAAAAACGGTTTTATTCGCCAATGAAAAATATTTTATTCGATTTTAAAAAAATACAATTCACCACGATTTTCTATAGACTTCTAGGGATTATAAAAGATTTTCCAATGGGGATTTTTTTTTTCTCGAAAAACAAAAAAAATCGCCAATAAAATTAATATTTTTCATCGAGAAGTATACAGGATTCGCCAGGATTTTACACCTGCACCGAGGGGGGGGTTTCTTAAAGTTATCCATGGTGTATTTTGAGGAAAAATAAAAAGGGTTCCATCTTTTCTGAAGGTTTCATGCATTATAGTCGCATCCATACATTCTCTTTCACTCATTTTATTATTTTACTTTATGTTGTTTGATACAAAAAGAAAAAGTATAACCCTGGCCACGACTTGTTCATGATTTCCTAGGTATTTGGTTCTTCATAGCCTTTGTATCTAAACTTGATGGTATTTATATTGTTGAAGCCATGATCATTCTCCATTTTTTGATGCTTTTATATTTTTGGAAAGAGACAAGGGAAACATATGGCATATGTGAGGTCGCGACCTATTTTCATGCTTTCTGAAAATGACCATGCTTCATTTTGCTGCAAATACTCATTCCTAGGTTTGCATATTTTGGCTTTTTTGAACTTTTATAACCATGACTTTATACATTTTATAGGTATCTAAAATCAATTCTTACCTATAGCCTATTCTTTCATTATTAGTAGATAATCCTGAAGGCCATGTATTCTGGGTTGTTACATACGCTGTAGAATTTACTTGTGCTTGGCCTTTTGGAAAAAATTTGTGGGTCTTGATCAACTCTATGGTCGTGTTTGTTTGCATTTTTTTCCCTAATTCTTCTTTTGTGTCATGATATTATGTCTTTACAAACAATTGTGATTGATTGATGTTCACTATTCACATCCTCTAGGAGTGCTTCTATGGTTGTCATGATATCTGGCACTGTCATTCTCTATTTTCCTTTGAACAACCTTTCATAAAATGCACCAACAATAGTCGTTGACAAGATAGCTCCTAGAGAAATGTCTTCAAACTCCCCTTAACATTGTAGATTTTCCTTTGATGATCACTAATTCCCTGCCTCTATCCCTTGCATTATGGAGTTATCACCTTTGCCATTGTTTTGTCATTACTTTGATGATCTCTTGCAAACTCCTTGAACAAATGGTATTTTCATTCTCATTATGTTCCTATGTGTCTTAACACATTGTATCACTGCCATGAGATAACTCCATGTAGCTATAAAAGACTCAATTTTTTCACTCTTCATGCATAGAAATATGTGAACTTTGACATGTATGCTTGTTCACTATCACTTCATGATCATATGCTTCTTTTGTAATCCACTTGTATACAAACAGTATTTGTAAAGCATGATGTTTATGATGACACTCTTGTGGGATATTTGATCATAATAACAACAATAATAATAATACCCGTTTGTTGCTCTTTACTTGAATTCACTCTATATCATGATATCTTGTAGCTCATGATAACATTTAATAGCTCTTGATGGCTCCTACTTTATTAACAGCCCTGTACACATGAGTTTAAAACTGCAATCATCATAGAGTCTTTGTTAGCTAACTTTGTGTTATGTTGCTATTGAAAAGGAGTGTCATTATTAATGTGAGACAACTCATATTAATAATGGTATTTATTCTTATCAATATCAACATGAAAAATGAAAAGTGTCTTCAAATATCCATTGGTAATATGAAATGTGACTATCCCTCTCTAATGAAACAGAGGGCGGCATGTTGGTATCAACCCTTGTGGGAGCCACATTTTATCCCACATGTTGTAAACGGATCAAACAGTAACAAATACTTGACCTATACCTCCACAAGAAGCAAACAAGTTAGATAAAAACAGTGAATCTGATATGTTCTTCCTGATACTTTCTTTTGGATTCAAGTGTTCATTTTTCTTTTTCTAACCAGTTATAAAGTAACAAGTACTTGCTTTATTAGAAATGCATGAGATTTGTATGGAACCCCAAGCTCTAACACCTCCTATCCTTGCAAATTTCTTTTTGGGAACAACAACTAGACAACCTCAACAAAGTTGGGACAACCTTCAACAACGGGATTCATCATTCTCTAGGAAATGATAGGTCCCATATCTAATTTTATGCTTCTTACTTTCCTTGTAATTACTTGCTATTTTATATTTGATAGAACAGTTACTCCCATGGCTTGTGTGGGATTACAGAAACATTTCTTTTAATAAATCACCTATTTCATATCATGTAATGATTTGTGTATCTTCCTTTGAACTTGTTTTTAGTTACATAATATGAAATAACTTAAATAAAACGGTTTGAAGCATTTGTTTTGTAATCAAGATGAATAGATAATTTTTACATACCTTGTTTTAGAACTTCCTTTCTTTTTATGATAAACAACAATAACATAAACTATAGAAAATAGTTTAGCTTCAGAAAAAAATCCTTTGAATGTATGCTTTCTTAATGAAATCTATTTTTGTTGATTTGTACAGATTCTTCAATAGTTTTACTCAAACTGTTGAATAATTCTGATAAACCAATTCTTCAAAAATCCTCCATTCATAAAGCAGATGTTGTTTGGGTTGTCTATACATCAAAAATTCATACCCCACAAAACAATTGTCCATTAAAACTTCACTAATTTAAGTGGGAAGCTAAAAATTAGTAATAGTTATTAGGATTTTTTTGTTATATTGTGTGGTTTGGAGAAAGGAAAACATCCATTCCTATACTTATTGTAGAAAACTTTATATCTTGTGCCATATAGTGTCTTGGTTTCTTGGTCACTAAGAAAGGTGATATAGAAATTTGAGAGTTTGGGTTGATTTTCTTGTTCAATACAATTAAATTTTAGTTTAATTTTGAGATGGGATACCTTAACTCTTAAATAAGTTAAATAGTCATTATTATGATCATATATAGGTATTTGGATCATTCTAGGAGTTATACTTAAGTATCTAAGTAAATATTGTTGCTATCCAAGGTATAAGTATGGTGTATATAGGTTGTATAGGTTAGTTATTATCATCATTTGGGGTATTGAGTTCTTGATGAAAACTACTAGAGGTATCCCAATTGAAGTGGTTTAGGAGGTTTCCCCCTTGAAATGGTATATTATTGTAGACACCTAAATTTGACCACTTCCATATGGTCAAAACCCTATCATTTATTCATCTAATCCATCTATATTAATTAAATGAAATATTTAATTAACATTATCCCCTTTCTCTAAGGTTCCCAAAAGTATTTAATTAAATAATTTATCCTTCACCATTTCCTCTCAAAATTAAATAAATCAATCAATTTATTTAATTTAGTCAATTATCCTCTTCAATTTTAAATTCATTTTTCTCTCTCCTTTTCCCATCCTCCATAACCTTTCCATTAAGATGGGTTAATCTAATTAATCCTTCATTAGGATGTGCATATCTTTAATCAGGACTAATGTCACATCCTCCATATCTAGCCACTTACCTCTAATCCTCATTAATTTAACTAATCACCTATTTGCACAATCATAATCTTAATCACTTACCTTTTCTAACATGTCCTTAAGTCAACCTTTCATGGTACGTACCTTATTTGGTTTGACCTCTTCCCCATGTGAATTAAAAATTCACACTTATTCCTCCCATGCATTTGTCTTCCCCATGACCTCTCAAAATTCACATCAAGTACATGAGGCAAGGACCTCCTTTTGGAGGACCTTGTCTTATCCATGGGTTTCTTCCAAGATTGTGAATTTTAAATTCACTTTTATTCCTTCAATGCCTTCTCCAATCCCCATGGTGACAAGAATGGACTTTCTAAAAGTCCTCACTTGTCACTTTCAGCCCCACTTGGGGACAAAGAATCCCTCTTTAAGGAAATCCTCTTCAATCCCAAGGTACTTTTAAGTACCTTGGGACCAAATGGCCTTTTCCATGTCACCATGTACTTCCTCCATCTCACCCTCCACATGGCAAGATGTGAGGGCTTGTGAGTCCTCAACTCACCATAGCCCTTTATCTTGTCCATGGTGGATCAATCTCAGCCGTCCATTTATCTTTAAATGGAGGGCCTTGGCCTCAAGTTAGGGGTTAAGTATTATTATGATCTTGAAGTGTTGTTGACATTTTGAAGCCATTTTGCACTCTAGTCATTATTGCAGTTCTCTTGCATTTGCACTCAAAACCATTTGCACTCCCACCTACCATTTTTTATCACTCAACCACCTCCATTATTACAAGCTTGCCATCAAGGAGCACTCATCAAGAATGTCATCAAGGGCCAACCATTCCATCAAACTAGACAAGCAAAGGTATAACTTTTCTAATTGTTTTATAGTTATTTTGTTTAGTTTCAACTAGGCCTAATCTGAGGTGTTTTGTTTCTTTTCTCATTACATTTACTTAGTTTTTTGCATTTTTAGATTAAAGATTTTCACTGCACACATTTTTGGAACACCCGGTGGGACCCACCTCATGGGTCCATTACTTTCAAGTTTGTTGTTTTTTGAAATTTTGCAGGTTCAGGAACATAGAGGCGAATCTGCCCTCAAGGGTGGACCCCGCCCATGAACAGGCGACCCCGCCTAAAAAGCCAAAACTTTAATTTTTGCATTTTCTATTTTTGTTTTATTTATGAATTTTTGCAGGTTCGGGTTCTCAAACAAGCGACCCTAGCCATGAATAGACGACCCTGCCCAAAAAAGCCAGATTTTCAATTTCTACATTTTCTACTTTTTTCGGTTTCTGGCTTTTGCAAGTTTAGCTCCACAAACAGGTGACCCCGCCCTAAAAGGGGTGACCTTAACCCACAAATAGGTGACCCCACCCTAAAAGGCATGACCCCGCCCAAAAACTTGGTCTTTTATGTTTCTATTTTTTCAATTTTTCTGACTTTTCTGCATGTTCTAGACAAACAGTTGGCCCTACCCAAAACACAGAGGTAGCCACGCCTGAAACAGAGGTAAAAATAGGTAAACAGTCACTCAAAATTTTTCATTTCAGAATTTAGTTTCTAACTCTTTTTTCTATTTTTGACCTGCTAACATCTATTTCTTGTTGAGTGGGTTTCGTTACTAACATTTGTGCAGCTCGATCATCAGAGACACAAAACGAAACTACTAACATGCTTGTTGCAGGGGGAGAAAACATGTTTAATTAATCTTTTGCTTTCATTTCTAAACTAGGAACACAGGATTAATTAAAGGGTCAATAAACTTATTTGCCATGTTTGAAAGTGGGATATTAATGTGTCTAATCCCCTTGCGCCATTTTACAATCCTGGGTGAAGAGAAATCATAGTCCACTTAGTCCTTTTATACTTTTTTTTTATTTTATTAGCGGGACCTGCTTGGGGATTTCATCAACCCAAGGGGCGATTCCAACCATGCGTACTGGCGGGGTATATAAAGGGGGGAGGAAAATTTTGTACCTCAATCCAATCACATCATGTCTCGTAGAGCATCAAAGCTAGGGTGATACCTAGACAAGACGTGAAGAGTTGGTTCGAGCTCCCAGTGCCTCGCTAGAAGTTCTTGACTCATGCTTGTGACGGACTGGTGTTCACAGTTGTGCCCCATGTACCATGCATATATCGGGGACTCCCTTAGAAACCTTGTTAAGTCTAGATAGCAAACTGTGTTGACCATACCCTTAACACTAAAATAAGGCTTGTGATGTTTGAAGTGTCTTCTTGTGAAAAAACAGTGATTATCAGTCAGTTTTGGCCTTTTACTGATCATTTTTATCCTTTGTCATAATTGTTTTTGACTAATTTGGGTTCAAACCAATACACAAAGGTGACCCCACCCTAAAATGGATGACCTTTCCCTCAAAGGGGTGACCTTTCCCTCAAAACCGTGACCTTTCCCTCAAAGAGGCGACCCTGCCCTTCCTATTTCAATCATTTTTCACCTAGACCAAGTCAAAAATCAATAATTTTCCTGAAACAAGTGGCCTTGCCCTCAAAGGGGTGACCCCACCTTCAAACAAGTGACCTTTCCCTCAAAGGGGTGACCCTAACCCCTATCTCAACTATTGTTTATCCTGACCAAATCAAACTTTTGGCAGTTTTTCCTTTTTGGGTGACCCTGCCCTAGTTTTAGCGACCCTGCCCTCAAAGGGGCGGCCCTACCCTAAAATGGGAAACCCTACCCTAAAAGGGGTGACCTTTCCCTTCAAGCAGCCATTTTTAGCCTTCATTCACTAATTGTTACCTCATTCCAGGAACCCTTTTTCCGGCTCCAAGTATTGTTCCCTCGTTTGGAGTATCATTTTACCCATTCCAACCATTTGTTCGTTCATTCTAGATATCCATTTGCTTGTTCTGAACATCGTTCCCCCTTTTCGATCAGTCGTTCACCCATTCTAGGAAGTTGTTCACTCGTTCTAAGAACCCATTTTCCCATTTTGAGTGTCATTCCCCAACCTCATACATCTGTTCACTTGTTTCGAGTGATCATTCGCCCATTCCATAAACCCATTTTGCCCATTTGGAAGTTTGTTTATTGGTTCCACTTCACCATTTTTCACACAAATTCAGACCCCAGATCTGTTTGGGTGACCCTACCCTAGTTTGGGCGACCCTGCCCAAGTTTGGGTAGCCCTGTCCTAAAACTGCTTCGTTTCACAAATCTAATCCAAAAAGCTAGTTTCATGGGATTCCGAAAAAGCTTCTTGATTGCTCAACTTTTTGCACATAATCCTCATATCAGTTCACCTATATCACGATCCATTTGCATCCCAATCATCATCCAAATCATATAGGTGCATTCATAATCATCCTTAGGCTATACACCCATTATCATTTTCTCTATCTGAATCCTTTGAACTTTATTTAAAGTTGTTATCTGAATTGACCTAAGTGCCTGAACCTGATCGTTATCCTTCAACATCTGGTTAGGATCACCATCCATCCTAAGTTGATCATCATCCTCGACCTTATCAATCCCCTTCCATCTCAAGGTGGATTTGGTGTCGTGATCATCAATCTATCCTTTAATTTGATCAATTAGCACTCTAAGTCACGTAGGGTGATCTCTGAATCCAATTTAGAAACCCTTACAATCATCCAATCAATCGATCCTTGATTTTATTCCAATCTAATCCAATCATGTTTTTATCCAATTATCCAATCAATTAATACATCATCTATCCAATCAATTGATCCATCATATATCCTATAAATCGATCTATCATCTAATCCAATCTTTATCCAACTATCCTATCCAATCCAAATCATCATTTAGATCATCATTTAGAAGCTTAGTTACATCTTAGATCACCTAGTTGTTTTGCACGTTCATTCTCGTTCAGACCCGTTCACAAGAAAAGAAAAAAAAAATGGCAGACCAACAAGCCCTAGGTTCCCAACCGAACATACCACAAGATCCTAACAATGTTCCAAATATCCCACAAGATCCCCATAATGGTGCCTCATCCCAATCCAATACCGACATCCAAAACACCACACCACTCGATGACGAGAACATAGTAAATTAACTTGAAGTCACTGTTGATGAATACCTTAATGATCATGTTAATGTCTAGATGATAGATCATCTCCTCAACCAATGTGAGGGTAATATTCTTTCCACCTTTCTCATGAGAGGAATCAAACCACCATCTAACTTCGATGCATCACAATATGTTTCTACCCACATTCTTCCCACACATATTGATCAGCAAACTTCACAAAATGTCCCTAGGAATTCATATGTCCCCGAAGGTGCACCCACAAAAAATTGGTATCACCCTGAGTTTGGCAATGTTCTAATACACCAAGTCACTAGTTATCCTCTCCTCTCAACTATAGCTTATGTAGCACAACCCAAGCATCACAATCTGTATGCCTACGGTATGCCTTCATACATCTCATCTACTCTATCGCTTTCATCTCAACATCCTGTTCAACCACCTATCAATACTAGGGGCACACCTATCCTTGCATTAATGCCACCTCCAAGATCTACACCTGCTAACAACTTACCGCCACCTGCATTCCAGCAGCCTCCTACCAATCCTCACCAATCCACTTCATTACAAACACCACCTCAACACACTAATACTATTGTTGCTTCATCCCTACCACCTCATCAACAACCTCTGCAATGCAACATCCCCATCCCACAACAAAATGTCTTGATTCCTACACAGCCACAACATCAGATGACACAAACAACATCCCAATAGCCGCAACCGCCGCATGGCACTTCTGTAACAGTCCCACAACAACAACATATTCCATCTTACCAACAACAGCCACAACAGCAACCTCCACTATAACACATACATATTCCTACGCAAATGCAAAATAATCCTCTTACAAAATATCTTTATCATCCATCAAGCACATACACTACTCCATCCCATCTTAATTTGAATCCTCATCAAATTGGTCAAAACCAAACGTGGATCCAACTGCCACCTCACACCAATCCTTTGTAGTCACATAACCATCCCTACTAGTAGCCATCAAATCCACCCCCATACGTCACATAGCATCCCACCATTGTGCAACAATACCAATCTTATCCATCCTATCTCCAGCAATAGCAATCCTACCAGCAGGTTGCACCTTCCATCTCTTACTATCAACAACCATCGTCATATCAACAAGGAGGTCCTACCTCTTTTTATTATCAAAATCCTACACACCAACGGGGTGGTTTGCCTGCTTCTTACTACCAGTAGTAGCCACCCTACTAACAAGAGGCTTCTACTCATCACAATCTGTCATTCTCCTATCCACCATACATCAATTCGCAATCCACTTATAACTCTCAACCCGCCTATGATCCAACCGCTGTAGTGTCATCCTCATCATACCAATAATACTATCTATACAATCAACCTACTCCGACTCCTGCAGCACCCATCAACAAAGACTTGGAAGAATTCAAAGATGTGTTGAAGGATTTACAAGCTGGGACGGGAAAGCAGTCATTCAAGTTTGAGGACATTTTTCCCTATCCATTTGATCCCTTCATTTCCCTGGTTCACTTCCCTAAACACTTTTAAATACCAAAATTTGATAAGTACAAGGGAACCAAAGATCCCAAAGCTCATCTGCAAGATTTTTATGCCCACTGCCAAGAATTCATGCACAACAACAACTACCTCATCTGATTGTTCCCTAAGAGCCTACAGGGAGTCACCCTTAACTAGTTCATGGGCCTTGAAAAATGATCCATCAAATCCTTTGCGCAACTATCAAAACAATTTATCTCCCACTTTTCCTTTAATTTGGAGAAGGATATTGACACGCTTGATCTCCTGAAAGAAAAATAGCATGATGGAGAGATCTTTGCAAGCTATCTGCAAAGATGGCGAGCCTTAGCCAACCGGATGAAATCCCCACTACAAGAAAAAGGGTTACATTTTTTATCAAAAATTCCCATCTGGACATGACTCAAAACTTCTGACTCCACTACATCACCACCTTCATGGCACTAGTGGAGAAGGGTCCTATCCTGGAAAGAGCCCTTGTTGCTAAAGGGAAAGTCAAAAATTTCAATTTTGATAAAGAGAGATCCTCTGGGGACAAACCTCGTTATTGGAACAAAAATAAAAAAGTTGTCAATGATGGTGTCATTGACACCAAACATGTCCAGGTGGCTACCACCTCGCAAAAATATCCTCCTCAAAAGCACCAGTCAATCCCAAATGCCATATTCATTCCCCAAGGAGCATTTCGACAATAGTCAAATAAAAACAACCAAGGGGGAAATAAACATCAATTTACTCAGTTGGGAGAACCCCTTAGCATCATGTTTAACAAGCTCCTCCAAACTAACTACCCCATCACTTATCCTATAACCAAGCCCCTTGACGAGTCCAAGCCCAAGCTGACTTGGTTCAAAGAGAACGAGTATTGTGAATTTCACAAGATTAGGGGACACACATTGGATAAGTGCCAAAATCTGAAAACATATGTCCAAAATCTCATAGATCAAGGTGAAATCCATGTGTATGCTAACACGAAATCTTTATCTAATGCTTAGCCTCAAACATATCAAAATTATTTTCCCAAGCACAATCAGGGTCCTAGTACATCCAATTCCAATCCTAGACCAAGCAACAACAATTACCAGAATAACAACACAAATAAAATAAGTTATAAAAATGTGCCATAAAATTACCAAGGTGTTGTCACATATTTAGAACAAGTGGAGCCATGTGTATCCATGATACATTTCAAAGGAAAAGATCCACAATGTGTTTTACTACCCTCCGCACCTGCATCATGGTCCCAGTAGCTCCTACATCTACCCAGCTGCCATCTATCAGTTTGCATTACAACATCCTTGATCATTTAGGCAAGACCTCAGCTCAAATTTCTATCCTAGATCTACTTAATTCTTCCCCCGTACATCAGGACATCCTGAATAAGGCCTTACAAACCACTCAAGTCCCTAATGACATAGATCCCACACAATTCCAAGCATTGCTAGGAAATCTATCTACAACTTACCAATTAGGTTTCAGTCAGAAGGATATGCCATGCCTTGACTCAAGTCATAACCATCCCCTTCACCTTGAGGTTGGGGTGAATTGTCATAAAGTGAAAAGAGTACTGGTAGATAATGGTTCTGCCCTAAATCTTTGTGCATTAAAGTTTATACAATAGGTGGGATACACCTAGGTTGACCTAAATAATCAGGTTATAACCAGTAAAGCATATGATAACGTAGAGTGAGATTCTGAGGGTACTATTTGTCTTCATATTCAGGTGGGCCCCATTATGTAGTATATTATGTGTCATGTTTTGGACTTGGAACTTCCATATAACATCCTTCTTGGTTTCCCATGGATTCACTCTATGGAAGTCACCCCATCAACCTACCACCAATTTCTAAAATTCCCATTTCAAGGAATGGAAGTAACCATATAGGCTGATCCTCAGCCATTTGAATATTGTCATGCCCTAGAGGCTTCCTTTCTTATTCTCATTACTGCCTTGGGGTAGAAATGGGGGCATCTCAAACATCAAATTCTCATCCATCCACCAACACACTAAATACCACTTCTTCCACACCCGGTTCCACTCTCACTAAGGTCTGGATCATTGACATGGGATGTGGTGAGTACAAAATGCATACAACATTGAACGTGGCAACCATGCCACCCTCACCATGTACATATGGTAAACCATCTCAGTCAGCTCCAAAAGATGAAGAGAATACAATCACCCTCAATGCTCCAAATGTGGGGTCTAGCACTTTCTACTCTCCTGGATTATGACAAGATACACCCAAAGATGACATTAGCTAGTGGGTGTACCATGAAGAACCTGAACCATCTTCCCCCTTAAAAGAATACTTCCAAGAAGCATATCCATGGCCTTCCAAGTTTGCTGAAAAACATAACTATCAGGGTGGAGGCCTTGGTGTAACAAAACAAGGTAGATAGCAACCAATAGAAGCTTATATTCATCTGAAGAAGATGGGATTAGGCTATGATACTAAATAGAAGGTTCCTACAACATCCTCTAATAGTTCTAACAATGTTAGTGTTGATGATGGTTCCCTCGAGGATATACCAGAGGAGGATTCCATCATACATGTGTACGATGATGTTGATCACATCGACCTCCCTTCCATGTTTGAATCCCTATCTGTTTGTACCATCACCTTATCCATCAAACACCCCAAGCTTATATATTATTACCTACAAGGTACTGCACATCCCAACACCTTTCCCTAAGTGGACCAATATGTGCATCTTATGGGATTGGGGGAAGATGAATGCCTCAGTTGAAAAAATAAAAAGAAACAAAACCAAAATGGGTCACTTGGTGAAAACCTCCCTGAGGCACTTTGTAACTATGAAAAAGTAAAAACAAAGGGCGTATCTGCTAGTGAAAACCTCCACAAGGCACTAGAGTATGGGAAATCTCATCTTCCCCTTGTGGGAACTCAACTATTCAGTTGATCATCCATCTTGATCAAAGAAACACAAGTAGTAAACTTGGGAACCAAGGAGAACCCCAAGATCACCTATGTGGCTAAAGCACTATCAAAATAAAAAAACTCTATCATCACCAAGATCCTTAAAGAAGGAATCATCAACTTCACCTAGACATACTTAGACATTCCCGGCCTTGATCCAGCTTTGGTGGTACATCACCTAGATGTCCATTCCGATGCAAAACCTGTCAAGCAGAAACTCTGCAAAATGCACCCTCAAGTGGCCCTACTGGTTAAGAAAGAATTGGAAAATTTATTGGAGGTAGGATTATTCTGACCAATTGACTAATCTTACTAGATATCCAATATATTCCTAGTTGCTAAACCCAACGAAGATATCAGAATTTCTACAAATTTTTAAGATCTTAACAAAGTTGGTCCCAAGGATGACTTTCCTTTGCCAGATATTGATATGTTGGTCGATCTCACTGTAGGACATGAGATGATTTCCCTCATGGATGGTTTCTCCATCTACAACCAAATCAATATTTCCCTTGAAGATCAACACAAGATTGCCTTCACAACACCTTGGGGTACATTTTGTTATAATTTCATGCCTTTTGGCCTCAAGAATGCGGGGGCAACATATCAGCATGCCATGACAGTTATCTTCCATGACCTCATCCACATAATAATGGAAGACTATGTTGATGACATGTTAGGAAAATCAAGAACAAGGGAAGAACACCCTACCATCCTCAAAAATATCTTTGAAAGTCTGGAATAGTACAAGCTACACCTCAATCCAAAGAAATGTGTCTTCGATGTCACATCCGAAAAGCTCTTAGGGTTCATTGTCTCTCGCAAAGTAATTGAGGTTGATCCTACTAAGATCAAGGCAATCATGGAAATGCCTCCACCCCGTAATATGAAATAGCTAAGAAGTCTACAAGGTAAGCTCCAATCTATCTGAAGGTTCATTGCTCAACTAGCTAACAAGTGTCAGTCATTCACGCACCTCTTGAAGAAAGATACTGCATTTAAGTGGAACCCACAATTTCAAATCGGCTTTGATCAAATCAAAGAATATTTGGCTCACCCCTATTCTCATGCCACTTATTCTAGGAAAACCACTCCTTCTTTATATTTTAGCTACTTTTGTGGCACTGGGGGCATTGTTAGCACAACTTGATGAGTCATCCAAAGAAAGAGCAATTTACTACATTAGCCAAAATTTGGTAGGTTATGAGCTCAATTATTCCCCAATGGAGAAGGCTTTCCATGCCATTGTTTTTAGCTCACAGAAACTCAAACACTACATGCTTAGTCATTCGATCAAGCTAACCTCTAAGGTTGATCCTCTCAAATATCTATTATCAAGAACAACACTCACTGGCTGCATGGCTAAATGGGTCATTCTGCTAAGTGAATTTGATATAGAGTATGTGGATCATAAAGAAATAAAAGGACAAGTAATTGTGGATCAACTAGTAGATGCTCCACTCATGGATGCTTATCCTTTAAAAATAGATTTTTCAGATGAAGGGGTCTTTTCAATTTTTGAAGCCACCACATGGACAATATACTTTGATGGGTCACACACTCACAATGGATCAAAAGCAAGAGTATTTCTCATCACCCCCCAAGGCGACTACATACCAAAGTCATTCATATTGGCCTTTCCTTGCACCAACAACATTGTTGAGTGTGAAGCTCTTCTCGCAGGCCTTAAGATTGTAGTCCAATGTTGTATCTCTCACTTGCACGTCTTTGGTGACTCCCAACTGGTTATCAAGTAGGTTAATGATGAGTTCCTAACAAAAGATGATAATTTGTTACCCTAAAAATGAATGGTAGATGACTTCAAGAAGTATTTCTCCTCCATCCAATTTGATCAAATACCCAGAGTTCAGAATAAAGTTGCTGACACCATGGCCACCATCAGTTCTCTCCTGGACATGCCCAAAGATCGTATTGAATGTGAGTTCCTTGTAGAACAACCATTAATACCTGCATATGACATCCCTAAGAGTGAAATGGTATGTGACATTGTAGGACTTGAATCCCCCTGGTACCAAGACATCTACACTTATCTTCATAACAACACCTTACCATCTAACCTCACACGTAACTAGAAAAAATCATTTATCCAACGCATAGCCTGTTACACCATCATATGTGATACACTTTATCGATGTGGGTATGATGTAACCCTCCTTTGGTGTTTAAATGAGACCGAAGCCCACACCGCATTAGTAGAAGTGTATAGTGGTATCTATGGGGCCCATTCTAATAGTATGGCCCTAGCCAAGAGGATTCTCAGAGCAGGATATTACTGGCCTACTATGGAACATGATTCTTGTGAGTTTGTCAAAAGGTGTCTTCCCTGTCAGCAACATGCATATTTGATTCACGCCCCTGCATAAGAGTTACAACCCTTCACGACACCATGGCCATTTTCACAATGGGGTTTCTATTTGGTCGGCAAGATTTACCCTTCATCCTCTGACGGTCATACTTTCATCATCACAGCCACTGAATACTTTACTAAGTGGGTGGAATCCATACCACTCACCCAAATTACCAGTGTTCAAATATCCAAATTCATCATTTACCATATCCTTTGCAGGTATGGAAATCCCTCCACCATTATTACTAACAATTGAAAGCCATTCAAAAACAAGTGCATGAAATTCCTCTGTGAGACTTATCATATCCAACATTGTTGGTCTACCTCCTATTACCCCTAGGGTAATGGTCAAGCAGAAGAGAAAAACAAAACCTTGATTAAAATCATTAAAAAGATGGTTAACAGCTTTGGTCGAGATTGGCATCTCCACCTCCATCCTGCCCTTTGGGCCTACCGCACTTCCATCTGCACCCCCATAGGTGCCACTCCATACTCACTAGTCTATGGTGTTGACTCTATCTTGCTGATCAAAGTTGAAATCCCATTGCTTTGTATATCTCTAAAGAATTCGATCACTGATGAAGACACTTGGGTTGCACGACTTGCTCAGTTGGAACTCCTGGATGAAAAATGGGTCAAAGACTACAACCACCTACAAGCCTATCAACATCAACTCAAGAGAAGTTACAATAAGAAGGTCCACCCTTGTCAATTCAATATTGGAGATTTAGTCCTTAAAGAAAATCAATGAAATCAGCAAGATCGGAATAAGAAGGGAAAGTTTGAAGCTAATTGGTTAGGCCCTTACATCATCACCACCAAATATGGTTTGGGAGCATACAGGATATCTACACCTAAAGGAGAGCCCTTGGAAGAACCCATCAATATCATGCATCTGAAGAAGTTTTATACTTAGGCCAACTGGGGTATCCTTCCTGATAAAATCTCAAAAAATCCAAAAATAGTAAAGAGAAATAATTCATCCTATGGTGAAAACCACCCCTGCATGGTGCCTTGGATATGTACGATTGGTGAAAACTTGGCCATAGGAACCATTCGTGTAGGGCTTAATCATTATCTACCATGCATCCTAGTTACTTTATGATTTATCCACTCAGATCTCAATATCCTTACCATCCTATCGATCCTATCCTTTCATCTGCTTGCATCATCTGGTTGCTTGGTATATTTTTGGTTGAGCATTGGATGAACATCATCTACTATCTAATATCCCGAGCTTTTATCCTGATCTGAGCTTGTGTCACCTCATCGCTTTGGTCATATCCATCTAGGATCATTCATTGTGTTTGTCTCCATCTAGATCCCATCTCATCTTTGGCAAACTACATTGCCCCTGCGCTTTCACGTAGGCAAGGCCGATCATTTTTCCACCCCCGAGGCTTTGTTTCTTGTCATCTCTTTTCATTTTTCTTTGTCCTTGGAAAACTGTGTTTCCCCTATGCTTTCACGTAGGCAAGGCCGATCAGTTGATTTTCCCTCAGGGCTATTTTTGTTGTCTTTTCCCATATGTCCATCCTTGTGAAACTACGTTGCCCCTATGCTTGCATGTAGGCAAGGATGATCACTTGATCCTCCCTTGGGGTATTTTTTCCATCATCATCCATGACCATTGTCCTCTTTTCGATCTTATTCATCATTGGTATTTCATCCTTTTCGAACTATGTTTCCCCTGCACTTGCACATAGGCAAGGTTGATCATTTGATCCGCCCCCAAGAATTTCCTTTGCTTTTATTTTGTAGTCGGTCTGTCTGATCATTGTCCTCCATCATCTGTCTTCATCCGCTTTTATCATGGTGTTTTCCTGAACTACGAGGGCTCTACACTTTCACGTAGGCAAGGCTGATCTTTGATCAACCCCTGAGCCCCTAGGTCTTTAGAGTGAGTCAGTCTTGTGTCTTGTTGTCAAGGTATGTCCTTATCTCGCTAGTAATTCACAAATGGAATCCATTTTTGTCACGAGATAATCGGTTTCCAAATATCATGTGTCATTATCAATCTTTTAGTTTAGCATCCATCTTTGGTCTCAATAGGATTGTGTCCTTCCTAACAGATCGCATCAACCCCATCCATCATCTTGATCCTATGGCAAAGGATGTTTTGAAATTGAATACAATCTTTTTATGCTTTTGGTTTTTGTTTATCATTTGAGCTCCCTATCATCACTCGTCAAGGCCACCATGATCTCTCATATTATGGTGTGTTTTCACTAGTTTACATAGGGGCATATCTAGATTTTTATTTTGTTTCCCTGGTTGTCCCACGTAGTACCCACCAAGACCCCTGAGGTCTTGTTTTATGCTAGGACATCCTTCTATGCTTGTGGTTATCCCAATACCTAGCCCAACCGAAGTCATTACGACTTTGGTGTATTGGGATAAGCTTCTTGTTTGTTGTTTTTGTTTATGCATTAGACACTAATATGCCTTGTTCCATATACCATGGTACCGGGTGTCTTATGCTATAGAAAAAATTAATTCTCTGAAGATGGAACCTTGCATTAGGATTGCATATCATTTTCTCCTCCATTTCATTCATGTATCCTTCATCCTTTCGTTTCCCATGACTTAGGATTTTGGTTGTGCAAACGGTGATTCCTTCCATCTTCCCCTTTCCCCTCAGGAGTCCTATGGTTCTTGATAGGTGCGGTTACACACCCATCACCTTCTTCGCTTCCATCATCATGCAGACCCTTATTTGCATCACATTGCATTTCATTACATGTGCATAATAATTTTAAGCTGTGTAGGTTAATTTTAACTAATTATTCTATGCATCTTAAAATTCGTATCATTTTAATTTTAACTAATTATTCTATGCATCTTAAAATTCATATCATTAGGTTCATCTCCACATCCATAACATCATAAACATTAAACACCATGCATATCATCTCATATCCCATCATGCATCATAAGTGTTAGACATCATGCATATCATAATAATCATCCACATAAAAATAATGATAATTCATCCATCACATCCTACATCATAAACATTAGGCATCAACATAATCATCATGCATCATAATCATACATCCATCTAAGCATAAACATAAATCATTATAGGCATATTCACATATCACATCATCCATCATACAACCAAACCATAAGCATGCATGTGCATAAATCATCCATCATGTAGCATCAATAAGGGCTCTCGCATATCATATCACAAATCACAACAATACAATATCCATCATGACATCCATAATAATGTCCATCATATACATCACAATACATATCTATCATTTTTCATCAAAAATAATTAATAGCCAAGATCTTGTCCCTTTGATCCTCTAAACCATGAGTTGCCTGCATTCGATCTTTGTGGTGACTTTGGCACTAGCACTCTATGTGAAGGTGTCTCTCTCATGCTACTATATCCTCGGGTATGCGTCCCTATTGACTGGGATGGATTTGGCATTTGTGGTGGTGCTCGAACATAGGAAGGTACCCGTTGTGTTGGATTCGACACTATCAAATAATAGGTGCACATATAGTAGCTCGCCTCTCTCATATACTCCTCCCGCTAACCAATTTGTTGTTTGGTTGAGTCTCGCTCTACCCTGTACCTATCCTGATATCCACAAATGGACCTCCTCTCGTATGCCCATGCATCCCGTGCTAACCATAGCTACTCAATATCGGATCCCATCTATGACACCTACTACAAGTCTCTACCCCTCTCCTCTTGCATAGCATGTACCTGCACCTACAGTATCTGACCCCCCTCCCCTATCTCACCACCCTGTGTTGTCAGTGTCTTCCCGTACGTTGCATCTCTCTCCATAGCCTGTACCTGTGCCACTGTTGCATCCCTCTCCCCTGCAGGACCTAAACCTATGACTGTAAGGCATCCCTCTCGGTCTCCATCACCTATACCCGAGCCCTCATGGTATCCTCCCTCGCCTGCATCAATCCCACATCTCCCATTGTCTCCTCTACTACCTCCACCCTGTCACAGAGCTCATCTCGCTCCTTCCTCAACTCCCTCCTCTCTCACAGAAATCCCTCTACCTACCTCCTCAGGTCCTCCATATCCCTCTCTGCTTCTACCAGAGCCTCTCTCGGTCTCTACTCGGTCCCTCCTCCAGACTCTAGCTAAACCCTACCTATAGTATCGTCACGATAGCCTCTAGCCTATCCCTCTCCCATCTAGCTAACTCCCCTGCCTCATGCTCCCTTGCTACCTCTCCCTCCAAATGATTCACCTCTTCCCGTAACCCACTCGCCTCTAATAATAGCCCCTTTATCTCTGCCCATAGCCTCTCTCCCTCCCTCCACATCTTTGTCTCATGTCATGGCATCGCACCGGCCACTACCTAGAACTCCCTCTCACTCTCTGCTAGTTAGGCTCACAACACAAGCACCTCCACCTCCAATCTACTCCTTGTCGCATTTTAGTCTCTCAACATCTGCTCAGTGATATGTAATCTCGCTTCAACTCCTCTCAATTGTATAGCCAGATCCTTTGTTGTTGGTGGCATCATAGCCAATGGATGAATATCATGTACCTTTGTGTCCATCTCCTCCACTCCTCCCTCATCCCCTATGTCCCTCACCTTGACCTCCTCCCTCTCCCCCATCGCCTACGCGTCCTATCTATCCTCCTCGAGCTCGACTGGTTCTCTTTGTCTCCTCCTCCTCTTGCCTACCCTCTGTTGACCTCCAGCCTCATCCCCCCTTCCCTCTCTCTTGCTGCTCTGCCACTCTGGCTATCTCTGGCTACCTCTAGCTCTCTCCTCTATCATCCTCCTACTCTACCTGCCTCTAGCTCTCTCCAATGATCTCCTCCTGCTATAGCTACCCCTGGTTGTTCTCCTCCTGCTCGGGCTACCCTATCCCCTCTCCTCCATTGCCCCTTAGCCCTCCTACCTCTGGCTCTGTCCTCAACTTCCTCCTCCTCCTCCCCCCTCTCCTACTAATCTAATCTCATCCTCTAGGCTGAACCCTAATGCTCCCCTAATCGGCTCCTTCGACGTAATCTATACCGGTCAGTGTCGCATAAACCATGTTGCATATATCATAGTGATCCCTGCATCTACCAACCCTAAAGACCTCCCTGGGTACTCCACTAGCTCCCGCACTAGTGTCGCCCAGTGCTCCCATGCAAACTCGGCTAAAATTGGCTCACCCCATGGTCACTCCCATGTAATCTGTCTAAATCTATTTGGAGTACCTAGAATATCCTGTATCAACCCATACTGCCTTGTCACTCGGTCTAGCCTGTGTGACTCCACTATTTGAGGCTCCTTCTCGACTATGTAACATCGGGTCATAAAGTATCCTTTATGTCTATCTTCATCCCATCTCCACTTCATGAAGTGTCATGTCATATATAGCCTCCACACTATATCCTCCTCCTCCCGATCATCAAACAATCTCCTCCATCCATCTAAATATCCCGAAACATGATACTGCCAAACCTAGTCATACTCTACACCATACCAATAGGCCACCAGCAATGTCGTATCCTGCTGACCCACTCTCACCACATCTGGCCTGGACACACTAATGTGCTCCCAGGCCCATACTTGAAGCAATGTCATATGACACACGCTAAGCCCCTCCGGATAGTAGACCACATGCATATCTTTGTATAATTGTGTGAGGATGCATGGCCCCCATGCAAACTCCCCATCTCTCCCCTCGACAATGTGTCGAATAACCTCCATGTAGCTGAGGCTGCGAAATCTACCACTTCTATCCAATATGAGTATCCCACTAATCAGCCTGCATAAATACAACGACGGTGGTGGTACTCCCAATCCCAAGCATCTATCCACGTCCAATGCATTCTTCTCCACTAGCAGGTCCTCTCGCCCGAATAGAACCCACACGGTATGATCCAACACCTCTCCCTCTAACCTCGTGGCACTCACCATATGCTCTACTATGGGTAGGCTCAATATCCATTAGACATCCTCCAACGTCACTGTCATCTCCCCTGTCGAAAGATGGAATGTCGAAGTCATTGAATCCTAGTGCTCGATCGGGGTTGTCAACATCACTCGATGCGCCCTAATGGATGGATACCCCAGCATGTGTTGACGCCCTGCCTGGGCCAGAGCCTAATGATCTACTCCCATCATTGCCTGTCGTGTCGCCTCCATCACCTCGGATCTCCTCTCTCAAGTCCATAAGCTATCGAACCGCTACCACCATACCACACAACCTATCAGTCACCAAATCCTTGCCCCGGGATCCTTTTCGCACTAACTTCTCCTAACCCTCCTCCCCAAAACATTTTTTCTAAGTTATAATACTTCCTTTTCTTTTTAACATCGTATTTTTCTTCTTCCTGCCCCCCCTTTTTTCACACCTTGGGTGTTATCTGGGCACGATTACCCTTTTTTGGGCGTGGTCACCCCTCGGGGTGCAGCCACCCCTTTTAGGGTGTGACCACCCCTCAGGGCGGGGTTGCCCCTTGGGGCAAGGCCACCCATTAGGGTGTGGCCACCCCTTGAGGTGGGCTGCCCCAACCAGGGTGTCGCCACCCCTTCAAGGCAAGGTTGCCCCCCATAGTACACGGTCGCCCCCTCCAAAGCAAGGTCACCCCTGTGGGCCGCAACCGCCCCTCCATGGGGCACAGCCACCCCTCCGGGGTGTGGTCACCCATCCCTAGGGTGTGGCCACCCCTATGTGGGGCCAAACCGCGTTTCTTCCATCTAATCTATCTAGTTTTCTCCTACAGCCCCAATTTTCCTTTCATGTCACTATTTGATGTTTCTCCCCACCTGCTAGGAAAAATTAATTTTTGCACTTTGCCCATTTTTCTCACCTACCCCTATTTTGAAACCCAGATTTTCAAATTGTATTTAAATTCAAAATTATATTTTAAAATAATAAAAATCACAAAGGGTGTTTCAACCTAACCTGGCATGGGACCACGCAGTCATGTTAGAAGCTCTGCACCTCATCCCCGCGGTGGATGATGTTGTCATCGTAATCTTCCGGCATCTTCTCTCTCCTTCTCTTCCCTCTTCTTTCCTCTCTCTCTCAACTTCCAGTTGTCCAAATGAGGAATCATAATTCTAAAATTACTATTTAAACATTCCCTCATTTTCCCCTTTTTAAATTATAGGGTATTTTTTCCCTCTATTTAACTTTTTCTTCTTCGATTAATCCTCCAACTTTCTAGGGCTGCCATTTGTGCCCCATGTGTCTATTTGACTATATTCCAAAGCCATTTTTCATGGTTTTTCGAGCTCTATCCAATGGTACCTTTCATTTCTTCATATCGAGAAGTTGTTCAGGGCCCCTTTTTCTTCCCCTACCACCCTCTAGAGGGGCATACCCTACCAAATCCATCCATACCTCCTTCTTGGTCATTCTCTCACATGATTGGGGCATGTCCCTTCACTTCCCTCCATTTGAGCAGCTCACATAACCTCTCTCACATTGGGGCATCTCTTTCTGGTCACTTCCTCTATAGAGTCATATGCATTTATTTTTCTTCGAAACATTGTTATTCTAACAATATTTTGAAGAAGGGAAAAATGTAGACACCTAAATTTGACCACTTCTATATGGTCAAAATCCTATCATTTATTCGTCTAATCCATCTATATTAATTAAATGACATATTTAATTAACATTATCCCATTTCTCTGAGGTTCCCAAAAGTATTTAATTAAATACTTTATCCTTCACCATTTTCTCTCTAAATTAAATAAATCAATCAATTTATTTAATTTAGTCAGTTATCCTCTTCAATTTTAAATTAATTTTTTCTCTCTCCTTGTTCCATCCTCCATAACCTTTCCATTAATCTGGGTTAATCTAATTAATTCTTCATTACGATGTCCATATCCTTAATCAAGATTAATGTCACATCCTCCATATCTAGCCACTTATCTCTAATCCTCATTAATTTACCTAATCACCTATTTATATAATCTTAATCTTAATCACTTACATTTTCTAGCATGTCCTTAAGCCAACCTTTCATGGTACTCACCTTATTTGGTTTGACCTCTTCTCCATGTGAATTAAAAATTCACACTTATTCCTCTCATGCATTTGTCTTCCCCATGACCTCTCAAAAGTCACATCAAGTACATGATACAAGGACCTCCTTTTGGAGGACCTTGTCTTATCCATGGGTTTCATCCAAGATTGTGAATTTTAAATTCACTTTTATTCCTCCAATGCCTTCTCCAATCCCCATGGCGACAAGAGTGGACTTTCTAAAAGTCCTCACTTGTCACTTTCAATGCCACTTGGAGACAAGGAATCCCTCTTTAAGGAAATCCTCTTCAATCCCAAGGTACTTGCAAGTACCTTGGGACCACAACCCTTCATCTTGTCCATGGTGGATCAATCTCAACTGTCCATTTTTCTTTTAATGGAGGGTCTTGGCCTCAAGTTAGGGGTTAAGTGTTATTATGATCTTGAAGTGTTGTTGATATTTTGAAGCCATTTTGAACTCTAGTCATTATTGCAGTTCTCTTGCATTTGCATTCAAAGTCATTTGCACTCCCACCTACCATTTTTTATCACTCAACCACCTCCATTATTGGAAGATTTTCATCAAGGAGCACACATCAAGAACTTCATCAAGGGTCAATCATTCCATCAAACTAGACAAGAAAAGGTATAACTTTTTTAATTGTTTTATCATTGTTTTGTTTAGTTTCAACTAGGCCTAATCCGAGGTGTTGTTGTGTTTCTTTTCTCATTGCATTTACTTAGTTTTTTGCATTTTTAGATTAAAGATTTTTACTACACACAATTATTATAAGTATTTGTAGGATATTTCATATTATATTATTCTATTGTGCAATTTTTTAGTTATTATATTCTTGTAATGCATAAACTTTCACAATAAAATAATATAATAGAAAATATGTTACAAATACTTGATAATAATATGCCACTTTGAGGGGGAAACTCTTAAACCACTTCAAGTGGGATACCTCCAATAGTCAATTCATAGAGAACTCAATGCTCCACGTGATGATAATAACTAATCTATACCTCTTATATATACCATAATTATCCTTGGATACAACCTAGGTTGACTTAGATACTTAAGTATAACTACTAGCTCAATGCAGGATCATTATGGGCCAAACATGGCCCTTAAGTGAAAATGAAATACAAAAAATTATATATACTTAAGCAACTTCACATAAGAATTTGAATAGGTTATTAACATAATTTCAAAAATACATGTAGGAGGGTAAGTGCACCAAGTTGTGACACAAAAATGGCTTTTAAGATGTCACTTTTTTTTTTAAATCAACAAAGTCTAATGTTCACGATAAAATGAAGATAGTTACACTCAAAATTTGAATATGCAATAATAATAAGAGTTGTAGTACTCAAAATCTACTTTCTAAGCCATTATTTCTTATTGAAAATAATGAATATTAAGGGTTTGAAAAAGGAGAACCACCAAAATTAGCCCCATTTTTATCAAAAAAACAACATAGCATCTATTGTGGCCTCCATAAATAGTTATTTTTGTAGAATTTCAAAAATCACTACAATGAGAAATTAACTAACACCATGTAGTTTATCCCAGTTTTTTCGGCTAGTATTTTAATGATTATATAATATTTTACTAATTTTCAAAGTGGACACATCCTAAAAAGCTGAAATTTGAGTGTGCTCCCCCTATTTTTTTGAAAACTAATCAAAAATCATTTTTTATGACGTGTAGAATCGAGTCTAGTTTATAAAAATGTAATTTGTTTCAAAGTTTGATGAATGAGTAAAAATCTATACCAAAACTAGCACATGTTTGTTTTTGAAAAAAAAATGGAGGCATTAACAAAAGAGTTTATATATGAAAACCTTAACATAATCAAATCATTAAAAAAACTATATGGTTATATAGGTAAGAGATAGCCTAACATCATCACAATATTTTTATAAACTTGTATTGAAAGATGTACAAACTTGATAGTTAGCATGGCCAAAAAAGTGCAAAATTTTGTTACACTTTCATAAAATCACATCCTTGGCATGAAATGGTCATCCAACCCTTTGGTTTGGATGCCCAAGGCAAAATCTGACCCTTTGGGTTGGTATTTCCCAAAGCAATCAATTTGGCGATCACCAAATAAAATGCAACATAGTGCCAAATTGATTGCATTGGTAAATAATAAAGCCAGCTTTGCTTTCTCTTTATTTCTCTCTCCCCCACTTTGATAAGGCTTAGATTTTATGGTTTATGATCGATAATGGATAGTCGAGGTTTTACCTTTCACTCCCTCTCTACCTCCTTCCCTCTTAACCAATACTTACATTATTCTCTCCCAACCCTCTCTAGGTCTCTCCCACCCTCACTACCTTGCCTTTCCTCCTTAACCCCATATCCATCCTTGCCTCCCTACCTTTCTCTTCTTCTCTCCCTCTGTTACTGCTTCTCACCCATCTCTCTCCTTTCTCTTGATTGCTACCTCTCCCTCCCACCCTCTCTCCCCTCTCTATCTCTCACCTCATTCTTCTCTCTCTCATCTTCTCTCTCCCTCCCCTCTCTAGGTCGTAACCTCTTTATCTCCTCCTCCCTATGTCTCTCACTCCCTCCATGTGTACCTCTCCCTCCATCCCTTGCTACTCCTCTACCGATACTTCCCTTTTCTCTCTCCATCTCTTCTCTCTCCCCCCTCTCTAGGTCTCTCCCACTCTATCTACCTCGCCTTCCCTCCTTACCCCCATCTATTTCCTTGCCTCTCTACCTCTCTCTTCTCTCTCCCTCTATTATTGTTTCTTTCCCATCTCTCTCCTTTCTCTTGATCACTACCTCTCCATTCCACCCTCTCTCTCTCTCCCCATCTCCACAACTCTCCCTCCTTCCCTCTTTACCTCTCTACCTCTCCCTCCTTGTCTCATTACCCACCTCTCTCCCCCCTCTATCTCTCTCACCCCATCTCTCCATCTATGTCTCTCACCCCTCTCTCCCTAGGCTAAAGGTCTCTCACCTCTATATCTCTTTGAATCCTTACCCCTCTTTCCCTCTTTGCTAATTTCTCTCTCATTTTCTTCTATCTCTCCCCTCACCTCTCTACCTATCCCCTCCCTAATTATTTGAGTCACTCCTTGCCAATGCTTCTCTATCCCTCCTTAGCCATCTCTTTCTCTTCATTATTCTCTCTCTCCTCTTATTTATCCCTCCCCTCTCTACGTCATCACCTCTCTAACTCCTCCTTACCTATGCCTCTCAATCCCTCCATGTCTACCTCTCCCTCCATCCCTTCTTACTCCTCTACCAATACTCCCCTTTCTCTCTCCCTCTCTTCTATCTCTCACATTTCTCTCCCCCTCACCTATCTACCTCTCCCAACTCTAGGTCTCTTATTCACTCCTTTTTTGTCTCTCCATCCCTTCTTACTCCTCTACCAATACTCCCCTTTATCTCTCCCTCTCTTCTATCTCTCACATATCTCCCCCCCTCACCTCTCTACCTCTCCCAACTCTAGGTCTCTTAGTCACTCCTTTTTTGTCTCTCCATCCCCCCTTAGTCATATCTACCTCTAATTTCTCAAGTCTCATTATGTTCCCCTCTCCCCCTATATCTCTCACCCCTATCTCTCCCCTATGTCTCTCACCCCTCTCTCCCTAGGCTATAGTTCTCTCACCTCTATATCTCTTCGGGATCTCTAGTGATTTCCCTCCCTCTCCACCTATCTCCCTCCTCCTTACCCCTCTTTCCCTCTTTGTGAAATTCTCTCTCTCCTCACCTCCCTACCTCTCCCCTCTCTAATTATCTAAGTCACTCCTTGCCAACCTCTTTACCCCTCCTTAGTCATCTCTTTCTCTTCACTCTTTTATCTCTCCTCTTCTTTGTCCCTCCCCTCTTTATGTCATCACCTCTCTAAATCCTCCTTCCCTATGCCTCTCACTCTCTCCATGTCTTCCTCTCCCTCAATCCCTTATTACTCCTCTACCAATACTTCCCTTTCTCTTTCACATCTCTCTCCCCCTCACCTCTCTACCTCTCTCCTCTTTGGGTCTCTCAGCCACTCCTTTTCTGCCTACCCATCCCTCCTTATTCATATCTACCTCACTCCTTGTCTACCTATCCATCCCTCCTTATCCATATCTACCTCACTCCTTGTCTCATTACCCACCCATCCCCCACCCTCTATCTCTCTCACACCTATCTCTCCCCCTATATGTCTCACCCATCTCTCCATAAGTTGTAGGTCTCTCACCTATATATCTCTTTGGACTCTCTAGTTATTCCCCCCCCCCTTCACCTCTCTCCCTCCTCCTTACCCCTCTTTCCCTCTTTGTGAAATCCCTCTCATTTTCTTCTCTCTCTCCCCTCACCTCTCTACCTCTCCTATCTCCAAGTATGTGATTTAATCCTTGCCAACCTCTTTATCACTCCTTAGCCATCTCTCTCTCTTTTTCCTTATCTCTATACTCTCCTCTATCCCTCCCCTCTCTACGTCATCACCTCTCTAACTCCTCATTCCCTATGCCTCTCACTCCCTCCATGTCTACCTCTCACTCCATCCCTTCTTACTCCTCTACCAATACTTCCCCTTATCTCTCCCTCTCTTCTATCTCTCACATCTCTCCCCCTCACCTCTCTACCTCTCCCCTCTCTAGATCTCTCAATCACTCTGTGTTTGCCTCTCCATCCCTCCTTAGCCATCTCTACCTCTCACTCCTTATCTCATTACCCACCCCTCTCGCCCTCTATCTCTCTCACCCCTATCTCTCCCCCTATGTCTCTCACCTCTCTCTCCTTAGGTTTTAGGTCTCTCGCCTCTATATCTCTCACCCCTCTCTCCATATCTCATGCATTATGGTTAGTGACATTCACTTTTATACATTATTAGTATATAAATTTTGTGTGAAAGTTCAAATAACAAACATTCCATTGGATTTCATTGGTTTCATTTGATGGTTGTATCGAATTCCTATTGTGTGCATACATAGAATTTTGAGTGGGATTGATTTTTATAATGATGATTATATGGATTTCATATGAAGAATGTAATGATATATTTCATCGATTTGAATAGTTTTTGTTTGAAACTTTAAATGTATTTTATGTAATTGATTTGTATGAAGGTTACATCAAAATATTTCCTCGTAAGAGACATTTAAGAGACTTCCCTTCTTTATGTCAAAGTGGCCGCCCATTGGTCTTTAACAAGTATTTCATGGGTATCCTCTGCATTTTCAAATCACTACCCCTTGTTGATTTAAAAGTCTGTAAATCATTTACCAATTGTAAATATATCAAAAGACTATATTTATTCATGTTCTCACTATTCTCCTTTGAATTTGAATATGCAAGGACTGTCCTAGGCTTTAGTGAATAATGACTACCCTTTTTAGCATGGTAATTGTGTATTGAAAGGGTTTTCCTTTGAAATTGTTTATTTCATGCCTCTGTACTTTTATAGGACTTCTCCTTATGCATTAACTCCATTGGTAGATGATGATAAAGAACAAACTAAGGAAGCTAAGGTGATAATGTTAGGTAAGAAGGAGTTTATAAAGCTAGAGGAAGAAAAGAATATGGAGGTTGCACCTACTTCAAGACTTGAAGGTACCAAGATAGCAGAGGTGAAGAGTGGTCTCATTTTGGGGGAAATGAGATTGAGAAGGTCAAGGATGAATTGATTTTGGAAGTTCAAGATTGGCTTAAAAAGCATCTTGCTATGATTGTAAGTGAAGTGTTTCATTCATTTTTTTCATAGGAGGATAGTGATCATGAAAAGGTATGTAAACTTGAGGTTGATAATCCTGAGGTTGGTCATCTCATATCAGAGGTTTGTATTCCTACTCAAGCAGCAAACATAAGGTCACAACCACAGAGGGAAGAGATGAAGGGAAAAGGTGGAGTGATTCAAGGTGAATGGCAAGGACATATGGGTGAGTTCAAGTATGCATCAAGAGTAAAGAAGAATAAAATTCAAGACAAGGATGGAAAAGGTATGCTTGTAGGTATAAAGGCGGGTTTGACATTAGTTCCAAGTGAAGAAGAAGTCAGAGACTATCTATCAAGTAGGTTGTTGAAGTTGGAGCACTTTCTAGATGCCAAAGAGTTCACAAATGCAAAGACTAATGCTACTTTCTATTACTTGATCCAATGGAAATGGTTACTGGATGGAGAGGAATTTGGAGATCAAAGAGATAATGTCATCAAGCAAGGTTTTGGTTATATTACAGTCCTCAAGGGGACTTGAGTTCTCTTTTTGTCTGGGTGTATGGTGCAAGGGCATCATGTCAAATTTTGTAAATATGGTCTCATGTTTTGTTTTTAGGTGTTTAGAGTCATTTTGGATGTAATAAGGTCATAATAGACCACTTTCCAATGTATGGAGTTATATTGGGTCGGTTTGGAGTCAAAGTGTTAAATTTTTGTAAAAAGTTGATAAGTTGCTTGTGCAACTTTGCATTTTTGGTCATAGGTGGAAGTTGAAGAGTCATACATTCAAAAGTAGTTTTTAACCATTTTTTTTGTTGGAAAAGTTTAAATATGCCTAAAAAATTTGAGTCAATTCTTCTGGAAGTGATTTGGAGGATAAAACAATAATACTTGAGCTCTATTTTATTTTATTTTTCTTTGTTTTATGTTGCTACAATTGATTGTACGGCCACGTATGGTATGTTCATGATCTAAATATTGTTTGATTGGGTGGTGAATTGAATACTCTATCAAATTCACTTGGTCTGATCCATTTTCATCAAGTTTTGAGGTTGTTTGAGAAAATTCATTGAGAACAGCCTAGAAACCCTATTTTTAAGGGTTTGAGAGTGAGAAAATGCATTGTGACCCATTCCGCTAGTATAATTGCTTGAAAATTGGTGGAATGGGTGAATTTAGATAGGGCCTTATTTTAATGAAGGTTGCAAGAATAAGGGGCGGGGTTTGGTAAGTTTTTGTTGATTCCCTAGATGAATTTTCATGTGTTTTGAGCATGAATGAATGGCTAGAGGTTAGGGTTTGATGACAAGGCATTGGAGAAGAGTGGAAAATGGTTTTTTGAGAATTTTTAGACCATATATGATGTTTCTAAGCTTTTGGTCAAGGATTTTGAGGTTAGGAGGGCTGAGAACCAATAAACCCCGTTGAAAATAAGCCTAATTAGGCCTTGTAGCAATGGGACAGTCAAAATTAGGAGGATACTTTTCAAAGTAACCATAGTTGGTTGCTTGGTATGATTTAGAAGGCCATAAAGGGTACTAGAATCTATGATTTGGTTTTCGAGATCCCTCTTTCTTGGGAAGTTGTAACCATTTTTTTTCCATTTGGGAATACTACTAGCAAATAGGTCTCTTGGGTATGAGCGATGGAAAGATTGATGGGTTGATGTTTTAGGAGACCTTCATTGGCCAAATCCTATCAATGTTGTGATGCTCAAGGTGTAATAGGGTTCAGTGAGAGTTTTGTGTATAGAAAACACTTTTGGTGCATTGGTGGCCCTTGAAACCATGTTTCATGTAAAGAGAGTTTGGGAGTCTATGGGTGATCAGTCAAGATTAAGCTTTGTGTCTTTTAGAAACCTTTGAAATTTCCTTTGCTCTGCATCACTTAGAATCATTGTTTGATCTTTTTTTTTGACCTGTATGGTGTTATAGCTTCATTATCATCATCACGGTCATCCTTGGCCTTTGGATATGGTAGTATCACTATCTTTTAGTCTTAAGGATGACCAAGATTTAAATGTTTCCCTCATTTATTAGTCCCACTATCATTCATTTGATAGTCATAAGGCACTTTAATTTGCATATGGATTATCCCTTTGATTATTGGTACCTTGACTATCTTCTTCTTGATGGTTTGGTGATTTACATCCTTAAGAATCATTGCAACTAAAAAGAAAGAATGATAACTAATCAAGCCCTTGGAGATTCTTGCTTCCACAATTTTCAAAGTACCATTCTCCTCATCATTACTTAATCCCTCACTCTTACAATGCTTTGAAAATGTGGTCCCAATGCATAGTGTAATGAGGAAAGACTCCTTAAATAGACCAATTGGGGAAAATGGTTGTTGGAATATGTAATAAGGAATAAAAGTAAATATCCTAAGAAATCAATATGATCATAATTTAATTGCTGCCACAAAATAATATTGCTGCCCTAAGAAATCAATATGATGCTAAAAATACCAACAAGCTTTACAAATGCAAAAATGACAATTTGGAGTGACATTGGTTTCTTTTATGCTTTTTATTGTAAAATGAATGAATAGAAACTAATGAGTGGTCACTTTTAGGGTTTTTATTGATGTTTTTAGGTTTTAATGCTATTAAAATATATTTTTTAATGTTTTAAAAGTTTTTTTCACTTTCAATCTTATGTGTGCCCTATGGATTCCTTTGGGTCCAATTCGTCATGCCATGGGACTACACATACCCACAAGGTATTAAGGGGGAAAATTCCATGCCATGGCCAACCTGTTCTAGAATTGTTGCCCACTCTCTCTCTTCGACCCATTTCAAGTTTTACAATGGGATGTAGAACACAAGGATTCAATAACATAGTAAAAATACATAGAACTAGTGAGAATTTCTTTGAGCATGTGGAAAACAAACTAAAAGAAAACCTATGTTGAAACCTCCCTCTCTATGCTATCCTTTTTTGAAATTTTCATTATCAATGGTATTCTTATATACCTCATTTGTGGAATTAGATTCATCCCTATACTCCAAGTGTATCTTGCTTAAATTAAAAGTTAAGACTTGAATAAATTTTGTCTAATTTATTATACCTCCTTAGAGTAACATTGGAAAATCTATAAGCTTTAGTTTCTTCTACCATTTCCTTGCATGGGGAAAATTCGTTAAAGGCTTAGTGGTAAACTATGATCTACATAGTCACTTTATTGGATTTTAAGATCCATGTGACTCTTAAAATAATTTGGTATGATACATCCCCTACGTGCTTAAGACATTTGCAAGGATCCTCCATAATCCCATCTATTTCATTTTCTTAAAGTACATAAAAACTAATCAAATGTGAGATTCTTCTATTTACTCACAACTCTCCATAATAATTTAGGAGCTAGCTTGGCATAGAAATGTGAATATATGGGAGCCATTAATTTGTCACTTATTTCTCCATGCCTAGATGTGGATACATATTTGTAGAGCGCATATATATGAATGAATATAATCGTAACTAGGGTTACATGGGAAAGATAAGGTTCTATCAAATTTCAGCCCTATGAATCAAATATAATTTTTTGCTAAATTTATAGATATGTATCCTCAAGTTAAAAAAATTCAAAGGATTTTTGAAATACTAAAGCCTTTTTATGTCAAAATAAATCACACGTGCACTACTTGTTGTAGAGTACATATTGATTTTTCTAACCATTATGAATATGTGTAGATATTGTAGATACTTGAAATTGTCCTAGCATGCAAACTAGTATTTTAACACTAATTGTCATCTTTACCCTAATGGTTAAATAATAACTCATTATTTAATTACTATCAAATATCATATTATACTATTAATTAAGTGACTTTGTGTTATTTAATTCATTCATTTTATTCATCCTTCCTGACTAATTAAATAAATCTTATTTATTTAAATATTTCCTAATTACCATTATTCTTCCTAACCAATTATCTTTGCATTAGGGATAGAAGGAGAGAGAGGGAGAGATAAAGGGAGAGATGGAGGGGGAAGAGCAAGAGAGAGAGAGAGAGGAATAAGGAGATAGAGCTAGGGGATAGAGATAGAGAGGAAGATAGAGATAGAGATAAATATGGATAGGAGAGGGAGAGATAAAGAGAGAGAGGAGAGATGATAGATAGATATGGAAGAGATAAATAAATAGAGAGGGAGAGAGAGTGAGGGAAGATATAAAGATAAAGATAGAGATAGGAAGTGATATATAGAGAGTGGTAGAGAGAGATTGAGAGAATGAGATAGAGATTGAAGGATATATGGAAGAAGAAATATGGAGAGAGAGATATATAGAAAGATAAAGAGATATAGATATAGAGGTCTAGGGAGAGGGAGAGGGAGAGAGATGTATGGATAGAGAGAGGGAGACATGTATGAAAATAGAGGGGGGAGAGGAAGATAGAGGTAGAGATGAAGATAGAATGAGAGAGGAAGAGGGAGAAAAATAGATAGAGAGATAGAGAAAGGTAGAGGAAGATATAAATATTGAGATAGATAGGGAAATAAAGAGAGAGATAGAGAGGAAGAGATAGATATATAGGAAGAGGGAGAGGGAGAGATATATATGGTGAGATAGAGTGATAGAGAGATAGATATATAAGGAGATATAGAGAGAGGGGGAGGGAGATAGAGAGACAAACAAATAAAGAGTAGAGAGACAAATAGAGATGGAGAGGAGAGATATAGATATATGGGAATAGAGAGAGAGAGAGAGAGAGAGAGAGAGAGAGAGAGAGAGAGATGGGAAGAGAAAAGGAGAGAAATGGAGATAAAAAGATAGATAGAGGGATAGGGATGGAGTGAGAGAGAGAGAGAGAGATATGGGGAGAGATAGAGATGGGGGAGATAGAGAGAGGGAGTGATATAGAGAGATTGATAGGGATAGGGAGAGAGATAGAGATATAGGGAGATAGAGGTAAAGAGATATGGATGGAAAGGGATATAGAGAGGAGTGAGGGAGGGAGAGAGAGAAGGAAAGGTGAAGTGAATAAGAGAGAGTGGTGGAGACAATGAGATATAGATAGAGAGTGGGAGGGATAGATAAGGATATAGAGATAGAGGGGGCAAGAGTGAGAGAGAAAGAAGGTGACATAGACAAGTAATATAGATGTATTGAGAGAGGGAGAAAGAAGTAGAGATGAGAAAGATGGAGATGGAGATGGAGATGGAGATGGAGAAACAAGGAGTGTGTTTATATGAGAGATGGATCTAGATATGGAGAGATATATAGAGAGGGATATATATACATAAAGAGAGAGAGAGAGGTACAAAAATAGAGTGAGGAGAGAGAAGTAGAGAGATATAGAAAGAGGGAGTGAGAGGGAGAGAGGGACAAAGAAGGAGATATAGGGATATAAAGAGGGATAGATAGAGATAGAAAGGAGAGATAGATATAAATTTGGAAAATACAGGGGGTGAGAGAGATAAATATAGAGGGAGAGTGAAAAATAGAGGTAGAAAGAGGGAGATAATGAGAGAGGGGGAGATGGAGAGATCAAAAAATAAATATATTGGAAGTGATATATAGATAGGTAGAGATAGGGTAGGAGAGATGGAGGGAATAAGAGAGATATAGAGATAATGAGATATGGATATAGAGGGAGATGGATAGAGGGAGAGATAGATAAATAGAGATAGAGGGGGAAAGAGTGATAGATAAAAGTGGTGATAAAGGCAAGTAATAGAGAGAGGGAGAGAGAGGGGGAAGAGATAGAGAAAGAAATAGAGAGGGATAAACAAGGAGTGTCTTTGTGTGAGTGAGTGAGAGATAAATATAGAGATAGGGAGGGAGAATCAGGGAATGTTTGTGTCAGTGAGAAATATAAAATTAGAGATAGAGAGGGAGATAGATATATTTAAATAGATAAAGAGGGAGGGAAAGAGAGAAGAAGAAAGAGATGGAGATAAAGAGATATAGAGATATGTAGAGAGATAGAGAGATCAAGAGGTAGATATTATTTGATTATACGTTCTTACTTGTGGTGATTCATTATGAGATCAAGTTGTCCCAAGGTCCATACAATCTCATGCCCTTATAATGATCTTTTGGTGTTGATAATCACATACTAAAATGAATTCACATTAAATTTTTTTTTTTATCTCTACATTGTTTACAAATTTAGTTATTAAATAAAAGAAATATTATTTCAATATTGTAAAATAACTAATAAAAATATTGTAAAAAAACTTTGAGACATAAGTATTTAATATTGTTAGAAATTATAAAATATCCAAAATAAATTAAATAAATATTGTATAAATTAATATAAGAGTTCAAAATATAATTATTCAATAATAATTTAAATTTTAGTAAAACAAAAATAATTATAATTTGAGCTACTTCTAATAGCTTTTATTTATTAGTCTAATTTCACATAATAGATATAAGTAATTAAAATAATTTCAAATTTTAATCTAAATTAAAAACTAAAATAGAGTGAATAAAATTGTAACCTTAATGTAAATATATAAAATCTAAATGTTAATAAAAATAATAATTTAAAATTAATAATAAATAACAGTAATCATAATATATAATAAGCTTATTAAATTAATAACTAATTAAATAAAAATAGTAATATTTTTTTAGTTTATTAGAATTTAAATATAAATAAAATGTATCTAAAGTACAATTAATATCAAACCATATTAACATTAATATCAAACCATATTAACATTAATATAAGCTCACGATCACTACTAATAAATCAAGGGCGCGTTGTTGCAAAGTTCCTACCAAATTCCGGCAAGATGGTTTTGTTCTTTGATCTGTAGATAAATTGAGAGCAGCATTGGTCCAATTGAATTATAGTCAAGCGTGGAACCATTTATTTTTAAACTATTTATTTTGTACAAGGGATACCCTTAAGAAAGGTGTGGATATTTATATTTTTCCCATTTAAACATATTGATGTGTAAACTATGTTATAGACATGTGTATTTATGGTTTACAAAGATTCATGTCATATAGTTCACAAGTTGTACTAGAAATTTTAACCATCTCATTGAACAGTGAAATTTTTTCCTTAATTGATTTATCATCTTCTAGTAGTTGTGAGTATTTAACCCATTTTAAATGTATCCATAATGAGCTGACATGTGATTTGGCATGTCACAAGCCTCATGGGTGCCAACTTGATTCTTGCAATGAAATTTTTTCTAAAGACTATAAAATCACACTTTGGATGATGTTGAAAGGATATTGGTGAGTTAGACATTATGATATTCCCAAATGTATTAGATCCTATTGAAATTTTGGTTAAAATTATATGCTAATATGTTGAGGCATGTTTGTTACAAAAGTGTTTTCCTCTCGAAAGTGTGTGATGCTATTGTAGGAGCATGTGCCAATATAATCTTGAGAGTAGATAAGGTATTATCTCATAGTTATTGCAAATAATAAGGATTGAGACGAGCTATTATCAAGTCTCATACTTTAATCAATAACACAAATATCAATTTTGTAAAATGGTCAATGGTTCCTAGCTTACTCTATTATTGGAAATGGCTTTGCATCTTGATCCATTATTAGGGTTGGTGAATCAATTGCTTCTAAAAAGTAGTATTTTAAATATGTGTGTGGTCTTTAATAATAAGGACAAAGTATTGATTATGGTGACAACCAATGCAAAAGTATATTTTGACAAATACATTATCTACTGTAGCAGATGTTATGATCTTCATTAGAATTGAATGGGAAGCATATAGTTAAAGTTCATAACTACACCCAACCTCTTTTGAAAATTAGATATGCTCTCCTATGACCATTTCATACTTCATCCTAGAGTGAAATGTGAAGAATAGTATCTAGTTCAAACTATTTTCAAGTTTTCAAATTGTTTGCAAAAATCTTCAAACATGTATACCACGTTGTAATTTATTGCTCTCTACATATTTCTCTCTTGTGTTTTATATTAGATAGTAGGTCCATTGAAGATGTTAAAGTGATTCCACTAGAAAAGAACTATTATAAATATCTTATGATGAGAGATATCCTAAACTTTCATAATTTTTATACTCAAATTATATAAATACACAAATAAGTTATTAAAATTTCTCAAATATATTAAAGTAAATATTTTTTTAGTATTTAGTTGAAAGATTAATTCTAAAATTTGATATTTGATTAAAAAAATACTAATAATATATAGAATTCTTATATTTATAGTTTCAAATTTTATATTAATTATTATATTTGTAAAAAATCTTTATTACTACATACTATATTTTTTTTTTAAATCTTTTTTTTTTAATTTGAAAATAATTTTAATGACATTTTACATATTAAAATTAAAAATTATATAATTAAAAAATTATTTACACAAAATTAAAGTCTTCTACTTTTTCATTATTATATGGTTATGTTCAAAATAAACATGAATTATTTGAACAATAATTTCTTTGTAGAAAAAATTTCAATAAAAAGTAAATAAATTTATTATAAAGGGCGGGTGCAAAAAAGTTGGAGGGCCAAATTGTGGCCAATTTTTTTAAAAAAAATTGAAAGGCTATAACACGAGCACGTTATAACGTGAATGCGTTATAGCTTATTAAAACAAAAAAAAAAACCTTTTCATTCCATTTTCACTGTTGTATTTTCTTGCCTACAGCTAGCAAACCCTGCAGTTGTGTGCTCACATTTTGGAAGCATCAAAACTTGCAATTTCTTCATCAAATATTTTTAATTTCATCGCTAGGATTCTGCCACATCAACAGGGAGGTCAAATAAGTAAGCATTTATTTTTTTGTGAATTTATTGTTAAATAGGTAAATTTAGGTTGTTTTTTATGTTCATTTCTTTAATTTGTATGAGTTGATAATCAACCTCAAAATCCTTCTCCTCATCAACAAGCACATGAACAAAATCCTCAACATCCATAGGAACAAAATCATCAACAACCACAGCAAAAAAAATCTCCAATAATTCCTCAACATCGTCCAGGTACTTGATAAAATTTAATGGGGGAAATTGAAAACAACAAAAAACAGATTGAGGAGTTAAACGCGAGGTTGAACGATCTTGTAAGTTCAACTGTGGAAAGAAGCACACTTGTAAATTCACTTCAAGCCATGTTAATTAACACATGTAGATGCAATCAGCAATCAATTAAGTGGTTGGAAAAATAGGAGGCAGTCAGATTTTTTATGTAGATAAATTATCATATAAAGAAGTAAAAGATGAAAAAATTACAAAATATGATTTGTGCTCACTATTAACTGACCCACGCATAAATCAAACTCTTGACCTTAATACAAAGAGGTTTCCTATCCATTTGTTCCACCGCCAAGGGATTGGGAACTATTTTTGGGATAGGTAGTGGATGGTTTTTGACTATCCACCATGCAACAATAATGAGGTCCCCCAATATTTCTTGAGGAAACTCTACTGCGAGTTCATCCTCAACAAAATCCCCAACTATTTTTATATGAGGTACTTTCAGAGGAGAGGTGGAGGGTTGGCACAGGATAGACCAGGTGCATGTTAGGATCCTCGGTGACAAGGGAGACAAGCACTCACTAGGCTGGCTCATGAGCACATCGTTATCCCTTTTGTCATGAAGGAGAGTGTTGAGGTGGACACTTTGTAGTCTATCAACTCTTTGACCCAAAGTATCATCCAACATGGCAGTCCTATAGTACAACACCATCCAAGGGAGAGTTTGAGGGGTAGGCTTCCACCCCATTCTTGTCAGGTTTGCTGGTCGGCTTGTACATATGACCCCACAGACAATTAAGAGACTAGTGCACAGGATACGTTTACAGTTGTGGAGTTGGCGATGGAAGATGACATTTTGAAAGAGGCTTTCGACGTTGATACTTAGGTAAATGTCAGCATGTTCAATGAGTTTAATTTATTAACTTTTAGTTTTGAAATGCGTGTTTAACTAATTTAGTTTAATGATCAAGAAATAAAATTTCAAGGTCACAGTGTTGATACTGGATATACCGGCCCTCCACCTGTTTATTACTCCACTGCATCTACCCTTGAGGTATGTGACTAGTAAAAAATTATAAATATTACGTGTGAATATCATTGTTATATGAATGGTATTCTAATATATTATTTTGGATGTTGAATAGGCTAATATTGGAGGTTTCGTGGGAATACCTCCCAGTGCTAGTGGTTGTACAAACATTCACATAGGTAATGGAATAAAGAGTTTAACTAATAAATTGTACTTAATGTATTTGTGTAGTTTATATTTATATCGTTGATTACATTGCATTGCACATCTTTCAAACTTAAAGCATTAATTCACATTGCATAACTAATAACTAGATGTTGATAGATGACAAAATTTCAATTACAATATAGTTGTTTAGAAAGTCAACATAAGAAGTGATGCAATTACTTCACATAGCATAAGCAATAACTAGGAGCAACTGCCAATTGCATTTGCTTGTCATGGCATTCCATGAGACCACTTTTTATTGAGGCATTTTTTCAAACAGTGCATTGCCTTGTCTATGCTATGGATGCTTGGAAAAAATCTATGAAAGAATAATAGTAAGCAGTAGCATAGACAAGGAAATGAGTTTTTTGAAAAAATGCCTCAAAGAAATGTGGTCTCATGGTGATGTCCATCGTTCCATGAGACCCAATTTCTTTAAGGCATTTTTTCAAACAGCTCACCGCCTTTTCTATGCTACCACATTTTCCATACATGTCTACCAAATCATTTTATCAAATAATTCACTTGTTGCTATGTCTAAAAGCCTAAAAAAGGTGTTTTCCAAAAAACTATGTGGATGCTTGGAAAATTTTTATCAAAGCATAATAGTAAGCAATAGCATAGACAAGGCAGTGAGTAGTTTGAAAAAATGCCTCGAAGAAATCTGGTCTCATGGTGATGGAATGGCATTCCATCACCATGAGACCACATTTCTTTGAGCCATTTTTTCAAACTACTCATTGCCTTAAAAATTTAGAAACCAAGCCTTTAGCCAAAATTCCCCTCCAAATTCTTTTCAAGGTCCTCATCCTCAATTTACCAATCCATAGAACCTTCCACCTCTTATTCCACTTGTTCATATCCCCACCCCTCCCTCTTCATGTCATGATCGCCCGCCATCTCATAACCAAGACCACACTATACCATCCACCTCATCCCAGCATAATACCATAGAGAAGGCAATGAACTATTTGAAAAAATTCCTCAAAGAAATATGGTCTCATGGTGATGGAATTCCATGACACATTTGTTTGTCATGGCATTCCATCACCATGAGACCACATTTCTTTGAGGCATTTTTTCAAATAGTTCACTACCTTCTCTATGCTATCACATTTTTTTTACATGTCTACCAAATCATTTTATCAAATGGTTCACTACCCTGCTGCTATGGATAAAATTCTAAAATAGGTGCTTTCGAACAAGCTATGGATAGGGAAAATAGTAAGCATTGTAACGCCCCGCCACGCAACCCTAGAGGAAGTTGCAATTAACTACTCAAACGGACTAATTTTTTTTTGTTTAAGTATAATTAACATGCAAGTTCACTACCCATTGCAAACAACCCCTAAGGTTACGAGACTAAGTTTTCTTTAAGACCCAAACAAAAAACATGAATTGAAACCATAACATTCATTTACTTAATAAATTAGAAATACATACATTCCATACATGATAAATTACAGCATAAAAGTAAGAGATACCATAGACTACATATAATAATAATTAAACAATAAGATTACAACTCTCATTCCCCGAATGAGGTAAATCCAATAAGCATGATTACAAATTACAACTTTCCACCTCGATAACAAAGCCATCACCGCTGTCCACATTGAGAACATTGAACCCCTCTCTACGGTGCATATCTCCCCAGCCGAATCCAAGAGTCCTCCTCGGAAGTCTAATATTGACAATGTGGGGAATGCCAAAACCAAATTTTCCACCAAAAAGCTTAAGGGTGGGTTGGGAAAGGCCCATGCCAGTGTGGCGGAAGGGCTCTGTGAGCTAAAAGCCACTTAGGCTGACACGGTTGTTAATGTCACCATGTCAAAAAAAGGTAAGGAGAAATGCATGCAGGCTGCGATTGTTAAAGATGGCAATGGTAAGAATGCAGTTAGGAAAGATTCCAGAGGGGATACGGTTGTGGGGAACATGAAGATGACTGGAGGGGAAAGTGTTAGGAGGAGATCTAGGAGGCTAGCCAAGAATAGCAAGAAGAGGTTAATTATTGAGGATTCAGAGGAGGAGCAGTCAGACAGCAAGGGTTACAAGGAAGAAGAGCCTAAAGATGTGGAAGAAGATATTGTGGAGAGGCCCTAGCTTACTCCGGTGGACAGCAAGCTTCCTTTTGATGGCTCTGGCTCACACTCTCCATAGCCGCTGGTGGATGATCCTGGTGAGGTTCAGGGTGCTATGGATGTTGGGGTGGATTCGAGCAAGGTGGCAAAGAGATTGGACACTCTGGACAAAAGATTTTGGGGGCTAACCCGCTTCACCATGAAATTGGGTCACTTTGTTACGAGCACTCTGTGTAATGCCATAAAAGAGGAACTAGAGGGGAACAATAGCCAGGAAAACAAAGAGTGGGTGGGAGACGAGGTGGTGGACCTCCTGATTAAAAATTGGGACGATGCCAGTTAGTTGCTCCTGGTGCCTGTCTATCGATTGTTTCTCGGTTGTTGTTGTGTTGCCTCTGGGTTGTCTTTGTTTTTTCCTGTTTATGTTAGTTGTTTAAGTCTTGTCCTTTTTTGGCCCTAGTGGCTCATTGTGTGGGGTACAATGCCCTATAAATGATGTTTAACTTTTCAAAAACAAATGAGGGGTAATAAATTACAAGATCAACTGAAATGAATGAAGCATGAAAATAAATTGGATCCCGCGAGCTCTCCAACTGGAAATCTCGTCAACATGAACAAGAAGAAAGTCCAAGGGAGTAAGGTGCACGTTCCACCCAACCAAGTGGTACCCAAAGGCCCACCCCCTGTGCTAGGAGATAGTAACAAGAATTCCTAACCAAGATCAACTACCTCTAGACACAAGCTAGAACATAACTGAACCAAACTGACACAACCAATCACATGTACAACACAAGTACAACTCTAACATGGTCACATTGCTGCCAGATATAAAATAGATCGAGTATGTTAAGAAAACCATACACATAATAATCAAATAACAACTGTTGTCCTAGACAGAGTGTTATTGCATAGCTCGACATGGGATATCCTCTGGGAATCTTCATAGGCTCCGACCCCCACTATGGGTTATCCCGGTGGCCTCAACCGAATCCCAACCCCCATACTCACTCATGCAGAATCAAATACCTTTCGTAAAGACAAGATAGATGACCTTGCCATTCCAGGTCTTCCCACTCATCCCAAACCTAAATGAGAACTTGTGTTTATGAGTGAGGCATAATTATCTTGATTAGTGTGTAATATTACCCAATCTCCTAAATATATTATTTTAGTTATCACTTGATTAAACCACCTCCAAAGGTTATTCAGTTTACCTCTTTGGGCTCTGGCGCCTAACAGAAGCCACTCTTCTACTTGACAACACACAATCGAACCAAGTACCAAGGGAACCCAAGTGCATACAAAATAGATATTACAACCACTCCAACTCGAGGAGGAAACATAAAAAAGAAACTAACTCCAACACTGGAGGTAACAAACATAACAAGGCCACTCCTTACAAGGAGTCACAAATCACATAATCCACTCCTAATCGAAGGAGGCACAAAACATCCTCGTTCGTGGAAACCGGGTAATTAACTGATAACGCACCATGCACTACCCAAGAAATTCACAATAGGTTGACAAACATAATACGACAACCCACATAACTGAAAACCCCATTTGGAAGCCTTAACAACCCTTCTGACCAATTTCCCCCAAAGCGAAAATGGAAACTGTTTACAATTAAAACGAGCAATTAAACAGGAATTAAATCTACTTTAGATTTCCTAAATCAACTTCCTATATTATCATTCAATAATTTATTGCTTTAATAAAACTGAATTAAGTAATGTCTCTTTCAGACCAAAGATGAAATTTAAAACCAAATAGCTAATTCCCTATTTGCTTTAAAATAATATTAAATAAGTATTTACTTCTACAATTCAGAAAATATCATTTTAAATTAAATAACTGTTTGTCCTTGCAAACAAAATCATTTTAAAAGAAATCAATTAATTTCGCTATTAAACACATTACTTACAAATCTAATATTTTCCTTTTCAAATATATTATTTTTTTAAAATAAATCCATCAGTTTGACTATAATACATTAATTTAAAATTTCTCAATTGCAATTAAATCTTACCATCATTTAAATCATTATTTTAATATATATATATATATATATACATACATTAATATAAAAATACTCATCTATATAAAATAATATAAATATATATATATATATTTAAATTATTTAATATATATATATATATATATTCATATATGTTAATATTTTATTATTACATAATATAATATTAAATATTAATATATATTTTATTACCATTAATATATATTAAATATTAATATATATTTTATTACCATTAATATATATTAATATTTAATATTATAAAAATATAATAATTAAATATTAAATATATTTATTATTTATTTTTATTTTCGTTATTATTTATTTTAATTTTTTAAACTGAGCTAAAAAAACAAATCGCACAATGATCTAGGGCCACATGCCACATATGGGTCAGTCGGTTGTTTCGGGCCGCACGCCTCCCGCATGGGTCGGTTGGCTGTGTTTACACACAGTCAACACCCATTAATGGGGGCGACTGTGTGTAAACATAGTCGTCCCTGTGTGGGCGGCGACGGCGCAAGGGAAGGGGGGCGCGTTGGGCGCGGCTCCCCCCACTCACCTCCCATGGGGGCGTGGTGGGGGTGAGCCCCCAGTGACCCTCCCCCAAAACCCTATGTTTAAAAAAAAATCATTTAATAAAAAATAAAATAAAACCTATAGTTTTTAAATCGTGATTTGGCGAGGGGTTTATAAAAAAAATCCAAAAAATTAACAGTTGACCCTCCAATAATTAAATAATACATAATATATATATATATATATATATATATATAGACGGAATTTGCATAACTAATTGAGAAAATCATACTTAAAATGACCATTTTCAGTCAAGAACACCATTTTTTCTTTGAGAAAATCCAAATAGAAACTGAGGTTTTTTGCAAATTAAATAAAGATTCAACCTAGGTTTATTTTTTGCAACTCAAACAGAGATTAAAAATACTTTTCAAACAGCAATTAAAATTTTGTGAATCTTTGAGAAATGAAAAGTAATTTAATAAAAGAAAATCTAGTTCTTCCAAAAAGCTTGACAGATTGTCAATGGTGCTTTGAATTCTGTTTTTGATTCTAGCTCCTCCAAGAAATCCAACTTGCTTCTCCAAATCCAAAACCAAACCAGAAAATCCTTCCTCTATTTTTTCAAATTTTCATCCTCCCCAAACTTCATCCAAAAATCCCAATAATAGGAAAAAAAGAAAAATATCTATGCAACCACCCTCATAAATTTTCCAAAATAGAAAACAGAAAAATATCTCCAATTTTCAATTTGCATTTTCAAATTTTCAAAAAAGAAATTTAAAACCTTTTTCAAATTTTTCAACTTAATCTTTTCAATTTTCAAATTTCAACCAAAATATCAATTAATTCTAAAATGAAAAACTTAATTTATTTCAACTCAATTAATTCAATTAATCAATAATTCACTTCAACACAATTAATTTAATTAATCAATAAAATAAATCTAATCCAAGATTAAAATATTTTATTAATTAAATTAAATAACATTTCTAACATAAAACCAGATAAAGTTAATCAACAATTTAACTACAAAAACATATATTTACCTTTATAACAGGCAATTAAATAATCAAGGCAAATTGAACAATATTAAAGCAACTTAACCTAACTAAAAACCCGACGACACACTATGACCAAGGTGATGACTTGGCATGGAAAACCTAGCTACTATCTCCCAATCGAATATCGTGGGCCAATGGACACACTCAAACCTATGAAACTAGGGGAGTCGATGTCCTGTACCTGTCAACCTGCGAACAAAGAGTATATCCTCATGCATATATATATCAAAATTAAAACACACCATGAAGAGGGAAATCACGGAATCGCAGGGCGCTCGCAAGCGAGTGGTGTAATCCCGTCCCCTTCACCAATACAATGTTACTAACTGACAAATCTAACATCAATAATATAATCAAAAGCATAAAGCATCATTAATTCAAATATCTACAAAGCATGTCATAATGATAACATCAAGATCAAATACCATCACAAATATTTGCATCACTTTACAAATAGTGATCAAATAGTAATCGAGTACCATAGTCAAGGTACTAACAAAAAACACAACAGAGCGAAATGGAGGAGTAGTACAAGCATTATAGTAAGAAATATATAATTCAATAAGTACTCAAAATTTTGTTCATTATCTCATACATTATAAGCCATGGCATGCATCACTATTGTAGTTTTCGTGATTGAATAATTAGTTGTTTTATTTTTAGATGTTGCAAGCGAAAAAATCTCCAGATGTTCATAAGAAAATGGAGCTTGGTGTTTCTTCTACTATAGACTCCTCGATGCCTCTCATGGGGGTATGAAGCAGATTACTAAATTTCAATTTACATTCATTGTTATAGTTGTTAGTGTAGACACCTAAATTTGGACACTTCATTTGTCCAAATTTACCCCTTTTTGGTCTAAATATCCCCTTATCCACATTAATTAAGTAATATCAGTATTATTTAATTTTAATACCTTTAAAGTTCTTCTAATCCCTAAAGTATCTAGTTAAATAATTAAATACTTTACCCCTTTAATTCCCCTCTCATCAAATGAATTAAATAAATATGACATTTATTTAATTCTTCACATGTCACATCACTTTCACTCAATCCTAACCCACCTCCTAATCTCTTCATTAGGGATGTGCACATACCTAATCCTTGATTAAGATGTGTCACATCCTCCAACTTTTGCAAGTTGGCTTCTAATCCTCCTTAACCACTAATCATCTTTTAATCACTTATCAATTAAGCTTAATCAGTACCTTGGTCAACTCTCTCATCCCCCAAGAAATTTTTAATTCATTTTTATTCATCCAAGGCTCCTCTCTTCCCCATGTGAAATTTTAATTCACTTTTATTCCTCCAAGGAATCTTCTCTTCCCCATGCAAAATTCTAGAACCTTTGACTTGTCACATCACATGTGCTAAAGTCTTCTAAAATCTTTGACTTGTCACATCAAGTCACATGTGGGTAAGTACTTACCTTTTTAAGGACCTTGTTTTAACCAAGGTACTTTCCACCTCTCCTTTGAACCTTGTCTTATCCACAAGATTCCCCAATCATGTGAACACTTTTATTCACCCAAGATTCTCCTCTTCCCTATGTGATCATTGAGAGGTCACCTCACCCATTTTCCAAGGTACTTGTCCTTCCTCCACATCATGTACCTTTCTTCCACCTCACTTCCACATCATCTCATCCTAAGCCATCTCACATTCCACATGTCAAGATGTGAGGGCTTGTGAGTCCTCAACTCACCATAGCCCTCCATCTTAGCCTTGTTGGTTTAATCTCAACCATTGAATTCTTTGGAGAATTCAAATCCCTCTATAAATACCCCTATTTTCTCTCATTTAGGGACCTCATGCATTTGATACCAAAATCTTGTCATTTTGTCATTTAGGACACTTAGCCATTTGCACCCTTATGCTACCAATTTGATTGCTCAACTTGCAAGCATTTTCCCTCATCTAATCAAGTCATTTAGCTATTAGCATTTGCATTTTATCATATTGTTCATCTTGCATATAGCCATCTCCATATCCATCCAAGGAGCACACAAGCTTTCAAACATCAAGGGTCAACCAAGGGATTCAACAGCACAAAGGTATAATCATTTGCAATATTCATTTCATCTTTTTTCTTTGTGTTATCATTCCTTAGGCTAATCTTGAGGTGTACCTTTTTTTTTTCTTCCATTAGTGCATAATAGTTGTTTTGCATCTTTAGAATAGGATAGACATTCGAAGGGATCACATTTTTGGCACACTCGATGGGATAGAAGGGTAAATTTTCCCTTCTGTCACAGAGGGGAAAATCCACCCTTTTGTGAAGGGAAAATCTGCCCCTTTGAGAAGGGAAAATTTTCCCCTCTGTGAGGGCAAATCCGCCTCGAAAGGGCAAATTCACCCCTCTACAGCAAAAAGTTGGCAAATAGACAATAAACAGATCCAGCTTCCAAATCCGACTGGCAGAATCAATCCCATGATATTCTAATCAGAGATTTGTTCCCATCATCCGAATTTGAGTCCATATCTATCATCAAATCATCCATCCCAATCATCTAGACTTTGTTTTGAGGGTTTTGATTTTTATGCAGAAACTTTCGAAGGTCATAACTTTTGAGTCAGATGTGGGTTTTGGCTGAAATTTTATGAGTGGTTGCGTTATGAGGTGGCATGTGGATTGTCGTAAATGTTGAAGTGGTTTGGACCCCGTTTTGACACATTTTTGGGGCCTCAAAATTTCATCTTGACCCTCAAAATCACAATTTAGTGTTTTTTTTCCAATTTTTGATAAATTGTTTTCGTTAATAACTCGGAATGCATGTCCCAAATTTGGGATGTTAGTTGGCAATTCATCTTATCTTAGTATTGGGTATTGTTTAGGAAAAAATTGGACTCTCAAAGGTATGCCTATGAAGTTTCCTAAAATGGCAAAATTTGTTATTTTTGAAAACTGCCAAATCTGGCAAAAATATGATTGTCAACACCTTATGTCCTCTAGTTAAAACCCCTGAACTTGGTTTCGAATCAATCCTATCATATCCTTTGATCCAATCCTAATTTGAGCCTTAATCCAATCCTAATCTGAGCTTTAATCTCCTCATCCTAATCTAAGCTTTAATCCAATCTCGATTTGAGCTTGACCTCAATCCCAACTTGAGCTTTAGTCCACCTACGTCTTCTTCCAATACATCTTATTTATCATTCCATTGTCTGGTCCCCTCCATCTTCTCAATCCGTATCCATTTTCTATCCATCATGAATCCTTATGCCCCTCTCGCATGACCAATAATAGTAGTCAAGGGAAATCCTAATTACGTCGACGACGATAATGAAAGTCTTGTTGGTCACGAAGAGTGTTATCTAGATCCCCTTGATGCTATCATTGCTAGAAATCTCTCTCCAATCACCCCCCAAAATCCAACACTCACACATTCCTATCACAATCCCCCATCCCAATATTCCTCTTATCTTAATCCACCATCTCAATCTCCTTATCCTAATCCATCATCCCTATCCTTCTATGCCAACTCACCATACATGTCTTCCTATGGTGGTCCACCACCTCAATCTTCCTATTCTTATCCAACATCCACACCTTCCTATCACAATCCCCCATCCCAATATCCTTACATTAATTCCACATGTCCCCATCCTAATCTATCATCCACGTCTTCCTACTATTATCCTTCACCCCAATCTTCTCATCCTAATCTACCATCCACATTTCCGTACATTCCTCCATCATCCCAATCTTCCAATCCCAATCCCTCATCCACATCTTCCTACTATTACCCACCATCCCAACCTAATCCAACATCTGCATCCTCCTATCTTAATTCATCATCTACATACTCTTATGTCTCTCCCCCCTTCACCGCATTATATGTTAATCCTCTCTCTAAACATAAACCACCTAGTCCTCCATCTAGTCCCATCCACTCATCTAATCATAATCCTCCGTCTCCTCCTAGTTCTACATATAATCCTAATCCACCATCCATTTCCATCCCCTCACCTAACCCTAATCCTCCATCTCCTCCTAGTTCTACATCTAATCCTAATCCATCGATCCCTAATCCTCCATCCATTCACATTCCCATGTCTAATCCTAATCCACCAATCCCTAATCCTAGCCCTCCATCCATTCCCACCACCCCACCTAATCCTACACCCCTTTCACATGTCATCCAAGGACTCATGACAGAAGAGACACCATGCCCTCCCACTCTATCATGTACAGTCACTAGTGATGAGGCCCTCCTCCATCCTACACCTCACTCCCATTTCCATTCCTGACACCTTCCAAATGGTTGAGCCCATCAAACCCATCGAATCCATTGAATCCCCATCCACCCAATCCATTGGAGACATCCAATCCACTCCTCCTAGTCCTAATATTACTAGATTTCAATCCCATTACCTTCATGAATCCTCTATCCTTCCATCTCCCCCACCTAAGGAGTCCCTCCAACAATCCTTGATCATCGTGCCTCCCACACATGCTGAGCCATGCCAAGGGCTTGATCCAAAGCACAAAAACCTCGATCCCTCCATCTCATCCACTCCATCCCAAGATCAAAGTCCCCCATCCATCCCATATCACAATTCCTTTCCTCACCTGAATCTTGATCTCATCATCCTATCTACCCCGTCTCAAGATCACACTAGCTCACCCACTCCATCCCATGATCCCCTTCTCACTCAAGATCCAATCACTCCCTCTCATGAGCCCTTATCACCCACTACCATAAATCTGGATCCTGCCATACCATCTAATCCCTCTCTCGATCCCTTATCACTCATTCCTCTTGATCAGGATGATGTTATCCCCTCCTCTCCATCGCATGATCCTCCATCGTTGCCTATCCTTGTCACCACAACACCACTTTTATATCACCTCGATAACATTATGCTCATCTATGGTGGTCTCCTTGAAAAATAAAAACAAAGTACATGCACCACCCATCCTCCTTTACCTAATAACGGATTGCATCATACTTCCAAAAGAATAAGCATCCTACCATAGATCACATGCTCCAGAACATGAACTATCACGGAAAAGGTTTAGGCCTTCATGAGCAAGGTACTTTAGATCCCATCCAAGTCAAAGAACATCCAGGCACACATGGTCTTGGATATATCTCCCAAGACTCACACTCCAAAGATGTTGGTACAACCTCCATAAATCTTAAACGATCCTCTTCTAAAGGCACCAGAGGTACTTCCCATCATTCTACCAAATCATTTTCTGCCATCCCCCTTCCTCCATCATATTACCTCAAAACAACTATTCATCTTCTTCCTTCATCCTCTAAGTCCATTTTGGGTCCTTATGTCCCTCCATCCACCGTTACTCATCCTACATCTCTCGCAACATCTATTTTGGGACCTTATATCCCAAAATCATCTCCTCCATCTCATCCTATTCATCCTTTCATCCATCCATCACCTATCCATAGTGCATAACATCAAAATCCTAACTTCATAACTCCTAATCAGGATCAACAAAGGCACCCCTCCATGCATGCTATCTTGCATCCTCCATCCACACATCCTCATCAAACGCCTACTTCTATCACTCCATCCACGTCCTCTCCACATCATCCATCTTCCCATACCCATCCCCTTTCTACTAAAAGCACTTTGGATGCCAAAGAAAAAATGTATAAATCCAAATTTCAACACGAATCTAAAGCTCCTCATGTCTCCTTCAAAAGACATGTTGAAGAAAAGAAAAATCAAGTCCAAAATCCAAATCAATCCAAACGGCCACAAAGGCCCACTAAAGAAAAAATCAAAACCATGTGGATTCCCAAGAGAAAAGAGGCCATGCCTTCAAATGAGAAAAATATAAAGACATCCAAAGTTTCTTATCCCAAAGTTGATCCTCCATCTCCTAAATCTGTTTTGGGTCCTTATGTCCCAAAATTCACTATCCCAACGCCTCCAGTATCACCACATTCTCCATCCATCAACCCTCCTCTCATTTCACATCAACCACATGTGCCAATGTTGGTCCTAAACACCTCCCCCTATCACACATCCACTCCATCATTCCATACATACACTTTCTAACACCCCATCCACTATCCCCCATATCTCCCCCATCCAATCCCTTTGATTTATCCTCTTGCATAATCCATCTCTCCTGATAAGGTTGTACCAACATCCAATGACCACTTTACACATAGGCTCTTATTACCTCATATGGAACTTGATGCTTGATTCCTTCATCCATCCACTTTATCATATGTCTTCTGAATCCATATCCTCCTCCATCTCCCTCTGTATTTCTGTCTGAAAAGTCCCCACAATCAGAAAAATCCAAAAAATTAAAATCAAAAAAGAGACAAAACAAAGAAAAAAGAAAATAGTAAAGAGAAAATCATTCATCCAATGGTGAAAACTTGGCAAACAAGCGCCTTGGATAAGTATCATGATGAAAACCTGGCAAACAGGCGTCATGCATAAATCCCCCATCTAGTCTACTTCCACGATTGGGGGAAACATCCACCTACGCATTCCTTTCCTCCATCTCCTACATCTACCTATCTTTTGCATCCTATCCAGCCTATCCCATTTATCCCAGTCCCTTCATCTTCCTTTTGATCTTGATAAAGACAGGGGCAAACCTATATACATGCTTTGGACACCTCTTGGCATATATTCCCCCATCCATACACTATCATATTCCTTATCCGCCTCTATATATCTTCCATTGTCCATGCACCCTATCCACCTCTATATATCTTCCATTGTCCATGCACCCTATCCACCTCTATCTATCTTCCATCACCCATATCCCTTCCACCCATCATGTTATCCCTCTTGCCTCGTCATGCATGACACATCTAGAGTGGGGGCATCTCCTTATTTGCGATAGAGTCCTTGGAGATATCATCCATCCATCCCTCTAGGTAATCCTCTCCATTTCCCCATCCATCTATCTAAACATCTCGTCCATCTCCCTATCCTTATCATCTTGCCAACTCCTTATCCCTCTGTCCATCCATCCTAGCTTCTTTCTATCTCCCCATCTTTACATCTATTTTCCTTCCATCTCCTAATGATCTATCCATCATCTATCTACCTATCCTAGCATCTTTCTATCTCCCCATCTTTATCCATCCATCCATTTACATCTATTTTCCTTCCATCTCCTAATGATCTATCCATAATCTATCCACCTATCCTAGCATCTTTCTATCTTTCCATCTTTATCCATCCATCCCTTTACTTCTATTTTCCTCCTATCTCATAATCCCTTGTCACTGATATCTAGCTATAGGCTACCCCCATACAATACAATGCCCTACTACCTCCCTCCCATCATTCCTATCTATTTCCCACATCTTTCTCATATCTTCATCGCTCATCTATCCATCATCTCACCTTCCCAATTCATATTCTAATGATCTGAATAATTATCCCATCCCTGAGCTTCACATAGTACATATCTTACACATATCAACCATCCAATCCAACAGGTCTTTCTTATCTCATCATATCGCCTCCATCCTTTTATCCATTTATCGTGGTCATCTCATCATCCCTTATCCATTGTCTATCGTTGGTCTTGTTCTGAACTACATTTCCCCTACGCTTTCATGTAGGCAAGGTTGATCATTTGATCTACCCTTGGGGCTCTATCTTTTGTCTGTATTATCATTCTCCATCATTTGTCTTTGGCCTTATATCGAACTATGTTGCCCCTACACTTTCACGTAGGCAAGGTTAAATCATTTTGTCTGCCCCTAGGGTATTTGTCCAATCTACATCCTCCATCATGATTTCCATTATCCTCTTTCTAATTTTATCCATGGTCTTTTATCAAACTACGAGGGCTCTATGCTTTCACATAGGCAAGGTTGATCTTTGATCAACCCTCGAGCCCCTAGGTCTTTAGGGTGTGTCGGTCTTGTGTCCCCTAGGTCGTTAGGGTGTTTTGATCATGTCATCCTACCGTCTTGTCATGTCATCAAATATGTCCCTATCCTAGTTGGTGCTTACAAATAAAGGTCATTCGTATCATGAGATCCAATCAGTTTTTGGTATCCTGCATCATGTCAATCAACCCATCTATCCTCCATCTTTTGTCTCAACAGGATGTATCCTTCCTAACAGACCACATCAACCCCATCCATCCTTGTGATCTTGTGGTAAAGGATGTTTGAATTTCATCATGATATTTTGATGCTTTTGGCTTTTGTTTATCATTTGAGCTCCCTCTCATCACTTGTCATGGTCGCCTTGATCCATCATATCATGGTGTGCTTTGACTAGTAAACATAGGGGTGTATCTTGATCTTTTCTTTGTTGTTGTCTTATCGGTTGTCCCGCGTAGTACCTACCAAGACTCCTACGGTCTTGTGTTATGCTGGGGCATCCTTTTATGCTTGTGGTTATTCCAATACATGGCCTGACCAAGGTCTTCATGAATTTGGGGTGTTGGAATAGCCTTCTTGTCTGTTGTGTTTATTTTATGCATTGGGCACTAATTTGCCTTGGTTCTTCATACCCTGGCACTTGGTGTCTTATGCTATAGCAAAAATCAGTGCTCTGAAGATGGAAAATCACATTAAGATTGCATTTCATTTTCCATTCCATCATCGTGCATGTAACCCCCATCCTCATTCATTCAATCTCACACAAATCATCTAATCACATCCTTGGTCTTGTTCCCAGCCTTGATCCAATCATTACCGTCGTCATTAACATCGAGATGTATCCTTCCCTATTCTTTGGTGTTGTTTCGGGATGTATCCTTTCCTCATCAACAACCCTTTTATCGGGATGTATTCTTCCCTATCCCCATGTTGTTTTAGGAGGTATCCTTCCCTCATCAACAACACTTTCATCATCATAATCATTGGGATGTATCCTTCCCTCTTCTCGTGTTGTTTTGGGATGTATTTTCCCTCATCAACATCACTCCATCAACCATCTACCCAACCTGGCTTGTAGCTTGACTGGGGCAACATCATATTTGTCCTAGAATCCATTTGTGCTCACCTTTATCTCCCATCGCTTATCATCCTTTCTTATCCATCACTTTACATCATCATCCTCATATCCCCTTTTCTCATCTCATCCATTTCAAGAGCACACCAGTGTTCTCTTGCACCTGCATGTCCTCTCAAGGGGGCATCCTCATCCCTAATCTTCATCTTCATTCCCATCATCTTCCTTCCCAATCATTTTGTTGATGACTGGGGCATCTTTTCCAATCTAACCATCTTCTTTCGGATTCTATGTTTTAATATTTTTTGAAGTGATGCTACTTCGTAACACCATCTCAAAGAGGGGAAAAATGTAGACATCTAAATTTGGACACTTCATTTGTCTAAATTTACCCCTTTTTTGTCTAAATATCCCCTTATCTACATTAATTAATTAATATCACTATTATTTAATTAATACCTCTAAATTTCTTCTAATCCCTAAAGTATCTAGTTAAATAATTAAATACTTTACCCCTTTAATTCCCCTCTCATCAAATGAATTAAATAAATATGACATTTATTTAATTCTTCACATCCCACATCACTTTCACTCAATCCTAATCCACCTCCTAATCTCTTCATTAGGGATGTGCACATACCTAATCCTTGATTAGGATGTGTCACATCCTCCAACTTTTGCAAGTTGGCTTCTAATCCTCCTTAACCACTAATCATATTTTAATCACTGATCAGTTAAGCCTAATCAGTACCTTGATCAACTCTCCCCATCCCCCAAGGAATTTTTAATTCTTTTTTATTCATCCAAGGCTCCTCTCTTCCCCATGTGAATTTTTAATTCACTTTTATTCTTCCAAGGAATCTTCTCTTCCCCATGCAAAATTCTAGAACCTTTGACTTGTCACATCAAGTCACATGTGGGTAAGTACTTACCTTTTTAAGGACCTTGTTTTATCCAAGGTACTTTCCACCTCTCCTTTTGAACTTTGTCTTATCCACAAGATTCCTCAATCATGTGAATTTTTAATTCACTTTTATTCACCCAAGATTCTCCTCTTCCATATGTGATCATTGAGAGGTCATCTCACCCATTTTCCAAGGTACTTTTCCTTCCTCCACATCATATACTTTCCTTCCACCTCACTTCCACATCATCTCATCCTAAGTCATCTCACATTCCACATGTCAAGATGTGAGGGCTTGTGAGTCCTCAACTCACCATAGCCCTCCATCTTAGCCTTGTTGGTTTAATCTCAACCATTGAATTCTCTAGAGAATTCAAATCCCTCTATAAATACCCCTTATTTTCTCTCATTTAGGGACCTCATGCATTTGATACCAAAATCTTGCCATTTTGTCATTTAGGACACTTAGCCATTTGCACCCTTATGCTACCAATTTGATTGCTCAACTTGCAAGCATTTTCCCTCATCTAATCAATACATTTAGCTATTAGAATTTTCATTTTATCATATTGTTCATCTTGCATATAGCCATCTCCATAGCCATCCAAGGATCACAAAAGCTTTCAAACATCAAGGGCCAACCAAGGTATTCAAAGGCACAAAGGTATAATCATTTTCAATATTTATTTCATCTTTTTTCTTTGTGTTATCATTCCTTAAGCTAATCTTGAGGTGTAAATTTTGTGTTCTTCCATTAGTGCATAATAGTTGTTTTGCATCTTTAAAATAGGATAAACATTCAAAGGGATCACAATTAGTTAGTGAAAAATCAAACCATTATTGATTCGTAGTTTAATTTCTCTTTGGATGGTTTCTATAAGGCTTCATCATGCTATAGCATGGGCATGCAAATATTTCCCTCGAGGAGAGTGATCATCTAGAGGCGATAAGTGATTATTTTATTAAATATATCATTTTTTATAATGTAACTTATATATGAATGTCTTTACTTGTTATTGTAACAGGTAAGGCTTGATCAGGAAAAAAACCTTAGGAGGACCACAGGAGCACTCCTCAACCTCAGACTAAATGAGTGACAGACTTATCATCATCTAGTCAACCAACAAAGGGGAAGAGTTTGTTTCAAGAGCCTGGAGAGCAATGAATTTTGATTTTAGGGCCCTTTTTTGTATGCTTATATGGCATTTTTGGACATATTTTGTATTGCATATATTTGAAATTGTATGCCTATATGGCATTCTTGTAAGCCTATATGGTTATTTTGTATATATTTTATACTTATATCGACATATATTGATGTATGCCTACATGGCTATTTGATTAATACAAATATTTTTTTATCGATGGTGTCCATATTTGCATTATAAATTCACGGTTCAATAGATATAGTTACGTGTATTCAAGTGTATACTTTACAACTTATGTGTATACTTTGTGACTTATATGTATTCTAATGTATACTTTTCCACTTACATGTTTTCATGTGTATACCTAGTATCCATGCATATACTTTGTATTAATGTGATACTATGTATTCATGTGTATACTTCAAGGCTTACATGTATTTGAGTACTTGTGCTTCACTTATTCATGTGTATACTTATTAATTGGTTATCCCTAGAATTGCTCATTGTTGTCCTTCATGGTTTGTCTTGAATATTTATTGATTGATGCTAAACAACTTTATCATGGCCTTTTTTTGGAAAAAAAAATTGGGGTCTCCAAACTTTGGCTTGAAGGGGACTCCCTTAATATTATAAAGTGTCTTTTGTTAACGAGTTCCTCTTCTTGGTTGATTTCCCTTCTTATTAATGACTCGTTTTCTATCATTAATTCTTTTGATAAGATCAAAATTTATCATGTTTTTAGGGAAGCCAATTTGTTGGCTGATGGGGTGGCTAATGTGGGTGTGATTTCTTATAATAATTGGGATGACTTTGAAACCTTGCCTCTTAATCTTAATATTATCTCTAATAATAACCAAATGTCTTGTCATTAAGCTTGTGAAGTTTGGGGGATAGATCGTTTATTTTGTTTTGACTTGGTTCGTGCACGTCATGTTTTGGACCTGCTCTTCTCATAATTGCCTCCTTGTAATCCAGGTTATTATGGTTTGGCAGTGTAGTTGTGATGGTACTTTGTATGGAAGGCTTACATGCTTTGTGGGTCTCTATTGCATTCTTCTATGGTTTGTTTGTTTAATCCTTTCTATGCAGAAGGTTAAGGTGTGGGTGGAGTATTGTTCGTTGCATGCTACCATGGGTGGTGCTCATTGCAGAGTGGAGTCGAGCTCCTGTGAAGAGTTTTAGACTAATGAAATTGTGTGGGAGCACCTATAAAAGGGTGGGGTTTTCTCTTCTTTGCTCAAGATCCAAGGGTCACTGGTAGGATTTTGTGTTTCAGAGGTGTGGAATTTAACATCAATGAGGATTTTATTGTTGAGGTCACTGGTCTTCCCATCTCTAGATGGAAATTATACAGAGATAGAGGTGTGGCTAAGAAAGCCCTTGCTAATTTCTTTAAACATGATAAAAAGAAGAAGCTCAGATCAGTTGGTAGTGGTGGGTATTCCCGTAAATCTCAAGTCGTTATAGAGGGATATTGCTCTGGCTATCATGCATTTCTTCATATTGGAGGGGAGGTTTTTTGTGATTTATAGCTATCATTTTATGCTATTAAAACATTTTCAGCATAATGCTCTGGTTTCGTTCCCCTTTTATCTTCTATCGTCTATGGAGCATAGTATAAAGGATCATCGCAGGAACCTTAGGAAGGCCATTCTCCATGAAGGTCTTATGAATTTAATGGTTGAACACACTAAGATGAAGTTAATCCTGACTTTTCCTAAGCCTCGGGCCCGTAAGAAGGTTGGTAAATATTCTGGTTATGAGACTGGGGATTCGGCGGAGGAGTGGGAAGGAAATTTTGATGAGGATGATTCAGACTTTGAGGAGTTGTCGGAGGAAATTAGCGACTTTGTAGAGGGTTTTGAGGCTTTTGAATCGTGGTCGAAGGGTTATGAAGAATACATTGAGGTGAAAGATGCTAGTGTGACCTCTAGGAAGAAGTGTGTGAAGGGAAAGAAAAAGAGTCTCAAGAAAGAGAAGAAGTCAAGTAAGAAGAAGGTGGAGGTGTCGAATGTCATGGAGGAAGCTCCTGCTTCTAATATCAATCATACTCTGGATGCTAGTAAAGTGGGTGATTTTGAGTCCCTTGTTCAAAAGGATGGTCTGGATGGTGGTAAAGGCATATGTAGGTCTATGCAGCTGATGAAGGTTATTGTGTAGGGGTCTGAGGGTTTGAATTGTTCTAAGGAGGTTGACCCTATTTTGGATACCCGTGTCTCTCCTCTGAATTTTGAGCAAGTTATAGGGAGTGTTGTGAAGGCAGAGTAGCTGGAAATTTTGGTTGACTTAACGAACTTACCAGATAAGAGTTGTGTTAAGATTGATTTTATTGAGGTGGAGGACTCTCCTATGGAGGATGATATGAAGGATAAGGAGGAGGATCGGGAGGTCCCTATTGATAATTTGGGTTCTCAAGTGTTGCTTCTTGTTAATTGGGATGAGGTTAATATGAGTATATTTTGTAGGATGGTTGAGGATGGTACTTGTAACTTGTTGCCTCTTGTTAAATGGATCTTCTTAGAGGTTAAGGAGCTCAATGTGCAACTCAAAAATTGGTAGGATGTGTGTGTGGCTTTGGTGCATAGCAATCAAAAGGAATGGGTGATTAAAGGTAACGTTAAAACCATGAATGGTATGCTTGATAAACTAGTTGTGAATTCTGATTGTCTTGGTACTTCTCATGAGGAGAGGATTAATTTTTTGGAGGTGGTGGTTCAAAATACTTATGAAGAGAGATTTGTTAACATTGGGAACATAATTTCTAAGTTGTCTAAGGATCTAAAGACTATGGTTAATATCAGCAATAATTCTCTAAAGTCAATTGTTAAGGGCCTCTCATTTTTGAATGAGATGGCCTTGAAATGGACTAGTAATCCCTTGGAGTTGGGTGATATTGAGAAGGCTATGGAGGAGGTTTGTCCTAAGAACCTGATGGAAAAGAATGACGAGTTAGCTCCTATTGTGCAGAAGGTTATTGATGTTGGTATGTGCTTGAGGACGAGGAGTAAAACTAAGAAACGGGCTGCTATCTCATTTGAGGAGCTCAAGGATGTGATGGAAATGCATGAGGGGGTCATTGAGAATAATTTGGCCTCGACCAATGATCTAGAAAAAATGTTGTAGGTTCATTGTGTTATTTGCTCGAGTTGCTTTTTTGCAAATGTTTTGCTTCTGGGTTGCTGACGAGTTTCCTATTTAATTTTTGTTGTCAGCTTTTTGGTTTCTTTGTGTTGTGGGTTCTTATGGTTTTATATTTTTAGCAGAATTTTTCCTTGTAAAGGGTTTCGGGGTCCCTTAAAAACTTGCTTTTCAGTATCAAAAAGAACTTTATTATTTGATGCTAAATAACTTCAATATTTCCAAAAATGATTCACCAATGATTTATCATTTACTTATGTGCTAATTCAATATGGAATCCAAAGAAGAATTTAAAAGGGATAAAGCTAGGAGGAGAGGGAAGATAGATATTTATAGTGTAACCTATTATACCTTCTCTATACAAACCTCTAATGGCTCTTGTATGCTTTTTTATTCCGTTTTCTACTTTTCATATCCCATTTTCATAGGTGGATCACCACTTCTCTCAATTTTTCTCCTTCTCCTATTCTAGGTCCTCGCCTTCGCTTGTGGTATTCTAAAATAAGCTCTAGTTTATGGTGGGAACTTCCTAAGATTCAAAGGAGTCATTAGTTTTCCCCTTAGTTGCCTTGGGTGATTTTATTATTTCTTGGTTGGTTACAATGTATTTTATAGTTAATTTTGTGGAGATGGAACCTCTCATTCTTTGCAGGAGGACATTTTAGGTAGATTCCTCTTCAATAAGAACTAGAGTTAATTGTTTCTTTTGTTTTGTTTGAAATACTCATTGGAGTGGGGTCAAGATACTTTTAAATGAAATATATTGTTGAGTAGATGCATAGGTTGTGAATTTTTCTAGCACCAAATCTACTTATGTAATTAGCTACTTGTTTTGGAAACTTCAAGGTTTTGATTTCTACTCCTTTTTCATCACCGGATGTTATTATTGTTATTTCACTTACTTGGATTTGAGGCTTTTTTGGAGTGAAGGACGAGCTAGTATTGAAATGATCCTTATCATAGATATCATCCCATTTATTACCCAAGGAAAAGTGACTTGGTTTTTCCACCGTGTGTCCAACTTCTTGCCCATATTTTCACCAATTATTTATTCTATATTCATGCCAACTTAGCTTCTTCAAAGAATGCATTTTTTTAATTATAGGTGATATGCAAAAAATTTCTTCTAGAATGTTTGATATGATTGTGGAGGAGTAGGAATAGGGGTTGTAATATCTCATGTATCAACATATATGTATACCTCTTCTTTGGACTATTTTTAGCTTCTACTTATGGTCGAGGCTCTAGTGTGAACTTATTAACATCATTGTTCATGATTATCTTTAGTTAGGTCATAAGCCACCATGTGGGCTCATATTTCAATTGAACTATGATTAGGTTTAGCTATAAATATTTCAAAAAAAATCTAGAATCTTGAAAAAATTCCTCTTTACAACAACCATATTGTTGTAAGGGCACGGAGGATAATTAAAAAATGTCTTGGCCTTGCTAGACTTGAGGATGATCATGCAAGATTTTAAGAGTCATGTATCCTTCTCATTTGTGATTAGAGCCATAATAGGAATAAGAAAGTTACCTAAATACTAATATTAATAATAATCAATTCAATGTAAGTATGAGATCCACATAGTAATTGGATCATAACCCGTTCAAGAATGAAAAGGTTTAGGCTTTCCTCAACTATTTTCACACCCATATGTTTTACCTCTTTCATGCAATCATATGATTTTGGTGTGGAAAACTTAGACTTGTCAATTGTCATTTGAATCTTTCTATTCTCCTTTGTTTTGCATACCACCATAAGGGATCGATCTGATTGAACATAGCTCAGAGTGATTGTGCATGTTTGGGTATGAAAGAGGACCATGCCTAACATAAATGCACCCATACAGACGTGTTAGAATAGTCCATTTGGTAGTATGAGTTATAGAATGGAAGTTGCACCACTTTGCAACTTTACATTAATTGCATTTGATAACTTTTTCGTCAGCTAAAAATTCATCACCACAAGAAAATGCCTTCAAGATAGAAAAAAATGAGAGAGGTTATTGTAGAGGGGCCCAACACAATCTTGTAGCCTCATATGGAGAGTTTGTAAGCGTCAAGGTTTCTAAGTAATAGCCAGCCAAAGATTGTAGCCATTTTGAACTTTGGACTCTTAAGGGGATCGATCTGGTTGAATGTAGTTTTGAGTGATTGGGTGTGAAAAAGTACCATGCCTAGTACAAAATGTACCCATTTGGACATGTTGGAATAGTTTGTTTGGTCGTACAAGTTGCAAAATGAAAGTTGCACCACTTTACAACTTTACACGACTTGTATTTGACAACTTTTTCCTCAACTGAAAAGTCATCACCATGAGAAAATGACTCTGAGAGAAAAAAATTGAGAGAGTTTGTTATAGAGGGTCCCAACACAATCTTGTAGCCTCAAATCGAGAGTTTGTGAGCACCACATTTTCTGATTAATAGTCTGTCAAAGACTGCAGTCATTTTGCACTTCGGACTCTTCAGGGATCTAGCTGGTTGAACGTAGCTCGGAGTGATTGGGTGTGTTTGGGTGCAAAAGAGGACCATTCCTAATGTAAATTTTCCCATCCAGATGTGTTGGAACAGTTTGTTTGATCGTAAGAGTTGTAGAACAAAATTTTCCCCCCTTTGCAACTTTACATTGCTTGCATTTGACAACTTTTTCTTCAACTGAAAAGTCATCACCATAAGAAAATGCCTACAAGATAGCAAAAAATAAGAGATTTTATTGTAGAGGGGCCCAATTTTATCTTGTGGCCTCAGACAGTGAGTTTGTAAGCATTATGGTTTTCAAGTAATAGCCCATCAAAGATTGAATCCATTTTGCACTTTGGACTCTTAAAGGATCGAGTCAGTTGACTGTAGCTTAGAGTGATTCAGCGTGTTTGGGTGCAAAAGAGAACCATGCCTAGCATAAACATACCCATCTAGATGTGTTGGAATAGTCTATTTGGTCACATGAGTTGCAGAACAAAAGTTGCACCACTTTGCAACTTTACACTACTTGCATTAGACAACTTTTTCCTCAACTGAAAAGTCGTCACCACGGGAAAATTCCTCTGAGATAGAAAAAACCGAGAGAGGTTATTGTAGAGGGGACCAACATGATCTCATGGTATCAGATGAATATTTTTTAAGCATCACGATTTTTGAATAATAGCTCATCGAAAATTGCAACCATTTTGCCTTTAGACTCTTAAGGGATCGAGTCAGTTGAATGTAGCTCGGATTGATTCGACATGTTTGGGTGTGAAAGAGGACTATGCCTAGCATAAAATTACCCATCCATACATGTTGGAATGGTCCATTTTTTTGTACGAGTTACAAAACGAAAGTTGCACCACTTTGCATCTTTACACTGCTTGCATTTGACACTTTTTCCATCAAGTGAAAACTAGACACCATGGGAAAACGACTAAAAAATAACAAAAATTGAGAGAGATTATTGTAGAGAGGCCCTACATGATCCCAATGCCTCAGATGGAATGCCCGTAAGTGACACGATCTCAAAGTAATAGGTTGTTAAATATTGTTGTCCTTTTGCAATTTGGACTCTTAAGGGATTACACCACATGAATGTAGTTCGAACTGATTTGATATGTTTGGGTGTGAAAGAGGACTATGCCTAGTCTAAATGTACCCATATAGATGTGTTGGAACTATCAGTTTGATCATATGAGTTTTAGAATGAAAGTTGCACCCCTTTGCAACTTTGCACTGCATGCATGTGACACTTTTCCATCAAGTGAATATTACAGTTAGAGGAATATGAAAATATTTGATGATTCATCTGCAAGCTTAGATCTATATGTGGAAGAATGGAGGGAAGAAACAAATGGTTCTACAAATCAAAATGCTAAAGCCTAAGATCGTGACTAGAATAAGGGATGTTGAAGATCAAATGTCAGAACAAAGAACTAAAGATAATTGCATTATTTTTTCATCTCCTTCACTGGCTAGCTAGAATTCTTTGAAATATTTGCATGCCTCTAATGAAGGATGATCTATACAAATATTCCAAAATGAGAGGGGTAGTCCATACAAATATTTAAAGAGACAATAAGGTATTTGTAGATGAAATATTGTAAAGCAGATATTAGAAGGGAAATGAACTACAGACACAAGTATATGATAATCAAAATTGGAAGTGGTATTCATTTCTTTTTTATGTAATTATGCAGTTCAAAATTCTTCATCATTATAGATATGCTCATTTCTATTCTATTTGTTGTTACCAAATGCATTTCTACTACTTTTTCATCAGAACTATGTTTTTTGTTCCAAAATTTTAGTAAATATCATTACAAATGTTTGAGGGCAGCAATAAATCATTACTAGGGAACTAGATCCCAAACTCAATTAAAAATGTTTGAGGGCAGCCATGAATTTTTATTTGCAAGAAGATAGATTTTAGATCTAAAAGGTAAAGCCACAAAACATGGACAAGAAGGAATATGATAGGTGGGGCAGCAAGGAATATCATAGGTGGCAGCAAGGAACATGATAGGTGGTAGGGAGAATATATTAAAATCAAAATTATGATACTCTAACTATAGGACAACTATAGAAGTAGATCCTAGGTTCATACACTCTAACTATCAACTACAATACATTAACATCAAAATAAACATTGAAAACATAAAGATAGAAATAGGACAACAATTATTGTGATCAAGACACTTAATTCTTCAAAAAACTGACTCCAATGGAGTATCTTTAGTGTTTTGGATATTTTAAACTTCCCTTTCTTTCACCAACCCTTATTAAGTGAATGTGAAAGTGAATGGAAGTGAATGTGGTTTTATCTCGGTCATTGCATCTCAAGTGTGTGCAAAGGTATGAGGTAATTTTGGTATTTTTTAAAATATCTTAAGAGAATGGTCTATGACTCCATAACAAACCTTGATGGGTATCATAAAAGGGAGTAGCATGTGGTTGAGATTTAAACATATGGGAACCATTTTTGAAACCCTCGATCCCAACTAATCAACCATGTTAGGGTTTCTAGGTTTTCTTCTTCTATTCATATTTCAATCATCTCAATTGCTTCAAGGGTTTCATTAGAGGAAAATATCATGAGAAATCTATAGGGAATATTTTAAAAATACAATCTCTTAGAGATTGAGGACAACCACCTTTCACCAAAGATATGACAAATATGAAACAATAATGAAGAAGACAAATTACATAGGAGGTGGCAGGGATAAAAGAGTCACAATCATTTCAAAAAGAGATAGATCAAACCAAGATAAGGCATGATTTATGAAAATGCTCATCAATATATGATATCAATCTATTGGAAAATGGAAATATAGAGGAAGCAGATTCTGAGATTAAAGGGATAGATTAATGAATGAAAAAGAATAAACAGGCACTTGAGGACTCCCAAGAAACAAAGGTAAAATGTGAAGAGCCCACAGTCAAATGATGTTAAAGTCGTAGAAGAAGGGACTGCTCCTTCAGTTCTATGTCTTTCAAATGATCATGATCTTCATGTATAGTATAACAAGGAGGGGTAGCAATAACCCTTTATGACTATGAAAGCTTGAAGAGGGTAGCAAGACAACAAGGGAAAATATGGGAACACAGTTGATGGATAAGATGACAGTAAAAAGAACAACAATAGTGCCACAAAAATACCATCAATACAAATGGATGAAATGATTAGACACATACAAATGGAAATGAATACATAAGAAATCACATTTTTGAAGATAACAAAGCATGACAAAAATTCATACAATATTTCCTATCTATAATGTTTGCCGCTCTCCACTTCTTCAACATGATAGAATGGAAGAATAAGTAAATATCATAATAAAAAATTCAAGTTAAAGGAAATAAGAAGTAGAGTGTTGACATAATAAAAATGTACATGTAAAAGGCACATAGCTTGGTCAACACTAGAAGCAATTTGATACATCACCATGAAATTGGCAAGGTAGTGGGTTGTTTGAAAAAATGGGTCCAAGAAATGGGGTCTCATGGTGATACATCACCATGAGACCACATTTATTGGTGTATGCACTTAAAAATGGTTTGAGCATGAATTAATTAAATACTAGTTATTTAATTAATAAAAATCTTAATTCCTCTACTTATAAATAAATTGCAAAATTTATTTATATAGTTCATTTCTAAATATTTCTTCTTATCTAAAATCACTTCCTCTCAAATTAATTAAATGCACAAATAAACAAATTTGTCATTTAATTAGTTTTCCCTCTTTCATTTAAATTTGAATTTTTAAATTCAAATTGGTCTCCAGATTCATTTTCCTCTTAAATTGGTTAAATGCACAAATTTAATTAGTTTTTCATTTCGCTAATTTCCCATCTCCATTTAAATTGAATTTTTAATTCAATTTAGCACATTTCTACATATTTTCCTAACTACCTTCCACCTCGCCTGCCACCTCACCATGTGTCACATGAAATTGAATTTTATAAATTGAAAATTGTGGATTTTCCATCAACAAACTTGTAACCAATTTGAAACCTCCTAGACACATGGCTTCTTCTTTCTTTTGATTCCCTTCAACACTTGGCAAATTACTCTCAAGAAGGGAACCACCTCCATGATTCTCTCTAACTTCTTCGTGCTCAACCGTTGATGTCACAAGATCGTGATCTCAGCCATTCATCACTGCCACATCATTCCCAACTTGGAAAATTCTATAAATAGAACTCATTGCTATAGCTTTTCAACAAGTAGAATTTGATAAGTTTATGCTGAAGGAATTTCATTGAAGTTTGAAGGCATTTGAAGAGCATTGCAGTTGCATTTTAGTGTTTTTAGTTTGTTTTAATCATGGCATTTCAATTCTAGTGTTTAGTTTCTTGCATCTCTCATACAACATTGTCCTTATCTTTGCATCATTAGTCTAGCATCATATCAACAACAATTTTTATCACAGATCATTCAGCAATTTATTTTCAAAAATACAAAAATATAAGCATGTAGGCATTTTAGTTTGCATTGCAAAATAGCTACTCATTTCTTAGGTTTCCATTCCATACATTCATGTGCAACGCAAATTCTGAGAGCATGGATTAAGGAATCACCAAGAATAGAGGATGATGAGATGAATTCGAATGCAAGATTGTGATAGTTTGTTTTATTACTTTTCCTTCATTAGATATAATACATTTCATCGCTTGTGTGTTGTTTAGTTATTATTATTCACTGACACATTAAATTACACCACATTTATTGGTGGCTACCATGGGGCCGAGCCCCATATTTTAATCTGTTTTTTGTCAAGTTTTATTTTGTAGGTTCTGTCAAAAAATTTGAAATGATGCATATGAATTTTTCTTCAATGCATTTGGTTTTTGGTTCAATGCATTGAGTTGTTGCTTCGGCGCATCTGGCTATTCTTTTAGCACATCAGACTCTTGTTTCAACGCATCTGGTTGTTCTTTCAGTGCATTCAAATTTTGTTTCGATGCATTAGGGAGTTTTAAATTTTATTCTATCATTTTCCAGTTCAGCGCATTTAGTTTATCATTTAGCGCATTCAATCATTCTTTCAGTGCATTCAGTAGTTTAAGGCATTCGGTCTGAGTTTTAGCGCATTTGGTCTCTATAATGGCACATCTGGTTTTTACTGTAATTTTTCCAGATTCCCAAAACTAATCTATGTTTTTCAGATTTGCAGGAATCTTATACGCAGTCAGAGACTTTGCAGAAACAATTAAAAGAATGCTTTCAAAGAATTAAAAATTTGAAACTACTAATATTTGGTTGGAGGGATTTAATAGTACCTTTCTTTTTGGTTAAGATAGGAATCTAGCTTAATTAGAAGGAAGAATTTACACCATGTATGTTATGCTTGGAATGGTAGGCGAGTATGCTCTCCCCTTAACTAGGTGATCAGAAAGCTAGACCCGTTCATTTTTATTTGCATTTTTGAACCTTAGAGGGTCTGCCTCCTTGCTTCGAAAGGAGGGAATGACCCAACCAGGAACATGCTAAAGCCAAGCGACTTCCACCCGAGATATAAATGTGGGTACTTGAGGAAAGTTCAAGTATCACAAGGATTGTTCTGATAAGAAAGGCAGCAATGGTCTCTTGTCGCATGGATGATCCCCCATGAACGGAATGCCCGCACTAAAACCCTTTGTTGTAGTTTTCCAAAAATACCTTTTCTATTCTTTGGTGCAGCAATGATCGTTGCAAAGACATCCACATTCTTGCAGTTTTTAGTAGAGGTGAAAAACTTGCCATGGGAGATTCATGGGAGTTTGAAGCTTGGTTGGCTTGAGAAGTGAGTGCACTATAAGGGGGAGCCTGTGCGGCCAAGCTTCTAAATCACCTGTTAAGAATAAGTGTGGCTGGAGTAAAATCCACGTGGAACCCAAAAGAATATTGTCTTACACAACCTAGGATTGTACTTGTTTTATGTGTCTTCACTCATGTGTTTTTAATCAAAAATCAAGCAAACACTACACTCTGAAATATCCAACCATTGATTCAAAAGAAAATTCAACCAAACAACTCAAATTCATTGTCAAAAATCAGAAAAACATGTCAAGCTCTTAGAAACCAAAAAATATTTTCCAGTTCGACGCATCCAGTAACTACCCTAGCACATCCCTATTATATTTTAGCACATCTATTAACTGCTTCGGCTCATTCATAGCATATTCTAGCGCATTCATTTTATGTATCAGCGCATCCCGCTCATATCCCATCATATGCTCTTTTAGTGCATTTGTTGAACCCTACAGTGCATTCAAACCTTCCCATAGTGGATCCATACTTTGTTTTGGCGCATCCATACCTTTCTGCAGCGCATCTGAACCATTCCATAGTGCATATCAGATTCGGCACATTTGGACAATGTTTTAGCGCATTGGGTAACTTTTCAAACAGAAATCAAAATTTGACCTCATTTCTGGCAATTAACTCTTTATTCGAATATTCCCTCTCAAACATCATTTTTTTCCTATCCAAAATGTTATGTTGAGGGATTGGAAATCAAGTAATTTGTCAAGAAATCCCTTACCAAAAGAATCAAGAAACCAAAGAAGCGACTTGGCTATAAGAAACTTTTGAAAAGAAGACACTTCTTGTACCAAAGTAGGAAGGTCTTGCTTGATTATCAAACCTTCATCCATAGGTATCATGACTTTGATAGAGGTTATATTGATGATTTTTCTTTAGAGCCTTTATCTTCACAAGCTTATTATCAACAAAGAGCTCTTTCACAAAGTCATAATCATAGTCAACCCATTCATCATTCTTTCATTCCTCAACCAACAATCTTGTATTCTAATCATCCCAATCAATTTATACAATAAAGCTCAATCTTGTTGAAACCAACATTTTCAAGTGAAAATCCCTCATCTAAATTTTGACCAAACATCCAAAAGTTCCTTTTCATCACATCAATTTTTGATTTAGCAGTTATATTTCACCATCAGGATTTATCATCCTTCATCAGGATTCATCATCCTTTATCCCAAGATAAATCTTGCTTAATTAGATTTTAACCAATCCCTTTTGGCACTCCTAAACTTTGGTCAAATGTTTAGAAAATCATCATCACTTGTATGCCCGTCCAAACAAGATCCCAAAAGCTGAAACTTCAAGAAAAAGAAATTGAAACCCAAGATACCATGGTTGAACAAGAAGAAAACCCCTTTCATAATATCTGTTCAATTGAAACTGATGAGGTAAATGAATAATATGTCCAACAAGCCCAACAAGATCCAAATTTTCACAAATTCCTAGAAAAGGTCTTTGAAAAGGATGGGGAAAGATACCTTTTGATGTTTCCAAACAAAGGAGTCAAGTTACTCAATGATTTTGATGTTACAAAATTGAAAAGAACTCCTAAGAAAATAGAAACTGAGACACAAACTGAGTCAAGCAATGAAGTAAAAACCAATGATCCCATGGACATTTTGAAACAACAAATCCAAACTCTTCAACAACAAATGAAAAACATACAAACCAAGACTACTAAGAGATACTCCATACAAGATATATGTCCCTACCCATTCGATCAAAGCTTCAACATGATACCATTCCCCAAACATTGTGAATTTCCCAAATATGACAAGTATAATGGGAAAACTGATCCGATAGATCACGTAAGGGAATTCCGAACGATGAGTCTTTAATTTTCCCATTAGGATACATACTTGATGAGATTATTCCCACGTAGTTTGGGAGGGCAATGCATTCAGTGGTTCTCACAATTACCTTCAGGGATCAAATCTATTCAGGAATTGGTAAACAAGTTCATTACCCAATATTCATATAATATCCAACATGAGATCACGATGAAAGATATTTGTAATGTGAAACAAAAGAAAGGAGAATCATTCCTCATATTCTTACAAAGATGGAGAAGGTTATTTGTAAGGTATGCCCGACCCATACAGGAAAAAGAGAAGATAGAGGTGTTCATTGATAACTTGAATGTTGACATGAGCTATAGACTTGACTTACAATGCCCTCCAAATTTTGAGAAATTGATTGAAAATGGGATCAAGATTGAGGAGGCTTTGGTCAAACGAGGAATATTGAAAATCTATAACAAAAGAAATTCATCTAATTCCTCCAACAATGATAAACCAAAGTTTTGGCAAAAGTACAAAAATAATGATAATGATACCTCTGTTGAAATGCACAATGCCAAATCAGTTGAGAAATTATGTCTCAACTTCCAGCTTGAAGTCCTCGTTTTCATGCCTTGGTGGTTTTGTGTTGTGTGCAAAGTTCTGGCAGAGGCGGAACCGAGATGGAACTCGGCATTGTTCTGTTTGCCTAAGTTTCGAGTTTCGGTTCTCGTTCCTGCTCCGACTCCGCTTCCTACCGTTTGTTTCTTCTCACTTCGTTTCGTAGGTTCTGGCGGAGGCGGAACCAGTTTTGGAAGTTGGCAATGTCCATTTGCCAGGTTCCTGTTTCAGTTTCTGTTCCGACTCCACGCCCGAATCTTGCTTTTACGATCTAGTTCCTCTGGATGTTTGGATTCTCCTTGGGGTGTTTTCCTCCGCCTTGTCCTGGTTCTGGATTGTTGTTTCTTGCAGTTGGCGGAGGCGGAACCGGAACCAAATTGGTTCCTGATCTTGGAATTTTGGTAAAGTCCTGTTTCTGTTCCTGTTCCATCCCTGGGTCCGACTCCGACTCCGGTCTTTTGTGTTCCCGTCTTGGTTTGACCCCGGGTTGACTTTACCCGGTCAGAACTATTTCCGATGAGTTCCCCTTTGCCGTGGGTGAATGCGAAACTGAATTGGTTCCTGAACCTGTAATTTCGATGGAGTCCTATTTCGACTCCTGTTCTGACTCCGACTCCGGCAGTGTTAGAAATGACTTGAAGTCTTGGTCGCACCCGATGTCTGTTTGACCGTTTTGGTTGCTCTGTCAGCTACGATTGCTGATGGGTCTTGGATGCGTGGTGCCTAGTTGAATAGTGATTGGACGGATACCAAGATAGTTATTGTGGCAGTTGCATTTGTCAACAAAGGGTGGCGAGCTCAACCGTTTTGAGTAATGGCTTTGAATGCAAAGTTGGCTTGTTGCAAGAAATCTATCAGATCCGACCAGTTGCGTGATTTGAGGATGGACTTCATTGCTCTTCTGAGTCGATTGCATATGGATGAGAGATGTGTTATTTCTCATAAGTTAGACAAGTCAAGAGTTGAGTCATAAGTTGCAGAGCAAGTTTGAAGTTGCGTGTTGAAGAACAGAAGGACATGAGTTCTTGAGGAGGGTTTTGAACTGTATGTTGTAAAAACATTGTAACGGTGAATCTAAAACTCTCTGGGTGATTGTGAGCTAAACAAAAAAGTCTGGTTATTGTATGTAATCGATTCATTACTGTAATACAATAGATTTGACTTTGTGTGGTGGGTTTTTTACCTGAAAGGGTTTTCCCACGTAAATACTGTGTCATCTTTGTTTGCTTATCTTTCTGGTTTCTCATTGCCATGGTTGTATGCATCTTTATAAGTGTTTGAAACTCTTAGTTTTTTGTTTTTGCTTCTCTCCCCTAAAGTAAAGGTGTTAAGGGAATGTATTCCGCACTGTTGGGTCAATAGATCCGCATTCTTTTCCCTTCAAAGTGGTATTAGAGCTTGGCCAGCTCATGTTATCCTTGTTAGGGCAAATTAGTTTTTTGCACTAATACTGTTTCAGTGGGAGACTTGCATTGTTAAACTTGTTTCTGTTGTGAGATGGCGAGTACATCTGGTAGAATAGATATTGAGAAGTTTAATGGCAGCAACTTTGAGTTATGGAAACTCAAGATAGAAGACTTGCTTGTGGATAGAGACCTTTGGATTGTAGTGTCTGGAACTAAGCCACAAACTACAACCCAAGAAGCTTGGGATCTTGCTGATAGAAAAGCAAGAGGATTGATAAGACTGAGTCTAGCCGATTCTGTGCTCCTAAATGTTCATGAGGAAACGTCTACAATTGCTTTATGGAAGAAACTTGGTGATATTTACCAAGGAAAGTCCTTGGTAAATAAGTTGTTCCTGAGAAAGAAGTTGTACTCCTTGAAGATGGATGAAGGTGCATCTGTTGCAGACCATCTGAACTCATTTAATATGAGTGTTACTTGGCTGACATCTATAGGTGTAAAGATTGAGGAGGAGGATCGTTGCATGCTCCTGTTGTGTTCATTACCTGATAGCTGGGATCATCTTGTGATGGCTATTGGAAGCACAACCATTGCTTTCAAGACTGATGATGTCGTTGCTTTGCTTCTATCTGAAGAAATGTGAAGGAAATCTTCTGAGATGGCCAAAGATGCTTTTTCTGTTCGAGGTACAACAAAGGAGAAAGGCAAGAAGAAAGACAACAAGTCGAAATCCAAGTCTAAAGGGAGATCAAAGTCTCCTAATAAAAAGTTCAAGGTAAAGTGTTGGAACTGTGGGCAACCGGGTCATATCAGGAGGGACTGCAAGGAGAAGAAGAAGAAGAATGCTTCTGACAACAAATCTTCTCAAAGTGATGCAGATGCCTTCATTGCAGCAGCCTTGACAACTCAGGCATCAGATGATGTTTGGTTAGTTGATTCAGGTGCCTCTTTTCACATGACATCCAATAGATATTAAAGTCTGAGAAATATGATGGTGGAAAGGTATACTTGGCAAGTGATTCAACACTGGAGATTGTTGGCAGAGGAAGGGTCAGAATTCAGTTTCCTGACAGGAGAGTCAAAGGAATTGGTCGTGTTCTTCACATCCCAGGTTTGGCTCAAAATCTTCTTTCTGTTAGTAAGTTAAATGATGTTGGTGTAGAAGTTTCTTTTTCTAGTAAGGGATGTAAAATGGCTAGAGGTGCAATGGTGTTAGCTAAGGGTGTTCGTACTGGCACTCTGTACAAGCTAGATGCACGACCTGTTCTTTGTAACAGTGCCTCTATAAAGTCATGTAATTCTGCACCTATAGAGAAAGATGAAGACTCTTCACTATCTGTAAATGCTTTGGAGGTAAAACTCCCAGTAGAGAAGACTATGTTATGGCATCATAGACTTGGTCACATAGGTGAGAAAGGTTTACAAACCTTCAAGAACAAAAACCTTGTAGAAGGGCTTGATGATTGTAACCTTGAGTTTGATTTCTGTGAACATTGTATCTATGGAAAGCAACACCGTGTTTCTTTCTCCTTCAGTCCTCACAAATCTTCTGGTATACTGGATTATGTTCATTCTGATGTGTTTGGTCCAGTTAATGTTCCTTCGTTATCGAAGTCTAGATATTATGTTTCTTTTATTGATGACTGTTTGAGAAGGGCATTTGTATACTTTCTTAAAAGTAAATCAGAAGTGTTCATTCGGTTTAAAGAGTTCAAATCTTTGGTAGAAAATCAGACTGGAAAGAAAATAAAGTGTTTAAGGACAAACAATGGAGGTGAGTTTTGTTCTATATATTTTGAAAGGTACTACACTGATCATGGAATTAAAAGGCATAAGACAACCCCCTACACTCCATAGCAAAATGGAGTTGCTGAAAGGTTGAATAGGATACTGATGGAAAAGGCAAGGTGTATGTTGAGTGGTGCTGGTCTAGGGTAGAATTTCTAGGCTGAGGCTATTGCTACAGCATGTTATTTGATTAATAGATCTTCTTGTTCAGTGCTTGTTGATAAGACACCTTTGGAAGCATGGTCAGGTAAGAAACCCTCATTAAGGCATGTTCGGGTATTTGGCTATGAGGCATATGTTCAGGTGCCAAATGCAAGGAGATCAAAGTTGGATAACAAGGCTGTGAAATGTATTCTCATCGGCTATGGAGTTGGTGTGAAAGGATACAAGCTTTGGAACCCTGTTACTGAGAAGGTTTTGTATAGCAGAAGCATGATATTTCATGAGCTGAAACCTCTAGTAAGTGATCAACAGCTTGAGACAAATTAGAGTGACAAGAAGAAGGATGCAGTTGAGATTCCCCAAACTCCAGAAAGGGAAGAGCTGCATGGTGTACCTGAGATTGAGGAGAGCTCAAGCAGCTTTGGAAGTTCTGATGATGAAGAACAACCTCAACCTCTAAGGAGATCTACATGAGAAAGAAGGCAACCAGAAAGGTATGGTTTCTCTATGTTAGATTCAAATTGTGCTTATGCCTTAATTACCAACACTGATGAGCCTAGGACTGTGAAAGAAGCAATTAGCATGGCTGATTCAAAGTCTTGGTTGGAAGCCATGAATGAGGAGATGGATTCCTTGAAAAAGAATGATACTTGGAAGTTGGTACCACTGCCTAAAGGGCGAAATCCTGTTGGCTGCAAGTGGATATTCAAAAGGAAGACAGGCCTTGATGGCAGTGTGAAGAAGTATAAGGCACGACTGGTTGCAAAGGGTTTTTCCCAAGTTGAGGGAATTGATTATGGAGAGATCTTTTCCCATGTAGCAAAGCTGACATCCATCAGATTTTTGTTGTCATTGGCAGCTGTGTATGACTATGAAATTGAGCAGATGGATGTGAAGACAACATTTCTCCATGGTGAGCTAGAAGAAGAAATCTACATGTCCCAACCTGAGTATTTTGTTGAAAGAGGTAAACAAAATCTAGTTTGCAAGTTAAATAAATCTCTCTATGGTCTAAAGCAATCTCCTAAAATGTGGTACCAGAAATTTGACACATTTGTGTTGTCAATTGGGTTTGTTAGATCAAAATTTGATCATTGCATTTATTATAAATGTGAGAATGATCATGTGCTTGTTATTACTCTGTATGTGGATGACATGTTATTCATTGGTAATAGCAAGGCAATGATTTCTGATATTAAAACTCAGTTGTCTGCTAAGTTCGAAATGAAAGATCTTGGAGTAGCAAGGTACATTCTTGGGATGGAGATAACCAGGGATAGAACAAGTAGAAAGCTTTGGCTCAGTCAGAGTAAGTATGTGAAAACCATTCTAGAGAGCTTCAGCATGACTGATTGTAAGCAGCTAGTTGTTCCAATCATGCAAGGATTGAAACTATCTGTTGAAGACTGTCCAAATTCTGCTACTGAGATGGAGGACATGACCAGTGTGCCTTATGCAAGTGCAGTAGGCAGTTTGACATATACTATGGTCTGCACAAGACCAGACATTGCCCAAGCAGTGGGAGTTCTAAGCCGGTTCATGAAAAATCCAGGTAGATCACATTGGGATGTTGTAAAAAGAGTGTTCAGATATTTGAAGGGTACTTCAGATTATGCTTTGTGTTACCATGGCAATATGGTTGCATCACAAAGGGCTCTTTGTATTCAGGGATATGTTGACTCTAATTGGGCAGGGGACATTGACAGCAGAAGATCCACCAGTGGATACACTTTCATGCTTAATGGTGGAGCAATCAGTTGGATGAGCAAGCGACAAGGTATAGTTGCTTTATCCATGACAAAGGCAGAGTACATGACAGCAACTCATGCTTGCAAGGAGGCAGTGTGGCTGAGGCATTTGTGTTCAGACATTGGATTTAATGCTGAGCAGATTTCAATCTGCTGTGATAGTCAAAGTGCCATTTGTTTGGAAAAGAATCCGATCTTCCATGCCAGGACCAAGCACATAGATGTGCAATATCATTTCATGAGGGATATGGTTGAAGATGGCAAGGTTAGTATGGATAAGGTTGACACCTTGAAGAATGTTGCAGATGCCTTGACAAAGCCGGTTAGCACAGACAAGTTCAGATGGTGCACAAAATCCATAGGCCTTGGGGCCTATGATAGACAGTAAGGTTTGATGTTTTGAGGAAGCTGGAAGTGTTCACCAAGTGGGAGATTGTTGAGAAATTATGTCTCAACTTCCAGCTTGAAGTCCTTGTTTTCATGCCTTGGTAGTTTTGTGTTGTGTGCAAAGTTCTGGCGAAGGCAGAATCGGGATGGAACTTGGCATCATTCTTTTTGCCTAAGTTTCAGGTTTCGGTTCTCGTTTCTACTCTGACTCTGCTTCCTACCATCTGTTTCTTCTCGCTTCATTTCGCAGGTTCTGGCGGAGGCGAAACCAGTTTTGGAAGTTGGCAATGTCCGTTTGCCAGGTTCCTATTTCAGTTTATGTTTCGACTCCGCACCCGACTCCTGCTTTTACGATCTAGTTCCTCTGGATGTTTGGATTCTCCTCCGGGTGTTTTCCTCCACCTTGTCCTGGTTCTAGATTGTTGTTTCTTGTAGTTGACGGAGGAAAAACCGGAACTGGATTGGTTCCTGATCTTGGACTTTCGGTAAAGTCCTGTTTCTATTCCTATTCCGTCCCCGGGTCCGACTCTGACTCCAGTCTTTTGTGTTCCTGTCTTGGTTTGACCCTGGGTTGACTTTACCTGATCAGAACTATTTCCGATGAGTTCCCCTTTGCCATGGGCAGATGCGAAACTGAATTGGTTCTTGAACCTGTAATTTCGGTGGAGTCTTGTTCCGACTCCGACTCTGGCAGTGTTAGAAATGACTTGAAGTCTTGGTCGCGCCTGATGTCTGTTTGACCGTTTTGGTTGCTCTGTCAGCTGCGATTGCTAATGGGTCTTGGACACGTGGCACCTGGTTGAATAGTGATTGGATGGATACCAAGATAGTTATTATGGCAGTTGCATTTGTCAACAAAGGGTGGTGAGCTCAACCGTTTTGAGTAATGGCTTTGAATGCAAAGTCAGCTCGTTGCAGGAAATCTGTCAGATCTGACCAGTTGCATGATTTGAGGATGGACTTCATTGCTCTTCTGAGTCGGTTACATATGGATGAGAGATGTGTTATTTCTCATAAGTTAGAAAAGTCAAGAGTTTTGTCGTAAGTTGTAGAGCAAGTTTGAAGTTGCTTGCTGAAGAACAGAAGGACGTGAGTTCTTGAGGAGGGTTTTGAACTGTATATTGTAAAAACATTGTAACATTGAATCTGAAACTCTCTGGGTGATTGTGAGCTAAACAAAGAAGTCTGGTTATTGTATGTAATCGATTCATTACTGTAATACAATAGATTTGACTTTGTGTGGTGGGTTTTTTACCTGAAAGGGTTTTCCCACGTAAATACTGTGTCATCTTTGTTTGCTTATCTTTCTGGTTTCTCATTGCCATGGTTGTATGCATCTCTATAAGTGTTTGAAACTATTAGTTTTTCATTTTTGTTTCTCTCCCCTAAAGTAAAGGTGTTAAGGGAATGTATTCTGCACTATTGGGTCAGTAGATCCACATTCTTTTCCCTTCAAAATCGTTCTTCAATTTGTTAGGAAGCTCCTCAAATACAAATCAAAAGACCGCCTAAAATACCAACCCGAGTGGTATTCAAAACAATCAAACATCATCATCCAAGACTCTACCCTATCAAACATCGAACAACCACAGAAATTTTACACCTCTAGGTCAATCATATGAATCCGCATTAAGGGAGCTTATTGTGGAAAATCTTATCACTCTACCCGACACCCGAGGTTTTGAACCCAAAGTAAAATCCTCATGGTGGAACGAAGCTCATTATTGTGAATTTCATTGATCCAAATTGCATCTAACTAATAGTTGCATGCAATTGAAACATAAGATACAAGATTTGATTGATAATAATATCATACAGATAGAAGATCCTCAAACAAACACTGACCATGGGGTATTCAAAAACCCTTTGCCAAATTATGACAAAGGAGAATCTTTTAATAGTAATGGCAAAGGAAATAATGTAAACTATGTTCAAGATACCATCATCCTTAATATTTCATCCGTTGAAGATCACACAAATGACATTGAAATAAATAATACACCAGACCCTGTTGCAACCAATCATCCAATCGATAACATCAACATCCTCTCTGATCAAGTTCTCAATATCTAGCAAGACATGGTTGTAATGGATAATCAAGTTAATGTCATCAAAATCAATGGAAAACAAGACTGTGTCCCCATAAATGTGACCACAAGGGCTCAAACCCAATATGTTTTGAAGGGCAGTGCTTCCAAAGCACCATCTGCTACATCCCATCAATACAAAAAAAATCGATCAGCTCTAGAAAATTCCCACACAAATATCAATATTGGAGCTCCTTAAAATCTCTCCCACTCACAAGGAAATCTTGGAAAAATCCCTAGTCAATACAACAATGCCAAATGATCTAGAATTCTGCACTTTCCAAGCCATGGTGGGACATATAGTTGCACCTCACTACTTATCCTTTTTGAAAAATGATGACGTATCTCTCATCCATCCTCATAATGCATCCATCCATATCGAAGTTTTAATCCATAAAAGTTGTGTCAAGCATGTCCTTATAGATGGAGGAGCCAATCTTAATATCTGTACTTTAAAGCTTGTCCATGCACTAGGGTTCTCTAGAAATGTAATAGATCCAAGAAATAAGATCACAATCAAAGAATATTATGATGAAGAGAGAGCTTCAAAAGGATTGATTGTATTACCAATTCAAGTAGGGCCAATTCGGAAAAATATGGTTTGTCAAGTTTTGGATAAGGATTTAACATATAATATACTCTTGGGTCATCCTTGGATCCACAAAATGCAGGTCGTACCTTCAATATACCATCAGTGCCTAAAGTTTCCTTGCAATGGCCAAGAAATCACTATTCCTGCTGATTCAAATAGTCCTCAACACTACAATGCCCTTAAGGTCGTCCAGGATGTATTTGTGCCTCATAATCAAGAAGCTCCAAGTTCCACCCCTGATACCTCCAAAAGTTCTATTCAAGTGAATCCCTTGTTAAAATTGCTAGCCATATCCTCTAATGAAGGAAGTCAATCAATTTCATCATCCAAACAACTAGAGAAAAAGGAAGAACCTAGCCCCTTTGCATCTACTAATTCTGAAGCCCAGCTTAATACCCTAGCCAAACAATTTGAAAAGAAAGTCCAAGTCAAAGATAAAGGTGTTGGTGAATACTCCATTGAACAATCCCTCTACCTCTCGCAGTTAATATCACCAAAATCCTATGGTCAACCATCAACCTCATCCCAAACATCCTCACAACCAGTCACACTTTTTGATGGTTGATTCATAAAAGCAAGCACCCAAGCAGAGGAATCTGATGACAAAGATATTTTGAATTGGCTCTACAAGGATGAAACTGATTCTCAAGCAGCAACGACTAATGTCCAAACCACTCAGTATGGAAAAGGATTCTCAATCCTAGAGAAGATGGGATATTATGGACAAGGACCTATTGGAAAAAGAAAAGAGGGTATCATAGAACCTATCCAACCCGTCATAAAAAATCCAAAAGATAAAATAGGGTTAGGATATAAAGAACCTCAAAAGGATGAAGAAACAAAGGAGGACCTAAAGAAGAAGGTTGTTGAACGGATCCTACAGCTCCAAGCAAGTGATAATTATGAAATGGATTCCAATGAATATGAGTGGGATTCATTGTCAGAAGAATCATCTCATGATAAGAATATTGATGTAATACACAAGTATACTCACACTCGAGGAGAGACAAAGCTCAGGATTAAGATCACTTGAATTAAGATCGCACAATATCGATGGTTAAAGTGAAGACAATCAAACTCCTAGTGAGATGGACCACTCGGAAGAGAGCAACATCATAGACTTCAACCTGGCCATAGTATTATTTGATGAAAAAAAATTTCATTAGGACCCTTACGACATTTGATCTGAACCCATCCGACAACACCCTACCACTACTACACCCTGAACTAATAGATTGGGACCAAACCGAATATATTAATATCCCCACCTTTTCAAATGACGAGGGCATAATAAACTTCCTATGTGTTATTAATCCTGAAATAGTTTCCACCATTGAACATCATAGCAGAGCTTCACAACAAGGGAGTGTCAAATTTCCCAACTACAAAATGAATGAAATAAAAGAAAGATCTGATGGTGAAAACCATTCCATGGCAGTATCAGATCAAGAAATAGTAAAAATAAAGAGTGCATTCGACAGTGAAAACCTCTCTGAGGCTCTGAAGGATGGGAAATTTGACACTCTCCCAAAGCACTTCCAGGAAAGATCCAAAGTCCTGATCCAACCAACGCAGTCCATCAATGTCAGCAATGCGAAAATAGTAAGAACTCTTCATCTGGCAGAATCCTTGATGGAACAAGAAAAGCCCAGCTTTATCAAGTTCTTTGAAGAGCGACAAGTCAAATTTGTTTGGTCTTATGCAGACATGGTAGGGATAGATCCAGATCTCATCATGCACCATTTATTCCTTCCTTGAGGAATCAAACCAATCAAACAAAAGTTGAGAAAAATGCATCCACACATTGCCTATTGGTAAAGGCATAACTAAAGAAATTATTGGATGTTGGATTCATCAGACCTATTGATTATGCAGAGTGGATATCCAACATTGTGCCTATTTCAAAACCTGATGGCAGCATACAGATTTGCACGGACTTTAGAGACCTCAACAAGGCTTGCCCAAAAGATGATTTCCTCTTACCAAACATTGACATCATTGTAGACTTGATAGCAGCTCATGGCATGTTTTCACTAATGGACGACTTTTCTAGCTATAACCAAATCAAGATAGCTCTTGAAAATCAAGATAAGACAACTTTCACCTACCCATGGGGAACTTTCTGTTGGAATTTCATGCCCTTCGAGTTGAAAAATGTAGGGGCCACATACCAGAGATCTAAGACAACCATCTTCCACAACATGATGCATACTTTCATGGAAAACTATGTGGATGATTTGTTGGAAAAATCCTACACTAGAGAGGGACATCTGGAGATATTAGACAAACTATTCACTTGCTTGGAGAAGTTCAATGTTTGCCTCAATCCAAAGAAATGGGTATTTGGGGTAACGTCGGCAAAGCTACTAGGATTTTTAGTGTCAAAGAAAGGTATTGAGGTAGACCCTCCAAAGGTGAAAGCTATAATGGAGATGCCTCCCCTAAAAAACATCATTCAGCTAAGATCCCTCCAAGGAAAATTCTAATCAATCAAAAGATTCATATCACAATTGGCTAACAAGACCCATCCTTTCACTCATCTATTGCACAAAAATATTTCTTTTTGATGGGATGAGAAGTGTGAAGCAACTTTCAACCAACTAAAACAATACCTGATAAGTCCACCTATTCTAGCACCTCCAGCGGAAGGAAAGCCTCTTTTATTGTACATCACCACTATTGGTCGATCATTGGGAGCCTTGTTGGCACAAGAAGATTTAACAGGGAAGCAGAGAACAATTTATTACATCAGTAGAACATTAAATGGTTATGAGATCAATTACACATTCATCGAGAAATCTTGTCTAGTTGTAGTGTTTTCTACCCAAAAATTGTGACACTATATGTTGACTCATACAGTCAAGCTCATAGCCAAGATAGATCCGCTGAAGTATCTCCTAAGCAAAGAAAAACTGATAGGAAGACTATCCAAGTGGGTAATGGTACTTAGTGAATTCAACATTCAATATGTCAAAAAAAAAGTTATCAAAGGGCAAGCCATCGCCGATCAACTAGTTGAGGCACCAATTCATGACGATCATCCCTTACATGTTGAATTTCTAGATACAAATATCCTAACAGTAACAACAAAGTTGTGGGTATTATATTTTGATGGTTCCTTTACTCAACATGGAGCGAGAGTAGGAATCCTATTCATCACTCCCCTAGGGCATACCATTCCAAAATCCTATCATTTGATGTTCCCTTGTACCAACAACATAGTCGAATATGAAGCACTTATCATCAAAATCAAGATAGTTGTGGAATGGAAAATTCCAAAGCTGCAAGTTTATGGGGGTTCTCAACTAGTCATCAATCAGATCAATAATGATTATCAAAACAAAGATGATAAGCTAATGTCCTACAAGAGAATGATTGATGACTTCAAGAAGTACTTTTTTGACATCAAATTTGGTCAAATTCCGAGGAGTGACAACAAAGCCACTGATGCTATGGCTACCATTGCTTCTCTATTGTAGATCCCAGAAAAACGCGGTTGCTATGAGTTCATGGTGGAGCAATTGTTTACCCCCGCTTACGATGACTCTGAGTCCCAACTTATATGCCACCTAGATGATGTTGATACCTCCATCTACGGGAAGATCTATGCTTACCTAAAAGATAATATCCTACCTCCTGATCTTTCCTACAACTAAAAATGAAACTTTATCCACCAATCTGCCCGTCATACCCTTATAGCATATGTACTTTACCGTCAAGGTCTTCATGGAACTCTTTTACGATGTCTAGAAAGCGATGATTCTGAAACAACTTTGTGAGAAATCCATGAGGGTATTTGCGACACTCATTCAAGTGGTCTAACCCTCGCTAAGAAACTCCTTCATTTTGGGTATTGTTGACCGACTATGGAGAGAGAAGCCTTCCAATTTGTCAAGACATGTCAGAAATTTCAGATTCATGGTAATCTTATCCATGCAATAGCACAAGAGTTGCAACCCTTTGCATCAACATGGCCATTTTGTCAGTGGGGGATGGATCTTGTAGGAAAAATACACCCATCTTCATCTAATGGACACAATTTCATCATCACAGCCACATAATACTTCACAAAGTGGGTTGAAGTCATGCCTCTAATCACCATCACAGGGAAATAAATCTCATCGTTCATCCAAAACTACATCATATGTCGATATGGTATCCCTCAATCCATTGCCACTGATAATGGAAGACCTTTCAAGAATCAGGACATGAAAGAACTCTATGAAAAGTTCCATATCTAGCATCAATTTTCTATACCCTACTACCCTCAAGGGAATGGCCAAGCAGAGGCCTCAAACAAAACTATCCTAAAAATCTTAAAGAAAATCGTCAACGATGTTGGAGATGACAGGCATGTTCAACTAAACCCTGCTTTGTGGGCCTATCATACAAGCATCTGAACACCCATGGGAGCCACACCATATGCACTTGTCTATGGATCTAGAGTAGTATTTCCCATCGAGGTTGAGATACCGTCACTCTGGGTGTCCTTGAAAGGTCTCATTTCAGATGAAGATTACCATGTGGCTAGACTACAAGAGCTAGATTTATAGGATGAACGTAGCCAACTGGAAGTAGATCACATAAAAGTATATCAGTAAAGAATGTCCAAAAGCTATAACCATAAAGTAAAACCTAGGAAATTTCAAGTAGGTGATCTAGTATTGAAAGAGAATCCTCGTAATCAACAGGACCGAGAAAAGAAAGGAAAATTTGAGCCCAATTGGTTAGGTCATTTTGTTGTTGTTTCAGTCTTTGGATCAGGGGCATATCAGTTCTCCACACTAGAGGGGGATTTGTTTGAAGAACCTATGAACAACCTTCATCTGAAGAAGTTCTACACATGATGTATCCAATGCATGTTTAAAAGTTCTGAAAAAATCCTAAAAAGCAGAAAAAGTCCTGAAAAAATGGTCGCCTTGATGAAAACCTGGCAAACAGGCGTCTTGGTGGCAACATAAAAATAAAGAAGATCGTAAAAAAAAAATCAAAAAAATACAAAAATACAAAAAAAGTGAAAAATAAAAAATGGTTGCCTTGATGAAAACCTAGAAAACAGGCATCTTGGTAATAGAAAAAAATCTGAAAAAGTACAATAAAAATAAATGGTGAAAACTTGGTAAACAAGCGCTATTTGTGATAAGGTCAGCTCCTCTGTCTACTTTTTCCACCACTATGCATTCATGCCTATCTTGCAACGAGCTTTGTGTCCATATTCGGCTACTGTGGTTGTGTCTCACTTTGGCTTGGTTCTCATTGTACATATCCATAATAAAATTTGGTTTGTTCTCACTAGGGGCAAAATCCTGATCTCACTGGGGGAAAATCTCTGTTGAGCTTAAATTAGCAGGTAAACAAACAACAAAAACAACCTTGGAAAAAATAGCAATCACAATAACCATCAAAATTTGAACATCGAACATCAGTTAACCAATTAATCAGGCAAATCACATCAATCCAAATCAAATCAAATCTCATTAGAAAAATCATATTCTGAATCATGGTTGGATCACTTTAACACAAATTTTCAATTGATGCATCTTGATTGTTGTTATCATTTCTCAAGAGTACCTCGATGATGTCACAAACTAGAGGGACTATGATCAAGAATGATATTTTTCTTTGTCTATTATTTGTGATTCGATCATTACTACTATGAAAATTGTCGCGGGATATGCTCTACAAAGTATCATTGATGACATTCTGAATTTGCATAGGAACATGATTAACTCTTGTCTGTTTACACAAGTGATGCTCAGGTCATCACGGTCTCATTATACCTAGGTGCTTGTATTATCTTGCATTATCAAATCTCAACGGAAGTTGTATGAAAGTTGTACTCAGGTCATCATGGTCTAATTATACCATCAATGTTTGTACCAACTTTCAACATAATAAAATGCTCAAAGATGAAAATAAGCACAATGAATTAAATGGCAACATTGCATAGATAGGCTTGCATTCATTTTAGTTCAGAATTTTGCATTATAAATTTTCCAAGTTGGTGATTCTCAACATGATGTCATTTCTCACCATGGGATTGGGTATACTTGACATAAGAAAAACATCATTTATTTGAATTGACATTTCCATTCCATGTCATTAGAAAGCATTATAATACACCCATTATCACAAATCATTCATGCATTCATTATAATATTTGCATCATGAAAAATTCCAAAAAAAATAAAACATTTCTCAAAATATCATCACCATTCATAATCCATATCATACATCGAGGTCATAATAAATGCATTCTCTCATTCATCCATAATAACATCATAATCCATTCATGATCATAATTAATTTCACATATTTGCATAGAAAATGCCAAAAATATAGAAAAGTGCATTATATTTCATTTACATCATAACATTCATTACACATAAGAACATAATCAACATCACATAGTGGCATAACATAAAATCATAACATTCATCCATAATCCATCCATACATAAGCATCATACACAATCATAATTCATTTGCATAATTATCCATACACCTAGGCCATTTATTTGCATCATGAAACATCCAAAAAGAGAGCATAGTCATAAATCCATACATCTGCATGATCATAATCCATAAACCATCCATATCCATCCATTTATCATACATCTTCATTTCATAATAAAACCATTTATGCATTCATTCATCAATACATCAATATATACATGTGAAAAATTACAAAAAAATACAATGCATCTCATATCATTTGCATAACATCATTCATCTCATAAACACATCATTCATAAACATATAAAAGCATAGCATCAAAATCTCATTAAGGCATCCATACATGCATCCATAACATAATCATATAGAACATCAATTAAATGCATCCATCCAAAATAAAAGCATCAACACATAGATTATCAAACGCTGTTGCATATCATATAATCTCATAATATTATGTCAAGTATACAATGATATCAATGAACTAAGAAATGGTACATCAAAAATGTGGAAAATTCCAATTCTCTAAATCAAATTATAAATCAAGCATGCCTAGGTGATCCTGTAGTGTTGTCGCCTGAGATCGTAGGCCTTTGACCAACACCGCCTGCCCCTGTTGGCCCTGGCCCTAGTGGAGGTCCGCCTGGTGGTCCACCTGGAAGTGTTTGTGTAACCCCTCTGCTAGTGGTGCGAGACTAGGAGTGACCAAGTCTAGAGCAAGCATAGCTAACCCTCTACTCTAGTGGTACGACCTCATGGTACCTGCCTCTATAATATTTTTCCTCCTTGGCAAACTCTCTGAGCTCTCTAACAAGGTCGATTGTACCAATCCTTTGAGCCGTGGTATGTATCATGTTTGCTACTGCCACATCCTATGCCTCCTGTCTCCCGGTAGCATCTCTCTCAGTAGTAAGCGTAGCTACCTGGGCCTGTAACTGCACCATCTGCCCCTGTATCTATACATGTGCTGGAGCCTGTGCCTATATCTAGGCCTGTGCCTAAATGAGTTGTGTATGTAGCATTTGAATCTGGCCCTGGAGTGTCTGCACCTGCGCCTATAACCCAGCTATATGAGTCTGTTGCCTTTGGGAGGGCATCTTGAGAATCACTAGTCTCTGTCCACCCAGTGTTGATCTCCTCCTCTTGGGGATAACCCCAAAGTTTGGTGCATCCATCCATCACCCACCACCACCATCTCCACCCCCACCTCCACCCCCATCTCCCCTTGTCATCCCCCACATCCTCCTCTACCTCCTCCTCACCTCCATATCCTCCCCTTAGGTGCAGTGCTAGCCCCACCCTCCTCCCTACCTCCAAAATTGGTGCAGATTCATCTGCACTAGAAATATATGGAAATGGGTGTCTGTGAAATTACTCAGCATAATATGTCGTCATCTTCCCATCCACGATCTCTTTGTGGTACTGCCAGTAAATTGACTGTAAGTCATAGTACTCTGTGTAAGTTGCATCATAGTCAAGGGTTGGCCCCCACTCTGGAATATTTTGTCTACGTCGCCCATAGTGCTCTACCCCCTGTGGCATACCCTAAATGCAACCATACTATCTATACACTCTGCCAAAAATAAATTGCTTAAGAATATATGGTGTCGTACCTATTAGATATCTGCTACAAAAAGCATAAAGCAACTCTAAATCAAGATAGGGTCTCCATATCACTATGTCTAGATCATCGAGGACTTTCCTCCAATACTCCAACTTTCCCAGCTTATGCTAGACAAGTGGCCCTATATATCCAAAAACATACGGTTGTCCTACTAGTCAGGCCTTGCCTCCTACTGGTCGTGTGATAGCTATGTGCTCCCAGGCCCAAAGTTGTAAAAGTGTGCAACCTATTGCGAGTCTACTCGCCCGAAGATAGACAAGATGGTGCAAATCATGCTAACATGCACAGTCCCCAAGCATACCTCGTACCATGGGTAATCATGTTCTCTAGAATCCATCCCTAGCCCACTGAAAATCCCTTCGACCTACGGTCGGGGTAGAGAAATCCTCCAATAAATCTAGCTAATACACATGGAAAAGGTCTCTCGAAAGTAATCAACTCCCACCACAAAATCTCATAACCAATAAACTAATCATCATGAAATATCTGACATATGGAATTTGTGCCCCCCTGCTCCTCATGATCATAAACCACTAGCTCCCCCACAACCGATATCCTCAAAATGTTGTAAACATCCTCTGGGGTCACTGTCATCTCTTCGGTCAATAAATGGAAAGTGTTGTGGTCATTGTGCCACCGCTCTGCAAGTGTTGTCAGTAGCCCCCATTTAATCTGATACTGGGGCATGTCTATCAAAGAAGTAAGACCACACTAATCAATGATGGAAAGATCTACCAGAGTCATTTATGGGATCATGTCCCATGTCCTTAGAAAGCGCTCTAGAATAGGTATGTAGGTTCCCTAAGCCACCCTCCTAGAATCAAATTAAAGCAACAAGTCGGCAATCAATCAAATCAGCTCATGTGAGATTTTGATCAAATCTCAAGGAGCACCTAACCTATTACTCGACTCTCATTTGTCATGAGATCGATCATCAATCAACCTATCATCATTCCTCGCCTATCATGAGGACGATCATCAATCAATCAATCAACCTATCATCGTTCCTTGCCTATCATGAGGATGATCATCAATCAATCAATTTATCCTATCATCATTCCTCACCTATCATGAGGAAGATCATCAACCTATCAATCAACATCATCCTATCATTAGCTAACATCATCATCAATCATCAAAATCTAGGAGGAATCTATCAAAATCATCAATTTTGGCTAAATGCACTAAAATAGCGTTTCTATGTGTCATTCTACCGGATGCGCCAGAATAGAGTCCTGATGTGACATTTCATGGATGTACTAGAAAATGGATCGCATGCATCGAAACAGAGTCCCGATGCGTCATTTCTCGGATGCGCTATTTGACCTACCTTATGAGTGACTCTATCCTATCGATGCGCTAAAAATCCTATGCACTAATTTAGCAACCTAATGCACTGAAGTGGGTCCCAGATGCGCTAGACTATTTTTGGGTCCTAACCTAACTGGATGCGCTACTATAGGTATCTTATGAGTGGGTTTTGTATGCGCTAAATGTCTTTCCTAATGCACTAAAATGTATGAAATTTCTGAATTTTAAAATGAAATTTAAGTGAGAAAAATTCAAATTCAAAATTGAAAAAGTGGTTTTTGGGGTACGTACCAGAGGTTTGTATGTGGCTGGACACTGGTGGTGGTGAACTCGCTCGAATATATGTGTGTGGCGTAGAATCCTATCCATCTTTGCTCTGTAGGCTCTTAGTTTTCAAAATGCACAAGTTACAAATGAGCTCTATTTTACCCTTTTTGACCTTTTGAAGGTTAACTAAGGGGTAATTAAAGTGGCATTTATTTAAATCAAGTCATCCTTATCAAATCTGATGATCATTTTTGGGAGATAAATCAGGTCATCCTTATCAAATTTGAGGATCATCAGCATATCATCGAAAAATCATTTAAATCATCAAAAAAATTCTAAAATCATCAAAAATTCTAAAATCCCTAATTTATCTCCTGAGGGGGCATCCTTTCATCATCACTGCAAAATTAGAGTCTAGGGCATGTCAAAATTTTATCATTGCGGTTAGAAATTATTCTTTGAAGCAATGAGTCTGTGCACATCACTTCAAAGAGGGGCAAAATGTGTGCACTTAAAAATGGTTTGAGCATGAATTAATTAAATACTTGTTATTTAATTAATAAAAATATTAATTCCTCTACTTATAAATAAATTGCAAAATTGATTTATATAGTTCATTTCTAAATAGTTCTTCTTATCTAAAATCACTTCCTCTCAAATTAATTAAATGCACAAATAAACAGATTTGTCATTTAATTAGTTTTCCCTCTTTCGTTTAAATTTGAATTTTTAAATTCAAATTGGTCTTCAAATTCATTTTCCTCTTAAATTGGTTAAATGCACAAATTTAATTAATTTGTTATTTTGCTAATTTCCCATCTCCATTTAAATTGAATTTTTAATTCAATTTAGCACATTTCTACATATTTTCCTAACTACCTTCCACCTCACCTGCCACCTCACCATGTGTCACATGAAATTGAATTTTATAAATTTAAAATTGTGGATTTTCCATCAACAAACTTGTAACCAATTTGAAACCTCCTAGAAACATGGCTTCTTCTTTCTTTTGATTCCCTTCAACACTTGGAAAATTACTCTCAAGAAGGGAACCACCTCCATGATTCTCTCTAACTTCTTCGTGCTCAACCGTTCATCGTTGCCACATCATTCCCAGCTTGAAAATTTCTATAAATAGAACTCATTGCTACAAGTTTTCAACAAGTATAATTTGACAACTTTATGCTGTAGGAATTTCATTAAAGTTTGAAGGAATTTGAAGTGCATTGTAGTTGTATTTTAGTGTTTTTAGTTTGTTTTAATCATGGCATTTCAATTCTAGTGTTTATTTTCTTGCATCTCTCATACAACATTGTCCTTATCTTTTCATCATTAGTCTAGCATCATATCAACAACAATTTCTTCTCATAGATCATTCAACAATTTACTTTCAAAAATACAAAAATATAAGCATGTACGCATTTTAGTTTGCATTGCAAAATAGCTACTCGTTTCTTAGGTTACAATTCCATACATTCATGTGCAACGCAAATTTTGAGAGCATGGATTAAGTAATCACTGAGAATAAAGGGTGATGAGATGAGTTTGAATGCAAGACTATGATAGTTTTTTTTATTACTTTTCCTTCATTAGATATAATGCATTTCATCGCTTGTGTGTTGTTTAGTTATTACTATTCACTGACGCATTAAATTACACCACACAATTAGACCCATTTTTTAAAAAAACCCACTACCTTGCCAATTTCAGTAAATTGGCAAGCTACTGGGTGAAATTGGCAAAGTAGTGGGTTGTTTAAAAAAATGGGTTCAAGAAATGGGGTCTCATGGTGATGTTCTTGGACCCATTTCACAGTGAGACCCCATTTCTTGGACCCATTTCACATCACCGTGAGACCCCATTTCTTGGACCCATTTTTTCAAACAACTCATTACCTTGCCAATTTCACCAAATTGGCAAGTTAGCGGGCTTGCTAGCTTGTCTATGCTACGCATTGAACTAAAACATATAATCTGCCCAATATTCATATGTAAACTTGGAACCAAAACATATGTAAACTTGAAATATAGAAATGAAAGGTCTAACTATCAACTAATCTTGATGTGCATACTCTATTTTAATACAAATTAAAATGCATACTTACAAATTAATAAGAACCAATGTGCATGCTTACAAGTTAATCCAGTGAACCATCTGGCTCTACTCTACTCTTTATTGTGTCAATTATTGCCTCATGGTTAGACTCATGTACCTTTCACAAGGTCTACCCCCATATTTGATCAAATGAACATTGGATGTCATGACAAGGTTTGAGTAATGAAGAATCTTTTGATGCGTGTTAAAGTCTTGAAATGACCAAAAATTAACACTCTTATGTGGGTACCTTCTAAGCCACGTTCCAATGACAATAACTAAGCCTATAGGGTATTCAATGTTTTCTCCATCTATAACTAGGGCCTCCAATTTCTTTTTGGCCTCAACACAATGACACAAGTAATAATTTGTTCCCTCTTCATTGTCTTCATCTACAATAACTACATAAACATGCCCTACATTGATATGTGCAACAAATTAGATGAAATTAGTCAACATTACAAATACACTACAAAGTAAGATAACAATAGGAATTTCAAAAACTATGCAAGTAGATATATTACCTAGTTGAACTAGATCTGATATGTGGTTAAAGCCAACTGATGATTTCATCTGTGTCAGTTACAATACCGTTAGGGGTCGATACGTGTGAAGTGGGCTAAGATAACTTAACCTCCATTCGTCAACCTACTCCTTTGACTAACACTCATTCTAGGCTTGAATTGTACATGAAGAAGAAAAGCATGCCATCTTTCGTGTATGGATACTCCATGAACTTGCATTTGAGCGAAGAAAAGAGTGTAGCTCACTTGATCCTATCAGTGTACAACAATCCTCATATGGTGTAATGTTAGTATCATCTATCAACCAAAAAAATCTATGAACTGAAGACTTACCTTCATTACTTGGACCCATCAAAGCATTACACCACTCGATGATTTATTTTGCATCTATCAACTTTGCATTGTCTTTATACTTTAACTCTTCTCATGCTAATGCTCTTTTGACACATGCTCCTGCACCATCATGCTCCCCCTTTCCATGCTTAGCCTCACAAAATTTCCACATATTTTGAACACAAATAATAACATGCATCCTACTCAACCAATAGAACATCCATGAGTTCTTGAATTGTCTTGCACAGTTACCCGACCATATTATATGTTGATTGTATGCTATGCCCCTCGTAGCCAAATCATTGTAGAACAACTAAAAGCAACCTTGCACAAACTCTGAATAATATGTGCAATCATCACTAATGTAAAAGTGATACTCCCTCAATACCTTCTTGTTATCCTATGTACTATCAGCTTACATGAATGAATGTTATGTGCACAAATATAGAGACCTATGTGGAGTTGTAATATTGTGACTGCACCTCACACTATGGTTATAGAGTGTAGTTCTTTACAAATTCGACCATTAAAACTATGCTACCAACTAGAAAGGTGTCCTTGCATAACTTGAATTGCAAGTCTAACCATCGAGCTCTATGGGTATGCCTTGCATACTATACTATCATGAAATTTAGACATAAACTGATACACTAGAATCTTTTGCATACTCGTACACTATCTTGTTAAAGGTCACTTAAATTTTTAGATGGAATGCCTTAAAGAAATGTGGTCTTGTAGCATGCCATGATTGCAATATAGGCACAAAATGAAATCATGGACAAGGCATGTGAATTGTTTGACAAAAATGTTTTGGTAGACATGTATGCAAAATGTGGTACCATTGACAAGCTAGTGACCACTTGTCAATGTGGTAGGATTGACAAGGTAGTGGGTTGTTTGAAAAAATGCCTCATAGAAATGGGTTCTCTTGGTAGACATGCATGTACCACATTTTGCATACATGTCTACCAAGAGACTCCATTTCTATGAGGCATTTTTTTCAAATAGCCCACTACCTTGTCAATGTAGTAGGATTGAGAAGGTAGTGGGCTATTTGAAAAAATGCCTCATAGAAATGGGGTCTTATGGTGATGTACCTTATCAATCCTACCACATTAACAAGCTAGTGACCTCACTAGCTTGTCAAAGGTCACATGAATTTTTGGATGGAATGCTTTAAAGAAATGTGGTCTCGTGGCATGCTATGATTGCAAGATAGGCACAAAATGGAAACTATACTTAAGAGAATGGAAAAGGATGAGAACACAAAGGGAGAACTTAAAAGTCAAGTAGGGAAATTAACTTCATACTTACATCACCTAGTTGGCCCTATTGACTTAGTTGCACCTTTCCCCATGTTGCTAACTTAGCCTTGAATAAAGAGTCTTGAAAAAGTGGAGAGAAGGGTTACAATCCCTTGTAGGTAGAAACCTCATTTCTACGAGACATTTTTTCAAACAACCCACTACCTTGTCAATCCTATCGCATTGACAAGCTAGTGACCTCACTAGCTTGTCAAAGGTCACATGAATTTTTGGATGGAATTCCTTAAAAAATGTGGTCTTGTGGCATGTAATGAATGCAAGATAGGCACAAAATGGAAACTGTACTTGAGAGAATGAAAAAGGATGAGAACATAAAGGAAGAACTTAAAAATCAAGTAGGGCAATCAACTTCATACTTACATCACCTAGTTGGCCCTATTGACTTAGTTGCACCTTTCCCCATGTTGCTAACTTAGCCTTGAATAAAGAGTCTTGAAATAGTGAAGAGAAGGGTTACAATCCCTTGTAGGTAGAGTAATCAAGGAAACATTAAAAATATATCACAACACTAGTGATGAGGTAAGTTTACAAATAGAGATGAAAACCAAAATAGATTCAAAGATCTATTAATGTGGGAGGATTATATTCCAATTTGTAGAGACATGTATGGAAACTTTGGTAGCATATAAAAGGCAATAAACTGTTTGAAAAAATGCACATCACCATGAGACCACATTTCTTTGAGGCATTTCTTCAAACAACTGATTTCCATGCCTATGTTATTTGATAAAATTATTTGGTAGGTATGTATGGAAAATTTGGTAGCATGGACAAGGCAATCAGTTGCTCGGTAAAATTGTTCAACAAAATACCTCAATGAGATATGTCCTCGTGGACTATAATGATTGTAGGATATGCACAAAATGGATTTTTTGAAAAGGCTTTATAAAATTTTAGGCATATGCAATTTCTAGGTGTAAAACCAAATTCCACTATATTTTCCAACATCCCCCATGCCTATACCAAAATGAAAGATTTGGAAAGGGGTATGCACATCCATAGAAAAGGATTGAGAAATGTTGTATTATATTACATACTTTTAACTACTCTCATATATATATGTGTATACAAAATGTGGAAGCATACACAAGGTAGGTCAATTGTTTAACAAAATGACTCAAAGAGATGTAGTTTAAAAATGTAATTGGCAAGTGTAAAGAATTGTGTAGTTTAAAATGTGCCAAAAGGGGCTAAGGTTATAATGAGAAACAAACAATGATGAATATGGAATATGAAAATAACAAAATCAAAGAAATCCAAAATAAAATAAATGAAAATATAAACAAAATGTGTAAAGACTTCACATACCTAAAAAATAGAGATTCAAATGGAGGAGTTCTACCCAATTATGTAGCCTTTGCTTCTTCTTGCATCAAAATCCTCAACAATTTGAGTTTTTCAAAAGCATGTTTCTTTTTCAATGTTCAAATGTATATCACTCTTGAATATAATTGAGACTTGAATTGATATATATCAAATTGAGCGTGAAAACTATTATTTCATACAAAGGTGGTGTTAAGTTCATAAAAAAGGTGGTAGAATGTGAAAAATTTGCATGCACACTTCACAAAAGCATCAAAAATCTTCTTTTTGTCAGAACACATGTATAACCAGAAGAATGTACAGAATGTGAGAATGGAGATCATGGATATATTGACTTTTTTTTATCATTTTTAGAGCAAGACAAAACATGCTCGCATTATAACGTGAGCACGTTTTTTCTTGCTATACAAATGACTACATCTCAACTTCTTCAAAATGTGCTCGTGTTATAAAAATGTTGATTTTCTATAGGTTTATTTTATCTCTCTCTCTCTCCTTAGCCATCCATCCCCACTTAGCAATTTGGGTCTCTCGCTTATCCCTAAACCCTCAACCCTGGACACTATGCCTTAAACCCTAATCCCTCAACCCTATACTACAAAAACCCTTGATACATCTACCCTTAAACTTTAAACCCTAATATCTCTCTCTCCCTCTCTCTCCCTCCCTCTCTCTCCCTCTCCTCTCACTCCCTCTCTCTCTCTCTCTCCCTCTCTCAGGTCTCTCCATCCCACCCCCTATCCCTCTCTCTCTCAAGTATCTCCCTCCTACCCCCTCTCCATCTCTTAGGTCTCTCTCTCAAGTCTCTCCCTCATACACCCCCCCCCTCTCTCTCTCTCTCTCTCTCTCTCTCTCTCTCCCACCTCCTCTCCCTCTCTCTCTCTCTCTCTCTCTCTCTCTCACCCTCCCTCCCACCCCTCCCTCTCTCTGTCTTCTATCTCAATTTCACCCTTCTTATCTCCCACTCCCTCTCTCTCACTCACCCCCTCTATCTCTCTCCATCTCTCTCTCTCTCTCTCTCTCAGGTATCTCCCTCCCACCTCTCTCTCTCTTAGGTATCTCCCTCCCACTTCTCTCTCTCTCTCTCACACACACACTCCCTCTCTCTCTCACTCCCTCTCCATCTCTCACTCCCTATATCTCTCCCTCTCTCTCTTAGAGGTCTCTCCTCCCACCCTCTCACTCACCTTTGATCTCTCTCTCCCACCTCTCTCTCTCTGCCTCCTCTCTCTCCTCCCACCCTCCCTCTCTCTCCCTCCAACCCCCTCTCCCTCTCTCTCTCTCAAGTCTCTCCTTCCTACCCCTTCTCCCTCTCTCAATTCTCTCTCTCTATCTATCTCACTCACTCCCTTTAGCTCTCTCCCATTCCCTCTCTATATCACTCCCTCTATCTCTCTCCCTCTCTCTTGGGTCTCTCCCTCCCACCTCCTCTCCCTCTCTCAAGTCTTTCCCTCCTACCCCCTCTCCCTTTCTTAGGTCTCTCTCTCTCTCACACACACAT
>CM021106.1:274180366-274343129 GCA_007115665.2 Sequoiadendron giganteum
GTCTCTCCTCTCCTCTCTCTCTCTCTCTCTCTCTCTCTCTCTCTCTCTCTCTCTCTCTCTCTCTCTCTCTCTCTCTCTCTCTCTCTCTCTCTCTCTCTCTCTCTCTCTCTCTCTCTCTCTCCCACTCACTCCCTATATCTCTCTCCCAATCCCTCTCTCTCTCACTCCCTATATCTCTCTCCCACTCCCTCCTACCCTTAAACCCTCTACCCTCTACCCTCTACCCTCTACCCAATACCCAATACCCTCTACCCTCAACCCTAAACCATCAATCTAATACCATCTACCCTTAAACCCTTAAAATATCTACCCTTAACCCTTAAACCCTCTACCCAATACCCTCTACCCTCTACCCTATTCTCTCAAGCCTTAAACCCTAAACCCTCAACCCCTATACCCTCTACCCTATACATTGGACCCTCAACCCTCAACCCTCAACCCTCAACCCTCAACCCTTAAACCCTATGATGAGGTAAAAATAACCTCATCATAATAAAATATCAAAAGCTTACTTTTACCAACTCAATCCTAAGCCTGTGCCAATTTATTAAACTTTAGGAGAAATAATTGCTTATTTTAAGGAAAATTATGCTTTCTTTCTTTCTTTTGATCAATTGAGGAAATTTTCCAATGTAGGTTTAATAGGTTGATTTGAGTGTTTTTGTAGGAAATAACTCGGTCATCTAGCAACTGTTACAAAAATCCAAGCCAGCACGTGCCTTGAAAATAATGAAGATAAATGTTGTGAACCTCCTCCTGAATCTCAAGCCGATGAATAGAGGATTTAGTTTTTGTTCTTTAAAATTTTGTTATCAAAACTTCATGGCTCTTCTCGAAGCCTTCTATGAGTTTATGAGCTTTAAAGACATAAAATTTAGTTTTAAGTTGTTGAAGACTTTTTCAATGGCTATCCACACCATCTTAAATTTAGGATTTAGTTATCAGTTATCTATAAGAATGTAATTTCAACAGGTCATGAATAAGATAGAGGAAGTATCGTTATTATGTTCACATGGTTTTTCAAAATACTATTGAAATGAGTTACCTAATTTATGTCTATTGGTAAACTATTGAATTATGAATGATGATGACTGTTCGTAATGGAAAGACTTGAGAACCTGTAGCTTATATGATTTAAAGACGAAGTGTTAACCCGTGAGCTGGCCACTCAAGGGAGATTAGTTTAGATAGATAAGTATTTTAATATTAAGTTATTTTCTTTGTTAAAGGTAGATTACTGTTCAGTAGGAAGTAACTAAGTTTGTCGAAGAGTCGAGTCTGTAGTTCCAGAGCACCATTGTTCTTGATTTGTATGAGTTATCTTTCATAGTTGATAAAATCCTTTACTATTTAAAAGATGTTTCATTGTCTATTCACTTACTTTTCTATTTTTGTAGTATATCAATTGTTTAGTTTACTTGTTTCCATGCTTTCTAGTTTAGTCGTAATGCTTTCTAAATTAGTTGTCTTATGATTTTTAATTTAGTATTTCTAGTTTTTCTTAGAGTAAGATTATTTTCTAGTTAAATAATAATGGTCTTAGACTAGAACTGATTTCCGTAATTTAAAAGGAAAAAAAAATAGAAAAACATAAAATGAGCTGTCCAAATAATCTCCTTCTGCAAACTGCCTTGGACACTGCCTGGTCGACTAATTGACATTTCAATATTCTAAAGTAGTAGGACCTAACGACAGCCTATCACCCTAAACCCTCAACCCCTATACATTGGACACTCAACCCTAATCCCTCTACCCTCTACCCTCTACCCTCTACCCTAATCCCTTAACCCTATACCCTCAACCCTTAAACCCTTAAACTCTCTACCATAATCCCTCAACCCTTAATCCCTCAACCCTTAACCCTCGATTCTCAACCCTCAACCCTTAAACCCTCAATCCCTATACCCTCTACCCTATACATTGGTCCCTTAACCCTAATCCCTCAACCATATACCCTCAAAACTCAACCCTCAACCCTCAACCCTCAACCCTCAACCCTCTACCCTCTACCCTAATCCCTCAACCCTATACCCTTAAACCATAAACCCTCAACCCTATAGGTCCTCAACCCTATACCCTCAATTATCAACCCTCTACCCTATACATTGGATCCTCAACCCTCATCTCTCTTTGTCCTTCCCTTCTCTTCTCTCCTTGCTATCTTACTTATCCCTCCCTCCATTCCTCCCTCTCTACCCTAATCCCTCAACTCTATACCCTCAACCCTTAAACCCTTAAACACTCAACCCTAAACCCTAAACCCCAAACCCTACACCCTAAACCCTAAACCCCAAACCCTAAACCCTTAAACCCTTAAACCCTTAAACCCTCTACCCTCAACCCAATACCCTAAAACCTTAACCCTAATCCCTCAACCCTATACCCTCAACTCTTAAAATCTCTACCTTAAACCCTCAATGTTAAACCCTAATCCCTCAACCCTTGAACCCTAAACCATCAACCCTTAATCCCTCAACCCTAATCCCTGGAACCTCAACCCTTAAACCCTAATCCCTCAACCCTCTACCCTTAAACCCTAATCCCTCAACCCTAAAATGCTTAATCCCTCAACCCTCTACCCTCTACAATATAAATTAAACCCTGAACCCTCAATTCTCAACCATCTACCCTATACATTGGATCCTCAACCATAATTGGGCTCAACCATATACCCTAAAACTTATATACTCAACCTTATACCCTCAACCCTCAAACTTAATCCCTCAATCCTAAAACCTTAAACCCTAAACCTCATCCCTCAACTCTTAAACCTTTAAACCCTCAACTCTTGACCCCTCAACCCTTAAACGCTTAAACCCTAAACCCTCTACCTTATACATTAAACCCTCTACCCTATACATTCGAACCTCAAACCTAATCCCTCAACCTTATACCCTCAACCTCTATCCCTCTCTCTCTCTATCTATCCATCTCCCCTCTCTCCCCTCTCTCTCCTACCCTCTCTAATTGTCTCTATCTACTCTCTCCCTCTTTCTATGTACCTCTAACTCAATCAATCTGTACCTCTCTCTCTATCTCCCTCCCACTCCCTCTCTCTCCCACTCCCTCTCTCTCCCTATCTCTCAGGTCTCTGCCTCCCACCCCCCTCTCTCTCTCAAGTCTCTCCCTCTAGCACCCTACCTAGGTAACTCTTTCTCTCTCTCTCCTCCCTCTCTCTCTATCCCTCCCACCCTACCTAGATAAGTCCCTCTCACTCCACCCCTCTCTCACACTCCTCTCTCTCAGTTCACTCCATCCCACACCCTCTCCCACTCTCAAGTCTCTCTCTCTCTCACTCTCTCTCTCCCACTCCCTCTCTCTCTCTCATCCCCCTCACACTCTCAAGTCTCTCCCTCTAACCCTCTACATAACTCTTTTTTTCTCCTCTCTCTCCCCCCTCTCTCCCTCGCTCCCTCCCTCTCTCCCTCCCACCCTACCTAGCTAAGTCCCTCTCACTCCAACCCCTTCTCTCCCACTCCCTCTCTCTTAGGTATCTCCCTTCCACCCCCTCTCCCTCTCTCAGGTCTCTCTCACTACCTCTCTACCTCTCTCTATGTCTTAAAATTCTCCCTCCCTAGATAAAGACATATATAAATACTTACATATATACAAGCATACATACATATGTACATATAATCTTACATACATACAAGCATACATACATATGTACATATAGTATTACATGCATACATACATACATACATATATAAATGCATACATACATGTACTTACATACATACATACAAGCATGCATACAAAAATACATAAATGTCAGACAAGCATACGTACATACAAGCATACAAATATATATGCATACATTCAATAGACTAGCATTTAACACAAAGCAAGACATAACGTGGGCGTGTTATAATGCACTCGTGTTATATCTTGCTAGACATGTCTTGAGCACAAACGCAAAAAACATGTCAAAACTAAGAAATAATGTGAGCGCGTTATTTATTGCTTTAGGAATCCCCAAGCCTTGGGCTTGGAGTGCCTTCCCAATGTCCAAAGACATGTTTTTTCAAATTCTACAATATTTCACATAATCATGTTCATGTTAAGCATCAGGTTTGCACGTGTCTCAAGGTTGAACAAATCGAACATCTGGGTAATGTTAGGCTCTCTCTTAGCTATCTAACGATGTAATTTTTTTCACATTTTAACAATGTTAACCCTTTGATCTATGATTTATTTTGTTTGTGTCTATTTTTTGGCAAAAATTAGTGTTTGGTGTTTTTTTTTTCGTTATAAATTAACCGTTCATCAAAATTTCAAAAAAAATACATTTTTAGAAACTAAACTCCATTCTACACATATTTAAAAAATGATTTTCAATTAGTTTTCAAAATTTACAGAGGCAGCATGGCCAAAATTTTGTTTTTCAAAAGTGTCCACTTTGAAAATTAGTAAGAAATTAAATATTCATTAAAAAATTATCAGAAAAATCGAGCATAAACTACATACTGTTAGCTAATTTCTTATCAAAGAAATTTTTAAAATACTAAAAAAAGTTAACCTTTTGTTATTTATTTTTTTACAAAAACAACACCAATTTTTGTGCCCCCTCTTTTGAACCCCTTAATCTCTACTATTTTCAAAAAAAATAGTAGTTTAGAAAGTAGACTCAGAGCATTACGATCCTTGTTTTTGTTGCATCTCAAAATTTTGAGTGTAACTATCCTCAATTTCACGTCCAAGTTTAGTATTTCCTAATTTCAAAAAAAAGTGGCCACTTAAGCCCCCTTTTTGGCCCCCCATCTTTTTGCACTTACCCTAAAAATAAGTGAAAAATCAAGATAATATTCTCTTCTATTATACACTGCATGTTGAATTCATGTGTTATGTGTGAGAATAATTTTAATTGCCATGTTTTATATGTGATAATAATTTTAATATGAGTAATTTTGTTGTTAGATAATTCACCCCCACTATTTCCCTACCATGATAATGGTTCCCTATTAATAGTCCCTTTTGGGTAAAGTTTAAGGGCCAATCAGATTGAAGATAATTTTTTCTAAATATTTTATGTATTAACATTTGCATCTTATTATTTAAACATTATAACATTGAAATTATTTTTCATGATTTTTTTCATCAAATGTGATTAGTGGATAGCAAAAAAATTAATCAAAAGTTAAAAACGCCTCCTCTTTTATTGTTCCATAGAATTCCTCCACTATAGTGTCATAATTTAGAATGATAACTCAGTATACACAACTAAGTTTATAATTTTGCATAATATTTAAAAAAAAGATACATTTAATTTATTGAAATATAAATTATTGTCAAAATAAATATATGAAAATGTTATATTATAATATATAATTTAAATAAAAACAATAATGGTATAATAATATATTTTTCTATTAATAACATTAGTATATTAATTTTATTATTATTTAATATTTTTTAACATCTAATAAACAATCTAACTAAAAGATAAAATATATTATTATAATATTCTAATTTTATCATATATTACATATTATATATATATATATATATATATATATATATATATATATATATATATATATATATATATATATATATATTAACTGTACCCATTATATCAATCATTAATTAAAATACTTTGCATATATCATAAATTTAATCTTTATCAAATTTGCATTTTAATTTGCTAGTCTTTTATTAGAAGTGGTGGAAAAATTGTTAAAAAAAAAATCACTAACTACAAACATAGCTTATATCTAATAACATGTAAATGGAATAAGTTCAATTTTATTGGCTAAAAAATTTGGACTGATAAGGGCAGATTTTATGCTAACCATAAACATTTTTACTAGTTTAGGGCATTTTTCCGCCACAAAACCATAATAAAAAAAAATATTTATCTAATTTTTAAAAAAAATTAAAGACATTTTTAATGTTTGCACATTTCAAAATTAAAGTTAGAAATTGTTAATTTTTAATAGTTACAAAATTATTAGTTCATGCGATTTTCCCACCTCCATTATGAAAGTTGCAATTAACTCTAAATGCTAATAAACTCCCCTATACTAATTTCTTAAATATTCTATGTAATTTAAATTATATAGGTTAATTATTCAATTTATTTTTGCAATACAAACCTTGATAATTCTCCATATTAATAAATTCAACTATGCTGATTTTTTGAGGATTATTTTTTTGTTAAATAAATGTATCTATACATTCAAACTATATTTTTTAAGATTAATGTTGGGTAATATTAATTTTCATTTTCTTTTGATAATTTAGAATATATTTCTTGAAATCTATTTTTGTAATATAAAATCAATTAATACTTATGATTTTTTCTAGTTATTATTTTAAATTTCTTTTTTGAAATTTTAATATAAACAAACTTTAATAAATAATAACACGGGTATAGAAAATTATTATTTACATAAGTCTCGGGCTCCATGGAAAATGTGGCTAGTTAATTAAACTATTTAGTTAAATTCTCAACGGCTTGGCAGCTATCTTTCTTATGGATGCATGTCTTGTAATTTTATCATAAGTTTTGCTCGTGATATTAATTTTAGGTCAAGTTCATGCAGGAAAGGTTGTATTTGTTTCTACATGTATATTTTTCGTCTTTTGGAAATGTTGAGATTCTTTGTTGTTTTACTCAGAGACTTGAGAAGACACAGCCCTAACCTATTTTTGTTGTTTACAAACAGTTTCTTTAATCTCATCCTTATATTTCTTTTGACAATTATAACCCCAAGAGGCCATATTGACAACATGACCATCATTCATGGGGGGAAGTAGAGGAAATCCCAAGAAAGAAAGTACAAGGTTTGAACATAAATTTAGTACTGTGATCTTTCAAGATAGAGAAGTCCTCAACATCTAGTTTAAGTTCCTCTGAATAAGATCCCTGACATTCATCCATTTTCATTAAAATTCCTCTCATCCAAGCTTGATTTAACTCAGTGATGGTAATAGTATTCTCATAGACAAGTGTTTGTTCTTGGTATCCATGACATTAGGGGGAATGGGGATGGGAAGTGGGCTGGATTTAAGAACAACAAGGATCATAGAATATTTAACCAAACCAAGAGAATCCACATGTTATAACTAAAATGAGGACTTTGTTTGTGGCCTCGACTTGGCCTTTCTATTGTTTTCCATGGCCCTCGCTTAAGCTCACATAATCACATACTTTAGTGGTGACCACAATGTATTTACACATATGCGTCTAGCTAAATTTTAATGGGAAAATGAAGTTCAATCCTCATATTTCAAATATTTCTTGTGGTTGGGATGACCAAAGGAGCATAAAGTCTTGTTTTAATGGTTTTCCAATTGAATATTTTGTTACCTATTATTTGGCATCAAGGCCACCATAGACTTGCTAAGAGTACATTGCATGTTGTGAAATGAACTTGAAGTTTCAATGGCCTCCAATAAGATTCTCATGTTCCTCTTAAAGCACATTCCCAATCTCTTACCGCACCACACCTTTTAATACCCGGTTGGGCCCTATCTTGAACAACAATCCATTGATGAGCTAGAAATCCTTGGTTTCCCATGCTAACCTTTAGTGGTTTCTTGCTTGTAATCCAGGTATATTATATGAGGTTTGACTAATACTTGAAAGAAAACATTGATCAACATTAATTAGAAAGAGGCAATGATAAATATTGATAGAGAACATCCATTCATATTTGTGCTCATTAGAAACTTGTTGAGTTTTGCTTGCAAAAACTTGGGATGAAAAAAATCTCACAAGTAGTTAAATTGTGTTACAAAAAATCTAATGTCCAATGAGATGGCAGAATATTTGGGTTTGAAAAGGATAACACACCCAAATCCTTATAAGTTATCTCAGCTTCAAAATGATCAACAAATATTGATAAATAAACAATTCTTAGTTGATTTTCAGATTGGCTTGTATAAGGACAAAATTTATCTGGAAAAATACATATCTATAAATTTATAAGTACAAATGTTTAGTTTGTAAATAAATACACATTGATTAAGGGTGGACTGCATTATCACTTCTTTAAAAAGTGTTTGACATGTTAGAATATGGGCCATATTCTATTGAATAGCTCTAAAATTTGAAAAATAGTAGACTATCTTTATTTAAGTATTAATTTAAAGTTTTAAACCATGTTTCCACAAAAAAATTATGTAGACCATAGCTACTCAAAACATAAATAATTTTCTACAGATTTTACTTATGAAGTAGATATTCTTGTTGCTACAGTAGGTGTGCCAAATTTGGTTCATGGTCATTGGCTAAAACCTAGTGCAGTACTAATTGATCTTGGCTTAATGAAGTAGACGTATGACACCTTCTAATTTCCTTTTTCAAAAAAAGTTTGTAAGTAAAAGATGGTTAATATATAGCAAATTAAAACTATTGCTTCCAATTTTGCAAGATCCTAGTGCTAAAAGAGAATACCAAAATTAGTTGGTCATGTTTCCTATGAAGAGGCTTCAAGAATAGCTTCAACAATTAATCCTCTACCTCGTGGTCTTGGTCCAATGACTATTACAATTCTTTTGTCCACTACTCTACAATCATCAAAATGGGCATATGGGTTCAATTGAGATTTCTGATGTTTAATTCAGGCCTTTTGTAATACACTTCACATTATAAGTTTTATCAGGCTTATAAATGAGTTATCTATTACTCAATGGAATAAAAATATTATTTTCTATTGTAAGGAATTTTTTGGAGACATTAGGCACCTATAAAAGGACTTAGGACTATATGCTTTCATTTCCATTTGTGCAAAAACTGTAACATTTAAGCAGGTTGGTTATACATAACTCTATGTACAATAAAAGTTCTAAAGATCTTTGCTTTTTTAAAAAGGATTTTTTTGTTGGACTCAAGGGAACACTGAGAGGGGGGGTGAATCAGTGTTCTGCAAATCTGAACTTTATTAATCTAAAACTTAAACCATTCTAACATTAAATCAAAGGAAAGATGCAAGAATTCAAAGCAATCATTCACAACACCATAACAAAAGGATTTTCGCGTGGAAACCTTGTTAGGGGAAAAACCATGGTGGAGGTTAATCCACAATTTGAGTACTCAAATCTAAGTTCTTACAAAAGAGAATGCACTTGCATTCAGGCACACTACCTAGAGCTCACTACTCAAAGGGAAGGCTCACTACCTTACAAAATTTTAGATTAAAACCATCTGAAGGTACGAACTGAAGTAGTAGCATCTACTTATGCCATATTATAGTTTCGATTGGGCTCATAGATCATATTCTGAATCTACTAACTAATTCTGCTCTTCACTTTGCTCTGCTCTACTCTGCAATTCACATCATATATCCAAAATTCACATCACTACTCTTCTAATTTTTGAACCATACACTAATATATTTTGCATACCACACATTCGCACACTCTTACACAATAAAAGTGATAAAACCGATCTCATATATATATCCGCTATTAAGGATTTGATCATTCATATGTCGGCTTCCATAAAACATAAAGTTATTTTCAACTGTCGGCTAGATCCTCAACTAAATCTTTATGTGCACCATCCATAGTCGGCCATAACATAGTAGGGACCCAAATAAGCATATTCAAACATGAAAACATTTAATTCATTATTCCTTAAACATCTATAACTACTATATTTGGTAGGTCGGCCTTATAGCACAGATAACCAAAAGATTAGTGTATTGAATCTCCCAAATCACACACCAATGAATACGCATCAAGGTACTTCTAGAATAAGATAGTACAAACATCAAAATACCCTTCTCTAAGACCCACAACTCAAAATGACAGTCCAATGAAGTATTCAGATCAATATTTTTTCCTTTAATCGGATGCCCTATTCTTCATTTTGTTCTGTCGGTGTGAACCAAGACTAGACTGTAGACTAGATGAATGAATTAGGTTGCCATCAATGTCAACACTATAAGCCATATTCCAAAAATATCCCCCTTTGGCATTGATGGCAACACTTAGTGAAAAATGACAAAGTATCAAAATCAATATGAGTATGCTGCCAAACTCAAAATTTCAAAACATGGCTCCCTCTTAGATTGATGAGGCATTTTTCACTGCACTCTCTCCCCCTTTGACATCAATGAAAAAGCATAGAAACCATATGCCAATAATTCACTGACAAAACACGTGTTCAACCTCTCCAAAACTTCAAAACTAATTCAAAATTTTGAAAAATACAGACTATTACTTGAATCATAAGATTATTTTGTGATTTTCCTTCATTTTTGGAAAAATTTCTTCCAAGCTTCAATTGCAATCCCAATAATTATGATCATGTTATTCTTGGATGTCTTGTTGACAATCTCGGTGAGGTATTCTGGAATTGTAATTGCATCCTCTAGATTCTCTCCTTTCCTTAGTATCTCAACCATTTGTTCCAATATGCATTTAGTTAAGTCCTTCACTTTCCAAAAAGTGTCCACAAGTGTGTTCTTGGTGAATTTAACTTTTGTATGTTCAGACTATAGCTCATGAATCCTTTTCCTGATTGTATTGCCCTCATCTTGAAACATATCAAAACTTTTTACAATCCCATTCAATTATGTTTCAATCTGCTCCAATTTCTCTTTGTATTTCCCAACTGCATGAGGCCAAAAAATGCAATAGTTATAGATGTTATTAGTTTCGCTTATGCATTGCCTCAGCTCATTCATCTTCTTTTTCAATTTGGTAAGTGATAGCCTGGACTGCCCTTTCAAATGAGAGAAAAATTCACCTTCTTCTTTGTCTTGAGACTCAGAGTCCATTGTTTCTCTTAAGCATTCAATCATTTCTTCAAGTAGAATATTCTAAAAACTTTCCAGTTTGATCTGATTTTGCACAATATAAGCACTTAGAACACTTAGGATTATATCTTGATCATATGAGGGTTTGCAAAACCCTAACTTCATAATTTTTTGCATTCCACCTTCCTTGTGAATAAATTGTTGTAGCTTTTCCTTTGTTAGGTCATCTTCTTCTTCACTTGCTTCTGACATCTCCTTTTCTTGATTTGGTTTAGCTAATTCCAGTTCATTTCCTTGTGGGTCCTCAATTTCATCATCAGATTCTTTGTCTAGTAGATTAACAATTTTTTGTTCCTTTCCTTTTTCTTCAGTTTTGGGAATCTAGCAATCCAGAGGGTTGTATTCAATAGTTTATTTTTCTCTTTTCCACTTCTTCTCCATGCCACTAAAAGAGGAACCAACTTCAAGTGTCCTTGTTGGAAGAGAAATACCTACTGAACCAAACTTCCCTAGCAAATTCTTACTGAAATTTCCAAATTCTTGATCACAATTACCCAAATTCTCGAAGTATGTGTAGATTTGTTTACATACCAGTTCATTTGATTTCCACACCACATTGTTGATCTTTGGTAAACAATTCAAGAAGTACATTACTAATCATATGATCAGAGTACCAAACCTGAAAGGGTAGCTTGTCTCTTTTGTTAATTGCACATTTTCCATTAGTTGATCCTTTAACAATCTTTATAGGTCAAAGTCCTGACCTTCAATTATCATTTTGTGGGAGATGTAAACTGTGCCAGTTGAGGTTGCTCCTTCTCTGTTTCTGAAAAAGATTTTATATGACACTTTGTGTGCAATGTACTTTGTAACAGGATTCTTGATCGTCGAGATTATCAGTGCCCTTTGATCTCCAATGACTTCGGTTAGGGTTTCAAATTCTTTGTTCCGGATGGATTTCTTCCTTGGTATGTCTCCAAATTTACATAATCTAGTCAAATTTTTTATTGTCTCCTTTGAAATGATGTAGGGTTTGTCCAAAATCAAGGTGTCGTTGTTCAATTGGCTTAAAATGAATTTAACGAATTATGTGTTCTCAAAATGGGGAGACTCTTTCCAAATATCCAAATTCTTGTGTTTGGCTTCACTCAACCTCTTCAATTCATTAGGAACAAAAAATTTCTCATGGTCCTAATCTTCTCGCTGTTGTATTCATCTAGGATGATTGACCCTTTGATTTTCCCATTTTATCTTTTGTACTTAGGTTTAGCAACCGCACACCAAATTATGTGGAGATTCTGAAAACAACTAAAATACCTAATACATTTTGAGATTCACCGTCGAATTATTTTCACTATTTCTACTACTGAGTGCTCTCCTCTTCTTTGATGCAAAGTAACAAATGAGAGTTTCGACTTGTCTTTTATAACTCGCACACTTGTAATAAATGTGTTTGCCATGGATTTTCCAAATACTTTGTTTTCTTAGATAGTGAGAGAAAAATTCTTCCACGGACCTATGATTCTTTGAATTTTCTTGTGATTGTTTTCCAAAACCTCTACATATCATTAATACACCTATTTGACAGTTTATTGCATTCTAGTGCTAGCTATGAATAGGGGAAAAAGGATTTACTTGAAAAACTCCCCCTAGGCCAATGGCCTGAGATCAATTACCGAAGGAATTATCGGAAGTAGGTTCCAGTGCAGAACCATTTCCAACATCAAACTCATTCTTCCTTACCCATGTCTTCTTCATCTAATCTCTTATTTCATCCACATACACTTTTCTTTTTCCTTTATCATCTTTCTGTGTATTTCTGCCTTTTTATACTAGACCTCTTTTATCCATATTTTTATTTTTATAGAATCTTGCAATGTGACCATATTTGTTGCAATTGTAGTACACAGTATTTCCTTGGCCAGACCAATCATTCCATTTCTTTCTTCTTGATCTGCATTGATTAGAAATATGCCCAAATTTTCCACAGGTATAACATTCAACATTCCTTTTATTGATAGAGTAGTTTGACACATTTCTACATTTAATTGATTTATGACCAAACTTTTTGCAATTGAAACACCGACCAGAAAATGATGAATCTCTTGATTGCATTTTACTTCTACATTGAGCTGCCATATGACCAAATTTATTGCAAGCAAAACAATATCCATTAAAATTTTGAGCATTAGGTTGCCTTACCAAATACCTTCCACCTTTGTTCATCTGGTTACCTTATCTGAAATTCTTTTATCTAGATCCGGAGCTTTCTCCTTTTTCATATCCAAGACTTCGCTTGTCATTTCCACTCTTTTGTCCTTGAGTCAGCTCATCAAGCTTAACTGAGCTAATCTTAAAGTTCTCCTTGTATTCATTTGTAGTGCCAAGTTCATTTATGAGAATAACAATCTATTTACAAAAATCTTCTTTATTGTTTCTAGATTGTTGCAGTTCACTTTCCATCTAAATCAATTCTCCATTTACTCTCCTGCATTCATCAGATTTATTTTTTAAGGACTGAGAAAGGTTCTCCTCATTCTTCTTCCTTTCTTCAATTTCTTTAGTCGGCTTCATCACCATAGATTCCATTTCATGTTTTAGAGTAGCATTGTCTCTAGCAAGCTTTTCACATTCTTCAATTATTTCTTTCAAGGTTTGATTCAGGTGAACATCATCCATGATTTTGCTTTCTTTTTGTTGTATTTGATCACAGTGATCCTTTCTCTTCTCCTTGGATTTAACAATTTGATCCTTCAATGTCTGAATGAATTTCTCAGCATCTTTAAGATTCTCTCTCAATTCCCTGACTTCTGCTTTAGACTGATCAGGATCATCAAGTGCCACCAGAAGTTGTTGCTGAAGACCATCAGAGTCCATTACATTCCAAGATCTGCCTCAAGCTGCTAAACTTCTTCAGAGGAACTAGGCTCTGATACCAATTGTTGGACTCAAGGGAACACTGAGAGGGGGGGTGAATCAATGTTCTGCAAATCTGAACTTTATTAATCTGAAACTTAAACCATTCTAACATTAAATCAAAGGAAAGATGCAAGAATTCAAAGCAATCATTCATAACACCATAACACAAGTATTTTTGCATGGAAACCCTATTAGGGGAAAAACCATGGTGGCTCAGGTTAATTCACAATTTGAGTACTCAAATATAAGTTTTTACAAAAGAGAATGCACTTACATTCAGGCACACTACCTAGAGCTCATTGTTCAAAGAGAAGGCTCACTACCTTACAAAAGTTCAAATTAAAACCATCTAAAGGTATGAACTAAAGTAGTAGCATCTACTTATGCCAGATTACAGTTTTGGTTGGGCACATAGATTAGATTCTGAATCATCTAACTGATTTTTCTCTTCGCTCTGCTCTGCTTTGCAATTCACATCACTACTCTTCTAATTTTTTCACCATACACTGATATATTTTGCACACCACACATCCACACACTCTTATACACTAAAAGTGATAAAACCGATCTCATATATATATCCGCTATTAAGGATTTGATCATTCATATGTCAGCTTCCATAAAACATAAAGTTCTTTTCAACTGTCGGCTAGATCCTCAACTAAATCTTTATGTGCACCATCCATAGTCATCCATAACATAGTAGGGACCCAAATAATCATATTCAAACATGAAAACATTTAATTAATTATTCCTTAAACATCCACAACTACTATATTCGACAGGTCGGCCTTCTAGCATAGAAAACCAAAAGATTAGTGTACCAGATCTCTAAGATCGTACACCAATGAATGTGCATCAAGGTACTTCTAGAATAAGATAAATCAAACATCAACATACCCTTATCTAAGATCCACAACTCAAAATGATAGTTCGGTGAAGTATTCAGATCAATATTTTTGCCTTTAACTGGATTGCCTTGTTCTTCATTTTGTTCTGTCGGTGAGAGCCAAGACTAGACTATAGACCAGATGAATGACTTAGGTTGCCATCTATGACAACACTAGAAGCCATATGCCAACATTTTTATCATATATGTTGAATGGTTAAGGAAATATTTGAGCTCATAAATATTTACATAATGTTGGCAACATGTAAATTGTGCTTTCTTCATGGCCTAAAAGCACAACCAGGATATCAAAATTTTGAAGTGAGCAAAATTCCAAAATTCTTTTGTTATAAGAGTCATTTTATAATGGAAGACAAAGTTGACTCTATCAATGATCAAATTCCTAAATTTAAGTGACAACTTCTTTATCTTGACCAATTGTTCCTAAAACACAACAAACTCAACAAATACAAACAAAACTATTCTAAAACTTTCTGGTAGGAATTCGTTGCTCTGCAGCTCTTGTTTTTTATATAAAAAGCAGCAAAAAAAGGGTGTTGTCTCTCAAAACAAGGCCCAAAAATAATTTACTATTATTTTTCAATTGTTAAAAATAATTTTTAATTTAAATAAAGTATAATATAATGTAAAATGATATAAATATTATTATAATATAAAATATACTAAAAAATTATTTTTATTATTAATAAAATATAATATAAATTTAAATTGTATAAATTTGATTATAATATAATATATATTAATATTTAATTACATATTATAATGTACATTGAATTGTATATTTTATTAATTACATATTCTAATATATATTGAACTATATATTTTATGTTGAAGGCATATCCTATTTGAAATGAGCCAAGCTAATTTTTAGCATCTATGACTAGCAATGCTAAAAAAGGGTTGGGAGATGATTATAATGATCTGATCCATTGAAAAATTAGTATAGAGCATGTCATGCCATCGCCTGACAGAATTCAGGTCAAGTCGAGCCAAAAAACAAGTTGCCCCATTATTATTATTATTATCGTCATTCACGCATTGAAATTTTCCTGTCATTATCGTTGAACAGTGATTATGGGAGTTACATGATAAATAGTTTTTATGCCATTTTTCATTCTTTCTATTCAATTTTTGTCTTGTTCTTGATGTCTGAGACAAGGCGGGGACTCCTAGGCGGTGTTGGAGGGCAATTGTGGTGTTTGCTTCTAATGATGAGGATTACGGTAATGTTGTGTTGGACACCATTGGATCCTAGTCAGGCTACATTTCCTCGCACACACCACCTATTCAAACTGGATTATATGACGTGGCATGGGTAAAGCTATAAATATCTTTCCACGCTTGGGAGGGAGTTGAGTAAAGTAATATTTGTTGATGTGATACTAGTGGATTATTTTTAGACCCCAAATGTGTACTCTGTTTTTGAGTTTAAAGGCGACATGAGGGACAAAAAATTATTTAAAATTATTCATTTTTGTAAAGGGGTTTCCCATTCCATGTCAGAATTAAGGGCAAAGATTTTTTTTAATTATCGTCTGTCATCATCGCTCAAGTTAACTAGCTGGGTTGTGTATACGAGTCAGACGGTGGTAAATATTTCTACAACAAAATTACAAAAGAGAAGGAATGGAATATTCACCCATACAATGCTAAATGAGTGTTTCTTCCACCTTGGAAAACTTCAAGACTTACCTCTAATATTAAAACTAGCAATCGCACCTTGGTGTGCAATGGGTACGCCGAATAGGTGGGGAAGATCAATTAAAGAAAAATTTAGTCTATTTATTGTTTACATTCATTTGTGAAATATATGAGAGTTGTAACACCCCGTCATGGACCCCAGGCAATGACATGTCACTACTACTATACAACCGAATAATTTAAAAAAAAAACATTCAAATAACAACATGTGAACGTCAACCTAACATGAATGTTCTCAGGTTCCACAACAACGCTACTAATGTAAAACAATAAATACAACTCATCAAGTACCATAACAAGATTATATTATCAGAAAGAGTATCATTAAAATTTCAACTACAATCAAGTGAGATTGTGATAAATCTCGATACATCCAAATCTTAATACAATGATACCTCATGTGAACATCATGAGTGAGTACAATAAAGAAAGTGTAACAGTATAACTGGCGACCAAGTCCATGAGCACGTCCATTAAACAACCCCATGAACAAAATGTATCCAGGAACCTATCAAGAACAAACTCGTCTTGAACAGTATCACCTACAAGCGAACAAAATGGAAGAAATGGCACATTCCTCCCAATTGTATGGTACTCGAAAGCCCACCCCCCCGTGCTAGGAGATAGTAACAACTCCTCAAGTCAAATAGAAATCAAGAAGATACATAAAACAATACATGGTTGACATACATGACATCACAATGACAGTAGATCCACATGACAACTAACATACTCCCAAAGGCAATGGCATAATCACAGGTGACTCTACATAAGAGACCCAACATATGTACAAGGACATGAGTGTCATCACATAAATGTAATAGGTTACCCTGGAGAATCTTCCTAGGTTACCGACCCTCTATCAAAGTTACCTTGGCAACCTCTAACAATTTTCGGCCCCTATACGAACTTATGTGGCATAAAAAAACTTCTCAAAAAGACAAAGTGTTTGATTAGCCATTCCAGGCCATCTCAACCTACTTTAACCTAAACAAGTGTTAAAGTACAAGGCGAGGCAAAACATTATCTGGGTTATCAATTATCACTACCCAACCCCTAAAATTTTAAAGTTTAGTTATCACTTAATTAGCCACTTTCGATAGGTTACCCATGCAACCACTTTCGGGTCCAACCCCTAACGAAAGCCACTCCTCCTAGGTACAAATTCTCAAACTGACAAGACAATTAACCAAACATTCATGCAAGAGAGAACTTCTTTCCTCATGGACCCAAAATAATCGGAATCATACCATGACATTTATATAACTCAATAAAACCACTCAACATGCATGGCTAAGTCTTACATGAACAAACACATTTACATGCCATGGAATTCAAAATGTCCAAAATAACATCACATGAATACATAATGTGCATGGACCACATTTTCACATTTGAAATAATACAAAGAACATGTAGGAGTTGAGAAAATACAACACCACAAACCCCGAAGATCACCTGCATGCAAATAACCTATCACAAAAGAAGAGATGGAGACAAACAAGCAAGGGTTCTCTGAAAATTGAAAATGTATATATCAGAGAGAATGAGAGAATGAATTGATATGAAATACAATGGGATCAATCCTTATAAAAAGGAGATCATGCAAACCCTAATAAAACCCTAATAAGAAAAACCCTAATAGAAGCCCTAATAGGATAACATTTAGTAATTAATATAATTATTAAATGTCACTTTATGCAAACTAACGTGAAATATTAAGAAGGGAATAAAGGTAACTTAATCAACATAATTAAGTTAAGACCTTTACTGTAACACCCCCCCTTAAGATGAGCAATAATGCGGCTACAAACAAATACAGAAAAACAAAGGTAACTACAATGCAAGAAGGCAAACATGGGTCCCAACAACTAGGCGAGATCAGGTACCCAAATACAACCAAATCTCTGTAAAATGGAGAAATAGAGAAAACCTCATGGGAAAAAGCTCTACTCCAAAAAGAGATGCAGAAAGCCAAGAAGAACATCACTGAAGCATAAGAAGCTATAAACAACTGTCGAAAGATGACTGCTATGGTGTTGAAGAACCTCTGCTGAAGATAGGATGATCAAGAACAAGAAGACAACAATCTGCATAAGTGCCCCAAATGACACTACTCGAATCAGATGGCAAATAAAGGCAAATACCTGGAACGGAGATATAGATGGCACAAGAACCAATAGTCTGAAACACTGATCAACAGAGAATGGAAGATTCCTTCCAAGGCGAAACCAAGGAAGAATTAGCACGAACAATATAATAACCCCCCCATAATGTTGAACTGGGAGAGCCTGACAAATCCATTGAAATGATGTGAAACACCTTGTAGTGCATGAAAAAGAACAAACATCTGAAAGTGCGCAAGATAGCACCTACAACTGAAAAAGTGGTGTGCAAAACAAAGCACACATGCATGAGGCTGGAATCATATGGATCCATGGTCATCATGGAGGGACACTCACTGGACAAAGGTGTGATGGCAAACAAAGACAAACTACACAACCCCCCATGGTATGGATTCAATGTCGTCATGGAGGGATACTCACCGGAAAAAGATGTGATGGCAAAACAAAGGCAAACTACACAACCCCTCATGGCACTTTATAATATCAGTGCGAGTACACAATATGGCACAACCTTATGTGCAAAATCCCCAAAATATGCATGTACAATAGTGTGGCACTTTATCTCAGTGCGTTTACATAAAATATAGCTTACAAATGATGCTCAAAATCGCCCTCAAAGGACAAAATGCTGGAAATACATGAAGAACAGCCAAAAACGAAGCATCACATGCAAACAAAAAGTTTCCAAGAGCAAATATGTCTAGGTAATCTACTAGAGTGTGAAAACACAAATAACTGAATAAAATATACCTGGAGTGAAATCTAGAAAAATGGCATGGATGAAACTGAAGAGCTTTGAAATACGGTTCCAACGCCGCTGAGATTGCGAAAAACGGAGAAACTGATCAAAAGTTATGAGCTTGAGACTGAAAATAGCCCCTTTGTCTTCAACTGGCTGTAGAATGTACCAAAGTAAAAAAGAAGTGATGAGACACACACCACTGAAAAGATGAGAAAACCAGGTTTCCAACAATATCTCGTTTGCCAAAAAATGATATCGTATGCCCAAGTTACGGCCTCCGGAATAAATCAGCTCCAAAGAGGGAAAAAACCAATGCTAGGTTAAATTTGACGGTCATACGGCCGTCGCAGCAAAAACACTAGGTTAAATTTGACGGCCAAACGGTCGTCACCGTAAAAGTGTGATTGGGCTATTACAGAAAAAAATTGTTTTTTATATTAAAAAAACATTTGATTTTTAAATCATAAAAAAAATATTACAAAAGATTTTTTTATTGAAAAAAAAATTTATGGGGTGGGGGAGGCATGTGGGCCCACCCCCACCGTCCCTTGCAGCTGCGGGTACACTACGTAGTCTGTGCAGGTACTTTGTCGGCCTGGCAAGTCCCGGGGAGAGCAAGCCTTAAAAAGGCTCAAAAAAAAATTCGGCCAAACATAAAGTTTTTTCTGATTTTTTTTTAAATCTAAAAAATATACAGTAAATTGCCGAAAATAAAATGACGAAAAAAAAGGGAAAAAATTTTTACCAGCAAATGGACGGCCGTACGGTCGAATTGTAAAAAAAATTTGCCTCAGATTTTGACTTTGTCCAAAATGGACGAATGGACAGTCGATTTAGGGGTTTTGGACTGCTGGAGCAATGGCAATGTCCATTTGAGCTGAAAATGCTTCAAAATTGCAGGTATGCCCTAGATCAAGAAAACAAACCCCAAACCCTTGAAGCTCCAAAAATCTTCAAAACAAGAACAGGAAGCAGCAGGTGTGGAGCTCTGATACCATGTAGGAGTTGAGAAAATACAACACCACAAACCCCGAAGATCACCTGCATGCAAATAACCTGTCACAAAAGAAGAGATGGAGACAAACAAGCAAGGGTTCTCTGAAAATTGAAAATGTATATATCAGAGAGAATGAGAGAATGAATTGATATGAAATACAATGGGATCAATCCTTATAAAAAGGAGATCATGCAAACCCTAATAAAACCCTAATAGGAAAAACCCTAATAGAAGCCCTAATAGGATAACATTTAATAATTAATATAATTATTAAATGTCACTTTATGCAAACTAACGTGAAATCTTAAGAAGGGAATAAAGGTAACTTAATCAACATAATTAAGTTAAGACCTTTACTCTAATAGAACATCCATATATGACTATCCATGATTTCAATTTAGAACTATTGTTTAAAGCCTCTGGAAAATGATAACCGAAATAACATATTTCAATACATAAACAAGAATAGACTCCAAAAAGATATATCATTTGACATATTCACAAGGTCTAATTTATTTGATTTTCATAAACAAATTAAATATATAACATACATTATTTCAAAACCCTTCTAAAATATGTTAAAAGCAAATCTATATAGAATGATTACCCTTAAACACTCTAATTTAATGTTGTACAAACACTTGCACTTTTTAAATAACACTAATAGTTTTTTCATTCTCACATTAATAACCCAAAATGGTAAAGTACAATATATTTAAAATTCCAAAAAGGTTATCTGATTGACGTAACCAAAATATCAATTCATTTACTTTATAATTTGCAAAACACAAATTAACCTCAAACTTTACTTAATATGACATTATACTCCTATATATTCAATTCAATAAAAATCATTATAAAATAGGAATTTTAAATACTCTTACAAACATAAATGTCAGCAGCTAGCTTGGATAAAGATAATATACCTAATTAAATTTCAACATAGCATTATAACCTATAAACCATTTAATCCATACTCACAATAATCAAGAAAGATCGACTAAGATAAGACTTAACACTTAACTTTTAACTTTTAAATGACAAACTGGCGTAACAAAGGTTGTACCCAAACTTCATAAAAAAAAATAGAAACTAGAGTTCCATCGACTGACCAATAGTTTCAAATTCGACCTAGTAACAAAGAGACCGAGAACAACCCAGATTGATTCGCCATGCAGATTGTTGATATGAGTGAACAAAAATTATACATGCACAGATCAAGATGACACCGTTAAGCATAAAAAGAGATATTCACGAGGCAAGGGAACAAATCTATCACAAACAAACTTGGGTCATCTCTGGGTCATATGCATGCATCATTCAAAGTGAAAGAATTCGACTGATGCAACAAGAGTTCATCAAGAAATGAAACACAGACTCAAGCGACTAACTTATGGATCCTTTCATAGTCGATGATCACAGAGAACTCAAAGAGAGCGATGGAAATACTACCCAAAAAGATGCACATCGTAGTTCATACTAGAATACTTACGGATCAAACATGTATAGAAGGTAAAACTCCGACACATGCATTGACACAAAACTCAGAAAAAACACAAATCCATCATTCGCAACTAACCATGCATGAAGTCGAACCATCTTTAGTAAATTTCATCAAATCTTTAGTGAATATCAAATCTGCGGCTAAAGAAGACTATCAAACCGCTGGTATGAGTCATGATAGAGGAATTTGAAACAGTAAGAAGGCAAGCATATGCTATGCACAACATGCTGATACATGCAATAATCGGTATAGTATTTGGACCACAATATAAGACCACAAGATAATAATAGCAAACGTTGATAAGAAGAGGGCTACGCCATATAACTAGCAGAGAAAAGTGAAAATCAAGAATCACTATCAAACAGACCTTCGGCTCGTATACACGACAGAGAAGGAATATCAACTACCCACCAAGAGACAAAGATTTGATAGCAAGGATAGAGTCTACATAAGGAAGAAAGGAATATGTTGGTGATGTAGGCGAATCTAGTTTGTTAGGTGCCATAAAAAGCCAAGCCAAAAGATCATACATATTATCCATAATCAATTGAATCATTAACATTATCAGAAGCCAAACAAGATATTCTACAGACACGTAGAAACGAATACAACTCTGAAAAGAAAAACAAACATGATACCCTAAAAAGAATACACAGTATGATAAAGAAAGGTTGAAGGCAATTTTTAAAAAAATTTAAAAAATAGAAGATGCAATAGTCATAAAATCTTATTTCATCACAATCTAGGTTTTCTAAATTGCTTACTTTTCACTATTATTTTCTTGTTTCTTCTAAACTTGATTAATACCATTTTCTTTTTATGTTGTATGCACAGTTTACGAAGTATACATATTCAACATGAAATAGATCGAATCCCCTAACATCATTTAAAGATTTTGAATCCAAATACCAAAACAAAATAGAGAAGAAAACCTAGAATAATCTTCTTCGAATTCTGACAAATGATGAAGCCAAGCACAATTATCCAGTCCTTGAAACTTTCACAGCACGAGCAAAGATTTCAACTTTCAATTCTTCAACTTTTCAACCAACACAAAAAAATACAAAGAGAAAACTTCTTCCACCAAAAACTATCGTGAAAACAATCCTCTCTTTTTAAAAAAACAATTGTTGTGTCCCATTAATTTCTTTCCTATGCTATATCATTCATTTAGATCATCATGCAAATTCACACCCTTAACTGATAGATTGCATGCAATTGATCAACCAGTTCTAACTTTTCAACATCATGTTCAAAACACAGATATTTTGCAAATTTCATCCACACAACTTGTCTAAATTTACCAATTTTCGAAAACATTAAAATTGCACATTCATAATAATTCAACTAATTATTTCTCCAATAATATATTTTAATAACCTTTAATAAATTAATTCCTCTCACATATAAAATAGACTTATAAATTAAATGTAATCATCCATAACCGTAAATTAAATAAAGCAATTAATCACTAATTATTACAATACATACTATCTACCATTTAATTAATTTAAGCGTTTCAAAACCAAGCAAGACAAACTAGAACAACATAATGCACAACAAATAACATGACAGGACAAACGTAAACATGACAAATGGGTAGAAAAACGATAGTCATTCTTTTTATAATGATGGCTCAAGACAGAGGACCAAAACTATTTCCTATCAATAAATTCCATTGGGCTTTGACACGCTCAAACCTGACGAAGCAAGTGGATTCGATGCTTGTACCTGAAAGTTGCATCAAACTGCACAGTCAACCATAACAACAAATATAACGGAAGACACATCATGAAGAAGAATCACAGTGTAGCAGGGCACTCCTGGATGAGTACTGCTACACTGTCTCCTTCACCCGAACCGACACAAAACATTACATCAAACATCAATTACATCATGGTACTATCATTAACATTCAAGAACAACATATACCATCATAATAATGTCATCTCATGAAAGTAAACAGATGATCATAAAGTCAAGTGTATCATCAACTGAGTATCACAACTAATCATATAATCCATGACATAGTGCATCAAAGTAATATAGTCTCAAAACAACTAACGACTAACATCAACTCAAAAATAACAAAAATAATAATGTCATCTGGAGGGTCACTACATCCTCCCCCCTAGGGTGAGGCTTACTCCTAGAAGCCTGCAAATAGATAGGGATAAAGTTCCCTCATGCATACTACATCCTCCCAAGTAGTTGAAGCCTCGTCACTAGGGTCCCATTGGACCCTCACCTGATCAACATCTCGACCCTTGAGGGCGAGTCTCCAACATTGTAGAAAGCCCACGAGCTCCAAAGCCAGCTGCCTGTCCTTGACCTGTAAAGCATTCCAATCGAGCACATGTGAAATATCAAGATGATAAGGTCTAAAAACAGATACATGAAATACATCGTGGATGTGTGACAAGCTAGGCAGTAAGGTAAGTCGATAAGCTACAAGACCAATCCTCTCCAGAATCTCGAATGACCCAACGAATCGAGGCGCGAGATTAGAGCCTTTTCCATGACAAATTGGACTCTTACGCAGATGCACCTGAAGAAACACTCTATCACCAATAGAGAACTAGCGATCTACACAATGAGCATCTACGTACTTCTTTTGTCTATCATGTGCTGCTACCAAATGCTCTTTGATACGATCAACTTTCTGCTCCATATCTCGTAACATATCAGGTCTAAGAGGCACTCTATCCTCAAGTCTATCCCAACTCAACGGAGTCCGGAATGGGCATCCATACAATGCCTGAAAAGGAGACATACCTATGGAACTATGATACCCATTATTATAAGAGAAATCCACCAAGTAGAGATATTCTTCCCATCGTGACTGTTGATCCATGACATACATCCTGAGCATATCCTCCAAAACCTGATTAACCCTTTCAGTCTATCCATCAGTCTCGAGGTGATAAGCTAAACTGAAGTTCAACTGTGTACCTAAAGCATGCTGAAGAGATATCCATAAAGGTGATGTGAAAACATGATCTCTATCCGATATGATTCTGCGTGGGATTCCATGCAAATGAACAATGTCCTCCATGAAGATCTTTGCCACAAATGATGCATTATAAGATGAATGAGCTGGAGAGAAATGAGCTACCTTAGTCAACCTGTCGACAGTAACCATGATGACATCATGTCGACAAGATGACATAGGCAACCCAACAATAAAATCAACCGATATGATGTCCCACTTCCATTCTGGAACAAGGTGAGGCTGTAGCAAACCTGCGAGATGCTAGTGCTCAGCCTTAACCCTCTGGCACTCAAGACATCTCACAACAAAATCGACAATGTCATGCTTCATCCCAGGCCAAAAGTATAACTATCGAAGATCTGCATGCATCTTCTTGACACCAGGATGAGCTGAGTATGGTGCTCTATGTGCCTCTGACAATATCAAGGTACGAAGACCAACTACAAGTGGCACATAAATACGACCCTAATGTCGCAACAAACCATATGTTTTGAGCGTACAACTTGTAAACCTACCCTCCAAGGGTCTATCTGATTCCAACTCTGCCTTCACCTCTTGATACAATCTGTCCATAGGTAGTGCTGCTACAATCTGACTCCTCAAATCAACTCCTAGAGTCATGGCAGAAATCTCATGTCTACGTCAGCTAAGAGCATCAGCTACCACGTTCTCTTTCCCCTAAATAAATTTCACCTCAAAACCATATTTGCATAAGAACTCCATCCACCATCTCTTCCTAGCATTAAGATTAGACTATGTAAAAATATACTGCAGACTATGGTGATCACTATGAAGCTCAAAGTGATGTCGCAATAGGAAATATCTCCACCAAACCAAAGCATGAACGACTGTAGCTAAATCCAGATCATGAGTAGGGTAGTTCAGTTCTCAATCCTTGAGCTTGTGAGACTCATAGGTGATCACATGACCCTCCTATATCAGAACAACTCCTAAACCCTCCAAGGATGCATCAGTACAAACAACAAAATCCTTAGTAGGATCAGGTAAAACTAATATAGGTGCACTCGTCAACTTTTCCTTGAGTGTCTGGAAGGCCAAATGACACCGATCTGACCATATGAATTTCTTCCCCTTCCTCTGAAGAGAAGTAATAAGATGAGCAATCTTGGAGAACCCTTCGACAAACTGCCTGTAATACCCCACAAGACCCATAAAACTGTGAACCTCAGGCACATTGGTAGGCACGGGCCAATCCATAATGGCTTAGATCTTCGAAGGATCCACGACTATACCCTCTCTAGAGATAACATGACCGAGGTATTTCACCTCAATTTGGAAGAACTCACACTTCGACAAATTCGCAAACAGTTGATTCTCTCTCAAGAACTACAATACCTACCTCATGTGCTCCTTATGCTCCTTCATATCTCTATAATAAATCAAAATTTCATTGAGAAACACAAGAACAAAATGATCCAGGTACGTGCGGAAGACACCATTCATTAGGTTGGTGAAAATGGACGGTGCATTCATTAACTCGAATGGTACCACAGTGAATTTGTAGTGCCCATAATGAGTTTAGAATGCATTCTTATGTATATCTGCTTCAAAAATGCGCAACTGATGGTATCCCAATTTCAGATCAATCTTAGAAAATACATTTTCTCCCTTAATCTGATCAAAAGGGTCATTGATTCTAGGCAAAGGATATCGATGCTTAACCGTCACTTTATTCAATTGATGGTAGTCGAAGCATAACCTGAAGGATTTGTCCCTCTTCTTCACAAAGATGATAGGTGCTCCCCAAGGTGAAACACTCAGATGAATGAAACCCTTAGCCAAGAGCTCCTCCAACTAAAAATGAAGCTCTTCCAATTCTTGTGTAGTCATTTTGTACTGAGCCCGAGATATAGGCTCAGCTCCAGGAACTAGATCAATTCTAGAATCAATATCTCATTTTAGCGGCATACCCAGAATATCACTAGGAAATACGTCAACAAATTCCCCAAGGATAGGGTAATCATCAAGAGATACCTCTCGATTCTCCCCTACCTCCAAGTCACTAATAGTAGCTGCAAACAATTGACAGCCCTATCGCATACACCTTTTTAACTGCATAGCAGATATAATCTGCAAGGAGATGGGTCTCTACACACCGACTATCTCAATATCCGCACCAAAATCATCTAAACAACTTACTGCCTTTCATCGACAGTCTATCACTACACTATGAGATTCTAGCCAATCCATTCCTAGAACAATGCCATATGATCCAAGAGGTGTAACTCGAAGATCTACTCAGGTAGATAACGATCCAATCCTAAGTCCACAATCATGAACGAGGGATTCAACCGCTACCTTAGCCCCAAAAGCCAATTCTACCTACCACCTATCGCATTGCTTAACCACCACTAATCTACATCACTCAACAATAGGAGAGATAAATGAATCAAACACTCCATAATTAAATAAAATAGAAACACTAACACCCTATAACTGACCTGAAGCCTCAACCACAATATTTTGGTGATCTACCTGACGATTGTCCGCCGTAGCAAAAACTCTATGAGATCAACCTGCATCGCCAACCATCTGCTCCGAAGCTACAGGTTGCTAACGAAACCCTGAAGTACCTCTCATTGGATACTACCTCGCAATATGACCCTGCTAACCACATGAGAAGCATCCAGTGCCCCTACCATAACTTCTACCAAAACTTTTGCCACCCAAAGGTGCATTTGACTGCTGGAAGCTACCTCTACTGACCGTCGACTGTGCACTCTGAGTAGGTTGATCCTGGCAGTTGCACTCATTGCGCATGCAGTTATGACTCTTTCCAGACTGTGAACCATTACCCGACTGCTTATAATAACCCTTATTCTTTTGTGGGTAATGTTGAACTGCTGCTGTTGTCCACCCTTAGCGAGTGCCTATTGGTTCCAAGAAGAACCACCTGCCTGAATCAGACCACCACGCAGACCAAATCCTGTAGTAGAAGCACTGTCGATCAAAACACCTATATGTCCACCCAAAGCCATGGACATATTTTCCTCCATAATCTATGCCTTCTCTATGGCTACCTCCATCATCTTCGAGTCGAAGACTCTAACTCCACCACTGATATGGGTGTTCAAGCCCCTAATGAAATGCTAAACCAACATAGCCTCATCATCTACTATCCCTGCATATTGTTTGAGTTCGTAGAATCTATGCTCAAACTACTCGACAAACATAGCCATCTGGCGTAGATCATGGAATTCATCTGCACGACGCTGTCTCTAGTGATCAGATAATAAATGTGCTATGAAACACTCCAATAACATATCCCAAGATATAGATCTAATCTCCAGATGGATCTTCTGCTCCTCTAATTTCCACCAAGTAGAGGCAAAACCTCTAAGATGCATGATGGCGCATCTCACTCAGGTGTTTCTACCATACGGGTGCATAGAAAAATATTGTCCCAAATCTAGTAACCATGTCTCTGCCTCCAATCCACCACCAGTACCATCGAAAATGGGAGGGCGTGCCCTCAACAAATCTCTCATGTGCCCTACAGCTATGGCATCCTGCTCTGCGATCTGTACAATCCTTCGAGGTAGTGATTTGTCCCTCTCTCTATTCACTTCCTGATCATTTCCCTGTCTAGGCCCAAGGTGAGCAAGGGCCTAATCAAGTAAAGGATGTAATAGATCTCCCCTTGCACTAGCCTGATTCAGAACCTGCTCATTATTTGCCTGATTACCCTACGGATTAGGCTGTTCTCCATGTTCACTTTCATATTAACTCTGTGACGGAGTATTCTGATGATTTTCCACACAACCACCACCATGGCCTTGTCCAAGACCTCTACTACGACCTCGCCTAGGTGGCATGATCCTACACAAGACCAATATCAAGTCTCAGTTTAAAGACTCAAGGAAACAAGAAAACACACACACTAAGGAATTCTAACATCTAGGACAACCTAGTGGGCTCGCAAGAACCAGAGTACCCAATGTTAGAACCTTCACTCTAATACCAAGTTGTAATGCCCCATCGTGGAACCCAGGGAATGACACGCCACTACTGCTATACAACCGAATAATTAAAAAAAAAAAAAATCAAATAACAACATGTGAACAACAACCTAACACGAATGATCTCGAGTTCCACAACAACGCTACTAATGTAAAACAATAAATACAACACATCAAGTACCATATAAAAGATCATGAGAGTAAACCATAACAAGATTACATTATTAGAAAGAATATCATTACAAGTTCAATTACAATCAAGTGAGATTGTGAAAAATCTTGATACATCCAAATCTTAATACAATGATACCTCATGTGAACATCATGAGTGAGTACAATAAAGAAAGTGTATAAGTATAACTGATGACCAAGTCCAACAAATAAATTCGTGAACAAAGCATATCCAAGAACCTATCAAGAACAAACTCGTTTCGAATAGTATCACCTACAAGGGGACCCAATGGAAGAAATGTCATGTTCCTCCCAACCGTGTGGAACTCGAAAGCCCACCCCCCATGCTAGGAGATAGTAACAGGTCCTTGAGTCAAATATACATCAAGAAGAGACAACAAACAATACATGGTCGACATACATGACATCACAATGACAGTAGATCCACATGCCAACTGGCATACTCCCAGAGGCAACGACATAATCATAGGTGACTCTACACAAGAGACCCAACATATGTACACGGACAGGAGTGTCATCACATAAAAATAATAGGTTACCATGGAGAATCTTCCTAGGTTACCAACCCTCTATCAGAGTTACCTTGGCAACCTCTAATGATTTTCAGCCCCTATACGAACTTATGTGGCATCGAAACACTTCTCGAAAAGACAAAGTGTTTGATTAGCCATTCCAGGCCATCTCAACCTACTTTAACCTAAACAAGCATTAAAGTACAAGGCGAGGCAAAACATTATCTGGGTTATCAATTATCACTACCCAACCCCTAAAAGTTTAAAGTTTAGTTATCACTTAATTATCCACTTTCGATAGGTTACCCATGCAACCACTTCTGGGTCCGGTCCCTAACAAAAGCCACTCCTCCTAGGTACAAATTCTCAAACTAACAAGACAATTAAGCCAACATGCATGCAAGAGAGAACTTCTTTCCTCATAGACCCAAAATAATTGGAATCATACCATGACATTTATATAACTCAATAAAACCACTCAACATGCATGGCCAAGTCTTGCACGAACAAACACATCTCCATGCCATGGAATTCAAAATGTCCAAAATAACATCATGTGAATACATAACGTGCATGGCCCACATTTTCACATTTGAAATAATACAAAGAACATCCATAAATAACTAGCCATGCTTTCAATAAAACTATTGTTTAAAGCCTCTGGAAGATGATAACCAAAATAAAATATTTCAATACATAAACAAGAATAGACTCCAAAAAGATATATCATTTGACATATTCACAAGGTCTAATTTATTTGCTTTTCATAAAAAAATTTAAAGTAGTAACCATTCTTATCAAATAATTAAATATATAACATACATTATTTCAAAACCCTTCTAAAATATGTTAAAAGAAAATCTATATAGAATGATTACCCTTAAACACTCTAATTTAACGTTGTACAAATACTTGCCCTTTTTAAATAACACTAATAGTTTTTCCATTCTCACATTAATAACCCAAAATGGTAAAGTAAAATATATTTAAAAATCCAAAAAGGTTATCCGATTGACGTAAACAAAATATCAATTCATTTACTTTATAGTTTGCAAAATACAAATTAAACTCAAACTTTACTTAATATGACATTATACTCCTATATATTCAATTCAATAAAAATCATTATAAAATAGGAATTTTAAATACTTTTACAAACATAAATGTCGGCAGCTAGCTTTCATAAAGATAATATATCTATTTAAATTTTAACATACCATTATAACCCATAAACATTTAATCCATACTCATGATAATGAAGAAAGATTGACTAAGATAAAACTTAACACTTAACTTTTAAATGACAAACTGGCATAACAAAGGTTGTGCTCAAACTTCATAAAAAAAATAGAAACTAGAGTTCCATCGACTGACCAATAGTTTCAAAGTTGACCTAGTAACAAAGAGATTGAGAACAACCCAGATTGATTCGCCATGCAGATTGTTGATATGAGTGAACAAAAATTATACATGTGTAGATCAAGATGACACCGCTAAGCATAAAAAGAGATATTCACGAGGCAAGGAAACAAATCTACCGTAAACAAACTTGGGTCATCTCCGGGTCATATGCATGCATCATTCAAAGTGAAACAATTTGATCGACGCAACAAGAGTTCATCAAGAAATGAAACAAAGACTCAAGTGACTAAATTATGGATCCTTCCATAGTCAACGATCATAGAGAAGTCAAAGAGAGTGATGAAAATACTACCCAAAAAGATACACATCATAGTTCATACTGGAATACTTATGGATCAAACGTGTATAGAAGGTAAAAATCCGACGCATGCATTGACACAAAACTCAAAAAAAAACACAAATCCATCATTCACATCTGACCATGCATGAAGTTGAACCATCTTTAGTAAATTCCATCGGTGATTTGGAAGAAATAGTTCATGAAATTCTACAGACAGGTCAAGTGAATATCAAATTTGTGGCTAAAGAAGACTATCAAACTATTGGTACGAGTCATGATAGAGGAATTCGAAACAGTAAGAAGGCGAGCATATGCTACACACAACATGCCGAAACATGCAATAATCAATATAGTATCCGGACCACAATATAAGACCACAACAGAATAATAGCAAACGTCGACAAGAAGAGGGCTACGCCATATAACTAGTAGAGAAAAGTGGAAATCAAGAATCACTATCAAACAAACCTCCGACTTGTATACACGATAGAGAAGGAATATCAACTACCCACCAAGAGACAAAGATTTGATAGCAAGGATAGAGTCTACATATGGAAGAAAGGAATATGTCGGTGATGTAGGGGAATCTAGTTTGTTAGGCTCCATCGAAAGCCAAGCCAAAAGATCAAACATATTATCTATAAGCAATTGAATCATTAACATTATCAGAAGCCAAACAAGATATTCTACAGACACATAGAAACAAAAACAACTCTGAAAAAAAAAGAAAAACATGATACCCTCAAATGAATACACAGTATGATAAAGAAAGGTTGAAGGCAATTTTTTTTTTAAAAAAAGAAGAAGATGCAATAGTCATAAAATATTTTTTCATCACAATCTAGGTTTTCTAAATTGCTTACTTTTCACTATTATTTTCTTGTTTCTTCTAAACTTGATTAATATCGTTTTATTTTTCTATTATATGTGCAGTTTATGAAGTATACAAATTCAACATGAAATAGATCGAATCCCCTAACATCATTTAAAGATTTTGAATCCAAATATCGAAACAAAATAGAGAAGAAAACCTAGAATAATCTTCTTTGAATTCTGACAAATGATGAAGCCAAGCACAATTATTCAGTCCTTGAAACTTTCACAGCACAAGCAAAGCTTTCAACTTTCAATTCTTCAACTTTTCAACCAACACAAAAAAATACAGAGAGAAAACTTCTTCCACCAAAAACTGCTGTGAAAACAATCCTCTCTTTTTGAAAAAACAATTGCCGTGTCCCATTATTTTCTTTCCTATGCTATATCATTCATTTAGATCATCATGCAAATTCACACCCTTAACTGATAGATTGCATGCAATTGATGAACCAGTTCCAAATTTTCAACATCGTGTTCAAAACACAGATATTTTGCAAATTTCATCCACACACCTTGTCTAAATTTACCAATTTTTGAAAACATTAAAATTGCACATTCATAATAATTCAACTAATTATTCCTCCAATATTATATTTTAATAACCTTTAATAAATTAATTCCTTTGACATATAAAATAGACTTTCAAATTAAATGTAATCATCCATAACCGTAAATTAAATAAAGCAATTAATCACTAATTATTACAATACATACTATCTACCATTTAATTAATTTAAGCGTTTCAAAACCAAGCAAGACAAACTAGAACAACAAACACACAACAAATAACATTACATGACAAACGTAAACATGACAAATGGGTAGCAAAACGATAGTTGTTCTTGGGCCTTGGCACACTCAGACTTGATGAAGCAGGTGGAATCGATGCTTGTACCTGAAAGCTGCATCAAACTGCACAGTCAACCATAACAAAAGACACACCGTGAAGAAGAATCACAGCGTAGCAAGGCACTCACGAATGAGTACTGCTACACTGTCTCCTTCACCTGAACTATCACAAAACATTACCTCAAACATCAATTACATCATGGTACCATCATTAGCATTCAAGAAAAACATATACCGTCATAATAATGTCATCTCACGAAAGTAAACAAATGATCATAAAGTCAAGTGTATCATCAACTGAGTATCACAACTAATCATATAATCCATGACATAGTGCATCAAAGTAATATAGTCTCAAAACAACTAACGACTAACAACAACTCAAAAATAACAGAAATAACAATGTCATCTAGAGGGTCACTACAGGTCAATTGGTAAGTAATTTATGAAATGATGTTTGTGCAAGAAAGGTTTCAATGGAGAAATGATAACTTCAAGTCAACTATGCATCCACTTATACAGATCCAAACACATTGAAACAAAAACTCTGGCTCAGGAAGATAAAGGTTCCATTACCAAAGGCTCATGTTTTGTTTGCAAAAGGGAGAGAGGGAAGTAGAGAGAGAAAGAGAGAGGGGGAAGTGTGAGTGTCAGAGAAAGAGGTAAGGATATATAGACGAAGATGGAGATGGAGATGGAGAGGGATATGGAGAGAAAGAGAGGGATAGATAAATAGAGGGATATATAGAGATGGAAGAGATAAATATATAGAGAGGAAGAGAAAGAAAGAGGTAGAAATATAAAGATAGATATGGGAAGTAATATATAGAGAGGTAGAGAAGGAGAGATATAGGGGTAGAGAGAGGTGGAAGAGATAAATATATAGAGAGGAAGAGAGAGGGAGAGATTGAAAGATAAATACATAAAGACATTAAACAAGCTAAAAATATAAGCAATTTTGTAACCATAGTGGGAGGGACATATTTTCTCCAATATTTTTAGCAGTATGCACACTTTTACTATTATGTCAGCTACCTTCACCAAACAAAAATCAAAATAGATGATTTGGAATGAAACTTGAAATACTTTATCCCCTTAAGCAACATCTTTGGTTATAAATACAACAATTTTCAATAAGAGAAGCTTAGGATTTAGATTGAGGAATAGTCTCTAAAAAAAATTACTTGCCTCCACGTGCAATGCAAGATAGATACACCTTCATCAAAGCAGTAATTGAACTAAATAAATAAATAGAGATGTCCATAAAGATAGAAATAACATTGAAGAATGAAATCACAATTTTTTTTAATTAAAATTAAAAATGTCAAAAATATAATGATGTCAACTGCCAAAAAAAAAGATCGTACGATCTAAAAAATTGTCACGTACTGATTTTATCAATTATTTTATTGCGATTATTAATCATGAGAATTTCAATGTTTATGCTAGATGATTATATAGATTGAAATTGAAATTGAAATTGAAATGCAAATGAAATGATTTTGAATTCATTATTACGAAATTCGGGGATTGTCATTGTTGATGAGAAATTGAGTGCAAGTGAACGCAGGAACAGATGAACGAGAATGAAGGTGAGAACATTGATCAGGTAGAGTCGTTTTAGCCATTAGACGTTTATGAGGATGATGGAATCTCACACACCACTTAATTAATTAGAACGTAATTTGCATGATTAAATGATTTAAATTTTAATTATTATAATGGTTATGCATTTGTTAAACGAAATTGCGAAAAAGAATTTGTTTGTTTTAAATGGCAATTTGATTATTTTTATGGAGAAATTGATTTTATTTAAATAATTAATTCTTTGTGTAAATCTTTAATTTTAGTTGAAAATAATAATGCTTTAATTATTTTAAACTGTGGGAATAAACCTTTAATTGTGAAAATATAAATATTAAAGGATAACCATATAAGGAATTCTATGTTGAAGAAATAGGTAAATATCAAAATAAGTTATTGAAACCAATTAGAAAATAGAAACACGTTCAAAGTTGGAATTGAAATTGAAAACAAAGCAATAGTTAACAATTTGGAAACAATTACATCACAATCAATTTCTGCATGCAATCAAAAGAAGAACTTGGAGTTCTGGAGATCAAAACATAAAAAGTGGATCTAATTTCCTGGATAACAACTACCATTTTGCATAATGTATGGGGGAGGAAAATCCGTTTCAAAAGGAGGGAGTTATTTTTGTTAAAAAAATGGATCTGATGATCTATCATGGGCGGTTAGAAGAGAACAAAGGAAAGCTTAATGAGAATGGATATTGATTCAAGAAGAAGAACTCACGCACTAGTATAGCAGGAGAGAGAGAGAGATATTTTTTATGTTGAATTGAGTTTTTGTAATGATTTTATCTGGAGGCTGCTACTCCATGGTACACATGGGGAGAAGGGGAGTGATTTTTGATTTATAAACCTTATTAAGGATTATCTCGCATGCGCCAGCAAGGAAGGAGATGTGTGACCAGGATAGGGAGTATTAAATATAGGTTGGACTTATTCCCATGCATAGGAGAAGGGAAAGATGACGCAGCCAAGAGGGGAGTAAATGGGCACATAAATCTGCCTCCTTCACACATGTGCCAGGAAGAGAGAGTTTCTTTGGTGGGGAAGAAAAGGATCAAAGAAGATTTCAATATAACTCTCAAGCATGTGGGAGATAGGGAGAGGATGCGCATAGTCAAAAGATAGTATCTACAAATTTTTACTGCAAAGAGCAGAGGTTAAAACAGAGCATTTGAGAAGTTCCTGGACATTACAATTAAGTAGTTTAGAGACTGTTTAAACCAAAGAAAATTTTGGTGATTTCAACTCACTGTTTTGCAAACCACAGAGGTGGAGTGGGCAAGACCACTTTAGCTTATCAGGTGTCTTCTACTTATGCATCTGCACATCCTGGTCACAAAGTGCTTGTCATCGACACAATTGATAGTGGAGGTTTGTTTGAGATGTTAATGAGGGGAATCTATGAGAAGAGGGGGCGCAAGATGTTGAGGAGCTTGATACCTGTGGCCAATGTTACCCAGATGTTTTTGAGGGTGTTAGTGGCAGCTACCTCCACTTCTCTCACAGATGTGTTGAAGGTTGAGGAATATGAAGATGCTAGTGTTCTTACCAGCGTTGTTCAAAAGATGCCTCTTGCTAAAAAAATAAAATACTCACAGGAAGCACAAAAGATCAAGATTCATCTCCAGATTTAGAGGACACAGAGCAATAGGAAATTACCAGGTAGATTCAATAAAAACAAATTCACAATTAATTCAAATTTGAGTTTAATTCTTTTATTTTATTTTGGTATTTTAATTTGAACAAAAAATAAATCACTGTTTTTATTAAATTTGGAAGAAAGATCAAATACCAGACTGAAATTTTATGGAGACAAAGAATAACTTAAACAAAAAATTGTTGAACAACTTGAATAGGAAAATATAAAGAAACAATAGATTTATTTATTTTAGGAAATTCTGATTTAATATATTGAAACGATGCACACAAGAAAAATAGTATGTTCTAGATCTATTTAAATTTAGAAATGCTTCATAAATCAAAGTTGTCAGATAGATAGAACTTTCAAAACAAAAAGAACAGAAAGGATAGGGAAACTTTTGTAGAATTATACAGTTGAAAGTTCTTGGTTTAAATAAAAATACTTTTGTGTATTTAAAGATGTTTTTGAAAAGATAAGATTTTAGAGAAATATGAAAAAGAAAAAAGAAAAAAGAAGAAAGCAAGTTAAAAATATAAATTGCTTTGAAAAGAAACGAATTAGAAAAAGGATTATTTCGAAGTGAAGATAAATTATATGAGTAAATGAATTGAAAGAATGTGTGCTCATTTATTCTTGTTTAAATATGTACTTAGATACATACTTGAGATACACCTTATTTTATTTTATTTTAAATTTGAACATAATGTTATTTGTGATTTAAAACTATGAAATTATTGTATTAAAAACCATGTTTGCTTGAAATTGAAAGTGCATTTCATGTGTTTGAGAAAGATTATTTTTGATTTTGGATGGAACCATGCATGCTTGATAATTGAATGCGCATGACATGTATTTGGAAAGTTACCTTCCGGGACGGGTGTCAAATATGGGTTTATAGAAAGCATAGTTTTGCTTTTCCAAAACTACTATTATTTATCGTGCATGACATTTTACTTGGCCAAGTAACTTAAGGGCCATTGAAACAGATGGAATATTTACAACTCTCTACCATATCCTAGTATTGAACTTGCTTGTTTCTTAAATGAATTATAAAAATGAAAATGCTTGTGGATTTACTAGTTATACTAGGCACGCACCAGATTCCATCTTGCTTGTTGACTGCTTTTAGCTAAGTGATTCGTGCAGGGTCGGGTATTCTTTAAATGACTAAGGAATTCCGGGGAAGCATAAGCTTTGAGGTTGGGCGAAAAAAGTGGCTGAACCTTGTTCTCGTCTTCATGTTTGAAGATATGCAATTGGATTGAAGATCAAAGGATGATTTCTTCATATATGTATTATTTTATTCTTGAATTAATTATTGTAGAACTTAAGGCAACATAATGCCTAAGTCTTGTATGACTATTGTGGAGCTTAAGGTGACAGAATGCCTAAGTCTCGAATTGTAAATTTCTTTTACAATGATTTTGTATTATTGTCGTGTAAGATGACACGTTTATGAATTTAATTAGAAGTATTATGAATCTATTTGTAGACCATAAGTTGATATTATGGAATCTTTTGGAGTTTATGAAGTTTAATGAATGGAGTACGATATTTAAAGAATGAAATTGAACTTATTAAAGGAATTATAAGATTATTTGGAATTAAAGACTTTCGCTCTTTACAAAAATTGATTAAAAAGAGCAAAAAACCCACAAATTTGCATTGCTTTTCACATTATAGAGACTTGACATGCAATATGCCATCCTAGAGACTCCTATGACACCTTCCCTTTATGACTTATTAATACATATTTACATTACATTAATATATAATCTTGTGACCAAAAACTAAAACAAGTCTACATCTCTCTCTTTCTCTCATTCTCTATCTTTTTTGAGTTTCTCTCTCTTTGTATATATACCTATCTCTATATAGAATTGTCTCCACCTCTATCTTTCTTTTTCCTTCTCTCTTGCTATCTCTAGGGTGCACATTAAAATAACATGTAAATTACTAAATATAATAACTTTATATTTAGATTTAATAATTTGCATTAGAGAATATAATATATGATAATAACAATATAAATTATATAAATAATTTTATTTATATTGTATCTATTACATAATGTATTATATATATATATATATATATATATATAAAATTTTATTTCTATTATATATTGTACTTTATTTATATAATAATTTAATATGTACTATATAAAAATATTAATTATTAAATATAATAATTTTATATTTGTATTTAATACTTTGTATTCTAGAAGATAATATTTAATAATTTTAATATAATATATATAATATTATATAATAATAAGTATATGTATATTACACATAATATAATTTTGTATCATTTAAAATATAATAATAATAACTATTTAACACATATAAGAATATTTTTAAACTACTAAATAACTAAATAGATAGACAAAGAGATGTAGAGGTACAGAGATAAAGCATGAGAGACAAATATAAGGGATACAAAGGGAATGCGAAACAAAAAGTAGAGATATTTGCAGATAAAGAGGAGTGAGAGAGAGGGAGAGACAAATAGTGAGAGATAAATTATCTAATTCATTTTTAAAACAATATTATATTTAAATATTATATTCTACAATACAAATTATTAGATATAATAAATAATAGATTTTTATAGTACAAACTAAATTAGCATATAAAGAATCTAATAACTTTATTGATCGAGATAGGGGAAGGGACAAGTAAATGAAGAGCGAAAATGGGGAGAGAGAAAAGTGACAAAGATAGATAGAGGAAGATAAAAGGGGAGATTGAATCTCTACTCCTCTCTCTTCTCTCTATCTTTTTGTCTCCCTCTCTATCTCTTTTTATCTATCTATCTATCTCCATATTTCTCTCTCACTTATATACACAAACATTCCCTATTTCTTCCTCCTTATCTCTATCTCTATATCTATCTATCTATCTTTCCCCTCTCCATCTCTCTCCCCCTCTCTCTATACCTCTCTCTAATACTTGCTTCTCTTCCATCTCTACCTATCCCTCTCTCCTCCCTATCATTATCTCTCCTCTCCTCTCCATATCCCTCTCTATTTTCATCTCCTACCCATCTCTCTCTCACTCTTTCCCCCTCTATCTCTCACTCATTCAAAAGACCTGTTTTGATTGTGTTTGAATCCTTCTAATTGAATACAATACACAAATATATTAAAATAATAGACCAAAAAAATTCCTTATGGGCGTACCCATTGCACACAAGGTGCGATTGCTAGTTTATTTTAAATAAACTACTCATAATAGTGCCCACGAAATAGCTTTTAATTCACTTAAAAAAAGTTCGAAATGAAGTATTGACACCTGCATATGAGAAACTTGGAGAACGTTGAATGAGTATAGTGGCAAAATATTGATTGCCTGAGCCATTATTGCCTCTGCGAGAGAAACCAAAACCCGAAAAGTAAAAAACGGCGAGGGCAGAATGAACGGATACAATTGTTTTTATCGTCTTGCATCGGGCTAATACAATCTTGACCATTGATCTGCGCAGACAGCCGGTGCGATCCATATAGGGAACGCCTACGGCGAAAACTCTGTATTTATACCTAAACATATGTAGCACGACAGATGAACTCCCTGAACTCAAGAGAAATAAACATATAGGTACACGACCGACTTCCCTTATCTGTGTTGAGAGTTGCACAGGGAATTCGACCATGGAATCAGTAGAGCAGAGTACGAAGAGAAGAAAAAGGAAGAGAATCCAAGTGGAGACAGACTTCATAGAGCCTCAGAGCGGCTTTGGATGCCCATTTGTGGGCTATTTTCCTTCAGGGTATGATCCCCTCAAAAATACCCACGAAAAATCATCTTCTCCTTGTTCTTCCCCTTCAATAGAGGTTTCAGCATATCAAAATACCACAAAGTTCAAGACGAAGCAGCTGCAACTCGTGGCCAGGGGCAAGGAAGCAAGTGTGGATTTTGTTGGCACTAATTACAGTGGAGAAGGTGGCATGTGGCAGCCCTGCAATTATCTCTTGGGTGTCTTTGACAAGGAGAGCAAAACCCTCAAGGTCGTTCCCATATCTGGAGGCAGGGTAAGTAGTCGATTATTTATACACATTGAATTGAACAGCTGTATCAATCTGTTTGATTCAAAGTACTAGAATGCTGTATTAGAACTATTTGAACATGGTTTAATGTCTACGAATGAAGGGTCTAAGGTTAAGGCTTTAAAATTATTAAACCCAGATTTATGCATGAAATAAAAAGAATCAGAACGAATGCTTGATTCAAGCATTATAATTTTTACATTTCCATGGACCAGCAGATACTTGAAACCTAGAATCTCCTGCCTTAGATTGTTCAAGCATTACCACTAAGCTACTGATCCGCAATGTTTTCTCACGTTGTCGATTACTTGCAACAACAACGAATTATATAATATCTACTTGAACAGGGTAGGAGTTTAAGGTTTAGGGTTTAGAACCTAAACCCTGATCCATTAAAGTTTCTGGGGATTCTATTATTAGAACAAATGCCTTAATAGTGTCTGTACAGGTTTTCAGAATGGATGCGAGAGTGCGGGGAGTGGACTATGGTGATGACGAGGAAGGAAATGTTGAGGAGCTTACTGCTGAAGAGAGGCAGGAAAGATACCGACTTCTTACAAATACTTTTGGGACACACAAAAGTCGTTTACAGGTATTCTTTTTCCCTCCTCCCAAGTCTAGTATCTACCATAACTTCTTTAAAACCATATAAACCAAATTACACACCCTAAACCCTAAACCCTTAACTCTAAATTTGAAACCTAAACTCAAAACTCCAAACTCTAGAATTTTCTAGATCCTGAATCTAAAACTCTAGTCCTTGAATGGTTTGCATGGGCAAAGGTTCTTATAATCATTTTGCATGGGATCTTGGTTAATAGGTTTTTTGAATAATTCCTAGTTAGAAAATCTAATTGTTGATTTTCTTTTTGTGAAAATAGGCAATTATTGGAAAGTAACTGATAAAACATGCTCTGGTCTCCATGAAGGTGTTGCTGAAATGAGTACAATGATACATAGTGTTTTTTGGTCTTGTAATAAAATTTAAAAAATATTGGTTTGAGAAATGGAGGCTGAATCCATTATATAACATCTGGCATTATATTTGTGTTCTATCACTTTCATCATTAAGCCTTATACTGATTAAACTACGCATATTTCTATTTGAAGTTGCAAAGAAATGGAAGAACCCTAAATTCCAAATGTGAAACATTGAAAATTTAAAACTATCCTTAAGATTGAAAAATAGAAACCCTAAATTGAATTCTCCAAAGTCTATATGTCTTCTAGAGCCTAAGTTTCCAACTCCATGCTTGAATGACGGTCTGCATCAGGGTTTTGTTGGAATGAGCGTATTGTGATGTAATGTTTGTTAGATTTTTCATTTCCTGAAAGAGATATAAGACTTGGATGACTGGATGCTGAATCCAGTTTGCATCAACTAGATTTCAATCTTTGTTGATCACATTTTTTTGCGGATTGGAAGAGGTGTTGTATCTTGATTCTTACACCGACTTAAGATAGAAAGAAATACAATAACTTGAACCTGTTTTATTCTTTTGTTTGAATCTATACAGTATGCCAGAATTACTTGAAAACCTTTACTTTTCTATACTATCATAAATTCTGGAACTTGTCTCCTTTGGAAAGGAACTGGTTTAGTGAAGCAATTCGTAACCTAATACACAAACATCTCATGAAACTGATGCATCCTCTCCATCTGATATGTAAATAATGTGTTTGGACTTGGACTGTGGTTTTGACCTAAGTTACCAGTCCAGGTATGGGTTTGGGTTCGCTGGTTCACTTTGTGGGTTTGGTCAAAAAAAATTGGGATTGGGTTCATTTTCGGTTTGTCAATACAAAAAAACATATAAAAATTACATATATGAAGCTTTTTTAAATAAATAATAAATAAATATAGTAAAATAAAAATATATCTAATATCCATTATAACACTGACACAACATTTCACCAATCATTGTATACATTCATAAAACATTGTTATCAAGTTATAAGATTGTGGACTGTGTGCTAAGAAGGCACAAACATGAGCTTAAATGGTGGACGTGTTAATTATTCAAACTAACTGATTTTACAGTTCATTTGCCTGGAGTTGAATGCTATGATGTGACAGCAAATTTACCTGGAAATATGCAAGTCTTATCGGTTTGTTTTTACTTGTCTGTGTTCAGGCAAGGCGTCTTGCAAAGTCAAAATTAAAGGAAGAAGCTCTAGGAGACCAGACTCAAATTGGAAAAGTTTATGAAGAAGTTGCAACAAATTCAACTGTTTTGACAAACGAGGAGGCACTTGCAAGGGCTAATGCTAGTATAATCAGAAATATCCCTCCCTATAATGCCTCAGCCACAAAACCAGAAAATATTTATCCATTAGAGAATATTATTCTTGCTGAAGAGTGGGATTGGCAGCCGGATATTGATGAGCTGATTGCAGCAGGAAAAACTCCACAAACATTTCACGCATTTCAGCAAAGAACTGATTATCCTCACTTTGTTCGCAACAGGATATACAAATTACGATCTGAGGTATTTAATCTCTCCCAGTTTGATCTGATAAGTATGTAGTTTATGTAGTCAAGGATTTTTTTGTTGGGATATTTGGAATCACAATGTGCTGGGTAGATTTTATGTTGTCATGTTTAGGTGAATATATGTCTTGCTAAGACCTTAATGCAGTTCTGAACATGATGATAGATTCCAAATCCAGCATGAATTTATGCTATTTGATGATTTGTCACAGTCTGATTGCCTTATCAGCTCTATTCTAGTTTGATTGGCTTTGTTAGCTATGTAATAGCCACAATCTGATGTCCAGAGTAAAGAAGCATTGCTGTACTGTTGTTGACATGTGGTCAAAGAACAGAAAAGCTGTGCAATTTATGGTTTAAGAGCCTCCAGGATACAGAATACCATTTGTGCTCCCTACAGTCACTTTTTAAACAATTCATTGAATGCAGCTACTTTTTTCTTCTGAAAGTTATTGGATGCCATCCTTGTATCATATAAACTTGCATAGCAGCAAAAATATTTTGGGGAAAAAATTGGTAAACCAAAAGTATAAGATTTTTTCAAAAAAATTAGGATTTAATCAGCAAAAAAATGGATTTTAAAAAATTGCAGAAGAAGGAGAAAAACCTGCTGTTTTTTAAATTTAAAGGCATTCAATAGCATAGATATATAGAGAGAAAATAAAATTAAGAGTTAGCTCACGAACTGTGTAATATAGACTTATGGCATTTATGTTGTATTGCTGATTAAATTGCATTACAGAATGCATATTATATAGTTCATAAATAATAGCTAGATGCTAAAAGTTTTCAAGTTTTCAATTACAATCTACTTTGTACACAGTTAACCTACAAACTGTGTATAAAGCTCTAAAAAATGAGATGTAGCCAATGACTCTTGTTGCTACAAAGAGAGCTACACTAGAGGGCTGCAGGCCCTGATGATGAAGCTCCTGGGTTAGAGCTTCTCTTGAGTCATTCAACTGCATCACTATCATAGTTGCATTCCTTAAGTAGATCTTAATCAACACCAGTGTCAAGGACATCATCATTTAAGAGAAATAGTTGGCAGAATGTTGTTTGAAATCAACATTAATTAGTAAAGTACGCATCAAAAGGTTATACTTGTGTGCAATGTGGGGTTTTATGTCATGTCCCCCGAAATTGTAACACCAAATATGAAATATTAAAATATGAATAACAAAATCAAATAAGTATTAAAATATAAATATAAGTAATTGCAATGTAAATATTATTATAATTATAATTATCATAGATAATATTATAATTATAATTATCATAGGTAATATTTTAATTATAATGCAATTATTGTAATGGATAGAACTATTAATATTACTAATTATAAATATCATAATAAAAGAAATAATATTCACAAGAATATAGTTATAATATAATTATAATAATGAATGGAACAATTAATATTATTTGTAAACATCATAATAATAAAAATAATATTATCTGATTATAACTATGCCCAAATTAACTACCATCGATTCCTAAGGCATTTTAACTAAAAAACATCGATTCCTAAGATATATTAACTATATTTAAAAGCAGCGATTATCACATAAGGCAACAATTTGAATTTGCAAAGGCAGTAATTAAGATTAACGAAAAGGACATTAATCATGTTAATAAAAGAAAAAATATGCAGTGATTAATATGCAGAGTTTACCTTTAAGGAAGAGCATGTATTATTCATTCAGCACTTGCAGCGATTATAATTTGAAGTAGCAATTATTATCTATACAAAGGCAGCGATTAACAAACAATGATTACTACATGTTATGATAACAAGAGGTGCGATTTGGGATGAACAAAAGGTATGATCTGCAAAGGAGGTGTCTAATCATTATGAAAGGATGTGTCTCTAGTTTGGATCACCTCCCATGAGAGAGTATAATAAAGGATATAAAGGTAAAGAGCTGGGGGATAGAAAAGGGGATTGAATCAGCCTGAAAAGGAATAAAACATCTGAATGCTAAGACAGCAGCCATCTGATCAGATTAAAAGAATAGGGGTCTGCACTTTCTAAATCAGAAATAACCATTAATTATTATTTGTGCAAGCAGTCCGATTTGGTGGTATGAGATCTAATCTACAGTCATCTCATGTGAATAGCTGTGGTTATGTGATTAGACATTTCAGAACTAAGGATATATTACTGTACCAATAAATATGATGAATATCTGCCTATCATATATCTTAATGTTGAGCCATGATAAATGAGGTCAAGATTACAAAAGGGAACAGCGGAGGGACCCTCTCCTAGGTACACCACCTCTATAATGGAGAACCAATGTGCTCTATAATGGAGGACCAAGTGTCCTATAATGGAGAACCTATGTGTTCTATAATGGAGGACCAAGCATCCTATAATGGAGAACCAATGTGTTCTATAGTGGAGGACTTGGTGTCCTATAATGGAGGACCAAAGTGTCCTATAAGGGAGAACCAATGTGTTCTATAATGGGGAACCAAGTAGTGTTACTGATGTGATTATTGCAAATACAAATTTAATTAGTTTATAAGGAGCCCAATCATGAGGGAATGGAATGATGGGGGAGTTAGAATCCTTACTAGGCAGACCACCCCATATGAATGGCATGTGCCACATGGGGCCACCTCATATGAATTGCATGTGCCACATGAGGTCAAGGAGGCTAAGACACCCCTTCAAACTCCCCCCTCTTCCATGATACCCCATGATTGAGCATCCTCAAGGTGGAGTAACAATCAGATCAATGAATTTATGTTAGAATTATTAATTTTAAATCATGATATACTATTTGTTAGGTGATTGTTGTAATTGATTTCTAACTTGTCCTAGGGATTAAATCGAGCCAAGGTACTCTCTAAATCTGCTATTTGCTTGGAAATTGATAATTTAGAGTACAAATAATATGATCCCAATTAGGGGACATTACATTTAACACCATTGAAATGAGGAAGCTGTTTAACCAAATTCTATGTAGAATAAAAAGTTCATCCAAAGCTTATCATAGTTCATGTGGCTTGTGCAAAGGAGGTCCAGGTTCTCTACAATATCGCTCAGCCAAAATTTATCTTTGGCATGCCATATATAATGGGAGAGAGTCCATGTTGTTCACTATAGACTTTACAAGAAAAGGGATGCACCTTTTTTATTATATTTAAATTTCTAAATTAGAGGCAAATTCAAAAATATGGAAAGTTTTTTTTTAAGATCAATTTTTTTTATAAAAATATTATTTCTCTGAAATTCCCATTTTGTTTATCTTAAACAGGTTTAAATTTTTCACTATAGACATTACAAGAACAGGGATGCACGTTTTTTATTATATTGAAATTTCTAAATTAGAGGCAAATGCAAAAATATGCAAAGTTTTTTTTTAAGATCAAATTTTTTGATAAAAATATTATTTCTCTGAAATTCCCATTTTGTTTATCTTAAACAGGTTTAAATTTTATATGATTTGATAAATTTTATGCTTTACATAAATATAATATATATTATCTAGGATCATGATCCATATAATATATCATATAACTTAAAATAAGTTAGAGGAAATCCCATATATGTTTATGGCTGATTGCCTGTATCTTTAAGTTCATCACTAGTAGGATAATATCTTATAACTCTATATAACTTATAGGAGGTATTATATGATTTTCTTGTTGATTGGATATATTATATAAATTAGCAGCTGGCAGGTTATGTCACATAACTTGATATGTATCATGAGCTTATAACATATTATCTTTTTGAAAAATTCCTAAAATATACATGTGTTCCTCTAAGTTGTGAAGTATAGCCACACACAACTCTGCACTCTTTCTCCAGGCACAGACCACTCTAAGTTTAAAGAAAGATCAGCTCCTGCTAAGGGTCATAGAATTCCATAAATTTTCTTTTCGATTGCTTTATAGTAAACAGGAGACCTCCGAGTTTTAGATTGTGCCTACAGAATCGATTGAAAACAGAGATTCTAGATTGCTCCATGGCAATACTTCAATTCAAACACTCAATTTTTCCAAACTGCAAATAAATTTTTGTTAAAACTCCAAACACACATCTAAACCATTACGGAAACCAGTCTTATCTGTAAAGCACAAGCCCTTGTGGCATTTATTTTTATTTTATCTTTACTTTTATGCAAGACACCAATCAAACATTGAAGTACATTTAAAAACTGGCCCGAAGCAACAGTTCGTATCACACAGTCGATACAGTTTTAAACAACAGAACCTGCTTACTGCTTCTTTATTTACAGCAAAATCTTGGGAAATTTATTTCTTCTTAATTTTTATTCTGATGACTAACTACAGATATATTGAAAATAAGAATCGATGTGAGTGGATGGAAAATTAAATAAATATGTCATCTTTTGAATGCCTGAGCTACCTACCTTGGCTGGTTAACCTTCCTGTCGCTACAGTTTCAAAATGCACTGGCACTAACAGTTGTCGTGAATGAGATATGCCCTAGCCTCATGTCATGGGAAGTATAACAGAAAACCACTTGAAAAACAATGCTAAATGAGCTGGATTTCATTATTATATGGCACGTAAATCCTACCAAAAAAGAAATCATGCTGGAAGGCAAATATATTGTTGAAAATCGCTTAAACCTGCATACAGTGCTGTGATTTAAACTTGAAAAAATCGGAAAATCAAAAACCAGTCAAACTTGTGGGTCAGTAAGGTTTTGCAAACTTATGATTTTATTGGGGAAAAAAGCGGGACTGGTAGCAATTCATGATTAATCATATATAATTGCAATTGTTGCACGATTTTTCCTTCTTTGATGCAAAGCATTTCGGTCACCAATCAAGCTACATACTGCTATCACAATTTGTGGGATTGAACTTCTAATGCGAATTAAAGGAATTCTGTCACCATGCAAGCTAGAGACTGCTATCACCATTGGTGGGATTGACCTTCTATTTTGAAATGATTTTCAATATTTGAATGTTCATTTAAAATTGAAAAAGATTCGAAAATAAAGTGAGATATCTGCTCTAGATCCACAAACTTACTTCTTGTCCACTATTGAACTCGGTTGTTATCGTTCTGGTTATTTAAATCAATTTGAGAAACTACTAATAAATTGTATTTTTCCAGTAGAATTTGTGACAAAGTTTACCATGCTAGAAAAGTGACAATCATGTACGAAGTACAATGCATGTGATTTGAAGAGGTCTTGGTTTTGCAAATATATATCCTATTTAATTATATAATCCATCCGACCAGGCAATTATGTTGGACAACCTCTTAACATTGAGATTAATATATCTTAACAGCTTTTCCAATAAACTTGCTTTCTCATATTTTTACAACATTTGCCAACTAGCTATTTATTGTCTTTCCTTGAATTTGTTAGATCTATCACAAGTTAGTTGCTTTATGCTCTCATCTTGTTAAAGTCTTGTTTGTAGGCTATCTTGAGATGGAATACCAACTCTGAGTTTCAGCCTGTTTATTAATATATTGACCTTGATTAGGATAATTTATAAAATGCTCAGTTACCCTTAATTTGGGGTAAGTCATTGGATATCAAGTTATTTGAAAAAAATATTCTGGGTTCCAATAATCTATTTGTTATGCATAAAACCTTATTGTTGTTTGTCATTGGGTTCTTTGAGGAGGTTTGTTATCATATTCTGAAGCATCTTCTTGTTCGTGTTTTGGATTTGTCTCCTCAAAGCCTATAAAGGTTCATAGCTAGAATTGATCAGTTGAACTTAGCTTTCCCTCAAATATTGTCTTATTTAACTTAGGGCAAGCACTTCAGCATATAAAAAGCTAGTTCCATTTCATTACAAGAGTTTCAGAATCAAAGTCATGCTGAAGCTGGCTCCTTCTCATTACAATTTTTTTTGAATCAAAGTCATGCTGAAGCTGGCTCCATCTCATTACAAGAATTCCAGAACCAAACTCAAAATTTTGTTTAGTTTAATTGTATTCAGAGCCGCCATATTTTTAGGAATGCTCTTTTGTGTTTTCTTCCTTTTCTTTAATTCATAATATCTCTTCTGTATGATCTGTAGACATTCAAGTTGTCCACACATAACCACACAAAATTTTACCCTTTCCCAAGCATTAGTTAAGTAAACCATTTGTTTAATTAATTCATCCCTTATCCTATTGTTCACCTTTAATTAAATAACTTTACATTTATTTAATTAACTTCAACCTTATACTCCTATTCCACAAGAATTAAATAAATGCAAATCATTTATTTAATTCCTCTTCTCCACTTTGAATACCATTAGTTAGTTAAGTCAAATTAATCAACTAAATAACCCTTGCACATACCTAGGTGTGATTAATTTGATTAATCACACCCCTAAACCCAGTTATCCTAAAAAGCTACAACAAAATCTTAACCATTCATTTTTTCAAGAAAATCCTCACCCTCTATTTAGTCCATGTGACTCACACATATGCAAGAAGTCACATGTCTCCATCTCCCTGCCCCATGTGATCTCACACATGTGAGAGTGGACACATGTCATTTATTTTCTTCCCAAGGTGTTCTCACACATGTCATTTATTTTCTTCGCAAGGTTTCCTCACACGCGTGAGAGGACGCTTGTCTTTGGTTCCTCTTCCCTGTCCTCTACCATTGGATTTGGTCAACCCTAAACCTTGATTTTTCTTTAATCCGCACCTCTCTCAAGTGCATCAATCTAAGGATGACACTTGGCAATCCTTCATCAACCCTAACCTCTCTTTAATCGTCTGCCTTTGATCTCAAATTCAATCTCAACCGCTTGTTTCTCATCCATGAAATCTATAAATGCAATCCTCTCCAAGCCAAAATCAAGAATCCTCTCCATCGCAAAGTTATGCTGCAGTTTTGAGACATCCCCATTCCACCATCAGCACATCAACACAAAGAGCACGTCAAGAGGATCCTTGGAGGCCATTGAAGGCATCTCAAGCTTATTGGATGCACATTCATCCTCTTCTTGCTTAAAAGGAGGTAGGATGGAGAGCAAGATATAAGATTCATTTCATTGCATTTGTGTCTTTGTTTTGTCCTTTCTTTTCTATCATATACATGATTGAGCAGTTCAAATTTGACTTTGTGAAGAAAGTTATTGTAAGTAGGTATTCACACATGCCATTTTGTGCTTAGCATAAGATACAAATAACTGGCCACTCAAAGTCAAAACTCCTCTCCTAAAAGGTTTTTTTTGTTTTACTCTCTTTATGCTCGCCCTCTATATGAATATTGCTTTATTTGGTAACAATCTTATTATGTCAGATCTTGTTTATAGGCCGTCTCTAGCATCAAACTGCTTTTTGGATAACCTTGACTTTTTTGAGACTGTTTCTCTTCCTTTGAATCTCCTATATATTTGTTTTCGTTCTAGGGAATTCCCTTAATTATTAGATATTGTAAGATGTATTTCTGTGGCCGGATTTCTCTAAAGTCCTTGTTCAAAGGTTTTTGAGGAGCTCTTGGTTTTGTTAATGTCTTAGAAGTCCTTGACATTACTGTACAGTGTATTCTGCATTAATAAATTTCTACTTGATATAGCTATCCTATTTTATTTCTTAAGAAAGGGCATCAATTCCAGTAATCTTTTGACATTTACATTTTCCTATTGCCAAGATCCTAAATTTTTTTCCCTTAAGATATGTGATGTCATGAAACTATTCAACATTCATATTTCCATTTGAAAGTCTTAAATTCTTATTGGATTTCCCTTTAGTATGTAATAATTTCACTTAGCATATAAGATTTCCATCTACTTTTTTTTGAGTATGCCATCTCCAAAATGGGTTTGCACCCGTACCAATATTCATCCATAGGTTAAATACGCCAGTCCCAACCACCCTCCTACCAAATTTGCTTTTTGGATCTTATTTCAAGCTATTGAATATAATTATCTTTTATCATCAATAAGCTTCTTCTAAGGACTTACGTTGATGCTCTTCTTTCAATTATAATCCTTCAACACTTATTTTGGTATTGAACACTATTGAACATGGGTATACCAGCATTGTCTGCAACACAGATTCAATATCTTGAATTCTCCTAGCTTGGGTTCAATAGTCACAATTTTCTAAGATATATGTTTGGATCCGACCTTTCATAAATTTGTCTCCAATCTCTTATTCTGTTGCCTATGTCCATTCAGGAAGCTCGTAGTCGTTTATTTTGATTTCTCGCTCTTTTTGAAATCAAATTATGCTGTTTTTTGCTTGCATCTTTCATTCATATTCTTTTGAAAACAAGGGGAAATTATCTGATAGTAAATAAAAAACCACATCAATGTCTTTCTGATTTGCAGCTTGTATTGGTATATGTCTATCTAATTACCAATATTAACTGGATAGCCTGCAAGGATCGATTACTCATCCTGGTGTCAGTAGTCATATTAATAACAAAACATCATGTCAGCTTTTAAGTAACCACCATGACGATGAAACAATTACTATTGCCATTCTGTCATCGTCATCAGTTTGACCACTAACCATTTGCATAGCAGAAACATAAAAAACAGTACTGCAACTATCCACCCCAAAACTTAAATGAATTGCATCAAATATGTGCTTGGCAGTTTGGGACCGTTGGGAGTATTCATTCTTTTTTTGAATGAGGCATAATGTGCAGTGGATGACAATCGACATCTGCCTCAATCCAGGGACCTTCCTCATAGATCAGCTCCTGCATCACCAGGGTTATGAAGATTAAGGAAGACACAATGTGATACATGTATGGGCTGGATTTGCAACGTCCCTGTGAGATTGGCTGTGCATTTTCATCACTATTTCATGGGTTACTGCAAATGTATCTTTCACTTTGCAGATGATGAACTTTGCAGCTGCACCTCAGTCCACTGTGAATCACATTTCAAAGTATACATCATCTTTTGAGGACCTGCAGGCACAAAAATCACAAGGCTGAGAGACAAAACAAGCACACATTTTAGGTAAGTGAACAAGTGGCATTTTTGATACTTGAAGAGTTCACCGCACATATAAATGCAAACTAGGAATCTGTTGGGGCATTTGAACCTGATGTCATATAAACTGGTCTTTGTAATCATTCAATCTTGTAACTCACCTGTGTTGGTATCATAGTTACGATATTCAGACTCGGCTAGGGTGACTCGACTCAAGACTCGGACTCGGCGCAGACTCGGCAAAATGAAAAAAAGTTGAAAAAACCCTAGAAATTTAGAGATTTTAAGGATTTAAAACTTGTTTCAAGCACCCTTTATTGAATACAACACAAATAAAAGCAAATTTGATCACATACACAAGTATACAAAGATCACATAAGTATAAAGTACACAAATTGTAGTTGCGCTGCTGAAGGAAATAGCATACTTAGATATATAAAATTAGTCAAATGTATACAAAATTCATGGAATATGAAATCCATAACATCAAATGTTCCATACAAATATGAAATATCAAAACAATAGTTATAAGTCTATGACTCTATGGCATATTGGAGCCAGCATCCTTCCTACGAAGGTGTCTAAGGGTCCTAGATGATGTTGCAGCTGCAGCCATAGTTTTTGCCTGTGTCTGACTCTCCATGCCACTCTCACCAACAACAACTATGTCTCCTCGTGCTCTAGCCTCCTCCTCAGCCATGGCTACAACCTCAACCTCTCTCTCTGCCTGGTCCACCCAATCAAGGTCCTCGTCACTAAAGACTGCATCTGTAGCCTCAGTGGTTCACTCAGACTGTGGATCAACCTCCTCTAGATTGATCGGGGTGTTGTTGTGGTCAAAAAGCTTCTTGTATCTGAGCCGAAGGTTGTAATGAACATATACCAAGTCATTCATCCTCTCCACTGTCAATCTATTGTGCTTCTTGGAGTGTATGTGCTCAAACATACTCCAATTGCGCTCACAATCAGATGAAATGCATGGCTGGCTCAATAGACGAATGGCAATATTTTGCAGGTTCGGTGTATCAGAACCAAACAACTCCCACCATCTATCTGAGATGAGAAAAAGAAACAAAATCAATCTCATTTCAAGTTTCAAGTTCAAGTTCAACATTTAATAATAAAATACAATATAAAAAGATGAAAATTATGCCCTTAAATATATTTTTACCTGGTAGTAATGTTGTCCTACTGTCTTTGTACATTTGACGTGCAAAGAAGTCTCCTTGTGCCTTAGTGAAGGCATCTATCTCCTACACTATCTGTGTAGTAACAACGAGCAACATCCACTCTATCGTCGAGTAGAGCCCACTAAGAATTTCTCTATCTACACAGAAATCACGGCAGAATTGGAAGGCCGGATTTACGAAACATGCGGCTGCATGGATGGGCCTATGAAGTTGGTTTTGCCATCTCCTATCAATGATATCCCAAATGGGACGATACTTCTCCTCAACTCCACCATAGACTGATCTAATGGCCTCTTTGGCCCTATCCATGCCCTCATATATGTAGCCTATTGCGGGCTTCTCCCCATCTGCAACTCGTAGGAGAACTAGCAAGGGCTCAATACCTGCAAAGTGCAAACATGTTTCACAAATAAGTGTGAACGAAAATAAACAAATAAAAGTAAGATATGATTAAAAATTAAAACATAATAAAGAATTAAATTTTACCTTCACAATCTCCTTCGCTGGTGTCCAAAACCCTTTCTCATCAAAAATGCAATCAGCCACAACAATCCCTGCAGTGTTTGTAGAAAAGGACGAGGAAGACCACTCCTCACCAACAAACATGCGCCTTATAGCTGCCTTTGACCGAATCAAGGATTGCAACGTGATAAAATTTGTTGCAAACCTAGTGATGCCAGGACGAGACAACTCCCTCAACCCCGTGTATTGCCTCATAAGGTTAAGCACCCATGTGTGATTGTATACAAAGTTGCAAATGTTTTTTGCTGCATCCACACATGTTTTGATCCATGGGAGCTTGCCAAGATCCTCCATCGTGAGGTCAATGCAATGGGCGACACATGGAGTCCAAAATATAGTAGGGTGCCTCTCTATTAATAATCTACCAGCAGCAACATAATTTGTTGCATTATCTGTCACCACTTGCACTACATTCTCTTCCCCCACATCAGCTATCACCTCCTCTATAGCCTCACACAGGTATGTGGAATTTTTGAATTGGGTAGAAGCATCAATAGACTTCATGAAGACGGTGTCACCTGAAAGAATAAGCAAAACCAATTATTCAATAAATTAAAAAACATAAATCAGCCATATTAAATTATTAATCACTAAATCAAATTCAAATGTCAATGCATTGAGGGAAGTACAATTACCTTCGGAGGAAACTAGAAAATTAAGCAGCATTCTATTTCTCCTATGGGTCCAACCATCAATCATGATGGTGCAACCAATCCTCCTCCACTGCATGCACTGCTCCTCTAATTGTGCTTTCACATCCTATTTCTCCAATGGGTCCAACCATCAATCATGATGGTGCAACCAATCCTCGTCCACTGCATGCACTGCTCCTCTAATTGTGCTTTCACATCTGCCACTTTTTGAGTCAAAAGTGGGCCCATTAATTCATCTTGAGAAGGGGCTTTGAACCTCGCCCCACATATGGTTATGGCATCAACCATGTTTTTCCAAAAAGGTGACCTAAATCATGTCAAATAAATTAATTACTTACATAAGTATTGTAAAATGAAAAGTTTTAAGATTTTAACTGCACTAAATTTGAATTCGATAATGAGATACATCTAGATTCTAAAATAATAAAATTTAAATATAAATTTTAAAACAATTAAATGAACAAGAATTACCTGGCTACATGGAAGGGAATGGTGCAGTAGTACCAAAAGTCTGCAATTGTCTTTTTTGCTGCATCATGTGCGTCCTTATTCCAACTCATGCTCTCAAGCGACGGTTGGGAACCAGGAGTAGTGCGTGATTCAAAATATGAGTCCACCCTAGATTTACGAACTCTAGGGCCAATGCTAATACTGCCACTACAACTAGTAGTAGTAGCGCCACCAGCACTAGGAGTATGCATAGGCATAGCTGGTGCAAAAGCAGTAGCACTAGCACAAGCACTAGCACTAAGACGGTATGGATGCATGGAAGAAGCATCTCTAACAACACCAAGTCCCTGTCCAACTCCAAAACTCACCAACTCCTGCTTCTGTCTCTTTTTCATTTCTTTTTGCATTTCAAAAGTTTCTAATTGCACTTGCACTTCACGAACAACCTCAGGAGGTGCTATAGGGCAGCCCATTGCATCATGGATGGGTATGCGTGCAATATGGTATTTTAATCTATTTATGCCTCCATGATATATTGTTTTGCAGTATTTACATTTTGCTTCTCCTTTTTTCATTCCGGGAAAGATTTTAGCATGTTTCCAAGTAGGGTCTTTTCTGCTTGGGGTTTGAGACATTGTGAAAATAATAATATGCTTTGATTTGCAAATGAATGTGGCTGCAATAACAAGTAGGGTTTCTAAAATTATTTAAGTTGCAAGTAGGGTTTGTAAAAAAAAAAGCAAATTAAAAAAAACAATGATTTTACAAATTACAATGAATTATTTGTTAAAAAAACACAAAAAAACCATTTAAATTAAACTTACCTCTTAGATTTGGCTTGGAATGCAATACAAACTCCTCCCAATCACTAGTAATGAGCTCTCAATGCACCTCGTTGCTGGTATGGAGCTTCCCAAATGATATATGGCCCTGTATTTGTCTTCAACAACTTGCTGGTTGCCCTCTCTTCTCCTCCTATTTTTCTTCACAACTCTCTCTTCTCCTCCTATTTTGCCAAATGAATGAAATGAGGTTGCTTTTAGGGTTGGGGAGATAATATAAGACAAAAGAAAAAGAAACTAAAACATAAGTTTTATGTTTTTTTGTTGACTTTATAAACTGCTGTCGTCAGCCACGTCCAAGGCTCGGGACTTGCCAGGAAGTGGCGAGTTCGGCCAGGACTCGGCCAGACTCGGCTGCGTCCGAGTCCGGGCTCCCAGGACTCGGCCAGGGGTGCTCGGCTCGGGACTCGCCGAGTTCTGGCGAGTCCGGGTGAGTCCCGTTACAATGGTTGGTATGAAGATGGTCTATTACATAATTAATTTCTTATAAGGTCCTATTCACACTAACATACTTAAGCTTAAACAAGTCATTTGCTTGATGTGTCTCAAATCATAGGATTAAGACACATGTCATGATTTTGTTCTATTCTAGGATTTCATCCTCGTCTCTATAACAAGGATTTCTCATTGTATATTGCATCATTATTCATTTTGCATCTAATGAATTCCCTGGCTATCCTTCATTATTCAACTCTATAATCCCCTCTCATATTTTACCATGTATGGCTGTTTTAACATATCAGAACTGTACATACAAATGACCTTATATCACTGATCTAAATGCACAAAAGAAATCCTTTTTACACAGCCTGTATATATATAGAATTCCAACAACTGTTCTCAGCTTTGATTATGACTAACTTAAAGAGTAAAACCAGCCATCCTGCATATGAATCTCTCTCGCTCTCTCTCTATATATGTATGTATATAAATGTATATACACACATGTATACTTACATTTATACTTGCAAATGCACATTTATATAACTAGTTTCAATAAACATTTAGTATGTAAGACACAAATGTTTAGCGACTAATATATATATATATATATGCACACTATTGACTCATATATGAAAATAAACTAGATTTACTCCAAATTTAGGTCGTAGAGCACTTATCATGCATTACCCCTGCATACAAATATAATTTTACAACTGTTTTTACATCCAAAAGGAGGTTGATTTAAAGTTAGATAAGCAAATATCAATTGCCAGTTGATATGCTCAACCATCTGGCATTGGTTATACAGTTCTATTGGACATTTATACCCAACTTACTTCCTAAAACCATATGCACAGGCAGATGGTTTTATATATTGCATCTTGAAGAGATCTAGGGTCAAGGGCACTCACCAAACCACAGATTGATTTCGATAGCCCATCAATAAATAAATATGTTAGCCTCCTCTTGGTAACCCTAGGTATCATGATTGATATCTTCTGAAATTCGGCAACAAAATCTTCTACGGGCCCTTGTCGTTACGTTTGGATTAGTTCTTTGAAGTGTCTTTCGGGATGCTTTTGATCAAATTGATCTATGAGCCTTTGTGTAAATTCATTGTAGGTTGTTATGTTTTGGTGCTCTTGAGTAATAATCTCGTGATGCCACCAATAGTGTGCAACCCCTTCTAAATGTAAAATGGAAAATTTCATAGCATCTTCTTCAGTCATGGGACTAAGGGAAAAATAGGTATCCAACTTTTGGACCCATGAATGTGTAGTGACTTTTCTCGATCCATCAAAGTTGGGGAGAGTCATTTTACTCACCCTTTGGTGTAGGTCTTTGTTTGGTTGTCTTTTTTCCTTTCTATTGATTGTTTGTGAATATGTGAATTGATGATTACAATGTATGTGAATGCTTATAAAAGCATAAAAAAAAAACCCTAGATGAGGATTGCGTTAGATTGTGACAAGTGTCTTAATCTCATGCAATGAGACAATTTTACCTATATTTAGTCCAATCTAATAATAAAAAATCACTCCTAAATTTAGCTTAAGTGAATAAAGTAATAAGGAACTTTGTAATTAATTAATGATTAATTAATTATCAAGTGATTATCTTAATTACTCCAATAGATTGAGCCTTTCAACATTGATTCCTTCAAGGAATACTTTAGGATGATGTACATAGCTTTGTGCCAAGTTCTGGAGATGGATTACAAAGTGCAGGTCCCGTTGCATGTTATAATGATTGTTGTTGATGTTCAACACAATTTTTTCAATAGGCTATTTGGTTTTGCATTTTTTGTGGTGGAGGGAATTCACAGGGAGCTAGTACCCCTTCAGGTTGATAGGAGAATCCCATCTTTTAGATGGTACTATGTGTTATGTCTTGCTATATCTTGGTAGAGCCACTTGGGACCCTACCCTCAAGGTTACATGCATATCATCAAAAAGCACTTCAATGCCCATTCAGGGAAGAATGTATATATGGGATACGCATTGCCAAAATTTAGATTACTGTGTTTTTGAGTGCTTTTTTGTGCACATAATTCTGAATATGCTGGTATATGAAAGCTTCGAGCTGTCTAATACATTTTTCAAGTTCCTAAGACAAAAACAGTTTGAGCTCGATGTAGATTATGAGCATAATTGAGGTGATTGGTATTAAAATAATGTTTATTATTTATTTATTAATGCTCAATATTGTATTCTATTGTAAATTATTTAGATAAGGTCGTCTCTGATCTTATCTGAAGTTTCTTTTTAGAAACTTCCCGATTTTTGTACATCTTGTAAATTATTTATTGAGCACATTGCTCATTGTTAATACATCAAATAATTTACCAATTACTTGCGTAATATGGTATCAAAGCTTAGGAAAATAATTTTTTCGAAAAATTTACAATTTCTTTTTGAAATTATTTTATTTAAAACATAGTTACGAGACTCACCCAGACTCGCCAAGACTCGGCGAGTCCCGAGTCGAGTCACCCTGGCCGAGTCCTGGGGGCTCGGACTCGGACTCGGCCGAGTCCTACCGAGTCTTGGATGGACTCGCCGAGTCTGGTAGACTCGCCAAACTCGCCGAGTCTAGGCGAGTCCCATCAGTAGGACTCGACAAAAGGCAAGTTTTGAAAGTGAAAAAAATACATGAAATTTGAATTTTTTTTTTTAAATTTATTTATTTATTGTGAATGCAAAATGATGTACGCCATGGAGGTTTGTATGGTTTTGGAGGTCTTAATTTGGGCTTGGTGGCGGGGGCGTTGCCCCTCGACCCCGCCCTGTATCGCGACAGGGAGCACGCCCAGGGAGCTGCCCCGGGACCCTGCGAGGGGCGTTGCCCCTCGACCCCACTGGGGGCGCTGCCCCCAGATCCCCGCAAGGGGCGCTGCCCCTTGACCCCGCTGGGGGCGTTGCCCCCAGACCCCCACTGGGGGCATTGCCCCTAGACCCCCGCAAGGGGCGTTGCCCCTTGACCCCGTTGGGGGCGTTGCCCCCAGACCCCATTGGGGGCGCTGCTCCCAAACCCCTGCAAGGGGCGCTGCCCCCAGACCCCCGCAAGGGGCAACACCCCTTGACCCCACTAGGGGTACTGCTCCCAAATCCCCGCAAGGGGCGCTACCCCTTGACCCCATTGGGGGAACTGCCCCCAAACCCCCACGAGGGGCGTTGACCCTTAACCCCACTAGAGGCACTGCGCCTAAACCCCCACAAAGGGCACTACCTCTCAACCCCATCATGGCGATTTCCCTGATACTTGAGAATCTGAGATTATGGCTACTACATCATCCAGGACCTATCTTAGACACATTCATAGGAAAGATGCAAGCTCTTTTGAGCCATATACTTCTAGTTATTGTTTTGAATCTTTTGATATGTCATAGATTTCATATTCCATGAGTTTTGTATACATTTGAGTTTTTGACTATATATCTAAGTGTGCTATTGTCATATTTGTTTGGAACATTTGATGTCATGGATTTCATATTCCTTGAGTTTTGTATACATTTGAGTCTTTGACTATATATCTAAGTGTGTTATTTTCTTGAGCAACTCGGCTACAATTTGTGTTTATAGTTATACTTATATGATCGATGTATACTTGTGCTAGTGATGAGGACCTTGATTGGGTTGACTGGGTAGATAGAGAGGTTGAGGCTATAGCCATGGCAGAGGAGGAGGCTAAAGCATGAGCAAACACATCCAAAACTAATGTTGGTGAGGGTGGCATGGAGTCACAAGCAGAGACTATGGCTGCAATTTGTGTTTATAGTTATACTTATATGATCGATGTATACTTGTGCTAGTGATGAGGACCTTGATTGGGTTGACTGGGTAGATAGAGAGGTTGAGGCTATAGCCATGGCAGAGGAGGAGGCTAAAGCATGAGCAAACACATCCAAAACTAATGTTGGTGAGGGTGGCATGGAGTCACAAGCAGAGACTATGGCTGCAATTGCTACGTCATCTATGACCCACCTTAGATGCCTTCGTAGGAAGGATGCAAACTCCTTTGAGCCATAGACTTGTAGTTATTGTTTTGATATTTCATATTTGTTTGGAACATTTGATGTCGTGGACTCATATTTTGTACCACACACTACTCCTGGTTCTCAACCGTCGCTTGAGAGCATGGGTTGGAACAAGGACGCACATGATGCAACAAAAAAGACAATTGTAGACTTTTGGTACTACTGCACCATTCCCTTCCATGTAGCCAGGTAATTCTTTTTCGTTCAATTGTTCTAAAATTTATATTTAAATTGTATTATTTTAGAATCTAGATGTATCTCATTATCGAATTCAAATTTAAAGTTAAAAACTTAAAACTTTTCATTTTACAATACTTATGTAAGTAACTTTTCATCATCCAGGATCCTTAGACGCCTTCGTAGGAAGGATGTTGGCTCCACTATGCCATAGAGTCATAGACTTATAGCTATTGTTTTGATATTTCATATTTTTATGGAACATTTGATGTTATGGATTTCATATTCCATGAGTTTTGTATACATTTGACTAATTTTATATATCTAAGTATGCTATTTCCTTCAGCAGTGCAACTACAATTTGTGTACTTTATACTTATGTGATCGTTGTATACTGGTGTATGTGATTAAATTTTATTTTATTTGTATTGTATTCAATAAAGGGTGCTTGAAACAAGTTTTAAATCCTTAAAAATCTCTAAATTTCTAGGGTTTTTTCAACTTTTTTTTATTTTGCCGAGTCTGCGCCGAGTCCGAGTCTCGAGTTGAGTCGCCCTAGCCGAGTCCGAGCCGAGTCCGAGTCTCGTTACTATGATTTAAAATTTTTCAAAATAATTTAATGCCTATAGTGATTTTTTTTTGAAAATTTTATAATTTTGAAATTTTTCACAATGAAATTTTTTTAGTGGAAATTTTCGAAATTGTTCGGTGCTTGAGTTTCAAAGATTTGTGTGAAGATTTTCGGTGGATTTTCCAGGTCACGTTTTGTTCATTTTGTGAGCGCGACTCTTGTTCTCTGCAAAGGGTTTTCTTACTCTTCTGGTGTGACTTTGAACGCTCTTTTGGGTGTCTTTTAAGCACATGATTTCTGAAACATGTTTGGTCTTTTTTTCGCCGCGTTTTTTTCTTGTCTCCTGGCGCGTGTTTTTGCAAGATCGTGTGTCTTCTTTGTGGTGCCGCGATTTCTAAAGGGTTTTTAGACGCCTTTAAATGCACTGTTTATCTCCGGTCTTGTGCGATTTGTTTTCTTCTGGCGCGTTTTTTTTTTTGATAAAGCCCAACACAGACCCGCGTGATCCATTTCGTGGGTGTCTTCTACTGTTTCCAGACTCGACTTAAGGGTCTCGAGTCTCTGCAAATTTTGTCTGGTTTTCTGCTCTTTTGTTTTTGTCGCCTGGGGTTTCTACATTTTCGGTTAGGGTTTTGACCCTTTGTTTCAAGTCCGATTTTTTTTTCGATTGCAGATTCCTTATGGGTTTTTCGAGAGCTTTTCTGAGTTGGCCTTAGATTTTTTTGGGTGCATCGTTTTCAGTGCCTCAATTTTTATGCCAGGCGTATTTTGTACTTTTCGAAGTCTGTACCTGAATCTGTCTTTGTTACTGCGTTGGAATTCTTGCCTTAAGTTTCGTGCATCAACCTCTTCTTAGTACCTCGTTTTTCATTTCTCAAAAAGTGTGAAGATGGCGAGTTTGACCAACATTATGTTGGAAGGCAGTCAGTGATTCAACGACAAAAATTATAACACCTGGAAGCAGCGAATGATGACCATCTTTGAATATTGTTGCCTCGATCAGATGATTCTCGACAATGTTACTCGACCCTCCACTGCAGATAAAGCTCAGGAGAAGTTTGATGAACAGAATTGTGAAGCGGTGATGCTTATTAAACTTTCAGTTAGAGATGATCAGCTATCTTAGATTCTGCTTGGAAAATCAGCAAAGGAGATTTGGGACCATCTGAAGGGTTTGCATGAGACTTCTGACATAAGCTGTGCGTTCTTCTTGAAAAATATGCTATTTTCTATTATGATGGATGAGGAGACAACTTTGTAGGCACACTTGAACAAGATCCAAGAGATCCGAGATTAGTTGGAGGCTATTGGTCAGAAAATGGAGGAAGACATGGTCGTGATCACATTGAAAAGCCTACCTAAGTCTTATGAACATTTCATTGAGACTCTCAACATTACGTATGCTAATGTTGACCCTGAAGTTTTCAGAGCTTTGTACTATCCTCTTGTAGCAGGACTGTTGGAAACAACAGTTTGGTAGTAGTGCATCCCCATCCTCTACAGAGCAAGCCTTTGCAGCTAAAACTCAGTTTAAGAACAAAGGGAAAGGTTAGCCTTCGCAGCAGAAAGGCTCCAGTCAACCTCCTAGCAGCCCTAAGAAAAAGAACATTCAATGCAATTATTGTCACAAGTATAGTCACCTGAAGAAGGATTGCCATCAGCGCTTGGCTTTTGAACAAAAGAAGCAGGGAGGGTCTCAGTAGAAAGTGAATGTTGCTGAGCACATTGAGCAGAAGGAATTTGCGTTTTACGCCTTTATGGCTAAAAGACCTGCAGATCATGTAAAGTCCTCTGCCTGGTACATTGATTCAGGTGCTTCGCGACATTTCACTCATAGACGTGACTAGTTCACAGACTTCTCTCCGTTCACTGACTTAGTTGTTTTTGGAGGAGGCAAAGAATACATAGTTGTCGGTAAAGGCACTGTTCAGATTCAGTTTGGCGGGAGGAATCTCATATTCCTCAATGTCTACCACGTTCCTGGCATGGAACTCAACCTTCTCTCAGTCAGTCAGATCATGCGGCATTCTCCTCGGTTAGATGTGGTTTTCAGTGTGCACAAATGTTCCATTGTTGATTGGGAAACTCGCACTACTGTAGCTGTTGGCATCGAGGATCATGGTCTTTACAGACTTGTGGATACAGGTGATTCTTTGGAGTTAGCCACGACAACCAGAACTTTTGCTATCACCAGTCTTTGGCACCAACAGGCTGGGAAGCAACACAGGACACCGTTTCCAAATGGTGACTCGTGGTGAGCTTCTAAGGTATTGCAATTAGTTCATGCTGATATTTGTGGGCCTATGAATACTCCTTCTGTTACTGGTTGTAGATATTTCATGCTATTTGTTGACGATTTCAATAGAAAAATGTGGGTGTATTTTCTTAGACAAAAATCAGATTTGTTTAATGTATTTCAGAAGTTTAAGGCCTTAGTAGAAAAAGAGTTTGGTTCTTGCATAATCACTCTTAGGTCAGATAATGGGGGGGGGGAATTTTGTTCTACTGCATTCTCCAACTTCTGTGATACACACGGGATTAAACGTCAGTTAACCACACCCTACAGTCCTCAACAAAACGGTGTTGTAGAGCAGCGCAATTGTACAATTGTTGAGATGGCCTGCTCCATGTTGCAACACAAGAGTGTTCCTAACAAATTTTGGGCAGAAGCCGTTTTCACTGCAATCTATCTCCTTAATCGGTCACCTACTCATGCTGTTAAGGGAAAGACTCTCGAGGAAGCTTGGATTGGTAGAAAACCTAGAATCAGTCATTTGAAAATCTTTGGCTCTCTAGCATATGTATGAATTCCAGATGCCAAGCGCTCCAAGTTGGATTCCAAGTGTCAAAAACTTATGTTCACAGGGTATAGTGACAACCATAAGGCTTACCGACTGATTGACATAGACATTGATCGTCTTGTCTTTAGTCGAGATGTCTTTGATGAAGAACGAGGGCCTTTTCACATTTCCTCGTCTATGCAGCATTTTGTGGATCAGCCTTTGAAGGCTTCTGATTTGGGTGTCTGTCTTTTGTTAGGTCTACCTGATGGGAGGGATGATGAAGATTCTATCTTTGATGATGCTCAACCTAATTTTCCTCCAAATGATATTGATTTTCTACCTATTGAACCAGTTCCAGATCCACAACCAGTTCCAGTTCCTCTTGTTGCATCTGATGTTGGCACATCTCCTCACAGGCCTAAATGGTGGGCTAAGACTATTGGAGCTCTTTTTCACAGTGTCTATGAGCCTTAGACATATTTAGAGGCTAAAGGAATTCTTGAGTGGGAAAAGGCTATGGAATTTGAATATTAGAGTCTTCAGAAGAATTACACTTGGGTCCTTTCTGACCTTCCTCCAAGGAAGAAGCCCATTAGCTGCAAATGGGTGTATAAGGTGAAATACAAAGCTGATGGAACCCTTGGCAAGTACAAAGCTCGTCTAGTTGCGAGGGGGTTCTCATAGAAAGAAGGCATTGACTACGAGGAGACCTTTGCTCCTACAGCCAAGATGAGTACCATTAGGCTCGTCCTTGCCTTAGTAGCCCAGTTTGGTTGGAAAGTCCATCAAATGGATGTTAAGAGTGCCTTCCTTAACGGTGAGTTGAAGGAAGAAGTCTACATGACGCAGACTCCAGGTTTCAAGGTTGCTGGTCAAGAACAAAAGGTCTGCAGATTGATCAAAGCACTCTATGGCCTTAAACAGGCTCCTTGGGCTTGGTACATTAAGAAGTACCTCACAAATCATGGCTTTCATAGGAGTCCATTTGACTCTAATCTGTATGTCAAACACACTGGTAATGAGATTCTTCTTCTTGTTGTCTATGTGGACGATCTGATCATTACTGGCAGCTCGACACATTTGATCACTGCGATCAAACATGATTTGTGCAGCACATTTGACATGACAGATTTGGGACTTTTGCATTACTATTTAGGTGTTGAGGTTTGGCAGACCGAGAGCAGTATCTTCATCTCCCAACCCAAATATGCTTGAAGTCTATCGGATAAGTTCTGAATGCAGGATTGCAAACTTGCCTCCACACCCATGGAAAAATCACTCAAGTTGTTAGCTAAGTCAGACTCACTTGTAGTAGATGAATCATTGTTTAGGCAACTAGTGGGCAACCTCATCTATCTCACTGCCACTAGACTTGACCTCAGTTTTGTAGTGAGCTACATTTCACGCTTCATGACAGCCCCAAGGCTGATCATTGGGTAGCAACGAAGCATGTGCTGCATTATGTGAAGGGCACCTTTGACTATGGACTCTTGTACACTTGGAGTCACGATCCTCGACTTAGTGGTTCACAGACTCAGATTGGGCAGGTTTGGTTGATGACAGGAAATCAACATCTGGGTATGTGTTCAGTTTGGGATCTGGTGCAGTCACATGGACTAGTAAGAACCAGCAGGCAGTGGCTCTCTCCTCGATAGAAGCAGAGTATCGGGGAGCAGTTAAGGCAATTTGTGAGGCAGTTTGGCTTCGTTGGATGCTTGCGGATATGCAAATATCTCAAGTAGATCCGACTCCCTTGTTCTGTGATAATCAGGGGGTTCTCAAACTTGCCAAGAATCCAATCTTCCATGAACAAACCAAGCATGTGGAAACTCATTGTCACTTCATTCGAAAGCTTGTTGAAGACGGATCAGTTCAGTTGCTATATGTTCCGACAAAGGAGTAGACAACATATATTCTCACCAAGCCGCTCAGTCCAGATAAGTTTGTAAAATTCAAGGGGCATCTTGGTGTAGTTGACAGATTGAGCATTAAGGGAGGGTATTAAAATAATGTTTATTATTTATTTATTAATGCTCAATATTGTATTCTATTGTAAATTATTTAGATAAGATCGTCTCTGATCTTATCTGAAGTTTCTTTTTAGAAACTTCCTGATTTTTGTACATCTTGTAAATTATTTATTGAGCACATTGCTCATTGTTAACACATCGAATAATTTACCAATTACTTGCGTAATAATTGGTTCTATAATAGAGATAGGACAACCATTAGAGTTTATGGAGTTGAGGTGAAGTTGTTCTTCCTTTTTTGAGTGCTTGGTATGGTTACTTTCTTTGAAACCACATGGTAGCTCAATGAAGCTGATAAAAAATTCATTTAAGACAATATAGGAAAGGATCCTTTTTCCCTTGTTAATTGAAGTTCTCCGATTTTTATGTCACTTCCAAAGAGGGTCTTGAACTCTTAGAATTGAAATTGATGGAATACAAGATACAATTCGAGAGAGCAAGAAGGTATAACCCCAAGCATTTGATTGATAAGACTAGAAAAGAAGTGGGGAAGGTCAGGATGTGAGCATCGATTTGATGAATTTTAGGATTTGATTGAGAGTGCTTCACCAAAAAGGAAATTGAAGCAATGCATTCTCCAAGGTGAGAAAAGAAGAAAGGCCCTTGCTGAAAATTATCAAGGTGCATTTAATGATATCAAGGATCTAGTGGCCAGGATGAAATAATAATGGAAATTGTCAAATACTTTGGGAGTGATAACCCCCAATAGCTGCTACAAGACTTGTTCCCATGGATGACATTATGGAGGTACAAGAGCACGATGATTAGGAAATTGCACAACTAGTTTACCACGCCCCATGATTATTTGTTGTATCAGTTGCTGGTAGTGAGTACCCAACAAAGATTGCATCAATAGAAGTGGTCTTGCCTCTGGTTGACTATGATATTACCAATGCTAGTGGTGAGAATGTTGTTGAGGACCAAGGGATTAAGCACATTGTTACTTCACCTAGAAGGCCTAGTGTTTGCTAGCATCCTTTTGAAAGAACTTTGCTGAATTTGGAAGGAGGGGAGAAAGTAGTACAAGGTGGTAGAGCCTTAGCTTGTGAAAAACTACTTTTAGATGACAAATTTATTAAGTCAGATGAATTCAGGATGATGTTGGGGAAAGTAAAAACAAATGCATATGCATAGCGACTGAAGGAAAAGGAACAGCAAGGGGTGGAAGGTTTTGATGGAGACATTGCTTAAAGCTTCCAAAAGAAAATTGAGTTTGGTTTGGCTAACATGACCCCAAAGGAGGGGAGGAGATTGGTCAAAGAAAGTGGATGTCTGTTATTACCAGGATGAGATATATCCTCAGCCATTGCCCTAGATACTATTAGAAGGTAGGATGCTGATGAGGATGTCTTGGGGAGTGAGGATCAAGCCAAAGATTTGTACTTTGGATATGGATTCGGCACAAAGTATGAGACATTGCCTATATGGGCTGTAGCTCCAAAATGCAATAAATCCTAAGTAGCCTAGGACATAAATGAATTAAGGGGAAATTTAATTGTTAGGAGGTACCTTTGCACCCCAGATTGCATCCTTGGCAATAGTAGTAGCATATTTTTTGTGTGACCTGTGGTGGCAGCTCAAAAAGCTTTCTTGGGAGTCACTGTTCGAACTCAGATGTTCTTTAAAGATGGGTGCAAGTGTTTGAGTCCCGAGTATCATCAGCTCAAAAAAAAACTGTCCTTTTTTTGTTACTTTTCTAGCTTTGTGAAAAGTGCCCTTACTCTTTGACCGGACAATTTCATCCCGGGGAAAATATGCTGGCAATTCAGATTCAAATTTTTGCTTCCAAACCCCTAAAATATGCCTCAGAATTTTTTGCTGTTTTCTTCTCTATCAGATGGGGTTTGTAGAGCAATATGGTCCTTCAAAGATTGCTATGAAGACCTCTGATAAAACTTGATCAAACCTCCTCAGCCTGTACATCCTTGTCCATTTGGACATCGTTTCTTCAAAACTTGTGAATTCCTGTACACTCTGTCCTTTCTGTTTCAAAAATTGCTACCCCATAGAATTTTCCACTCTATGACATATTGGGTAAAGCTATTTTGTAATTAAATTTTTATTTGTAAAAACAGATTAATTGGAGCTTGTTTTTCCAAAACCAAGGAATGTGTAAAATATTTTTGAACCTGTTTAATGGATGCTTTGCCATTCATAATATAGCAAAGGAAATCTTCTGTTCTACACTAAGATTATGCATACTGAAATATATCTACAATTGTGCCAAGTAAGGATCAAACTTTTTTGCATTTATCTCCCCTTCAAATTGTAGAATTTTAATCTTTGCTTCAGCCTTGAACTGAGTTGTCATTATAAAACATGTTTCTCCATAGGATTGCTTTTCTTCTTCCTTAAGGTGGCTTTCTTTTTGCTCTTGGTGTCTTCTAGTGATCACAACTTCCTCATGAGAGCCTCCATGATGCTCTTCGACATCTCCGTTGACTCTATGCTTGCTACATCAATTTGTAACTTAAGGAACCTAGCTTCTTCATTCAGAGGTTCTGCATCTCTTCCCATGCTTCAACGTCTTTTAGAAAAGGCAATAATTCCTCGGCCATAACTTTCCATGAATGGACATAACTGCCCCGACTAATCTGATCTGAGTTTAAACAAGGATGGGTATTCCATACTGTAGCTTGTCAACTACAGATTTAAAAGAGGATCAAAATACTGTAGCATTCAAATAAACAACTGATCGTGAAGGAACAAGAGAAAGTAAGAGAAAGTGAGAGACGAGGATTACCATGGAGAAACCTGAATCTTGGGAGAATCAGAAAACTCTAGCAGGAATGAAGTCCGTTGGCCTCTTTGTTCACCATCTCCAGTCCAATTACAATCTTAGGCTTCTTGGGAGTACAAGAAGAAAGGACTTTCAGTGTTTTGCTCCAAAGATCAATTACTTCCCTCTTTGTTTTGCTACTGCCTATTTAGCTCTCTATGTGACTAAATTCTTCAACCTATAGATCTCTTGGATGCTTGGGATTTCATCTCCCCACTGCTTATTTCCCAATTGCAATGATTATTGATGCTTTTACAAGCCTGCACAGAAGTTGCAAGGATGCAAGGAAGAGGAAAAGCACACTATTTGGAATGCTACTGGCCTTTTCTGTGCCATAAGATGACACTGCTGCCTTCATCATAGTAGTGGTTACAAAACTGCTGCTTCTTGGAATGAGTGGTTGGATGTTTGCCTCCTGACAGAAATGGTGGTTTCCCACAGAAGTCAGAAGCATCTCCGATACTTCCCTGATACACTTGCTTCCTTCATCAAAAGTGCCCCTCGAATTGTGATCTTCTTCATCATGGAGTTGTAATGTGACTTGGAACACATTTTCTGATCCATTTGTGGATCACACACACAGAGGTCTAATAACACAAGAAAATCAAACATAGATGGGATAAAAGATTCATGTTGAAAATGCAGAGAGAAGATTGCTGTACATTCAAAAATTATATCAGAAGATGAAATTAGTGAATACATTTACTTGAGAGAGATGGGCAACCAACTGTCAATTAATGACTGGCTACAAGGCTAATAGGTGAACCCTCCCTTACTATTACTTGTTTAGAGCATGATGTTATTTGTGCTCTATAACATGAGAAAATCAAACATAGATGGGATAGAAGATTCACTTAGAAAATGCAGAGAGAATATTGCCATACATATAGAAATTAGATCAGAAGATAGAATTAATGAATACATTTAATTGAGATAGATGGGCAACCGATTGTCAATTAATGATTAGTTAGAAGGCTAATTGGTGAACCCCTTGTGACGAGTTTTTAGAGCATAATGCTATGCTTTAGCATTGTACATTTATTTTTTACATCAATGTACTTTAGTAACATCAGTGTATACAACTTGCATTTATGACCATTATTTTAACTATTCTAACATGTAGTATATTAAATAATTAGAAAGTTTAACCGCTTCATATCCTGACATATTACTATCATTGTGTAGGGTTGTCAGTGGATTAATGTGCGTAAGCTTTTGATCCGATTGTTTATCGGTTCTTTTCCCTATTCTTATGTCTGGAATTTGCATTTGAATCACTGTTTTGGAGTTGTTCTGTTAAATCATTAAACAGTCAATTGCTTCAATGAAGAACATATCCTCTGCATGGCTGCTATGCTTTCAACCTTTCTTCAGCATTGTATCTATATAAGGTGATTGTATACTCTTTAACACATTTCTGCTGTTTGTGCAGAGTGGGGAACGATTGGATAGACTTGCTCATGTGTTCTCATATATAACCCATCTTCTGAATTTCAAGGCCATGCCAGTTTCTGCTATCAAACAGTTACTGAAGGCAAGGACCAGGCTTGAGAATAACAGAGACGACAAAGGCACATCACATCTGATGGAATCATCAAGAATTCCTGGTGTAACCCTTGCTAAATTTTTGAAGCTATTTTCAGATAGAAAAGGACACATACCAAGAGAGAAGAGTGACCTGCTTACCAATTATATCCTTGTCCTCACTCTTATAGCAGACGGTTTTGAAACTGAACCATTGGATATCGCAAAGGATTTGAAAATAACGATGAATGATCTGGTATCTCGTTTTCAAGAGCTAGGCTGTAAGTCACAGAAATCAAAAGGTAGCCACAAAATAACTCTCTCAGTTCCACTTACTTTCCCAGCATTGCAGCAAAACCGAACGAGGAGGAGAACATAGTGAGTGAACCTTATTCCAGAATACTTATGTGGAGTTTTCTCGAGGAATTTATGCCTTCCTCCTGATGAGTCATAGGGTTTTTTTTGTCTAATTAAACTTCAAATAGCTTGGCTCATTCTTCATATGCTTCAAGCATTGAAGATATTATAATGCCTGCCCCTAAATAGTGATGCAACTTAAGATCAGGGATTGAGCTCTCGTGGTTTGAATGAGAGTGTTCATCTGACGTGATTGTTATTTAAAAGGGAATTTTGGTACAGGCATGCCCATGTTTATTTTGTTTTTAGTGAAAGGCAGTTCTTGATCAGATTGCTTAAATGCAATGTCTCGTGCCATAAACCTATTTAATATACCTCAATGTTTTAAGATTCATTGTCACCAGTGAGCTTTTATCCCAGATCATGCAGCATGATGTAAGGGATATGCATCTGGAGCCTTATGTTTATTTCACTGACATCTCAATTCCTTGTTTTTTATATCAAACATTAAATATAATCAATGACATACATATGATTGCATTTTACTGGTTGGGAATGCATTTTTCATGTTTCCTTTTTCTTTCAGACAGTAGTGTGTAAATTTGGGACTACATCTTTTATTTTCCATCAGTTTATCTGATAATCTTTTGTAGAAGAGGAAATGCTGGATACGAACTCAGGTACAAGGAAATGAGTATTGTAGGGATACTGTTTAACCTAAAGGACTGGGAACCAGAACTATGTACAACACTAGATTATTTTTTTTATTCACTTGTAATTAGGCTGTTGGAGAGATGGATTGCTAGATACACGCAAATGTTTTTGGGATGGTAATTATTGTGATTATCCTCATGGCTATGCATCCTTATAACCTATTTCATGGGATTTTGTTTTACATTATATGATTGCAAGTTTCGATAAATACATGCGATCATTGGTAATGTGTCTGGACTTATTGCATAGCTGTTTAAAGGAAAAACAGACGTAATTTTAGTCCCTTTCACATTAGCATACAGGTATCTATTATGAATCTATCCAGCATATATATCTTTGAAATAACTCTTCTACAGGCAGTGAAATAAGCATAAGACAGCTCTCGTTTGATCTGTCTTATATTTATTGATTTAAAGTTTGAGTTTTGTATCTGTCACTATGCGTCAATATATTGCTTTTTCATCGTGACAACCGCGTATCTTGCATTAAATTGACTAGTCATCCTCTTTCCTTGTCTAGTAAAGAACCATTTTAGATAATCAATCATCAAATTAGTTTCTTTACTCAGGAACGTGAAAGGAAGGCCATTTATTATAGTCAAGCAATAGTTTTTTTCATCCAGTTAGCCTACTTTTTTGTTCTTTGACCTGGGTAAGGCTTGGTCTATAGAATTAAATTGTTTATGTTTACAGGCATATTTATGTTTCTTTATGTAATAAGCAAAATAAGTTTGTATTAGTGTAGAAAATTGTAGGGCATAGATAGAAATTCTTAGGAGTAAGAATGATAATATATTTGCACTTGCATATCTTGCAAGTAATCTGCTATTATCATATTGTTTTTAAAGAAAAATGCTACTAAGTATGCACCTCCAATGTAATTGGAGGAGACAGATAAAATCACGAGAAATTGAGAATAATGGGAACTTGTTAGGACTTACTGGTCTTATGATTCTTAAAGAAAAAAACTAGTAAGGAATGCCTAAATTCTTTCAACTTGGAATCTTAACATTGAGTTACTGAAAAATTGTGAATCAGTTTTGTTTCTTTAAGAGCAAATTTCATCATTGTATCCTATTTTTTTATTTAGTAAATTAATGGTAATAGGCATCATAAATGTGATTGGAGTCCATTGATACAACATGGGGGTACCCATTATGGCCTAGGATAAGTTTTATTGTACCCACAGGTACATGATCCGAAATTGGATCTTGAGAATTAGAAAGTTCACATTATTAAGCCACTATTCATATTTATTTGTGAAGACAAGTAGTACGTCACTTGAAACACGTCAAATACTCTCAAGAAGATGAATATTGATCAAAGACCAAAGTTTAAAAATCCTAGAAGGTTATACAAAGGTTGTAGAAGGTTATACAAAGGTTGTAGATGGTTATGAGGTGATCTAGACACCTTGGGGACAATATGATTGAAACAGGCTCTTGAGAATATAGAGAAAAAACAAAGTACAAATTTGTTAGTGGCAAAATCACTATTAGCAAGAGCGTGGGAATTGTGGAACCATCAATTGAAGTAGCGAGGCAATTGCATGTGTCATGGTGGTTAACTTTTTTAGAAGGGTATACACAAGTTGTACATGGTTAGGAGGTGATTTGGACACCTTGGGGACAATATGATTGAAAACGTTTCTTGAAAATATAGAGAAAAACAAAGTACAATTTTGTTAGTGGTGAAATCACTATTGGCAAGAGCATGAGGATTGTGGAACTACCAATTGAAGGGAGGCAATTGCATGTCATCATAGTTAAAGCTTTTGGAGGGGTATACAAAGGTTGTAGATGGTTATGAGGTGATCTAGATGCCTTGGGGACAATATGATTGAAAAAGGTTCTTGAGAATATAGAGAGAAAACAAATTACAAATTTGTTAGTGGCAAAATCATTATTGGCAAGAGTGTGGGAATTGTGGAAACACCAATCAAAGTAGGGACGTAATTGCATTTGTCATGGTGATTGCATAGCTGCCATTATGTTTTTACTTGAAGGTTGTGGTTTCATTGTGTTATATGGTGTGATTTTGTCAAGGAGAATTGATGGGGTAGGGGGCAATCACTGCAAATGATAGTTGATCACAAATCTTGGCCTTTGGGCTTCTTCATTTGAGCTTGACTTTATATATGCATACACATATATACATACAAATACATCTTCATGGGTCATTGTGTGCACTTACATACGCACATGCACACACACAAAAAGGTATTTGAGTGTCATTATTACATATATTACATGACATCTACATATGTCCGTATTTTGGTGGACATATATATCTTCAAGGCTCTTCATGGGGATGTTGTTTTGATAGTGGGGGATAGGCCTTAGACTCAACTACTTGATTATGAGGGTCTCCCCTTTTGATGTAGATCCTATTTTACTATTGGATATCTGGCTTATGATTATCCACCCTTGGTGTAAGGGCATGACTATGTGGTAGAAAAATTCACATAACAATCATTTGACTCTTTGGTTGGTGGTTCCTCTTAGGATGTTGGGTCCTCTCCTCTTGTTCCTCTTGTGGTGAGTATGTTCTCGACGGGGTTCCTCTTGAGGTTGGCATTCCTTTGGTGGGTTCCTTGACTCCTTCCGAGTCCTCTTCTTTTGATCAAGCCAAAGCCATGATAGCTTCTTTGGTTCTCACCCCCTATGATATGTTGTGTGGACTGATACTCTAGATATGTCTACAAATTCATTATGGCACTCGACTTTTTTGGCTAGACTCTTTTTGTGTGAGATGTCTCTAGTGGAGGTGACAGTTGAGGAGATGCCCCTCCTCTTGTTTTGGGGATTTGGACATTGGTGTATCTTGGATGATTGTTCAAAGAAGGAAGACAGGTCTTACTAAATCTTTTTCAAATTCACATACTCAGGTCAAGGGTGTGTGAATTGTTAGATTGGGATCAAATGATGTGTAGGTTGCTGATCCTTGGGTGTGTGCATTTTGCTATTTTGTTGTTTTTAGCAAGGTTGTTGTACTAGGTTATTTTGTTTGTCACATATCTCATGTTACTCTATTTGTTTGTTTGTTGGCTATTTTGTTGTACAAGGGTTTGGACCCTTTCAAAATCCACTTTACCAGTATAAAAATCATAACATATATGTCTTTGAACTAATTTCCAAGTATCTCTTATAAATTTAACTACTCTTCTTTATTACTTCAATTTTACATTTAAAAATATGTTCTCAACTATTTATCATTTTTTTTAAGTAACAATATTGGCCCCTCAGTTACCAATCTTTTATCAAGTTTTCTTGTCATCTACCATAGTTTCTAAGTAAAAAATTAGTGATAACACCTACTAGTCTAAACCAATATTTGGTTATTCCTCATGCAATAAAAATTGGGGAAATTTCCAACATTTTGGTAAACCAAGGTAATTTTGGAAATTGTGTTACGTAATAATTGGATAAAAATTAAAGCCGTGTCTTACTTATTAGACATTTTGATTTTTACTTGAAATCATGTTTTCTTAGAAAATGCATGATTTTAAGCTTAGAGGGTTTCCATTTAAGGAGACTTGATTGAAGGGGTTAGATATAATCCCTTTGGATAAAATCCCTTTAAACTTAAATCAAATCGTTGATGGTGTCTTCTCCATGCTTGTCGAAGTATTGACAAAAAAACAATTTCACTTCATATTTTGGGAGATAAAAATGAAGCCATTTTAAAGTAGATAATCTTTAGTGTTACTTTCCTAAAAAATATACATATTGCTTTTCTTTATATTATATATATTTTTAATTCTATAATGAACTTAGGTCCATTACAAAAAATAATGATATATATTTAAGGCATTCGGAAAAATAATAAACTTTATTAGAGAGATATCAAAAAATGCATTACTCTTTGCATGGATGTTCTTGTTTCAATGAAAAAATACATATAATTTCAATATATATGCTAAGAAAAGTGTGATATGATAAATAAAGGTTTAAATTTTATATATCAATTAAAAAATAGATAATAAATAAAATATTTTATATAAATCACTCAAAGATTTGTATTCAAAAAATTGGAGTCAATGATTTAATTCTAAGAAACCATGAAAATATTTTATTTAAAGTAAATGTCATATAATAGGGTAAAATGCCATTCAATAAAAAAATAGATTGAGAAAACTAAAATGATATTAATATATAAATATTTTCAAACAATTACAAATTGAATCTACACACAAAAAAATTTCTTGACCACTTGTTTGATATAACTGACACAAATCGAAAAAATATTTATTTTAATCATTTATAATGAAACATATTATTACACTATCATCCAATTAAAATAACTCTTACATGAATACATTTGAAAACACCACATCTTTTCTAAAAAAATTCCATATTACAACATAATATTTTTCTCTCATCCTCATTAACCACATGGAATCATTTTCTTTTGAATTGATATATTAAAAAAAATAAAAAAAATTCAAAAGGACTACATCTGCCCATGTCCAAACAAAATATATAAAAAAATAATTTTAATCTCAAAGAAGACCAACATCCAAAAATATCAAATGAAAAAATATTACACACGTAATCATATAATTTAAAATATTTTTTACTTCCACTAACCTTGTTGAGAGCAACATGATTTTTCAATATCAATAATAAATATAGTAGCGGGATAGTCTACTAATAGAAATAAGAGTAGACAAAACAAATTCAAAAAATAATGATATTTTAAATGATAGCACATCCCCTTTATGACCATATTCCTAAAACACTTGAATAAGAATAAGACACAAAAATTGATTCCTAGCCACTAATTATATAGTTCCTATTTAGGGTGCTTCAAATCCTAAACTAAGTTAAATACCAAGATATGATAAAATCTAGAAATTAGAGCATGACTGATCAAAGATTTATGTCCTATGGGTCAACTACTTAATAAACAAATACACAAGATTCCCTTAAAGCTAAGATGGACATGCTCTTATAGAGAATGTTTATTTTCACGAGCAGTGTTCTTTATTGATACATTATGTTATTTGATGTGACATAATGTGACCTCCTTTTGGTGCACTTATTTTACTAAAGGATCCGTAACATTTAGATCTAATAAACATTAAGGAGGGGTAAATTTTTTATTAAAACAAGAAAAGGTTGCAAAGCAAGGGCATTAAATAGCCCCCTATCGAGCTCCACCAAGTGATCTAACTATTGAGACAAATCCGGGGGTAGTTGACCCCGATCCACCAAGTTCCAATCATGAATATGATCAGAAGCCCATTTAGCCAAACAATCAACAACACCATTCCATTCCCTAGAAATATGAGTGAAAGTAATATAGTCCAAAGAAGCACAGAGAGTGAGAATATGTTCAACAATCAAAGCCAACTGCCAGCTCACATAATCTAAATGCCACCTATTCAACGAGTTCACCACAACCTGGGAGTCAAACTCACATATGATTCTTCGCCATCCCAATTTACTGCCCCACTTCACAGCCAATAAAATGGCTTGAGCTTCCATTTAATTTTTAGTATGAAGACCCTTATAAACAGAGAAGATAAACTGAACATCTCTAGAGCTATCCCGACCAACACCACCAATACTAGCATGACCCGGATTTCCACGAGAAGAGCCATCCGAGTTGATTTTTATGACTCCTTGAGGAGGGGGGACCATCTTCCCTCCCTATTCACCTTCGAGGTAGGATGTCTACATCTGTTGCGCATGAGATGCCACTGCGGAGGAGGAAGATGAAGACGATTACAACAACCAACATCACGAGGGTCCACTGGCACAGTCAAATCACACTTAGCCGCAATAGTTTCCCCCAAAGAATGCATAATTTTCCACCACAGGTGAGGGGCCATCAACAACGAATCCTGAAAAATTCGCCTATTCCTCTCCAACCACAGGTTCCAAATAATAAAGGAAGGGTCAAGAGCCCACACAACTTGAAGGAGGTAGAAACAGGGGCCCTACCCCACCATTCCACAAACTCTGCCAAAGATGAAACATGCCAGCAGGCCATATTCCACACCCTCCACCAAAAATGCCAAATCTCCCTAGCATAGGAACATTGGAAGAAGAGATGGGATACACTCTCTTCACAACCACGACATAGAACACACATAGAAGGGCCATGGAAACCACACTTACATAAATTATCCCAAGTAAGACACCGATTTTGAGCCACTAACCACATGAAGAAATTGCACTTGGGCCATGACAACTTGTGCCACACTTGCTTCCACCAAGGGACCTCAATGTCCCCAAACAACTGCCTACCCAACTGTTTATAACTAGCAGACACAGAGTACTTTCCAGACAAATCCGAGCCATCCCAAACCAAGACATCAGGGCCCCTCAAAGAATTACAAGCACAAGAAGCTAGAAGTTGGGAAAGCGAGCGCCTATCCCCCTCAGACCCTCCAGGTGGCCACTCAGAAGGGTGCTTCCAACGAAAACTTACAGTCAAACCACAATGTTGCGCCTCCTTATAATGCTCCAGAAAATCCCAGCAAACCACAATAAAAACATCACAAAGGGACTGGAGGTGAGGAAAAGAAGAGAGAATAGGAGGGTAACCATCTCAAGAATCTGACCAAAAAAGAGCCTGTGACCCCGAATGACAGATCCAAAAAATCGCACGCTTAATCAACTGCGCCCCAACTTTCAAAGTATGCCAAATCATAGAACCACTCCCTTCCAGAGGATAGTGAGGAACCTCAAAAGAAGCAACACCTCGAAGATATTTATGGTTGAGAATACGGGCCCATAACTGGTGCTGATTGGTACACCATCGCTAGTAAAGCATAGTAGCAAGAGCTTGCTCGTTCAGAATAGCAGAGCGTAAACCAATACCACCCTCCTACTTTGGTCTACATATAGATTCCCACTTAACAGGGCTCCAATTTGAAGAAAATAAATTACCGCTCCAAAGAAATTGACGTGAGAGAGCATCAAATTGCTTAAGGAAATACATTGGTGCCGTTTGAACAAAGTACCTGTAGATGGGAAGGGCCTGGATAACACACTTGAGAAGAGTCACTCTAGTAGTTGTAGACAACGACCAATGAGTCCAATGAGTAACCTTCCGCCTCATCTTATCAAGCAACAACTACCAGGAGGACCTGGGTTGACGACCAACAGCTAAAGGAATACCCAAATAGACAAAGGGAAGAGTCCCAAATTGAAACCGCAAAATAGCTGCAATCCGTCGCTGAATAGCCTGAGGAGTATTAAAGAAGAAGATAGAAGACTTCTGTTCATTGACTTTCTGGCCCGAAGCCGCAAGGTAGATATCCAAAGCTTACCTAAAGGATTCAACCTTCTGAATACGAGCCAAACCCATAAGAGAGGTGTCATCCACAAACTGGAGATGAGAAAGCGTTGGTAGGCCCAACCCCCACTGCCACCCATAAATCAAGCTTTGAGAAACCCAAGTTTTAAGAAACCGACCCAACCTCTCTGCCATTATAATAAACAAATAAGGAAAGAGCGGATCCCCCTGACGTAGGCCCCTAGTAGCCCCAAAAAGCTCTGAAGGTTCACCATTCACAATAACCAAAAAAGAGGAAGAAGTCACACAAATTAAAGTCCAACTCACCCATTCAGAAGAGAACCCAAAGGCCAACATAATCTTCTGAAGAAAACTCCATTTAACTTTGTCATAAGCTTTGGTCATATCCAACTTGATAAACATAGACCTCTCCTTAGAGGTTGCCATGGAATGAATGACCTCAGACGCAACCATCACCCCATCTAGAATTTGATGACCCGCCACAAAGCCGCCTTGCTCCTCAGAAATGACAAGAGGCAAACAAGATTTAAGCCTCTCAACAATCAATTTCGTAATAATCTTATATGCCACATTACAAAGTGTAATCGGTCTAAAGAATTCAAAGCCTATCCGCACCTTCCTTCTTAGGAATGAGAACTAGAAAAGTAGCATTCAAGGCCCGAAGAATCTGCTTGCTATGAAGAGACTCTCGAACCACCTCCAACAAATCCAACTTCACAATATCCCAAAACTCCTGGAAAAATTCATCTGGGAAACCATCAGGGCCAAGAGCTTTCCCTTTATTCATCCCATACACCACCTCCTCCACCTCCGACAAAGTAATCGGGCAAATAAGAGAAGCATTCAAATCATTAGAGATCAAAGAAGGAATGCAAGCAAGGACCATATTCTCCTCAGCCTCTGTAGGGAGTGAATCCTCAGTAAACAGATTAGAGTAGAACTGATGAGCCTCTCTAGACAAAGCCTATTGCAAAGAGATCGAAAGATCCTCTGAATTAACAAGAGAGATAAAAACTTATTCCAACGAGCTTGCACCGAGTGATGGAAGAAAGCAGTATTCCTATCACCCTCTTGAAGCCAATCAATCCTAGCCTTTTGTTTCCTAAAAATCTCCTCACGAAGCTCCCACTCCACCAATTTCAGAGCTTGGGCCTTAGCATGCCCAAGAGCCTCTGAGAAGCCCAAATCTCAAATCTGGCAAGCAATAACAACAAGGCGATCCTGTGCATCTCTTTTCCTGGCACGAAAATTACCAAAACTCGACTTATTCCGTCGCTTAAGATGGTACTTGACATATTGCAGCTTCTTAACCAGAGAATACATAGCCATACCATACGCAAGAGCTTCATCCCGCCACCATTGAGCAACAAGATCACCCAAAGAAGAATCACGAAGCCACATAAGCTGAAATTTGAAAGGTGAATTATTTGGACTTGGAAAAGAAGAAGTATAAAAATTAATTGGCCAGTGATCAGAGCCACACCAGTCAAGAATTTCGGAGCAAATGACCAAGCTACCACCAACCCAAAAACTAGAGACAAGGAATCTATCTAGCCGCTCAGAAATCGCTTCAGGCCCACTCCATCTATTATTCCAAGTGAATATTTCGTTAGAGGGTTTAATATCAAGCAGACCAAGAGAATCCACATTAGTCTGAAACAAATCTGAAGCAGGACCAAGCCTAGGAAACCCTCCTCTTTTCTCCTCCAGGCTCAACATAGAATTGAAATCACCAACTAAGATCCAAGGCAGAAAAGGCGCACAAGATCGAACATACTTGATATGAGCCCAAAGTTGGATTTTACCACATATGTCAATCGGAGCATAAACATTACTAACCAAAATAGTCTCACCAGATTCCAAAATGTAAGCCACCACATAAATAGCAGATTGGCTAGAAATCCACCAGCGAGGAACAATCTTACAGGGATCCCAGAAAAGAGCTAGACCTCCAGAGTTTCCCCTATAACCAATACACTGACACTGGCCAGAAAACCAAATACTAGGAACATATTGAAGCATGAGGTCCACTTGAAGCTTAGTCTCCTGGACAAAAAATATATCTGGAGAATGAACCACAATCAAATCCTGAATAGTCTTTTGACGAGAGGTACTATTCAACCCCCTTGCATTCCATGAAAGAATAATCATGAGGAAGGTTGAGAGAAGTGGGCCTCAATGGTCTTAACTGACCTATATTCCACCAAAAAATCCCTAGTGGATTTAATCTTGTCCACATCCTTCTTATGACTAACTTTAGAAGAATTTTCAAAATGCCCCTTTTTTAGAGGGCGCTGCAGCACCCCCAAAGCAAGAGACGATCCCCGACCTTTTCCTGACGAGAACACATCCTTAGCTAAATCCGCCAAAACAATATCATCTTGCACATTTGCAAAGGCATCCAGATGATCAGAAATCCCCTGCTTCAGAGCCGAAGAATTATTCTGAACAAAAATTGCCCGATCCAGCCCTGTATCTAGCCCAATATCCATACTAGTGGCCCCAAAAGAAATCTCAACAGGAATCCCCTCCTCCAAAGCCTGATTATCCAAGACCTCAAAACGATTGAATCCCTGATCACTCTATCTATCCTTATAGGCCCGCTTCCGAGCTCTCCCTTTAGCCCTCTTTTTAACATGAATAAATCCATCCATATCAGGTCCACCCTCAACCATGAGTGCCTTGCCTTTATCCCCCTTCTCCACCGAAGACCTAGGAGAAGGAGAAGAAGAAACCCCCGCCACTTTGGGTGCTTGAGGACATTGGCGCTGAAGGTGTCCATACTCTTGACAAAAGCGACATCGAAAAGGAAGGGACTCATAATCTAACCGTTGAATCCACGAGGCAGAGCCAATACAAATTTCCAAAGAATTTGAAAAAGGGTTATTTAAATCAATTTCAACACAAATGCGAGCAGAAGAGAATACCTTTTTATCCAAAGTATTTTGAGCAATGGCAGCCGGCTTCCCCAACAAAGCATCAATTTGGTGCAAAATATCCTCCCTCCAAAACTCCAACGACAACCATGGTAGATGGACCCAAATAGGGACCCATGTAGGTAGATCCTCTGCCGCATTAAAACCTCCATGCTAGGGCTTAATGAACAAGCCAACATGATTTTAAAAATACGGCCCTCCCTCAAAAACACGATTACGATTCGAGATGCTAGAAAAATCAACCATGAAATAGCCATTCGCAGCCACCAGAAGATCGAAATCACCTTCAACCTGCCAGGTTCGACGAATCCAGGACTCTAAATCTGAGAGAGGGACACAAATACCCAAGAACTTACAGATCAGAACATGTTGGCTCCAATAATATATGTCCTCCTGAACCGATTCAGGAGAAATAACTAGGACAAGGCGATCATGACTCCACGAAAAACAACCGTTCACTTTTTTAAGCTTAGAGCTCTCACCCACAAAAGATGAATCCGTCATTTGTGCATGCATGTCCGCCGAAAACCCTTGAGATGAATTTGCACCAACAATCACCAGGCTTTTGGAAGCCCCTGCCATACCCCTACACCTGACACCAACACTGATTTTGCACCCATTGTCGAACCCCAACATGTTGCCCACTCTGAATCCACCCAATCCAAACTCCCTTCCACATCGCTTGCACCACACACTTCTCCCACGCCACACCACACACTGCCTACGAAACAAACCTTTCACCCTCAAGACACCCACAAAGAGAAAAGCTAGAGGAAGCCTCGACCCCTCCACCACGCACCCCCGAAAACACAACACCCCCCACACCCAAACTGCAAGACGACACACATAGGAAAGAAGGCGACATGTAGCCACGACATCACCAGCTGCGGGCTATCATGCTCGCACAGAGCCAAACCTCATGTATACGATATTCTTATTTATCCCAATTCGCTTCACCGATCCATAACATTTAGATCTAGAACCATGTTTTTTTTTTTTTAATATTTCTAAGAGATTTGTGTGAATCCACTTATAAGATAAAAATTTCTCCTTGAGAGATTAGAGGTGTCTCTAGGAAGTAAGATTCACTATCAATCTTGTGAATTATTTTATAGGGTGTCAATATGTTGCCCTTTTTCTATTTTATGGATATTAATTATGTGGTTTGAGTCAAAGAAATATCCAATCTCTTAGTTTAAAATTTATCTCGTTTAATGTTATATTTCTAATTTCTTTTGTTTTTATGTCATGGTTAGATTGTTCCAATGGATTCTTAGGATAACATGCTATTGAATACTGTCTTCTAGTGTAGTGCCCTTCCATTCTCATTTTGGATGTGCAGGTAGTTTGACTAAGGAATCTGAAGATGAAGGATGCAAGCTATGGGAATATTTGTGCTATGGAAGTGCATTGGTTATCTTTAGGATTTTCACATGAATTCGACATACTATTATCATGATGATATGATATTATGATTTTGATTATGATTATATTTATTATCATGAAGAGGTACTGACTTGTGTTCAATTGTTGTGGTTGTAGATGGAATATGGGCTTTTGTTAGTACTTTTGTGATTATGATGTATATTTTTATGTTATTGTTATGCAAAGATCTATTTGGATAGTTAGGTGATGCAGTAGTATGTTGTTAGGATAGGTGGAAAGGGCGGCATTGTACCATTGGACATATGAGGGACATACAAGAATGAATACGATTGCTAGAGTTCCCTTCCTAGTGCTTCGGCTATTATGATTATGTGCTCTAATTCATATGTTTGAATGAACAAGTACTAGGCTACGTCTCCACTTGAATTAGCAGGTCTAAGCGTGCCTTGAACCCAATGGATCAGTTGATCGGGAGATAACACTAGGTCCCCTACCCTAGCCATCATCCTTAAAGAGGATGAGTATTTAGTTTAGCACCTTGTCAGTATGTTAGTTAGGTCGGTCAAGGTTGCTTGAGGTTTATATTTTGACCCTAGATAGTGGTCAGGTCTCTAATGAGCATTTAGGTTAATTAATTTGGTTGTCGGATTAGATGCGTTTGGTTATTGTATGCATTAAAATAAAGTGTTAAATACCCTTCTTAAATAAATATAAATATAAATACATATATATAAATAATTATAGTTAATAATCAAACAAATTAAAAATGTAATGCTATAATTAATAGATAATAGTAAATTGGTAAATAAGAGAAGGTACACTTTGATAATTAAATATATAAATGTATATATATTTAATAATAAAATAAACTTTTAATATAAAGTTAAAATTAATAAATGATATTATAAGGTAAATAAATTAAGGTTGGATAATATAATTAATCTCATTATGTGAGAATTATTGGTAAATGATTTTACACTTGTGTGAAATTGGAAATCAAATAATAATTACTCAAATTAAAATTTTAACTAATATATATTTTTTTAATTACTTGAACCGTTAAATTAATAAACTAAAGTTAACTTTAGTAACAACATTTCTTCATTTTTGCCTGCAAAAACATTGGGAGAAATTTTTGGGGGATTTTCTTTTTTGGGGAAAAATTATTGTAAAATTTTATTCTATCAAAGAGTATGTAAGAGGAAATAAAAATATTAGTTAGTAATTAGCAAGTATCGTTAAAATCATTATTTAATTGCTGTAGGTAACCCATAATTGCTTATTATAGTTTTATATTTTAATGGTAATGTATTTATATTAGAGTATACCATTTAATGGTTAATCATAGAATGAATTTTATTGCTTTACTTAATGGAGAATAGTAAAAAGAGTATGTAAGAGGAAATACAAATATCAGTTAGTAATTAGCATGTATCATTAAAATGATTATTTAATTGTCGTAGGTAAAAGAATTAGAAATAAAAATGTAAGTACTAAAATATTATTAATTGACAACGAATGTTAAATGATTATGCAAAATTGTAATGGAAAGATGTAGGTAAAATAATTAGAAATAAAAATGTAAGTACTAAAATATTATTAATTGACAACGAATGTTAAATGATAAAATAGTAAAGTCATCACAGGTAAGTGAACTGGGTAAATAAAATAGTAAAAGTTTGGAAATGTCATTTAAATTAAAATCTTTCAACTGGATGGTCGTTTAAATTGTCGTAGGTAAATGTTTTGGGTAAAATATTAAAGGGAATTGATTTATATTTTACATATAAATAATTGAGAGTTGGGGTTTGGTAAGGAGTTATACGAATTCAATGAAATGACAAGTTTAATAGTAAATTATGCTTGCTTTTTAATTGATAATGTGATACAAATATATAGATAGGTATATATGTAAATGTGTATTATTTTATATTGTGATAAATAGTAAAAGACGGGCTTTGTGAATGTAATAAATAGTAAAGAAGGTCTTTTGCATTTGGATGAAATACAAGTGATGTCAAATAAAAGATTTTATTGGATAATGGGTATTTGATTGAAGTGAGTTGAATTATCCTATATATATTTTAGAGTTAGGGTTAATTATTAAAAGAATGTTTTGAAGGAATAAGAAATTATTATTTAATAAAAGAATTTAATCAAATAGCTATTATTAAAATGAAAATATTTGAAGGAAGTACGTAATTAGTTAAGTGAATTAACTTACTTTGTAGATAAATAGGTTATTAATTATGGGATTAGAGAATATTAAATGTTGTGGATTACTCTCTACTTTTTAATTTAATTAATTAGAATACTGCCATTTTAGTGATCCATGAATATAATTATTGGTGGTAAATAATTCTATTGAATTAAGTGGTTATTGAGTGATAATAAAGTTGTAAATTAAAGGAAAGTCTTCATTATTATAATGTGATGTTTAATTGTTTGTATTAGCAATAAGTTTTGATTGATGGAACAAGTGCTTATGTAACTATTGTCAATTGTGTAATGTGTCTTTACATTTTGGTGTCACTGGGAAGTGTGTTTAGTATGATGGTTTCCAGAGGCCTAGGAGGGGGTATATTTATATGAATAGTCCTCAAGGTTATTTACCCTTGGAAGTGGTTGGCTTTGTTGTTGGTCATGCATATTGTGTGGAAACAATCCCTAAGGGTGTTTCCTTCTGTTTATGTATTGGATCCATGTGATTTTGAAAAGTGTGCAAGTCGGTCAATACCTTGCTTGATGTGTAGGGTTTACTAGTGCAAGTAGGGGAGGTTTATATGGGGGCCGGGGATTGGGAGAGGCTGCTAGGATAACCCAGGATGGGAGTTGGGGGCCTAGGAAGATCTACTAGGATAACCTAGGATGGGAGTTAGGGGCCTAGGAAGATCTACCAGGATAACCCATATCAAGCTATGTGGTGACACTCCTCCCTATTGTAGTCTAGCATTCCCTAGTTGTATTTCCTCTTTCTGTTGTGTGAGTGCCTTTGGAAGTGATGTTGGTGTGGTTGGTAGTGTTGTGTTGGATTCCATGTATAAATTTTGATCATGTTAGCTATTGCTTTCCTGATTATCTGTTGGATGTGAGACCTTGTGTTATTTCCTAGCACAAGGGGTGGACCTCAGGGTTCCACATGGTCAGGAGGTTGGTGCTTTTTTTTTCCATTGGGTATTTATACTGCATGATCATGAGCGTGATGATTGTTCTTTGTGCTGTGGACTCTAGTTCCTGTTCTAGTTTGAGGAAACAACCTTTCATGTATTTGCATATTGGGTAGTACTTCCGTTGTATCTCTTAATGTACTTTTATGTAATCTTCCTTCATGTACTTGTGGAAGCAATTTTGTAAATATAGTCATGATGTAACATGTAACGCCCCGCCACACAACCCTAGAGGAAGTTGTAATTAACTACTCAAACACTCTTTTTTTTGTTTAAGTACAAATAACATGAAAGTTCACTACCCATTGCCAACAACATCTAAGGTTACAAGACTGAGATTAATTTAAAACCCATACATACATTACATTTGCATCCAAAACATTTAACTACTTAAGAAATTAAGAACGCATACATTCCATACATGATAAATTACATCAAACAATAATAGATACCATATGATTGCATATAACAATAATTTGAGAAGAAGATTACATCTCTCATTCCCCGAATGAGGTAAATCCAATAAGCATGATTACAAATTACAACCTTCCACCTCGAATAAAAATGAGGGGTAATAAATTACAAGATTCAACTGAAATGAATATAAGCATGAAATGTAACTCGATCCCACGAGCTCTCCCGTTGAAAATCTCGTCAACATGAACAAGAAGAAAACCCAACAGAGTAAGGTGCACGTTCCACCCAACCAAGTGGTACTCGAAGGCCCACCCCCCGTGCTAGGATATAGTAACAAGGATTCCTATACAAGACCATCTACCTCTAGACACAGGCCAAAACATAACTGAACCAAATCAAATACAAATATATCACTTAACACAATGGTTACAATGCTTCCAGAGTTAAATAATCAATTGCATCACTGATACAAACATACTTTTGATTTAGGAGAAGTTTCATCACAATGCTACATGGGATATCCTAGAACCCCCCGTGCTAGGAGATAGTAACAAGGATTCCTATACAAGACCATCTACCTCTAGACATAGGCTAAAACATAACTGAACCAAATCAAATACAAATACATCACTTAACACAATGGTTACAATGCTTCCAGAGTTAAATAATCAATTGCATCACCGATACAAACATACTTTTGACTTAGGAGAAGTGTCATCACAATGCTACATGGGATATCCTGGAAGCCTCTAACGACTCCCGACCCCTCATGCAAACCAATGCGGGATCAATTATCTCTCATAGAGACAAGATAACGATCTTGCCATTCCAGGGCTTCTCGTCCCATCCCAAGTCTATACAAGCCCTTGCGTCCATGAGCGAGGCACAATTAATCTTATTAAGTGTTTGATACTACCTATTCTTCTAATCAGTTTATTTACATGATCACTGGATTAACTAACTCAAAATGAGTTACCCTAGCACCACCTTGTGTGCCAACCCTCATTACAAGCCACTCCTCTAAGACAATACGTGGAACAACTCCACATCCCAAGGGTACACTAGTGCGACCTAAGGATATTAAGTCCTTATCCGAAATATAAAGACAACACATCCCCGTTCATGGTAACCGATGGGTCCCCCTTTGTTTTTTTTTTTAATTTGTGGTTGATTTCAAACAAAGTCTGGAGTCTTTTGCTTCCAACACTTTGTTTTATTTTTGGTTTGGTTTGCCGGAGTCAGAGCCGGAACCAAATCGGGGTCTGAAACTTCTTTCAAAACTCGATCCGATCCCCATCTCGACAGTCTTTATTTGTACCTTTTTGTTTTACCGTTATCGGAACCGAAACCGGAGTGGATGTTAAGTTGTTGTTTATTGAAAATTGCGAAATCAATTTCCATCCTGTCTCCGCCTTCGCTTTTCGATTTTTTTTTTTTAAGTCCTTGTCTTAAATTTTATTATGTCGGTCTTTTGTTTTACTTTTCGTGTTTGGTTTCATTTTGTCCTCTGTTGGCGGACCCGAACCCGGAATGGGAATAAGGTTGGGAAATTCCTTAAGTTTCTGAATCAGTTTCCATTCCGATTCCGCTCCCGTCATGTCTGGGTCGTTGACTTTTTGACTGAGGTCGCACTGTAGTGAAGTGTTTGTTCTTTTTCAGTTTTGACTCTGCCTAAATTGCATTTAATGCATTAATGACAGCTGCCTTGCGTAGGTAGAAATTCTGATTTTTACCTTCATTAAGGATTAAACGTATCATTATTATCATTGTTAAGAAATTGAAGAGCAAGGAAGAGCAGCTGCGGAGTCCATTTGAGTGAATCGATTGAAGAAGGAGAAGATAATTGCTTGCGAATCGATTTAGAAGGTTAGCCAGGGTTTTTGCATTCGAGGTAGGGTCCTTACTCTCGACTTTATTTTATTTGCTTTCGTGTTTTCTGTTTTTGTTTGATTGATTGATCGTTTTGATCTTTGGGAACGTTCGTTTTCTTGAAGTTTTGTGTGTTTGTTTTCTTTTCTTTGTTTGCTTGTTGTTTTTTTTGATTTCTTTATGCTTGTGTTTCTGGTTTTACGGTCATATGGGCACGGTCGCTTTCACATTTTGTCGTGATCACATCGTGCTGCATTAGGTTTTGGATGCATAGGTTTAATTAGGGTTTGCACAGTGAGGTAGATTAAATTCATGTTTTTACAGTGAGTTAAGGTTTATAAGATCTGGTTTTTACTTAGGATTGTCACTGCGCATTCCTTTGGATAAATTAGGAAGGGTTGAGTCCGTGCCCTAGTTTTTATATCACATTTTCTAGATTAGGGTTTCGTGTGTTTCTATGATTACATTTAAAAGGATTAAATATGATGCCCTAAAAATACAGTCATCCCCCACGGTCATATGGGCATGGTCTTTTCGTGATATATTTTAAGCCTCATTTTATTTAATATGACCTTAGTCTTTAATTATGGAGTCAAGTGTTGAATTGATAAAATTATTGATGACGTCATGGTCAACATCGGAAGCGGGATCAGAATTGACTCAGTAGTTGGGATGTGTTTTTATGTTTGGTGTCAATTCCATTTTTCATCTCGTCTTCGACTCCGCTGGTAGTAAGAAACTTTACTTCAGAAAGAGTTAACCTTCTCGGGAGCGGAAGCGGAAACGAAATATAATATGAAAACAGAAAAATCTGAAGGGAACCAAATCAATTTCTATTCCGTTTCTGGTTTCGATCACTATGTCATTTCTGACTCCGAGCTCGCTTATTATTAGTAGAGTGACGGTAACAGTTTTTGCTTCGAGCCCGACAGTAGGTTAGAAGAAGGTTATTTAAGATGTTTGCTGTCTAGTTTCGCCTCTGATGTGGGTTTGAAAGGTATGAGTTTAAAGACACATTTTGAGATGCTTATTCAAGGATCTAACTAGAGGTCTTGTTGCAAGAAAAGTAAGAGGATGTCGGGAACATCAAGAGAAGCTTCCCAAAGGAACCGACCTGCAGGAACATCAAAGGCAACACCTAAACCAAAGAAGATCAAGCCTGAAAAATTGCCTTATACCATGAGGTATAATCACAAGAGTCCTGTTGTGAAGGTGAGCAAATTGGAATCAGACTGGTCAGACATCACCGACACAAATCTGGGCCAGTACAACTTTGAGGAGGCATATACTGAAACATTCAAATGAGGATGTGACACCTAGAACGAAGAGAATTGCTGAGTTTGGTTTGGCTAATATCACGTTGTTTCCTTTGTCAATCCAATTCCCAAAGTTGATCTCAACAACAACCAGTGCCTATAATCCTGCTACCAGACAGTGCATGGATTCCCTAAACAATGTGATTATTGATCTCACTCCTCAAGCATTACAAAGTATATTCAATGTACCAGATCCTAAGAACTTGGTGCAGTTGGATGAGGCAGAGGATTTGGAGAAATATAATAATTATAAAGAATCCAATAAATCTCATTTGAACAAAACATGGTTGAAGACAGAGAAGAAATTGCTAGCCAAGCTTGCAGATCAGCCAAAGAGGGAAAATTTCTATAAGGAGGTATCAGATTTAATAATGATGCTGTCCAGGATTTTTGGGAAGAGAGATACATTTCGCTTCAAGGAGTGGATGTTTCCTTTCATCTAGACAATTTTGCATGGCACTCAACAGTTTGATTGGTCGATGATTGTATCAAATTATATTTATGATCAACTGACCAATATTAGGGAGACTAAGTGTTTCTTTATGACTTCTTATATTGTATATGCAGCAACAAGGTTGGGTATCTTTCTGAGTTCAAACAAAGTAGGGATAATGAGAGTCTTGGATGGATAGAAGAAAGTGTTGGAGCATTATAACCAGTTGTCTCTTTAGGTTGTTGAGACTCAGTTCAGAAGAGTCAATGATGCATTCATATATGTAGTCATTAACCAATTAAATGGAGATGCAGGGTACAAATTAAGTCAAGAAGCCATGGCATTCATTGCTGAATGGAGATGTTGGTACATTCAATACCCCAAATTTACATATTTCAGGTTAGCTGGTTTTGAAGGTCATCCACATTTGCTTCCAAGGTGTTGCAATAACATAATAGCATTGATGGAGTTTGTATCTCAGGCTCTTGGAGTTAATGCTCGGTTTGGTTTAAAACATAAGATAGGATGTCACAAGTTTCCCATGAAGTTGGGTGAGTATGGCTGTCAACCATTGGTAGGAACAAAGGTGGTTTGTAGTGAGCTGATATAGTTGAAGTTGGGTTTATACACAGCCCGTAAGTATTTTGACTCGACAGGTAAGATGCATGCCTTGTTGCCTTCTGTGTTTGACAACCATTTCAATTTGTTAGAAGATTTCAAGAGTGACCGGCAAGATGAGTATGACTTGAGGAAAAAGAATTATGAGAGGTTATCTGTCTCACTCATGGCAGAACTTGGATTCAAAAATGACATTCCTGACACTTTGGTGGATGATGGAGTTGTATTGGATCTGTCTTATGAGGCTTTAAACATAGGAACCAAGAGCCTGGATCCAATTGATTAGGACAATGAAGAAACTATTGATATAAAGAAGATAGAAAGAACAATCTTGGATAGAAGTGTTCACTGGTTGATGTTAAGAACTAAATCTCCTCAAGGACCAGCTCCTAAAAAGGGGAAAGGATATAAGAGACTTAAAAGGAAGACACCTCCCAAGGAGCCTTTGGAGTTCTTTCCCCCAGACATTGAAGAGATAGAACTTGAAGCAGCAGGGGATGAAGAGGAAACACAAGAAGGGGATGTTCAAATGGGATAGGCTGTTTCAACACCTACATTAGGTGAATCTTCCACACAAGTCCCACTTGCAAAGCAACAGAGTGAAGAAGTTCAAAAGGGGGCTCTTCATAGTATGGCTGAAACTACCAAGGGAAAAGAAGTGGAGAGGGAAATTCATGATGTTGGAGCAGATTCAGAGGAGACTGTGTCAGAGAAGGACTTGCAAGAGAATATGCCTCTAGAGGAGGATGCTGAACAGGTAATGAAATAAGAAGAGCAATGGACATTGTTTGAAGAAGTTAGAACGGATGCTGAGGAAAAATCTAGGAAGATAGAGAAGCAAAATGTCATGAATACCGAGACTGATTCCGTACTACAACAACAACAAATTGAAGCAAAATAAAGGGCTGATGAAGTAGAGAGACAAAAAAGGCAACAAGAACATGAACTCAAGGTTAAAGAAGAAAATGATAAGTTAGAGCTGATACAAAAGATTCATGACCTTGAGGAAGAGAAGGCAAGACATCGAAGAGAGAAAGAAGTCTTGGAGGCCAAGTTGAAACTTGTTGAGGAAGCTCGCCAAAAAGAAGAAGAAGCAAAGCTAGAAAAGCTTAGGGCTTTAGAGTGAAGAAGGTTAGAGAAAGAAAGACTAGAGGCTTTAGAGAAGGAAAAGCTGGAAAAAGAAGCTCTAGAGAAGGAAAAATTGGATAAGGAAAAATTGTAAAAGGAAAGAATAGAGAAGGATAGATTAGATAAGGAAAGATTGGAAAGGGAAAAGGTGGAGAGAGATCGATTGGAGGAAGAAAGGTTGAAGAAGGAAGAAGAAGATAAGAAGATACAAGAACAGAAAGATAGGAAAGAGGCTAAAAAGCTTGTGCAGATGCATGTGGTGGAAAAACAACAAGAGGAACCAAGGGTTGATTCTCAATCTTAGGTAAATATGCAACCACCTTCTACTACTACCATTACTTCTTCCACTGAAATGACTACTGCTCCAAGAGCTCCCACTTGGTTAAAATTGGATCTACAGAAAAGGGCAGTAACGCCTTCACAACCTCTCAATTGGGAGGATATGATGAAGGAGATTGAACAAGAGAGGCCTAAAAAGAAGGCCAAGATCCTACACTCTACCAGACTCATGGACAAGGGAGAGATTGTTGCTGAGTGTGCCATCCCAATGACAAAAAAGGAGGTAGGGGACATGTAGTTAACATATTATCAATTGAGTACTGTCAACTTGGGAAGGCCTACCAGGAATCAACAGATGAACCTAATTGATGTTGTGGCTTCAACAACTAAGTCAAGAATGTTAAAAGATAAAAAAAAGAAAGATGAGCTTAAGGCTCAGTTGTATCAATTGCATTCATTTTTGAAAAGTGTCTCCTCTCCGAGATGACAACAGGTAACGACTATTGAGACTCCAATTTTGTTAAGCAAAAAGGAGGTAGATGATTTAGTGCAGGTAAGAGGCAAAGCAGAGATTGGAGACAGATGGGTAGACAAGGTGAATCGATAAGTAGGTGAGATTTTGGTCGAGGGTTTTGAGGTTTACAAAGGCACAAAAGAGTTGATAAGAGAAATGTAGCAATATATTGAAGAATCGAAAAAATAGGAAGAGGAGTATAAAGAGTATAGTTAGAAATTGGAGAAGGTTAGTACATTGCCTTTGACTACTCTTTTGAACAGTCAATACTTGAGGAGGATAATAAAGATTTTGTGGAAAAGACCTCTCGTATACTCTGATTCAGAACGAACTTCTTGTGTAAACATAGGAATGAGGTCCAAGATGCTGTTAATAATATGACTAAATAGTTTGAGGAGTTGGAGGTGGTTATTGCTATCATAGTAGATATTAGTGTATTAACAAAGGAAGGCATGCCTTTGAGTCAGATAAAAGAGAAATGGGATGAAAGATTTAGAGGACTCATACAAAATGGTGATGATGGGGAATATCTCATGATAGATCAACTAATGGATGTCAAAGAAGAGATAAAAGTTGCTAGAAGAGAGTTGACAAAGATAAAAGGTATGAGAGGGTTTGCTATAGCAGAATTGGAGCAGATTAAATTTGAAGACAACTAGGTTGACGGGCCAGAATTAGATATATTACAACAAGTATTCACCAATTATGATGATTTCATTGCGGACCTAGCTTCACATGCATAGATCTCTTTCATGCATGAATTTCTTCTTCTTTGCATGTTGCATGCAACACTGACAGTTTTGAAGTGAATGACATGTTTCTCTTCTATTTTTTCTATTCTCCAGTTTAACTAAATGTCTAATGTAAGAACTCAAGATCAAATCGATTTGAGTTTCCAAGAAACTTTTGTTCCTAAAAGGCTGGATGACTTAAAATAGAAGCGGAGTTCGTATTTTGTATATCTAGAAATACCCTTTGGGTATCATATTGTAAAGGTCGGCTAATAGAGAATAGAATTGGCTTACTTGATATTAGGAGATATAATTTTTGTAGTGATTACTGAGATACATTGTTACTAGATACTTTACAGTTAATAAAATTACAGGTTTACACAATATGGTGTTAGAATTGAGTTATTTTACTTGATAAGGTTGATAAGTTATAATCTATCTGTATGCCAGTGATTGTGCTGAAGCATAAAAAGTTTCTTGAGTGATGAAAGTCATTTGAAGAAATCGGATTTGAGGATTATCTTGTTAGATTGTCATTGGATTAAATTGGTTGAAGTCTGTTGATCTATGATCTTGGTAATGAATAAATGTGTGTTCTTTTTAAATCGTTGAAGTAGTTGTGATAGGAGAATTAAAATAAGCACCTTAGATGCATACAATGGTATAGATTAGTTTGTGAATTATATCATGCTTTGATTTTCTTGATCTGATTGGAAAACATTCATTGTTGAAGATATATGTCTAGATGTTAGATAAGTTTTTTTCATGTTATATTGGTTTCCCCTTTGATGTATCTTTTTCTTTTGTTTAAAACCCCTTTGATTTATTAAAAAAAAAAAAGTTCAGTAAGAATGAGTTATTGCTTGAATTCTTTGTTACCAACACATGCCCCTTGAACATTACAGTTGCATGAACCGATTGAGTGACACCAGACAGTTGAGAACCAACTACCAGGACCTTGGGAGTTAGGCTACTATATGTTGTTTTTCTTTTTCAGGAGAAATAGAGTAGAAGTATTCTGTTTTAACGTTGTTTGTGTCATTTTCACCATCAATATAAATTGGTGCTAGAAGGAGGGCCTGAAAGAATAAGCTAGCTCGCATTGTGTCTTTCTCACCGGAGAAATACATGAGGATCCTCAAATCCTCCACTAATTCTGAACCATTTGAATAAGTTCAAACTCCGGTTAGACCTAGAGCCCATGTTTGTGTGATCTTGATACCTACCTTACCACCACTGCTTACTCTACCTGGATTTCCACCAAATCCACCCACACCACCACTTGTTCCACCTACATCACCACCGCCAAGTAGGCTTGAGTCTCCACCAATTCAACCTATATCACCACCTGCTCAACCAATCTCACCCATGGCTTACTTTGTCAATAACCCATGTCCATTAGGGACTATTCCAAGAGGAATCCATGATTTACCAAAGAACCCAAAAAAGTTTTGTCCTAAATACATACATGGTGAATCAAGAAGTGCTGAGGAACACATACAAGCATTCAAAGATGCTTGCCCAAGAGCTCAAGTTTCTCATCAGGATGTGGTATGTAGACTGTTTCCTTATTGTTTAAGAGATATGGCATATAACTGGTATTTAAATTTGCCCGAGGATCTATCCTAGGTTGGACAGATTTAGAAAATGCATTCATTAATCAATTTCGGGTTTATGTAGACCCTGCCATTTTATACCACTAGTTTGCCACAATAAGAAAGGAACATCATGAGCCACTACCATTGTTCAATACTAGATTCCAAAGAATGTTTCATAGGTTGCAAGACCATTATCTAGTAGCCGAGGATATTTCCATACAGGCATATTTAAGAGTTGTTGATCTTTTAATTGGCCTATTCTTGCAGAGAACGTATCAGCCTAATGAAATAGAATCTTTGTCTAAAGTTTATCATCTAGCCATCAAGTTGCAACAATAGATAAGTCTGCAACCAAGAGGTCTAGGAGTATCTCTTCCTCCCAGGAATTATCCGATGCCTAATCCACCATTATACAACACTGTCCCAGGGATGTCTTATTCCCAATATGGACCTGTGTCTGAGCTACAAGCTCCACCTACTATGCCTTTCTTTGGTAATGGCATGCAAGATTCTCCCCAACAACCTCAAAATCCACAACAACAAGCGGGAGGGTCAACCGATGTTCATTCCCCAGCCATAGTATAGAATGTGCAGAATCAGCAAACTATCCAACTGACTAGTGAGTTAGAGACTCTTAAGAAGACTCTATCTCAAATGTCTAATGACATGGCACAACTAAGGCAAAATCCTCCCCATAACCAAAATCAGAATTACAACAACCAGGGAGGTTATAACAATCAGGGTAATTATTCTAATCAGAGTGGGAACCAGAACGCCAATCAAAACTTTCAAGGTCAAAATTCCTCTAACCAGAATTACCAGAATCAGAATAGAGGGTATAACCAGAGGTACAACAACAATAACAACAACAATAGGCAGTGGAATACTGGGCCAAACAACGGGGGAGTTCCCCATAATTATCAGTCAACTGAGGAGAGACCACATACTACTAATGTTGCTAACCTCAACTTTATGACTAATTGGTGCAGGCTACATGATACTGCAACACATTTTGAGGTTAACAACCTTGAAATGGAAAATATTGTGAAGATTGCACAAGCTAAGGCCCATCCTCCAACAGGAAATTCCAATCAGGATAATGGGCCAATCAGCACTGCCATGACTTATGAAACCATTGAAGAAAAATATCAATTCCCTATGCAAGGAGATAATGAGCCAGAGGAAGATGTATATGATGCTCAAGCTTTTTAGTCCAAAGGGGGTCACTTTCTGAGAAATCTAAATAAGGGCCCATTCACTACATCTGCACCCCCTAATAACATGGTCCCACCTAACTAGAATGCAGATAACAATCCACCACCACCAAAGAGACCTTCTGATTCTTAGAATAGAGGTAATCCGCCTCCTTTTCCTAAATATCAAGTTAGGAATGATTTAGAGTTTGATTTCATTGCAGAATTACATAGGCATAAGACATCACTGTCTTTCTTTGACATCATGAAGTGGTGCCCAACTCAACGAGAGGTGGTATTAAAATATTTGGAGGAGGCAGATCGCCTAAAAGGGAAAGGTAAAGTGACTCCAGCAAAGGAGACAAATGTAGCCATTTGTAAAGGTAAGAACAGTACCCCACCTTTCCTGTTAAGTTTGAAAATCTTTGGAAAGAATCTGCATAATTGTTTATTAGATTCTGGAGCATCGAGAAATGTCATGCCTTTTTTTATTTGTAAGAAGTTAGGATTGAGTCCTATCCCAACCAATAAAAAGGTGATTCAGTTGGATAAAACCGAAGTCAATGTTGTGGGTGAATTAAAGAACATGCATGTGCAGGTTGGATCAGATCCAAGGATCCAGACCTATATAGATATCCAAGTAGCTGATATCCCAGAAACATATGGTATGCTTCTAAGTTGGGAGCTAATGAAAAGCATAGGGGGATATCTCTCCTTAGATTTCTCGCACATGTGGTTACCATGGAAAGGAGTTGCAACACAGATAAGAATTGAAAGTGAACCTAGGCTCAAGCACATGATCACAAAATATGATGCTTCAAATGAAGTAGCATACTTTGAGGCTGAGATAGGTGTTTACAAACAAGAGGAAGTTCTTAATTTCTCTGGAACTAGTCCTGATGATACATTATCTTTAGAACATAATGACTCAATGATCTGCATCAACCAACAGGTTCTGATAAGAAAATTACAACAAGATAAGCTGGTTTTAGGAGCAGAAACTGATTTGAGTAGTTTGTTGCTTCCTAATTGGTGTAGGATACATTATCATAACCATTCAGAATTAACATGTCAATCATGCTTAGATATTCTAAGTCATGTAGATCAACATCAACAAATATGTCAAGAGAAACAAGCCCAGACCCCCATCAACGAGTTTTCCTTCCAAGTTAAGGATGCAACTATCCTTACACGAGCTAGTCTTTCTCAACAGGAAGGTCCTTCACCAGAAGAACAGACTCAAGTTGTTTGTTCTGAAGTTCAAAAGGAAGTTGAGGTGTCCTAGTTCCTATTTGATACACCTGCCCCACATACTTTGCCAATACCCAAGGCATTGATAAGAAGTGAGTTGGATTGTAATTTGACCTAAGAGGGTGTTCAAGAAGTAATTCCTGGACAGGCTGAAAACATAGAAAAACCTTCAACTGAACTTTGTCCCGAGTCAAATTCCGATAAACATAAAAAGTCTGAGCCGCCACACGTCTCAAGTAAGTCATCCCCTGTTATTCCTAAAAAGAAGGAGCTCCCATCCAAGGATCAATTATGGAATATTAAATTTGATGGTTCCAAATCTAAAGCAGGAAGTGGAGCTGGGATTAAGTTAACTAACTTAAAAGGGAAGACTTACTTTGCTTTTTATAGATTGCAGTTCGGTTGCACAAACAATGTGGCTGAGTATGAAGCACTTGCACGAGGTCTTATGTTTGCTCATAAGAAGAAGGTTACTACTCTCACAGTTATGGGAGATTCCGAGGTGATTGTAAAGCAGGTATGTAGCCAATATACATGTCACAATAAAAGATTGGTTGCATATAGAAATAGGGTTTGGAATTTAATCGAAGATTTTGATGCTTTTGGGATTAGTTTGATCCCTAGGGAGGCTAACCAAATTGTAAATGCTTTGACTGTGGCTGCAAGTACATTAGAACGTATGCAAGACTCTGATTGGAAGAGGTTTTTAGTTGAGTTGATTTCAGTCCCAGCTATCCCTGACAATGTTAGACACTTTCAAGTATTTGATGATGATCGACGCATTTTAGCCTTTTTGGAGAGTTCTGATGTATTTCAAGGACAAATAATTGATCAATCTGAACGAGATTAGGGAGATTGGGACCCTGAGAAAGAGAGTCCAGAAAGGATATTGGATTTAAAGAGTAATAGCATTCCGAAGGGAATGGTTGCTTTAGAGAGGATATTTGATCCAGATCCAAGGGCTCATCAAAGGATGCCTACTGAGAGTGAGGGAGGTAAGTATGAATCTGTTAATTTGACTGACTCAGGTCCGGAAAGGAAGGTGCTTATAGGGAAAACTTGTCCTCAGGAAATTAAGGACAAGATAGAAGGTTTTGGAGTAGAACATTGAAGCTATAGCTTGGAGTTATGATGATTTAAAAACTTTCGACACATTAGTCATTACTCATACCATCCCTCTCAAGCTAGATGCCAAGCCTTTTTGCCAAAAGCAACGCCCTGCCAATGCTTTAATTGAGCCCTTGATTCAAAAGAAGGTGCAAAAACTCTTATCTGCCAGAATAATCTTTTCGGTTAGACATTCTACCTGGGTGGCTAATTTAGTTCTTGTTCGTAAGAAGAATGGTGAGATCAGGTTATGTGTGGATTTTAGGAATCTAAACAAGGCCTTTGAGAAGGACAATTATCCATTACCTTCTCTTGATGAATTATTACAAAAGGTAAATGGGTCTTAGATGATGTCATTCTTGGATGGGTATTCTGGATACAATCAGGTACTTGTTAGTCATGAGGATAGGATGAAAACTGCTTTCACCACTAAATGGGGAACATTTGCTTACAGGAGGATGCCATTTGGTCTCATCAATGCTGGAGCTACTTTTCAAAGGGCGATGGATGTAGCTTTCAAAGATTTAATAGGAAAATGTATTATCATTTATGTAGATGATTTAACCATCTTCTCCAGAAATAGAGAAGATCATGCTGCAGACCTGGAAAAGGTTCTAAAGAAATCTATAAGTTATGGTGTCTCTCTTAACCCGAAGAAATGTGTATTTGGAGTTTTTGAAGGAAAGCTTTTAGGTCACATTATATCAGAGGAGGGGATTTCCATAGACCCTGACCGAGTGGAGGCCATCTTGAAATTGACAAAGCCAGGAAGTAAGAAGGAAATGAGGTCTTTCTTTGGGAGGACCAATTTTGTTTAGAAATTTATAACAGGGTTTGCAGAGATTGTCAAACCCCTCAATGAAATGATGAAGAAGAATGCAAAGATTGAATGGAGTGAAGAGACTAAGTCTGCTTTCATGCAGATTAAACAATCTATATCTGAGGCACCTGTTTTGACAAGTCCAGATTATCTAAAACCCTTCTACATTTATTCTTTTGCTTCTGAACATTCATGTGCAATAGTTTTAACACAAAGAAGACAAGAGAGTGAGGAGAGACCGATTTCCTTTATGAGCTCTCCATTTAAGAATGCAGAAGTAAGATATTCACCACTAGAAAAAAAATCCTTTGCATTGGTAAGAGCAGTGAAGAAGTTCAGGCATTACATAATTCAAAGTCAGGTTATGGCCATAGTTCCAGATCTAGTTGTGAAGTCTCTCTTGATGCAAAGTGAATTAGGGAAACAAAGAGGGAAATGGATGGCAATCTTACAGGAGTTTGACTTAGAAATTCACCCGATGAAACTCGTTCGAGGACAAGGATTGTCAAAAGCAATGGCTGAAGTAGACAAAAGTATAACTTGCCAACAGTACACTGTCCAATCATTCACAAGGGATCCTTGGTATATAGATTTAGTCTTCTTCCTCCTCAATAATAAATGTCCAGAAGGAATGAATGCTACTCAGAGGAGAGCATTGAGGATGAAGAGTGCTCATTACATGCTCAAAGGGGATCCATTTACAGAAAGAATTTTCATGGAATTTACCTACGCTGTTTGGATCAACAAGAAGCAAAGCATGCTATTTCTAAGTTTCATGGAAGGCATGGAACAGGGCATGGATCGGCTGATGCTTTGGCTCATCAAATTTTAAGATCAGGCTATTATTGGCCTTATATGTTTAGAGATGCACATCAACACTGCAGGACTTGTCATGTATGCCAAATTTCTGCCACTAGAGAAAGAAATCCTGCAATGCCCTTGCAACCGGTATATGAGGTAAGGCCATTTTCCCAATGGGCACTTGATTTTGTAGGTGTGATTAATCCAAATTATTCTGCAGGTCATAAATTCATCTTGACTACAACTGACTACTGCACACGTTGGACTGAGGCACAACCTTGCAAGAATAGTACCACAGAGATGGTCATCAAGTTTTTGAATGAAAACATCACAACCAGGTTTGGAGTTCCATTTGCTCTGGTATGTGATAATGGCCCTTCTTTTTCTTCTGCTGAGTTTATTTCATGGGCCTATGAACATAAGATTGTTTTGAAGTATTCTTCCAATTACTACCCTTAGGGAAATGGAGTGGCTAAGTCCACAAATAAAACCTTGTTGGAATTTATAAGAAAGTTGTTAGAGAATAATTCTAGGGACTAGCATACCTAGTTTAGATTTTCCTTATGGGCAGATCGAACCAAAATTAAAGAAGCTCTAGGAAACTCACCTTTTAAGTTAGTTTATGTCCAAGATCCAATCTTTTTGATTCATTTACAGATACCTGTCCTTAAGTTCATGCAGGAATTTATAGCAAGGATGATAGGATTGAGGTTAGACTACTTAATTTATTGAATATGGAAGAGCAAAGAGATGCTACTTTGCAACAATTCTCTAAGCATCAGGCTGTTATCAAACGCTCGTTTGAAAAGAGAGCCAAAATAAAAGCCTTTAGAATATCAGATCTTGTGTTATTATGGGATAAGGCCAGGGAAAAGAAAGGAGATCATAAGAAGTTTGATAGACTTTGGTTAGGTCCTTATCAAGTGGCTGAAATACTAGGTGAAAATGCTTTTCATTTGAGTACCTTAATAGGGGTGCCTGTTCCATTACCAGTTAATGGTCAGTTTCTCAAGCACTATTTTGGTGGATAAAAGGGTCTGATGTTTTAAAAGGAAATTGTATTATACTGTATCATATGTAGTTAAGTTTCTATTTTTGTTAGTTTGTTTTTGTTATTGTTTGATTCCTTTCTTTATTTTTGTTTGTTTGTTTTTGTTTTGTTTTCTCTTGTTTTGTTGGGGATCTTCATTTTATTCATTTCAAATTAAGGGGTTGTTATTCGAAGTATACTATTGGTACTAGGAGAGAAGTTGGTTTAGGTATTTTCATTATCACCATTGAAAAGGATTTCGTTCTAAGACTTATGCTTTATGATGATTCTAGTTTGGGTTGGAAAAGTTATTAAGGATAGAAGATATACTGTGAATATCTCATGAATTGTGATCAAAGATCTGTCACCAAATTAGAAAAACATCTGCATGAGTAGGTACCTCTTTGTTTTAGAATGGCTCTACCCTTTGATTCAAGTGAAAAATCTGATTCCAAAACTATCACGAAATCCATAGTAGTTCTCAACCCATGTTTCAGACTCATTATGTCTGAAGTATTGAGGAGTGTACAAAAGATTTCCACAAGCAGGGTTCTAAAAAAAAAATGATGAAAGAAAAGAAAGAAAGAAGAGGCAAACTCAATATCAAATGGGTAATCAAGTATCTCTATCGGGGCTATGGACGCCTGGCTGGCAGTAGAGCAATGCTTTGAGAGAACTAGAGGTATCTCCGTCGGGGCTATGGATGCCTGTCTGGCAGCAGAGCAATTCCCAGGATTTTACTGCACGATAGTTAAAAGACTCAACCTATGTAGCTTGAATCTTAAGGTATAGTTGTTTACAAACAGAGAAAGTATCTATAAAGAATGATGCACAAAATAGGCACACACTCAGATTCAAAAATAACTCATGGGCACATACATCTGAGATTCTAGCTCAAACTTATCCTACATATTTGATCTTATTCAAGTTAGTATGCTTCATAAATCAAGTAGTTTTAGGGTGACTGAAATTTTCTTTGGGTATCTTGAAAATGGGTAAACCATTTTCCCAGCTGAGTCACCATTTGTTATGCCTTGCATAACCACCCCATCTTTTGCCTTGGTCAAAATGGGTCCCCCTTTGTTTTGTTTTGTTTTTTTTTAATCTTTGGTTGATTTGAAACAAAGTCTGGAGTCTTTTGCTTCCAACACTTTATTTTATTTTTGGTTTAGTCTGTCGGAGTCAGAGTCGGAACTAAATCGGGTTCTGAAACTTCTTTCAAAACTCGATTCGATCCCCATCTCAGCAGTCTTTCTTTTTACCTTTTAATTTTACCGTTATCGGAACCGGAACCGGAGTGGGTGTTAAGTTGTTGTTTATTGAAAATTGCGAAATCAAAATCCATCCCGTCTCCGCCTCCGTGTTTTCAAACCTTTTTTTTTTTAAGTCCTTGTCTTAAATTTTATAATGTCGGTCTTTTGTTTTACTTTTCGTGTTTGGTTTCGTTTTGTCCTTTGTTGGCGGACCTGGACCCAAAATGGGAAATTCCTTAAGTTTCTGAATCAGTTTCCATTATGATTCCGCTCCCGCTGTGTCTGGGTTGTTGAATTTTTGACTGAGGTCACACTATAGTGAAGTGTTTGTTCTCTTTCAGTTTTGACTCTGCCTAAATTGCATTTAATGCATTAATGACATCTGCCTTGTGTAGGTAGAAATTCTGATTTTTACCTTCATTAAGGATTAAACGTATCACTATTATCATTGTTAAGAAATTGAAGAGCAAGGAAGACCAGTTGCGGAGTCCATTTGAGTGAATCGATTGAAGAAGGAGAAGATAATTGCTTGCGAATCGATTTAGAAAGTTAGCCAGGGTTTTTGCATTCAAGGTAGGGTCCTTACTCTCAACTTTCTTTTATTTGCTTTCGTGTTTTCTGTTTGTGTTTGATTGATTGATCGTTTTGATCTTTGGGAACGTTCGTTTTCTTGAAGTTTTGCGTGTTTGTTTTCTTTTCTTTGTTTGCTTGCTGTTTTTTCTTATTTCTTTATGCTTATGTTTAAGGTTTTACAGTCATATGGGCACGGTTTCTTTCACATTTTGTCATGATCGCGTCGTGCTGCGTTAGGTTTTGGATGCGTAGGTTTGATTAGGGTTTGCACAGTGAGGTAGATTAAATTCATGTTTTTACAGTGAGTTAAGGTTTATAAGATCTGGTTTTTACTTAGGATTGTCATTGTGCATTCCTTTAGATAAATTAGGAAGGGTTGAGTCCATGCCCTAGTTTTTATATCACATTTTCTAGATTAGGGTTTTGTGCATTTTTGTGATTGCATTTAAAAGGATTAAATATGATGCCCTAAAAATACAATCATCCCCCATGGTCATATGGGCATGGTCTTTTCATGATATATTTTAAGCCTCGTTTTATTTAATATGACCTTAGTCTTTAATTATGGAGTCAAGTGTTGAATTGATAAAATTATCGATGACATCATGGTCAACATTGGAAGCAGGATCAAAATTGACTCAGTAGTTGGGATGTGTTTTTATGTTTGGTGTCAATTCCATTTTTCATCCTGTCTCCGACTCCGCTGGTAGTAAGAAGCTTTACTTCAAAAAGAGTTAACCTTGTCGGGAGCGGAAGCGGAACCGAAATATAATATGAAAACAAAAAAATCTAAAGGGAACCAAATCAATTTCTATTTTGGTTCCGATTTCGGTCACTATGTCATTTCCGACTCCGAGCCTACTTCTTATTAGTAGAGTGACGGTAACAATTTTTGCTCTGAGCCCGATAACAGGTTAGAAGAAGGTTATTTAAGATGTTTGCTATCTAGTTTCATCTCTGATGTGGGTTTGAAAGGTATGATTTTAAAGACACATATTGAGATGCTTATTCAAGGATCTAACTAGAGATTTTATTGCAGGAAAACTAAGAGGATGTCGGGAACATTAGGAGAAGCTTCCCAAAGGAACCGACCTGCAGGAACATCAAAGGCAACACCTAAACCAAAGAAGATCAAGCCTGAAAAATTGCCTTATACCATGAGGTATAATCACAAGAGTTCTATTGTGAAGGTGAGCAAAGTGGAATCAGATTGGTCAGACATCACTAACACAAACTTGGGCTAGTACAACTTTGAGCAGGCGTATACTGAAACATTCAATGAGGATGCGACGCCTATTATGAAGAGAATTGTTGAGTCTAGTTTGGCTCATATCACGTTGTTTCCTTTGTCAATCCAATGCCCAGAGTTGATCTTAACAACAACCAGTGCCTATAATCCTACTGCCAGGCAGTGCATGGATTCCCAAAACAATTTGATTATTGATCTCACTCCTCAAGCATTGCAAAGTATATTCAATGTCCCGGATCCTAAGAACTTGGTGCAGCTGGATGAGGCAGAGGCTTTGGAGAAATATAGTAATTATAAAGAATCCAATAAATCTCATTTGAACAAAAAGTGGTTGAAGACAGAGAAGAAATCGCTAGCCAAGCTTGCATATTAGCCAAAGAGGGAAGGTTTCTATAAGGAGGTATCAGATTTAATAATGATGCTGTCCAGGGTTTTTGGGAAGAGAGATACATTTCGCTTCAAGGAGTGGATGTTTCCTTTCATCTAGACAATTTTGCATGGCACTCATCAATTTGATTGGTCGATGATTGTATCAAATTCTATTCATGATCAACTGACCAATATTAGGGAGACTAAGTGTTTCTTTATGACTTCTTATATTGTATATGTAGCGACAAGGTTGGGTATCATCCCGGGTTTAAACAGAGTAGGGATAATGAGAGTCTTGGATAGACAGAAGAAAGTGTGGGAACACTTTAACCAATTGTCTCTTCAGGTTGTTGAGACTCAGTTCAGAAGAGTCAATGATCCATTCATATATGTAGTCATTAACCAATTAAATGGAGATGCAGGGTACATATTAAGTCAAGAAGCCATGGCATTCATTGCTGAATGGGGATGTTGGTACATTCAATACCCAAAATTTACATATTTTAGGTTAGCTGGTTTTGAAGGTCATCACATTTGCTTCCAAGGTGTTGCAATAACATAATAGTGTTGATGGAGTTTGTATATTAGGCTCTTGGAGTTAATGCTCAGTTTGGTTTAAAACATAAGACAGGATGTCACAAGTTTCCCATGAAGTTGGGTGAGTATGGTTGTCAGCATTTGGTAGGAGAAAAGGTGGTTTGTAGTGAGCTGATATAGTTGAAGTTGGGTTTATACACAACCCGTAAGTATTTTGACTCGAAAGGTAAGATGTATGCCTTGTTGCCTTCTGTGTTTGACAACCATTTCAATTTGTTAGAAGATTTCTAGAGTGACCGGCAAGATGAGTATGACTTGAGGAAAAATAATTATGATAGGTTATTTGTCTCAGTCATGGCAGAACTTGGAGTCAAAAATGACATTCCTGACACTTTGGTGGATGATGGAGTTGTATTGGATCCGTCTTATGAGGCTTTAAACATAGGAACCAAGAGCCTGGATCCAATTGATTGGGACAGTGAATAAACTATTGATATAAAGAAGATAGGAAGAACAGTCTTGGATAGAAGTGTTCACTGGTTGATGTTAAGAACTAGAGATCCTCAAGGACCAACTCCTAAAAAGGGGAAATGATATAAGAGATTTAAAAGGAAGACACCTCCCAAGGAGCCTTTGGAGTTCTTTCCCCCATACATTGAAGAGATTTGAATTGAAGCAGCAAGGGATGAAGAGGAAACACAAGAAGAGGATGTTCAAATGGGATCGGCTGTTTCAACACCTAAATTTGGTGAATCTTCCAGAAAAGTCCCACTTGCAAAGCAATAGAGTGAAGAAGTTCGAAAGGGGGATCTTCATAGTATGGCTGAAACTACCAAGGGAAAAGAAGTGGAGAGCGAAATTCATAATGTTGGAACGGATTCAAAGGAGACTGTGTTAGAGAAGGACTTGCAAGAGAATATGCCTGTAGTGGAGGATGCTGAATAGGTAATGACACAAGAAGAGCAATGGACATTGTTTGAAGAAGTTAGAAAGGATGCTGAGGCAAAAGCTAGGAAGATAGAGAAGCAAAATGTCATGAATACCGAGACTGATTCCATACTACAACAACAACAAATTGAAGCAAAATCAAGGGCTGATGAAGTAGAGAGACAAAAAAGGCAACAAGAACATGAACTCAAGGTTAAAGAAGAAAATGATAAGTTAGAGCTGATACAAAAGATTCATGACCTTGAGAAAGAGAAGGCAAGAGATCAGAGAGAGAAAGAAGTCTTGGAGGCCAAGTTGAGACTTGTTGAGGAAGCTCGCCAAAAAGAAGAAGAAGTAAAGGCAGAAAAGCTTAGGGCTTTAGAGTCAAAAAGGTTAGAGAAAGAAAGACTAGAGGCTTTAGAGAAGGAAAAGCTGGAAAAAGAAGCTCTAGAGAAGGAAAAATTGGATAAGGAAAAATTGGAAAAGGAAAGAATAGAGAAGGACAGATTAGAAAAGGAAAGATTGGAAAGGGCAAAGGTGGAGAGAGATTGATTGGAGGAAGAAAGGTTGAAGAAGGAAGAAGAAGATAAGAAGATACAAGAACAAAAAGATAGGGAAGAGGCTGAAAAGCTTGTGCAGATGCATGTGGTGGAAAAACAACAAGAGGAACCAAGGGTTGATTCTCAATCTTAGGTAAATATGCAGCCACCTTCTACTACTACCATTACTTCTTCTTCCACTGAAATGACTACTGCTCCAAGTGCTCCCACTTGGTTAAAATTGGATCTACAGAAAAGGGCAGTAACGCCTTCACAACCTCTCAATTGGGAGGATATGATGAAGGAGATTGAACAAGAGAGGCCTAAAAAGAAGGCCAAGATCCTACACTCTACCAGACTCACATACAAGGGAGAGATTGTTGCTGAGTGTGCCATACCAATGACAGAAAAGGAGGTAGGAGACAATGCAGTTAACAGATTATCAATTGAGTACTGTCAACTTGGGAAGGCCTACCAGGAATTAGCAGATGAACCTAATTGATGTGGTGGATTCAAAAACTAAGTCAAGAATGTTAAAAGATAAACAAAAAAAAGATGAGCTTAAGGCTTAGTTGGATCAATTGCATTCATTTTTGAAAAGTGTCTCCTCTCCGAGATGACAATAGGTAACGACTATTGAGACTCCAATTTTGTTAAGCAAAAAGGAGGTAGATGATTTAGTGCAGGTAAGAGGCAAAGCGGAGATGGTAGACAAATGGGTAGACAAGTTGAATCGAGAAGTAGGTGAGGTTTTGGTTGAGGGTTTTGAGGTTTACAAAGTGACAGAAGAGTTGATAAGAGAAATGCAACAATATATTGAAGCATTGGAAAAATAGGAAGAGGAGTATAAAGAGTATACTCAGCAATTGGAGAAGGTTAGTACATTGCATTTGACTACTCTTCTTGAACAGTCAATACTTGAGGAGGATAATAAAGATTTTGTGGAAAAGACCTCTCCTATACTCCAATTCAAAATGGACTTCTTGTGTAAACATAGGAATGAGGTCCAATATGTTGTTAATAATCTGATTGAACAGTTTGAGGAGTTGGAGGCGGTTATTGCTATCATAGTAGATGTTAGTGTATTAACAAAGGAAGGCATGCCTTTGAGTCAAATAAAAGAGAAATGGGATGAAAGATTTAGAGGACTCATACAAAAAGGAGATGATGGGGAAGATCTGATGATAGATCAACTAATGGATGTCAAAGAAGAGATAAAAGCTGCTAGAAGAGAGTTGACAAAGATAAAAGGTATGAGAGGGTTTCCTGTAGCAGAATTGGAGTGGATTAAATTTGAAGACAACTGGGTTGACGGGCCAGAATTAGATATATTACAGCAAGTCTTCGCCAGTTATGATGAGGTCATTGCGGACTCAACTTCACATGCATAGATCTCTTGCATGCATGACTTTCTTCTTCTTTGCATGTTGCATGCAACACTGACAGTTTTGAAGCGCATGACATGTTTCTCTTCTATTTTTTTTATTCTCCAGTTTAACTAAATGTCTAATGTAAGAACTCAAGATCAAATCGATTTGAGTTTCCAAGAAAGTTTTGTTCCTAAAAGGCTGGATGACTTAAAATAGATGTGGAGTTCAAATTTTGTATATCTATAAATACCCTTTGAGTATCATATTGTAAAGGTCGGCTAATAAAGAATAGAATTGGCTTACCTGATATTAGGAGATAGAATTTTTGTAGTGATTACTGAGATACATTGTTACTAGATACTTTATAGTTAATAAAATTACAGGTTTACACAATATGGTGTTAGAATTGAGTTGTTTTACTTGATAAGGCTGATAAGTTATAATCTATCTGTATGCCAGTGATTGTGCTGAAGCTTAAAAGTTTCTTGAGTGATGAAAGTCATTTGAAGGAATAAGATTTAAGGATTATCTTGTTAGATTTTCATTGGATTAAATTTTTTGAAGTCTGTTGATCTATGATCTTGGCAATGAATGAATGTGTGTTCTTTTGAAATCGTTGAAGTAGTTTTGATAGGCGAATTAAAATAAGCACCTTAGATGCATACAATAGTATAGATTATTCTGTAAATTGTATCATGCTTTGGTTTTCTTGATCTGATTGGAAAACATTCATTGTTGAAGATATATGTCTGGATGTTAGATAAGTTTTGTTCATGTTTTACTGGTTTCCCCTTTGATCTATCTTTTTCTTTTGTTTAAAGCCCCTTTGATTTATTAAAAAAAAAATAGTTCGGTAAGAATGAGTTATTGCTTGCATTCTTTGTTACCAACACAGGCCCCTTGAAGATTATAGTTGCATGAACCGATTGAGTGACACCAGATAGTTGAGAACCAACTACCAGGACCTTGGGAGTTAGGCTACTATATGTTGTCTTTCTAATTCAGGAGAAATAGAGTAGAAGTATTCTGTTTTAACGTTGTTTGTGTCATTTTCACCATCAACATTACCCAAGGCAATTCAAAGGTTGACTATCAGAATATGACAACCCCAATTAATCAAAAACCCCATCTGGAAGACTTATTAACCCCTACTAAACATTTTCCCCCAAAGCAAAGCAAAATAAATTTACATTTAAAAAGGGCAATTAAACATGAATTAAATCTACTTTGGATTTCCTAAATCCACTTCCTTTAATAAAATTCAATAGTTTATTTCCTTAATAAAACTAATTTAATAATGTCTCTTTCAGACAAATGATGAAATTTAAACCAAATATTTAATCCTTAATTGCTTGTAAATAATAATAAAATAAAACAGTTACTTTTTCGATTCAAAACATATCATTTAAAAATAACTATTTCTCCTTTGCAAAATAAATCATTTTAAAATCCATTAAACTCTCTATTAAAAAATATTGCTATTAAATCCAATATTTTTTTTTTCAAAATATATTATTTTAAAATAAATCCATTAATTTGACTATTGCATATTAATTTAAAATTTGCCCAATTACATTTAAATCATGCCATCATTTAAATCAACATTTTAATATATATATGTATATATATATATATATATATATATTAAAATTAATAACTCAACTATATAGATATATATTATGTATGCATGTATGTTTGCATGATGCATATATGTCATTAGCTATATAAATATATATATATGTGTATATGTATATATATATATACATACATATATATATATATATATATATATATATATATATATATATATATATATATATATATATGTATGTTATGATATATCATATATATATGTATATATATATGATATATCATAATATATATATATATATATATATGATATATATATTCTCATATGACATATATACATATATATATATTTATTTAATTATTTAATATTTTAGTATTATACAAATATAATATAAAATATTAAATACATATTTACTATTTATATATTAATATTTTAATATTATATTAATATAACATTAAATATTATATATATATTTATTATTTTTTTTTTGTAAAAAAAGTCAAATTGCAAAGTTTATGGCGTGGATTTCTCTGGGCGCGCACACGGATTAGGGTTGGGGGCAGCTGGCTTAGCACAACCGACCCCATGCTTGGGCAGTGGCTGTGCTTAGTACAACCGACCACCATACATGGTGGCGCGACTATGCTTAGCACAACCGACCACCATACATGGTGGCAGCGGTGCTAACACAACCGTGTGGGGTGTGTTGTGCACGGCTCCCCACAATGCCTCCCATGGGGGCGAGGCGCTATGGGTTGAGCCCCCAACCCCCAGAACTTCAATTTTTTAATTTTTTTTTAAAATTTTTAAAATACAACACCCCTACGGATTTTGAAATCCGTGAACTTTTGACAGGGTTTTTTTTTCTAATTTTTAACAACATAACCCCAAAATATGGAAAAATATATGAAATATATATATATATAAACACCCACACATGAGATTTACAAACTTAATTGAACAAATAAATTCTAAAATGATTATTTATAGTCATATATATAATTTTTTTTTTGAGAAAAAACCAAATGAAATAGAGATTTACAAATTTGATAAAGATTCAAAATGGGTTTTTTCATCACAAATTCTTTTTCTTTGTTTTTTTAAAAACATGATTTTGCAAACAGCATATCAAAGCTTTGAATTTTTCTTCAAAATCAAAATAAACTAAATAAATGAACCTGGTTTCAGAAGCTTGAGAGGATGCCAAATGGAGCACTGATTCCTTCAGAGATTCTAGTTCCTTCCCAACAAATCCACAAAGCTTCTCCACAATTCCAATCCAAAACCCACAACTAGATATCTCCTTTCTTCTCCTTCCTTTCTCTTATTTCTTAACCTCCATGGTTAAAGCCTTAACTCCATGAAAAATATCTCTTTCAAACACCCATACAAATTTTTTCAAAAATCCAAATTAAAACCTTTTTCAATTTTCAAACTTAATTTCTATTAATTCCAAAATAAATTAATTCAATTTAATTAATTCAATAAAATAAATCTAATCCAAGATTAGATTATTTTATTAATTAAATTAAATTATTTTATTAATTAAATTAAATTATTTTATTAATTAAATTAAATTAATTAATTAATTAATTAATTAATTAAGATATTCTAACATAATAAACCAGATTAATTTAATAAACAATTTAAATACTTAATGTCATAATTTACCTTTTTCAACTTGCAAATAAATAATATCAAAGTGAAATCGAATAACATTAAAGCAACCGAACCCGACTTAAAACTATTGACACATTATGACTAGGGTGATGAATTGACACAAAAAACATAGCTACTATCTCCCAATCAAATACCATTGGCCAATGGACACGCTCAAACCTGTGAAACCAGGTGGAGTCGATGTCCTATACCTGTAAACCTGCAAACAAAGAGTATATCGAACATGTATATATATCATAATAAAACACACTGTGAAGAGGAAATCACAGAATCACAGGGCACTCGCAAGCGAGTGGTGCAATTCTGTCCCCTTCACCAATACAGTGTTACAAAACTGACGAATCTAACATCAATAGTCTAATCAAACGCATTAAAACAACATTAATTCAAATATCCACTAAGCTAATCCAAAGCATGTCATAATGATAACATGAGAATAAAATACCATCACATCAAAATATATCGTCACATCGCATTACAGTTAATGATCAAATAGAACCGAGTACCATAGTCAAAGTACTAATAGAAGACACAACATAACGAAGAAGAACACTGTTCGATCAAAAGAGAAAAATGGAGGTGTGCTACATAATACGTATTGATGATTTCATCTTGTAATGAGAATTGTAAAGTAATGCGTCTTTACTATGATAGTCAGTTAGAAAAATGATCCTTAATGGTTGATTATTAGTTGTTACATTGTGGAAGTAATTTAGAATCATTGATGTGGTGCTTTAAAATGAACCTTACATGTTAGATCAATCATGTTATCTTAGTAGTTGATGTAATGATTGTAGTTATCTTGATTATTAGTTCTGTGAGTAGTGCAGTTGAGGAATCTTAGAGGACCTAGGTTTAGATTGTTATATTATGTATTTGATTGTTGCTTGCTATTAAAACAAAAAAATTCCGTTCCATTAATTTAACATAGTTGTGTTTGTCCTCCGGGGTTCCTTGGTGGGGGCATTACATCTAGTGTTTTAACATAGAATGGTCTTAGGGATAGATTGTGACAAGTGATAGTATAAATCAATACAGTGCCTCAACCTATACTCTTTTTGTAATGTTTAAAAATGAGTACTATAAAATAATTATACTTAAAGAACATTTCTAAATGCTTTTTTACCATTTTGTTATATCCATATGATTGAGGATGATATACGAAAATGTTTAAAGTATGAGTGCTAATAACATACAAACACTTATAAAATATGTTAACAAATATTATATCTTTACTAATAATTATATTTGGGTTGTCATGAAGTTTTCACACATTTTTCACAAGTTCCTTTGCAATTATATGAATTGAAAATAAATGTGTTAGACCTCTAAGTTGTGTATATTTAGCAAACATACTAGTAACCTCCATGATGTTATACAATCCCTTTTAAATTTAATAAACCTATAATGAACTCAATAAATACCTTCTTCCTATGATGATTGGAAACAAGGAAGAAATGCAATGGTCCCGAAGGTCCCAAAGATTTACTACTTTCCTATTTTTTATTTCTATACCGTAAACATTCTTTAGTTAAATTTTAGACACATTTCCCGAATCCTTCCCAAATAAAGTACTTCTTGACCCTGTTTTGATGATTTACAATAATGAAAAAATGAAAAACATAGCTTTTAATATGATGTCCTTAAAATGCTATATGTTGTATAAAAATAGGTAATTCTTATACTATAAGGAGTCCCCTCTTTGAGTGAATTCCCATTTAATTAGGGAAAACATTTTTTTTTTAAAAATTAGGGTAACAAATTGCGATGCACAATAGAAAGTAATGCAACTTATTACCCAATGGTTGATGTATGAATTTGTGAAAAGCCATATCACACCTTTCCAAATCTAGCTCCTTAGAGAATTATTTTAGCCTTGCTATGATTTTTTTGGAAAAAACTTGTGACCTTATTGTGGGCATGACACTCATTTTATTAAAATTTACGACCTATGAAAAATTGTCTAATTATAACAATTTGGTTGATAATTTGATTACTCTCTTTTTCCTTTATTTTCCTATATGAATATTATTCCATCCCCAAAACATAATATGTAATTGTATACCTACATGTATAATTTCTCTCTCACATTGCTTAATAATCGTACGTTGAGTTATCCCACATATCATCATTAATGCTTCTCAAGTTGACTAGAACTCTAGGAAGATCACCTCCTCTTCCTTTCATTATTCACCTCTCCTAAGGTCATCAAAAAAATGGCTAGGAAGGAGAGCCAATGAATCACTACAAATATAGCTCATAATACAAATCGCATATTCCATCACCATGATTACACAACTATGAGTGTTATACCAAGGTATACATGCTTACATATGCTTTTATAGGGCTACATAAGATGTAACATTGTCTTACAATATGAAAGGTCTTCTATTTATGTTGGTAGTTTAGTTATTTAAATCTCTTCACTTTGAAAATGAATATTTTATGAAGTGTTATCATTACAAATAACATAATATAATTTTTTCCTAAACTGATTATTACTTAAATCATAAACTACATCTCTTTATAATAAAACAACTACTATATTAAAATACTAACTATTCAAAATTATTTTTATAAAATTATTCAATATTAACCAACTATAATATTTATAATTCAAACTAATACAAACAATTTTAAAGTTACTCTCAAACGATTTAAAATTGTTACTCAAACAATTTAAAAAGTTTAATTCTTGATTATAATTTAATTGAAATTATGAACACTATATATAAAGTCTTCTATTTTAAAAAAGTGTGTAATAGATCATAATTATTAAATCCATTGCTTAGAGTACCATGTATGGTCTAAAATATAGATGACCAATCTAAAAGTATATCAGGATAAAATTGCTAATTTAAGAGTGACATTTACAATTAATTTATAATAAAATTTATTAATATAATAATTACAACTGACATATGTGTGGGCCCAATGATTAGTCATCCTCCACATTCAAAAAGTACTCTTTCAATTGGAGATAATGGAGATGGAGGAGAAATATTGTAGATCAACTTTCCAAAATGAGCGATGAGGCCAAGATCGTGCCCTGGGCGAATTTGGCAGTGTGGATGCCCCTCAGTCCTTGGCTCTAAGTTGAAGAGGTGCACGTGTGGGCCCGTATCGGGTTCCTAAATCTTCTATGTGGTCGCCTTCGTTGGTTGGCAGCTCGCAGGCTTCATGCCTCCGCTGGGCTGCCTCGCAGGTTTGAAACCTCCATCAAAAAAAAAAAAAAAAGAATTTTATTTTTATTATTTTTATTATTACAATTGTTACATTGGGTTAACCAAATAATTTGGACTTTAACTCAAAACATCCTTATCCACTAGTGCCCAACTTACATTTATGTCACCATAACATCTTGTCTTTCTCTATCACTTTTTTGTCCTCCTATTTAAGCTAGTGTTTTGCATTAGTCCTCTTTTCATACCCATGATTATATATAAGGGGTGGGCTGGAAATTGATGGTTGTGATTTTTTAGGTGGTAGCAATACTTTTTGATAAGTTTATAATAATTTTGTAGGTTGTTATTTGAATATATTATTTTAATGTTTATAGTTTCTTAAATAAAGGTATTTTTTAATAAATGTATTTTTAATTATTTAATATTGATAATATTGAAATGTATTCAAAAAATATTTTTATTTATAATCGTTGAGTTTTATTCCATAAAATTTGGTAGGATTTATTGGTTGTGTTTGAAATTATTTATCTTAACAATATTCCAACAATCTATATTTCTATATAATGTTTGTCTTTCAAAATTTAGTTTATGGTCCCATTGAAAAAACTAGCTAAATATCTCAATGTAAGTAGATCTATGACTTTTTAATTTTGTCTATAAAAACTTTATAATGGAAGTGGGAAATTTTATATGAAAAATAATTTGTAAATATATATATATATATTCAGATAATAAAATTAAAAAAAATCATACAAGTTGCTATTTGAACATAAAAACCTATAAATTGGTGGGAGAAACTTTCTAAATATGAAGTGGTCATATGAGTTTTTTAATTTTGTCTAGTTTTTTAATTTTGTCTCTAAAAAAAGCTAGTTGAAGTGAAAAATTTTATATGAGAAATTATTTAAAATAGATGATCCATTTTTCTAAATAATAAAATTTAAAAAAATTCATACAAATTATCATATAAACATATATATATTTTAAATTGGTGGAAGAAACTTTTTAATTTTATATCTAAAAATGTTTTGGTGCAAATAGATAATTTTATATGAGAAATTATTTATAAATAAATAAATTCAATTTCACAAATAATAATAATAAAAAAAAGTCATACAAGTTATCATGTAAACATAACACTATTTAAATTGGTGGAAGAAACTTTAAAACCCATCCACACCAATGCAAAGATTGTAACTAACTAGCTAAGTGGGCCTAAAATAGATAAAAATATTTTAATACATTAGCTACATTCTTTTAATTCTATCAAACCACTTTAAATTTGGAGTAAGAGTCCAAGGCCCTTTCAATTTAAAATATATTAAAATATATATATTTAAAAATACCAATAAGGTGAAGGATGGTTCTGCTGCTCTGCATTCTTCCGCCCCCTCCGATTGATGCCATTTTGTATCTGCTGTTACAATCTCTCTCGAGTCTCCTTCAGCAAAAGGAAAAGATACAAGCTCTCTTGTTGGTCCATCGCCGACAAATGATTTCTGTCCAAGCCCCACCAAACTAACGGCTAGGGCATCACAGTTTTCACAGGGTTCTGTGCAGGGTGGGGAGGCTGGATCTGCACGTAAACAGTCTTTCAAATCGGCTGTGGGTTTTGTCCCGAATGTGGGAAAGAAGCAAATTGGGTCGTTGCCGGGGATATCTTCCCAGGACCCTTTTTCTTCCCGCTCCAGCGCTTCATTGAAACGCCCATTTTTTATTCGCAGTTCAGACGCGACCCCATAATTATGCTTGGACAACATCGCATATGATAGAGAGGAATATTTGAAAAGCCATGCTCTGAGATGTAGATTCATGAGGGTTTGGCCGAAGTTGTGTGACATTCACACCTGGATAAGTCAAAAACGAAAAGAGTATATGGAGGATGAAATCAGTATTTATCCTTACGCAAAAGGATTTTTTATTTTAGAATTCAAATCGTTGGAAGAGAAAGAGTGAATCCTCAACACAGGTCCTTGGTTTTACGAGGGTGAATTCTTATGCATGAAGCATTGGTTCCCTTCTTTCGATCCTCGAACTGAGATTTTCTCCTCTGCATTCCTCTCGGTAAGATTGCCCTACCTTCCTTGGAAAATTGAATGCTTGATTGCAATTGCCAATGGATTAGGTAAATACGATAGTATTTCAAAAGAAATTATCAATTATGGAAACTTCACACGTGTCTGGTTATGTGTTGAATTTGATCTATCCAAAGGCCTACCAACCGAAATCTCATTATGGGTTGAAAATAGACGTTGGCATCAACCAGTAGATTATGAAAAGATTGCTTTTAGGTGCAGAAAATGTTTCTCAATAGCCCATAGTACCCCTCATTGTAATAAGATGCAGAGTGATGTTTCTAATCAGCATTCATGGTGGAATGGGGCTGAATCCAACCATTATGTAATTGCTCCCATGGCAAAGGAAACTTTATCTTCTCCAAACTTTTCATAGGAATTGTCGCCTCCCTCATTGTCCCCACATCAAACAAACAATGATCTCGGAATACCAACTGCTCCAAGTAATCCTATTGTGCAAACTCTTGAGTTTGAGGCGGTAATATCTGAGGAAGCTTCTATGTAGGAAAAATGCTTTGAACAAAATATCTCCTTCAAGTCAGAACATGAATGGACGGAAGTAAAAAGGAAGAAATCTCCTCCCTCAAGGGCCAAACACTCAATGACTTTAAGATCGACAAAATCTTGGATAAAAAATTAAGCATTGTAATTGAAGCATATGTAATCTTGTTCTGGGGTTCTATTTGTAATGTTTTCTTGGAAATTAATGAAAGAGTGCTACCCTCTTTGGTAGCGATTTGCCAAAAAAAAAAAACCAATACATCAACTATTATCAATTATTATACAAAAAAATTATGTGCAATATTAAAAACACAATAATTAAAAAATCAAATATATTTTTAATTAAGAATTGTATTTTTAAAATTTAGAATCTAAATTAAAACATAATGAACTAAAACATATTTTAAAATTAAAAAGAAAAAAATTAGAAGAGGTTGAGGTTCATCAAAAAAATATATAGATGAGAGAAGAAGGGTAAGAGAAACATAGTATGGTTTGACATTTGACGAAGGTTCTTGCTTTTGTCAAAGTTTAGAAGGAATTTGAATTCAAACTTTTGCTTTTTAATTCTCAAACATTGTCTTTAGGATGGCATCATATGTAGTCTTTCCCTCTTTATCAAAGTCTTGTCATTACAACATTGGAAGTGTCTTGTACAACTACACAAGATTATCTTATGCGACTAGACTGATGAGAGCACCCCTTGTGTGGGGTTTAGTAGGGAGAGAAGGCCTCTTTTATGAGCTAACCTATCATGGGGTGAAGTGAGCTATTGTGTGGCCCTCACCTATCCTAAGGTGAGGTGAGATATGATATGGCCCTCAGTGGCATTAAAGTGTTTCCCTCATATCCCCTTCTTTATAGACCCATTGGTGATTCATAAGTGATTTCATTACCTATACAATATTCCCCTTGTCTCTCCCTCTTCCATCTAATTATTATAAACCAAATGCATTGGGGTTTATGGATTGAGGATGAAACTAAGTGTACCTTTGTTTCTAGAGTAGATTTATTGTTTTTTTTTTTTATCTACATAAGAGTAGTATTTTATTAATTATAATTTTGAAGCTACAATTGTCTACATAGCAGGAAATTTCCATCACCCAAAAAAACCATGGAGCCACCTGACCTTCAAATTCACCCACTTTAAACCAGTCTATAGACTAACCACCCGACCATGAACACAGAGGCCTCGACCAAAGACAAACATAGAAAAATCCATTTTAATGGTTGTATATAAAGCGCCATCAACAAAAGCAAAGAAAAAATAGCTTCCCCATAAGCCAAAAAACTATAGCCCATCACCCAACTTCCAAGAAACCCTTTAATTTTGCAAATTCCTTGAATTTTGTTAACCATTCAACACCACCGATCGCTTTCATCCTAAATAATTTCTTAAGAAATTCTACAGCCACCGCTACTATCATCCGGTGCCTCATAAGGCCCGACCCACACAAATCTAGTAGAAAAGGAAAAATCTTCACTATTTCCTCCATGCGGAGCCGCTCCACATCACAGGGCCTTGGGAAACCCTTGCCTTCGATCATCACACTCAGAACCTCATCCAATCCTTCCACCAAATCCTCTCTAAACATTTTAACTAGCAACCCTTTGCTTTTGCTTTGGGCACCTTGTTATCTAGGAGAGATGCAAGGAAACAAGACGAGACTTGCAGATTATCCCTCCCATACTCCTTGCATTCCAAATGGCCCGAACCCAGAATCATGTTCACAGCCACAATGACCAAAGGATTATAATTGAGTAGAATGTGCCTCAATATTTGGTCTGTAATCTCCCTAAATAAGGTTTGCCTCACCTTCGATCCCTAAGAGATCGGCGTGTCTACTCCAAATCTTGCTAGGCCCTCCCTCGACACCTCTATTACGAATTTCAAACTCTTCACCATCGATGACCCAACACAGACCACTCCAGGGAAGAATGAAGGAGGCTGTTTACATACTCCACTTTGCACCTGCAAAGAGAACATGGCCAAAAAAGGGCAAGCCACCCATATATAAATTTACCAATCACAAGGCCATCGCCACCATGCACAAATAGTATGCTAAGTAGCATGCAAGATGTCCTTGCCATAAGTAGGATATCCTTAAGGAAAGATATACACTTATTACTATGCATGGAAATGGGGGCTGTAGCTATCCTCCATTAATCCTCCGTATGCCAGGCGAACAGAAAAATATCAACCATTTTTTGTCATAATGAATGCCAACTCCATCCTACCATTCCCCAACATCCCTGCCACCATGGCATGATATGCTACTTCCCTCTGCCAACTTGGAGGGGCGCCCACCCTTCCTCCCACTAGAGTAGATTTATTGTTGATTATTTAGTAATTATATGATTATCCCAGGTTATGTGGGACATGTGGCATGGTGATTATTATATGATTATCTTGGGTTGTGTTAGACATGTTTATTATGACATGGTGATTTATTCATGAGCTCTATGTGTTTTTATACCATTGTTCCCCCTCCTCCCCTTTATGCGACTTGTTTGAATTCACGTTGTGATTGTGATGTGAACCTTTATGCTATTGTTGGACTCATATTTTTTTATTACTATTGTGACTTTATTTGATTGATTAAGACAATAGTTTTGAAATCATCTAAGTTGTTGATTATTTGAATTTTTAAAATTATCCCTTTTTCCTCAAGGACTAGATATTGTGACTTTTTTTCAAATTATGAATTGTTATTTGGTGGCCACTATTGAAATTTTTATTTTCTTATCATTTGTTGACTTTATTTGAAAATTAATTGATTGAAATTTCCTTGTTTTGAGGCTTTATCAACTTTTTTTGCTATTGGCATGTGTGTAGTAATGTGAGCTATGTGATATTTTCATACTCATGAGGGGTCCTTGAAAGGTTGTATGGGGGTTGTAGATGGCCTAAGGAATTGTTGTAACGGGGTAACTGAGATTGGTATGGGATGGTTGTATTCCATTTTTCCTTGATCTATTTGATATTTCTATGTGGAGGGTTACTATGGGAGGACTATTAGGATTTGGTGTTGACACCATTGCATAAAATATTATATTATAATATTGTAATTAAATAATTATTTAGTTGTGTTACATCTAGGAGATGTGTTTGGCTACATTAGATAATTATGTAGGGTCACTTGTAAATTTTTATTGTAACATTGGGTTAATTATTTTATGTGTGAGAGACATAGGATAATGATTTAATATTTGGAGAAAGTATTTAATAATATGAAAACTTAGTACCCAATATTAAATAAGGGGTCAATATTTTTGTGCTTACACGATTTTATGCAAGATGGTTTTATCTTACCACTTGGTTGTATTTGTGTGAGCTTATGTCTATAAAAGAAAACACATGATTAGTGGTTAAGGCTCATTGGGTGAGTGGGTTGTCATAGTATTGAGTCTTTTTGAAGAGTGCATATGTGAAGCATGACATAAGATGTGTGGATTCATGTTTGGAAATATGGAGATGTATTGGAGAGGCTTGATGTTTTAGATATATTCATTGTCACTCTATAAGTACATGCATTTTTTATTTGTTGAATAATAGATGAAGTATGGATGCTTTTGGAGCTTGGGTTTTTTCCTATTGTTGGTTTTCATAGGGTATATATTGTGTTATCTTTTAGCTTATCTATTTTATATATGGCTATTATGTAAGCTTGTATTCATTATTTTCTCTCATGGGGTTATTTAGGAAATGGATTAAAAGAACTAGGTATTATGCATTATTTCCTAACAAGTGGTATAAGAGCTTTCATGATTATGGGAGGTGTGAGATCTTAGGTTTTGTTAAATAATCCTTTTGTTGAATAGATCTAGTGAAAAGTTGAATCCATGACAATGAATGAAAGATTTGAGGCATTACAAGGTATGGACACATTATGTAGGTGTTATTTTGTAAATTTGGGCTTTTGGGGTTTATATTTTTTTTGGGTTTATTGTAGATCTAGAGTTTGAGAAATGTGGGTTAAAAAGGTTTCTTGGATTGTGATTTCATATGAGGGTTTTGTAGGGGAATTTTCACGTATGACATCTAGAAACAAAACATACCTCACCATTGGATCCAAGATGGCCAAGAAATAAAAGATTGTTATTAAATTTACCCTATTTTGATCATTGTGAGACAATGCAATTTTTTTTTTCCCATTGACCCCTTTTGGCCATACAACCACCAAAGTGTAGAAAATATAATTAAAAGAAATAAAAAAAATAAAAATCCTTTTGTTGAATAGATATAGTGTAAAGTTGAACCCATGACAATGGAAGAAAGATTTGAGGCATTACAAGGTATGGACACATTATGCAAGTGTTGTTTTGCAAATTTGGGCTTTTGGGGGTTACATTTTTTTGGGTTTATTGTAGATCCAGAGTTTGAGAAATGTGGGTTAAAAAGGTTTCTTGGATTGTGCTTTCATATGAGGGTTTTGTAGGGGAATTTTCACAGATGAAATCTAGAGACAAAACATACCTCACCATTGGATCCAAGATGGCCAAGAAATGAAGATTGTTATAAAATTTACCTTGTTTTGACCACTGTGAGAAAACGTAAAAAAAATTCCCATTGACCCCTTTCGGCCATACAACCACCAATGTGTAGAAAATAAAATTAAAAGAAAAATAAAATAAAAATAAAAATACCTACGACATTATTTGAAATTAAAATTTAAAATTTAAAAATTAATAGAGTGGGGGTTCTCAAGCCCCCCATACCCCTTGTATAATTGATGCTGGCTTGTACTAAGTCATGCGAGGTGCATAGTCCCTATCGCCGCCAATACTCCCTAGCTAGTGGCCACTAGGGTGACAGGGCCTATGGCCCCAGGTCCCAACCCTTGGTCGTGAGAGCTAGCTTAGAGCCCATAAGGGCTTAAAAACCTTTTACTCGCATGACAAAAAAACAAAATTTAAAAAGTTATAATTCTACCACTCACCTACCATCGGTGCACCACCTAGGCACCACTGACATGCCACCACCACTGGTGGGGCTATCGGCCCACCACCTAGGGGTCACCACTGTGGCGCCTGCAAGCCAAATTAGATGATTTTTTAAATGGGCATAACTTTCACCCAAGATGTCAAATTTTTGACTTCCAATAGTCAACATAAATATCTCTTCAAGCACTATGTAGTGGTAAAGGTTTGGTTCTTTGATTTTGTAGTTTTCATCATTTTTTGGGGCCTAAAAGTCAAATGTTCTCTTGTATGTGGTTTTGGTCATAAATTTTATGTATAGAATCAAATATTTTGAATAGAAATTAGAGAGCATGTGTATAGAGAGATGATCAGGTAGATTTTTAATTTGTGCTATAGAGAGATGATTTTACTTGTTTGATCACTTGTAGGTGCTTGAGATTCAAGGTGTGATTGTGTGAGAATATGGATGAGTCAAGGGAAAAATCCTCGAGGGAGTATAATTTTAGATGATATTTATGATGGTATAATTGATTATAAGTTTTGTGCTTCTTGGTATAGTTTTATAGGTGTTTCTTAGTGGCGATTTGATGGTAACAAGTACATAGATTATCTTTTGGTTTGAGGACATGGGTTGACATATGTGGAGGCTTAGAGTTTCATGTTGGTGAGAGTTGAATGTGGGTATTGTTGGTTGTTTTTACTGTAACCAGGTTTATCTTCTATTCTACCTATAGAATTGCCAATTCTAATCAAGGGCAGCTCGAAGGACCTGGACCAACTAACGAGGATTTTAAAAATAAACCTCCCGCACTTTGGGCTCTGCAAAACCCAGGAGGGTGGTCCTCTTAATGTGTTTATAATCTCTGCACCGAACTTATAAACAATCATTAAAAATTAACAGATTATCCCATTTAATAGCTCAACAAAATAGGATAATATTGAATTGAATTGGGATTTCATCAATAGTATCAACTACTTGGAGCATGAGATGATTACAAAAATAATTCACAACTTAAGATAGTCATTTAATTTGCAATTGTGTAGCAAGCTCTAAGCAAAGACAAGCAGACAAATAACCTCACAAACAAATATGATTTAGACCAGTGCCATATACCATTGGGGAGTTAGATTCACAAAAAATTAAAATTCCATGACAGATTCAAACACATAACATATAAGATCTCTGACAATATTGCCTTACAACATCATCAATCTATATCCTAACAGGTGATACTTCTTACCAAATCCCTTTATAAACACATCCATCTATAACTCCATTCGAGCATTTTAATTAATTCTTTGAATTAAAGCCAAAATGGAAATCATACACACCACAACAGTGAGATGAACGCAATAACCCTTGATTATATTATTCAAAATTATGATATGCTTATACAAAGGAGAGACATGAGCTCAAAATGAATCATTATAACTCAAATGCTAGTACTGTCATGAAACATTAAACCTTCATAAATCCAAAACCCTACTACAGAATGACACAAAACCTAAATTGCATTTACATTGAATCAACAAGCTTTACAACTTGCTCTGCAACTATGCCTAGACTCGACCTCAAAATATCTAACTTACTAACCCTTATTTCTGGCCTTGAAATCCTTCTTATAGAGAATGAAGGAGCAAACAAGCATCGGGCCAGAAAATACACATGTCACCGGTCAATTGGACCGCTCTGTGACACTTCAAAAATATGATTACAATCACCGAGTCTTGGAGCATCTTCTTGTTAATTCCACTCATTAGAGAATACCTGCTGCATTGGCTAAACCTCAAAACCTGCGCCAAAAAGCCGCCATGGAGACAAAACCATAATCAGTTATAACCATAATTGCTAAGTTGTTAGCTGTCGGTAGTAGACACTGTCTTACTCCTCTTCGGTTAAGTATTTGTCCACCCATATTTGATACTCTTCATCCGTTAGCCAATCAAAATTCACTACCTCATTCACCTTAGTATTGTAAGGTGTGTATTTCACTGCAACCTGATTGGCCTCTCTTTCAAAAGACTCTAAGAATGTGTTGGTGTTAATTATTTTATCCATACTACTTACCAACAAATCATAGTCAGAATCATCACAACTCAATTTGATTTGTGCATTGATAACTTCATATGCCCTTTCTTGCCACTGTTGCAGTGATTTAATGTTTCCTTGTGCATCAATTATATCTGGAAAAAATGTATCACTCCAATCATCAAAGCTCTTTACCAGTTCCCTAATTCTCCTACTCAAATCATCAGGTAGGGCTTGGAAACCCTTCAGTGATTTCACAAAAAATTGAGTAGGCCTCAATGATTGGGGTCTATTATCTACATCAAACCTAGAGGCCTTATACATAATATCCAGATCATTGGTCCTAAGGATCCACTTCTCAACCAAAGGCAAAACTATTTCCCGATCCCTATTAATATTTCTTATTTCATCTAAGAATAAAGAATATAAAGAATGTACTGATGGTAATCTACCATCAACCTTCTCATTTAAGTGCCTCAAAACTGTATCAAGCACCTCATTCTATTTGGCAACTACTCCATCCTCACTTACTTTTAAAGTATCATGTAACTCTGCAATCTTTTTTAACATTTGTTTCTTAGTGGGATCTACAGAGTATTCAACCTCTTCCTCAACTGGCCCTAATGTAGGACTGAGAGCAGGTGTCTGGATGGGAGATCCTGGAGTAGAAATAATTGGAGAAGTAGGGGGGACTGATTCTGAAATAGAAGGCAATTCCCTGATACCAGAAGCAGTGGAGGATTCTCCTACCTGCCCATATTTCAATCTATCTACTTCAGATTTCAGCTCAACATTCCTTTGCTGCATCCTACTATATTCTCCAATTATGATGTTGTACTTATCCATCAAGCTTTTCTTTTCAAGCTCTTCCCTTTCAGCTGTCTTTTGGGCGAATTTGGCCATATTTACAGTCAGGCTTGTAGCTTCTGTAGTTGAGTTTCATAAGATCTTTTGATTATTAACCCTCCCCTTAGGTTTGGGCTAATATCAGTTACATTTGGATTTTTGCCCTGGGGTGCCAATGCCCATATTGCTAGAGTTTCATACTCCTCACTGAAGGCAGAGTCCTACAGAGATGCCTTAACCTATTCCTCACTATTCTATATGGGGTGCTTGGACTATAAGATAGCATTGAATGCTAGTGCATCGCCTATGTCCCATTTATGCAAAATTAGGACACCAGATTGAGTCACAAGTCTCCTTGCCTCCTCAGGAGTGATGTTTTTGAATTCTTCCATTAATTCGACTTTCACCTCATTATCATTCTCTGGATCAGATATGTTAGGTCTTGATTCTCTCCTTCTCTTGCATTTGTCTTGGCATTCTTCTAGCTTCAACCTCCAAACTAGTTGTAAGAATACAAGAGTCTTTAAAAATGCATCATCGTCCAAGAATGCCTTGCAGGCCTCCATTCTGGCATCTTGTACACATTTCCCCTTTACATCCATATCAGATAACACCAACTTTGTTGATCTAGGAGGGGAAGGGATACCAACCTGCATGTCTTGGTCAGTTACAATTATCTCATCCATCAGAATCTCTTGTGTTTCCTCACTCTCTGCCTCTTAGGGCTTGGCTCTCATGGTAGCACTGCAGGATCATTTCTCGGTGGTGAATCCAGATCAATAATCTTTATCCCTCCAGGTGCTCTGATCCTTGGACTTGGCTATGATGCTATCTTCATTATTTGTTTTCCTTTCTTATCCCCCTCCTCCTCATCACTATTGTCATTTATTTTTCTCTTGTACAGAGGCTGATCAATTGAGGGCTGATAAGTTGGCCTTGTTTCTTCAAGCCTTGATTTTGGTCTTTGAATTCGAAAATCTAACTCCAAATTGACCTTCTTGGTCATCAAGGTGCCCATGATTTCTTTGAAGTTATCCAACAAGAAATCAATTCTCTTGTGGAATGGAGTGAACTCCATTAATGGATCATATTTTGGATCCATTTTATGCACCATGGCTAGTAACTTCTCATATGCAATCCATTTTTCTTTATTCAATTCCTGCCTATTCAAATCAAATTCATTTCTGATTAGGTCTTCAAGAAAATTGAATTCATGTGCAAACCTGCCACCTTTAATTCATTGCCTGAACAAGGCAAAGAATCCCTCAGGGTCATGCTGCCTCCTAGGGCCACTCCTCAAATGGAAATCATCAAAAAACCTTCCAAAGTGGACCCATCCTCCCTTTGAAAAGACAAAATCAGAAACAACAGTGTAGTCAGGGAACAAAGTGCCTTTTCCTCTCCCTGTCAGGTTGTCCTCGTGAATATAACCTAGTTGCCACATGACCTTGGCAAACCCCATTCTTTATGGTACATTAAAAGGGAGAATATGTGGGGCTCCCTGGAAACCATATACCCTTAAGACAATGCTTACGTGGTACAAGATGATGTCACCCCAATTGTGGTAGACCTTCAAATTAGGCTTCCTCACCTTTGGCGGAGGAAGTCATGTAAGTCTTTAGGAACTCTAGGCACATTTACCACCAACCGAGCCCTGAGTCTAGAGGCAAAGCAATTATCAAATTGCACAAAATTGGAACCTCCCCTATTGTATGATAAGTTTGCACTCCACACCTGCACTGGTAATCTTTCTCCATTCACTTCTTGCCTCAACTCCATCTTCTCTGAGAAGAAGTCAACATTCTTGTATAGGAACATGTGCATTAACATGGAGTACCAGAAGAAAGGAGTGCCAACATCCCCCACATGCAACTTCAACAAACCCTCATGCATCCTTTCTGCAAGAAATGATGCAAAGTCATACACCATAGAGAAATTGGGATGCTGAATTTGGGTCCCCATGAACATATATGCAATTAGAATCACGGTATTAGGGCTGAACCCCAAAATTTGGCACAGTGAATAAAATGTTGCCAATAAGTGATTGGAAGAATAGCTCAGCCTGAATGGATCCTGGTCACTTGGGCTGATATGAATTGTTGAACTGCCTGCCCTAGCCAGATGAGGAGGAAGCAACTTCAATCTGAAGAGAGGCCTTGACCTTGCATATTCCTGCTTCATCTCCTCAAAATCAATTGGAACAAAAAATGAGCTAGATTTACTCAAGTCAAATGTTTGTTGAATCTCATCTACGCTTATACTTAGAAGAATCCCACCATCATTATCCCTTATTACCCTTGTAATAGGGTCATATCGTGCTGCCACTGCTCTAAGTAGGTCAACATCAGGAAACACATTTGGCATTGCTAGCTTCCCCATGTCGTATCTCTAGCCATTAGAGAAGGGGTGAGGTAAGTTTCGCTGTCCATACCATAACCTAAACATTTCTAGACTAGTCATAGGAACCATAGCATCTACAATATTATAATTCTTGCACACTAGTCCTTGTCCTATGGTTTTTCCACTCATCAAATCCAAACCCCTCTTCCTATCATTTGTTGATAACTGGAGTTGATCTAGAAAGTCGTCATATAAATTCCTCTGCAAATAATCGATATGGCCAGAATGTTGCTTTGGTGGTGCCATCTCAAACAACTAGGGCTTCTTTAAAATTCAAATCCTTGAACAAACTAGGGCTACCCATAAATGAAATTACAACAAAACCTTGCAATTTCCCACAATTCAAACAGACTAGTAAACCTATGATGATAATCAATAAACCCCTTGACTAGCACACTACAACCCTTCACAAAAATTACAGTCAAATTAAACCAAGCAACACAAAAAATAACTCATGGGATTTTGCACCTTGCAGAGAACCAAACTTTCGCTGTGATCACTCAATTTTTTTAATCTCTAGCTCTGAACTTCTTCGAAAACACTTGAATGCCTCTGTGGTGAAAATAGAATGAAAGCAGATAATTTATGTTGATTGAATTGAGCCATTAAACATCTCATCCACCATTAAAGCTTATTTGCATGCCGTGCCAACGACTCCAATCACATTTGATGCAAATTTAAATTCCAGCCATCGATCTTTTGTTTTTTGTCAGATCATCGAACGACCACCTTCAAAAAGGTTGATGTAATCTCCATGTCAACATTGAGGGCCCACCACATTATGCAATGCCAAAGGAGTACACGTGGCGCCTGCCCATGATATCACAATCATTAAACATCTTGCATATTTGGATCACGCGATGGCGGGCAACTGTTGATTCCCACCATTGGCAATTGTGTTCACTTACAACCATCATCATCACTAAACATAACCATCGAGCAACTTTTCATCAAGATTATAACACCACCATAGATCTCAAGCACGTGCATCTCACAACTGTTTTAATAACCCACTATATAATGTATTAAAACCCGACACAAAATTAAAGTAGTTTATTAATCTTTTTTCGGCGTCGGCAATCGAGACATGTGGCACTCGCCCGTGATTTCACAATCAGTTGAAACCCAATGGTGAGGCCATCACGAGATCGTGGTGAATGGTCAGGATCAACCGTTGGATGATCGACGGTCACTAAAAAACATTCCCTGCAAAATAAAACAATTATTAAAAGGGGAAAGGGGACATCGCCTAGGCCAATGACAAACGATGGCTAAAAGTTATTCTTAAAACACGGGGCACAAGCCGACCTAGACTTAGGAAATAATAAAGTTAGGCAAAATATTTGACTCTGTTTATAAAAATGGGGCCCGACCTAGACGAGTCAATGGGACATAAGTCATTTTAAAACCTCCCTCAAAAAGGTAATGGCGAAATAGATCCAACCCAAGTTTTTGGATAGAACATTAGGATTCTTGAAGGCACAAATAAAACCCCAACCCTAGGTTTCTTTCGAATAGCATGACAGACCAATAATGTGGCAAAATAAAAAATGGAACTCAAAGAACAAACTTTGAGGCTCCATCAGTGGCTCCAGTTGGGGACGTTCATTCCACTGGAATGAAGCGAGAATAACAAAATCTCAGGTAGATCAGACCAGTTGCAGAGACACCCAAAAAGGATTGTCCGGACAAGACAATCCAACAAGAAGGAAACCTAAATGTAACATATATACAGAACTAAGCTACTGTTCATGGAAAATAATACTTCAGCTGAAGTATAACTTCAAGAATTGTCCTTGAACTAACAATTCAAGAATATCACCTGTCATTTCTTGGAGGAAATATGAATCTTCCCCCCACTTATTATTCACCAAGAATGGACCCAACCAGATTGTGTCAAATTTACTATGTTTTCCTTTATCTTCCAACCTGGCATTCCACATCAAAACCATATCTCCATTTTGGAAACTCCATCCAGTTGTCTTTTTTTCATACAATTTTTTTACTTGTAACTGCAATTTGGCATTTTTCATTTGATTTTCCCTCCTGGTCTCATCTAGTTCTATGAGAACTTCCACTGTCAACTGCATTTCATCTTCTATTTCATTATCATACATCTGGACAAATTTATACATCTCCATCAAGTTATTCTGGGGCAACCTTGCATTTATCCCATAGACTAAGTCAAATGGGGCACAACCTATTGCCTTCTTCACAGTCACCCTGTCTGCCTAGACTTCCAATCTTAATTTAGAATCCCATGCCTTCTTATTTTGATCTAGGATTCTCTTGATAGTCTTCATCAAGCTTTTATTGCTTGATTCCACTTGTCCATTTCCTTGTGGGTGATAAGGTGATGAGTAAGAGACTTGGATGCCATGCTTCTCACAGAATTCCATATATTCTTCAGACCTAAAACACATTGCATTATCTGACACAATCTTCTCTGGACATCTGAATCTAGTCACTATATTACTCATTAAGAAGTCAATTACCACCTTACTAGTTGCTTTCTTTGTTGGAATTTCTTCCACCCACTTGGTAAAGTAATCGGTGGCCACCAATATCCATGAATGGCCCCCACTTGATTTACATGCTATCTCTCCTACAAAACCCCATTGCTGGAATGGAGATTGCACTTTAACTGGTTTTAAAGGTAAGTTACTAGAGAATTTTAACTTACCAGAGAAACGCTGACAAGATCTAGATGTCTTCACCAATTGGTATGTGTACTTAAAAATGGTAGGCCACCAAAACCCAACCCTCATTATTTTGTGTGCAATTTTTTTGGCCATATAATGCCCTCCACAAACTCCACTATGCATTTCATTCAAGAGTTCTTTTGCTTGATCTTGGTCTACACATTTAAACATAACACCTTCTCCATTTCTCCACTAGAGCTTCCCTATTATGACAACATATTTAAAAGCATGTAGCTTCAATGTCCTCTTTTCATTTTCACTTAAATCATCAGGACATTTCATCTTTTGTAAATAATAGATCACACCCTTGTACTAATCAGAATGTTCCATTGCACATATGTGTGATCTATTCTCTTCTTCAAGCAAATTTATCTTATTTTCTTCTAGATTAATTTGGGCCATAAGCTTGGCCAATCCTTGTCCTCTCACTAGCTTGGTAATATGGATTTCAATGTTGAATTCTTGGATCTTGCCTGTTGTGTAAAAATGTCCTTCACAACAACACTGGGTACATAGGCAATTACAGTAGCTCCCATCAAATATGTCTTGAAAGCTTTTACTACTTTTACTAGTGCATATACCTATTTTTCATTTATATCATATTTCAGTTCTACAGCCTGCAAGGACTTGGTGAAAAAGGCTATAGACTGTTCAAAGCCCTCAACATTCTTTTGTAATAAAACAACTGCAATTATGTGGAATGAGGCAAATGAGAAGATCTGTAAGGGTTTGGAAAAATTAAGGGTTCTTAACACAGGAGCTTCCTTTATAGCTTGCTTAATGGCCTGGAAAGCTTGTATTGACTCTTCTTCCCAGTCAACCTTGGCCCCCTTCTTAAGCATTTTAGAAATAGGGCAAACTATCTCAACAAAATTTGTTATGAATCTCCTTAGGAAATTAATCTGTCCAAAGAAAGATTGTATTCCCTTGAAATTTCAGGGTTGTGGGACCTATCTATTGCAACTACCCTCTCTGGACCAATTTTTACCCCATCCTTAGAAACAATATGTCCCAACAACTTTCCTTCTTTTACTCCAAAAGCACACTTCTTTGGATTTAAAGAGATACCATATTCTAATGCTCTAGTGAATACTTTCTCTAGATGTTCACAATGGTCATCTTCTTTCTTGGAATATGCCGTTAGATCATCGTGATAAATCACCAAAAACAAATTAATGAAATCTGAGAATACCACATCCATGGCTCTTTGGAAAGTAGCCCCTGCATTTGTTAGACCAAAAGGCATTCTTACATATACATAAGTTCCCCAAGGTGTAGTGAAAGCTATCTTGAATTGTTCAGACTCCTTAACCATGACTTGGTTATAGCCAGAAAACTCATCCATCATAGACATTAACTCACAACCTGTCACCCTCTGCAACATGGCTTCCATATTTGGTAATGGGTAATTGTCCTTTAATGAAGACACATTCAAATTTTTGAAATCCACACATAACCTATTGTCTCCATTTTTCTTTCTCACAGGCACCAAATTTGATACCCAAGATGAATGTCTAATTGGTTTGATGATCCCTGCATCTCTTAACTTTATTAGTTCTTCTTGCATTTTTGGGGCCAAGGTAGGATTAATAGGTCTTTGCTTTTGCCTAAATGGCTTAGCATCACTACTCAAAGGAATTTCATGTTGAAACAAATCCTGCCTATAATCCTTAAGATCATCATAAGACCAAGTAAACACATGTCTGAATTTTCTTAACAAATCAATTAACATCCTTCTCACCTTTGGTGATAATTTCTTTCCAATATACACCTTTTTTGGTGATGCATCTGTTCCAAGGTTTATTTCCTCCAAATCATCAGGATGGGAAGCAACACAATTAGCCTTCGTCCAATCTTGGTTTTCAAACACTCTTTCAAGAACAACTAAACCTTTAGGAATTGTATTGGTTTTTAACTAAATAACTTCATTCCCAAACACAGTATCCTTACCATCGATTTTTTCAACAAAAGCTCCAAAGTCAATTTCTTGACTTTCATACTCATCCACACAACTTAGAAATCTCAATATATCATCATCACTGTCAAAAACTTGCCAGTTCTTGATATTATTAGGAACAGACAGTCTGGTTTGCACTTCAACCTTTGAAATCCCAACATAAGTCATGTCATCTGGTCTCAATGCAATATTTTCTAGCAAATTTGCCACCTTATTGTGGCCTCTCTCCATCCAATTTATACCAAAATCATCAAAGTTCTCCAATTCATCCCAAACAATATTTCTATACTATTTCAGCCTTTTATTCTTTGACACATATATGGATCTGACTTGGGAAATCACAAGCTCAAAATCTCCAATCACTTTGAGCTTCTTGATCCCATGATTTTGAGCCAACCTCAGCCCCAATAAGAAGGCTTCATATTCGGCCACATTGTTGGTGCACTCAAATAATAGAGTGAAAGAGAACCTGAATGTCTTTCCACTCAAAGACCTTAGCAACGCACCTGCACCAGATCCTTCCTTTGAACTTGCACCATCAAAATACATAGTCCATAAATCATTAGATTCTAATAAATGTTCAACTTCTGTATCAATTGGTGCAACAGGTTTATCACAATTACTAGGGGGTTCCTCAGCCCTGAACTCATTTATGCCACAATCAGTAAAACATGTCAAATTCTTAGTCGGATCATGCTCAATCATATGAGGTACCTTAGACTCTCTTTCAATCTTTTCCATCAATGTAAAATGTAGCAAATGAAAAATCACATTGCATGTTACCTCCCATTGATGCACTCCACTTCCTTGACAAGAGCATCCCAAAATGAGGAGGGATGTCTACAACTAAAACAGTCATGGCCAAAACCTTATTAGGGTATTGGGTCAATTTATAAGGCAATGCTTTAATAGTCCCAATAACGGGCACTTCTCTCGAATCTAATGCATAGAATTTACCTTGAGTAGTGTCTACTATTAAGCCCATTTCTTCCATAATCTTGACTGGCATAACATTATTGGAGGTCCCTGAGTCTATCATACAATTTCTCAAAGTCTTCCCATTTATATCAACACTCACAAAAAAGGGGGTTATGTTCTCAAGGCAAATATTGATAGAATTCACTAGATACACAGGGGGAATCTGTGTTACAATTCCCTCCACTTATTTCTCTTTTATTTCTTCCTTTTTATTTGCTTCTTTACAATTTCCTTGTTCAACTTTACTACTAGCAATTCCTGTAATCAAGGCTATTGTTTTTTCTTTATGCTCATCTATTCTCATCATCTCCAGCCAAGGTACAGTAACTTTAACTTGGGACAATACTTGAAATATGTCTAAGGGTGTGTATTTAGGTAGGTTAGGAATCATACCTTCATTAGTTTCTTTCTTCTCCAGTTGCTGTTTTCCTTCAAGTTTCTTTTGCTTCTCTTCTAGAGCAAACTCAACAGACTTGGTAATCACTTTGGTCTTTACCAAAAAAGGAGTAACATCTTCATGGGGCATTGGGATCTCAGTCCTTTTTGCCCATATCTTGTCATTCTTGACCTCCTTGATTTTGACAACATCATTTTTGCTATCTTCTTTAACACCCTTGTTTCTATCTTTATGTTCCTTAATGAAAAGGCCAACAAGCTTACCCTGCTCGCCACCCACAGTTCTATTTCATAGCTGTAATGTACTTATCATCTGAGCAACCATCTCTTTAGTCAACCGGGCAATCTCTTCTCTGATGGTCTCCTTAGAGACACTGGATCTTCAACCTGCTCCATATTGTAGGCATGATTATCAAAATCACCTTCCTCATCAGAAAAAACTTGTTGATGATATATTTCACTTCTCTGCCATTGATTATCCACATCAAATTCTTGCAATTCCTCATCAGAAGACCATTCAGCTTCATCAATATATGACTGGGCCATACACATATTTACATCATTTTGCTCAAAATCAAGATTATGCTCATGAGTATCCTCTTTTTTTTTTTTCAGCTTCAAGCAGCTGGGCAATGCCATAATAATTCTGATCATGTGGATGCACACACACCTCACACCATGGTCTATCTTGTACCAGATTTACAGAATGCTTCTACAAAGGATCTGGTGTCTGGTGATCAGTTTTAGGCTTCTGAGTTGGTATTATTGGTTTTCCATCCTTCCAATTTGTATTGTAGGGATAATTTTGTAGTCTAGGAGGTCTGTCATTTTTATTATACTACTGCTTATCATTTCCAAGACCCTTTTCTTGCTTAGCAACAGTATATTTTATGTCCTTCAAGGTGCTGAGGACCTTATCCCACTTCTCATCATCCTTAGGGTTTGCAGTAGAGACTTTATCAGTTTTATCCCTAGGATTTTTCAAAAGAGTAGGTTCCTCCCTCCTACCATATTTTCCAGAAGCTTTCCTATTTCTTTCAATATTGATGGTTGCTCTGAAAGCATCCCTCATGGTTCGAGGGTCCTTATCTCTAAGAAGATATGCCATTTTAGCACCAAAAGCATTGAAATAAGTGGTTAAACAAACATTCTCATCAAGCCTCATCACCTGAAACAACTTATACATTGCCTTTTGAAATCTAAGGTTAAATTATGTTGTAGGATCATTAACTGACTTCTTGATGTTGTTGAATTCATTCAACATGAAACTAGTATTAGTCTTATCATGATATTATTCTTTGAAGCATTTTTCAAACTCTTCCCATGAACCAATACTAGAATTTGGTAAAACCCTGTACCAATCCCTTGCATCTTCAATCAAAGATTGTACAAATAACTTCATTACAACATCCTCATGTTCTACCTCATAGTCATTTAACATATCCATGAAGGCCTTCAAATGTTCCTTTGCTGAAAAAGTATTATTCCCAGTAAACTTATTCATCTTTTCTCTTAACTCATCTGGGATGGGATTTGGGTAACCCGGAATACCATCAAAGAATAATTGCCTATACCTTTCCAATTGTATAGGTCTCCTTTTAAACAGTCCATCAATTTTCTGAGAGTCTTCACCAGACCGTGTATTCTGAGTTTTAGGACCATTTTGATGTGGATTTATAAACCTGGTTGCATGAATCTTTGGGCCAAAATTATTTGTGGTATTCTCCAAACTGGGTTTAGGATCATTTTTTAAAACATCCTGGTGACCTGATGAAGTTGTAGCTTGTGCAACTTCATCCACACTAGATATTCTTAGGAAACTTATTTTCCTTCTCTTTTCTGCATTTGTAGCCTCAATTTCAGTCCTCTCTAGTTCTTTTGCTAGAGCTTCCCCTTCCCTCCTAACCTTTTCCAAGGCAGTATCTATTTGTGATGTCACATGTGGAAGGGGATCTTGCTTAGGATGGTGAGAAACCACCCTCTCATTTATCTTGATCCCTTCAGCCTTCTGTTTTCCCTTGTCCAAAACAGGTTTAGGATCTGGATTACTTGATTGGGGCTTAACAAGGTTCAAGGGTTTTGGGTCTGCAGGCTTTGGTTGGACCTTAGCTTGACCTACAGGACTCACTTTGGACACTGGCTTCACCTCCTTATCAAAAATTTCTCATACAACCGGACCTTCCTCTCCTGGTTTCGATCTACTTTGGTTCAGGAGTTTCATGGTTGCCAATTGTCTAATTAATCTATCCCTCTCAATGATAGCATGCATCAGTTCTCTTTCCTTTTCTTTGTCCTTTTTCATCCTAAGTTCAGCTTGTTTTTGGATCTCTTGTCTTAAAGAGTCAATATCTCCAAAAACATCATCAGGGTCAGGCAAAGTCATGTCAGAACTTGATGTCTCACTTAGGTCTATCGAGTTTTCTTCTTCATGTCTAAATAATAAAGGGGTTCCATCATCTTCAATAGGAGGAGGACCTGCACATCACTGGTGCATTCTCTATGATGGCTTCGACTTGTACTCCTACTTCTTCTCTTAGTATATTGGACACTAACAGGCCCTTTACTATGATAGACTACATCCTCTTGAATAGGTGTATTAAATAATGCATCAAAAAATCCACAGCTATCTGACTCACAATGTCTAGATACATGTTCAAAAGTCTCAGGGATAGGATGTAGAGGCTTACTTGTACCTTGGTGTACAAGATTTTATGACGCGGGAGCAGTATTACTAGATTCTGGCTTCTTCTTTATCCAATCCTTCTTCTTCATCTTAGGAAGTTCACCTTCCAATTTCCATTCTGGGTGATTCTTCACGAATGACCTGGTGTTCTTCATGTCTCTGTGCTTGTCCAAAAATATTTTAATTGGTATAAAATTTTCAAATAAAATGCACATTGGTGCAGAGACTGTCAGAGTCGCCACCCGATTATCTTGGGAATATCAACTATTCAGAAACACTTGGTGGAATTTTTAAAAGACCTTTAGAACTTCTTGTACTGACAATGTACAAAGAATATTTCATGAGACAACACAAACCTTTTGGAACAACCGAAGAAACAAATACACAAGGCACAAAAACCACGGGCTCGACCTTCAAATCACAGAAATATGATGATAACTCTATGCAAAATGGACAACTGACCCACTGACAAGAAATAATCATACTAAGTCCCTAGTAGAGTCGCCATTTTGTTGGTTGTTTTTACTGTAACCAGGTTTATCTTCTATTCTACCTATAGAATTGCCAATTCTAATCAAGGGAAGCTCAAAGGACCTGGACCAATTGACAAGGATTTTAACAATAAACCTCCCACACTTCGAGCTCTGCAAAACCTAGGAGGGTGGTCCTCTTAATGTGTTTATAATCTCTGCACCGAACTTATAAACAATCATTAACAATTAACAGATAATCCCATTTAATAGCTCAACAAAATAGGATAATACTGAATTGAATTGACATTTCATCAATAGTATCAACTACTTGGAGCATGAGATGATTACAACAATAATTCACAACTTAAGATAGTCATTTAATTTGCAATTGTGTAGCAAGCTGTAAGCAAAGAAAAGTAGACACAAAACCTCACAAACAAATATGATTTAGACCAGTGCCATATACCATTGGGGAGTCAGATTCAGAAACATTTAAAATTCCATGACAGATTCAAACACATAACATATAAGATCTCTGACAATATTGCCTTACAACATCATCAATCCATCTCCCTCTCCCTCTTCCTTTATATATATCTATCTCTTCATCTCTATCTCCCCCTTCTTCTTCCTTTATATATTTCTCTTTTCATCAATATCTCCCTATCTCTCTCTATCTCTATATCTACTTGTCTTCCTCTTCCTCACTTTATCTATCTTCATCTTTACCTCTATATTCCTCTCTCCCCCTTTATCTCTAGACATGGATCCCTCAGTCTATCCATATCTCTCCATCTCTCTCCCTCTCCCTCTTCTTATACCTCTATATCTATATCTCTTGCCTCTCTATCTCTATCTCTCCATATTTCTTTTTCCATCTCTCCCTCTGTCTCTATCTCATTATTTCTCCATCTCTCTACCCCTATAGCTCTCCCTCTCTCTCTATATCACTTTCTATATCTATCTTTATCTTTATATCTCTTCATCTCTTCATCTCTCATTCTCTCCATTTCTAGTTTACCTCTTCCATCTTTGTCTATCTTTCACTCCTCTCTCTCTTTATATCTCCCTCTCCTTCTCCTTCTCCATCTCAATTTTCATCTCTATCTCTATCTCCCTCTACTTCATATCCCTCTCCCTCTCCTTCTCCATCTCAATCTTTGTCACTATCTCTACCTTCCTCTCTATCTCCTCGCTCTTCTCTCTCTCACTCTTCCCCCCACTATCTCTCCCTCTTTCTCTCCCTCTCTCTCCCTCTCTCCCTATTGCAAACATAACATGATTCTATTGGTAATGGATTCTGATTATCTTCATGATTCAAAAAAAATTTCAGTTGTGTTGGATCCTTATAAGTGGATGCATAGTTTATTTGAAGCTATCACTTCTCCATTGAGACCTTTGTTGCAAAAACGTCATTTTCCAAATTACCTACCAATTGACCTCATGTAATACACAAATGTATCCAAAAAATAGACCAAAATTTCTCTTAATTGACCTTCCACACCTTTTTGACATACCCATTGCACAACAAGGTGTGATTGCTAGTTAAGTTGATGTGTTAAATGTGCATCGATAAGTTAGCTTAAGGTAGAAGAGTAAATGATGCCAATTGACCAAATCTAAATTTTGAATTTTAAATTAGGAAGGAGCAAGTTCATGAGTACAAGGTTGCTGCATACTTCCAAACTTATCATGGAATAGAAATATAATAAGATCTAATGACCAAATTAAGTTAGATGCATAAATAAGCATGTTAAATAAATAAATAAGATAAATGCATATGAATATATATAAAAATAAATAGAGTACAGTTAAATATATGAAAATTGTATTTGTACAAATGAATAAAGAAATCAAAACAAAACTTCATTCCATTTATCATTATATACATACATTAAAACATTACTTCAAAATATAAAAACAAAACTGAAGGAAACATAATATGGATATTAAATATTTGACCATTACAATAATTCACCGTCACAGTATTACAATATTAACAAACTTTTAACATGGGTAACAAGTTTATTCTAGATTTCTAGATATAGCAATCTTTATTAAAATAAATCTACATAATGTGATTGCTTAACTTTCACACACATTTATTAGCAATTTGTAAGAGCACCTCAGCCAGAAGAAGAGGCTTGGACAAGACTATGGTGTGATCAGATCCTTCAATTTCGTATACCATTTGTGGAGGATTCTCTGCAATCATCTTTCTCTGAAACGCCTCCACCAATAATTTATCTTCCTTCGCCACAACGTATATTCTCCGAACGCGTCCATAGTTTTTAGCTGTATACAAAAGAGGTTCTTTCCATAGAGGAAACTTTTTCTCCAGTGATTCCCACAACATCAGATCCTGCATTCACAGCCATATTAATCAATCAATCAATTGAAATTCCATTGCTACCCAATAAACTACCCTATTAACCAATTATGCAACCCATTTTTTGTAATTTGCAGCCGAGCTGTTTCTGCTCCCAAGTGATTTACCCAAGAAGGACTGTTCTGTGACAAGTACTCTCGAGCAAACTGGGTGCCAAACTTGAAGGATGTTGCCGGATTCTCTTTCCCATTTGCATAGTAAAATGTGGAGTCTCCGAAGTTTCCAACTATGGATGCGACCTATAAAATTATATGCTTTTAGAAAACTGCCATTGCAACTTTATGACTGGTGGTGGAGGAATTAGTAGAGGGAAATCATCAAACCTCAGTGATCATATCAGAGAAAGTTGTTCCGTTGAGAGGCATGAAGGCAGTAACAAATACAGCTGCAGCAATTTTATCTGGAAAACGCTCCATTGTAAAGCTCAAATTGAAGCCACCAGCGCTGTGGCCAACCAATATAACCTGAACAGACATATATTTAAGTATTATTCTTCAAATCAAAATTTGAAGTATGTTGTTTAAATCAAAACAAATTTCTCACAAAGTACATTTCTTAGAGTAATATCATAATTTGATATATCATAGAAAATATATTCTATTTATCAATTGATGAGTTAAAAGGGGTTCTAAAATGAATGATTCATAAAGCACAACATCTGTTCAAAGTTTTGTAAATGGAGTTGCAAGTTAAGTGGGCTTAAAACTCCATAATTAAGTATGGTTGAGTTGGAATAGTATTAAGATGGGTGATCTTTGAGGAAGGTCCAATGGTTCATCTCTATGAACATCACCTAGATGCAATAAGCACTAAATGAACTATTTAATTCTTGTGAACCACTACCCATGAAATACTTATAGATCAATAAATTTGACTCATAAAACTACATGATCAAATCCTCATAACAATTTCATAATTTGATTGAAAAATACTTAAATCAAAATAAATTTCTCACAACGTATACTGCTTATTTTGACAAATGCATACCTTCTCCTGGACGGTAAGAGCTGTAAAGAAATCTGTGAGGGGCTGATTGTACTCTTCTAAAGCTGAAATGTGGTCGGCATCCGTAGGGTCGATACCTCCGCCTGTCATGTCAAGGGAAGACACGGTGTGACCCTCTTTCAGAAGAAGATCTGCAACTTTATACCAACACCAACCACCAAAAGTTGCTCCATGCACCATCACAAAGTGACACCTCTTTGCTTTCACTTCATTTGCCTCCATGCTCGTCTCTAAACCGCTAGAGCTGTTACTCTTACTATTCTGTTTTCTGTAAGGGGCAGCTCATAAGTTCTAAGAAATAGAAGTTAAAAGGCTGCATTTTACCCACACATCTTTATATAATGTTTAAGATTTTACAAACTTTAGATTAAACCGGCTGTATATATATGTATATATGGTAATCTGAAGGGGATTGTAATAGATTTACTATAAAGACAATCAGATATGTCATTGATAATATTATAAAAAAGTTTATCATAAAGGACAAGTAGGTATCTTTTAACAAGATTAATAATTATTAAGTAATATTATTATAAAAAAATTTATTCATAAAAGACAAGTAGGTATCTTTTAAGAAGATTAATAATTATTGAGGATTATTATTATAAAAGAGTTTATTATAAAGATAAGAAATATCTTTTAACAAGAATATCAATTATTTAATTATATATGATAATCATAATGTGAGTTGTTCTAATAGCTTTACTATGAAGATGGATAGATATCTCTCGAAAAAGTTAACAACCACTCACTAATATTATAAAAAGGTTGATTATAGAGATATTTAATAACATTATTATGCAAAAATTTATTGTAATTGATTAGATATCCCCCAAAAAGATCTTGTTGGGAGATATATGCTCGTCTTTTGTAATAATTCTTTATATACTAACATTAGTAAATATATTCATAGTAATTTTTTTTATAATATTAGTGAATGGTTGTTGACTTTGTTGAGAGATATCTACCTATCTTCATAGTAAAGCTATTAGAACAACCCACATGATGATTATCATATATATATATATAATTGAATAATTGATAATCTCATTGAAAGATATTTTCTTGTCTTTATGGTAATCATCATGTGTGAATTCTTCTAATAGGTTTGTTATGAAGAGAAGTAGATATATCTCAATAAAGTCATCATTCATTAATATTATAAAAAAAAAATGCTATAAAGACATTTAGTAATATTATTATAAAAAATCCTCAGAAAGCAAAAATCCTCAATTGAGATGATAATGGTCAAAATAGAAAAAGCAATATCAGAAGGAGTAAATACCTATGTTCAAAAGGAGAAACTCTCAAATTCTTTGTTCACAAATTGGGATAGCTTCATCTTGAAGAATTGGAAAGGAATTAAATTGCCTTTTGATGGTAGCCTCCTCAAAGATAGCACCAATAAAGTGGACAGGAAATCAACTAAGTGGATTCCTCCCTAGTAAGGCTATGCTAAATTAAATTTTGATGGGGCATCCAAAAGTGAATCAAAACAATCAGGAGCAGGTATTTGTATTAGAAATTCGTTAAGGGATATTATGGCAGTCTCTTCAATTCACTTAACTCATGGTATGAGCAACAATGCTGAAGCTCACGCATTGCTAGCAGGGTTGGAATTGGCATTACAGATGGGGATTACAAATTTACACATAGAAGGGGACTCCATGTTGATTATAAATGCATGTAGATCAAGAAAAATGCATACCTAGAGCCTAAACTACATCCTGAATAAAACTTGGTCATTACTAGATAGATTTAACGCCCCCATTCTAACTCATACCTACAGGGAAGGAAATAGGGTTGCTGACTATCTTGTAAACCTAGGTTGTGAGGGAATGGGGATAAAAGTCTTGCAGGACTTAAATAAGTCTAATGGATTTCCCATGCTAATTGATCTAATAAAATGGGAAGCAACGAGAAATCGTAAAAGCCAAGGAACATATATTATGTCTGTATAAGTTTCATTTTCGACAATACACGAAATAACAATTATATCGGCCCAACCAAGTCATCTGAAATGTGCCACCATGGACAAGTCATACAAACTTCGAATTGAGCTAGATTTATAGTGTGGTAATGATGATTCATAAAGCCATACAGATTTCGGTTATAGTTTCAAGGTGACCTGCATCAAGTATAAAGGACCATTACTTAATAAGTAATGATGTTGAATATTGCAAAGATGGTACCATTAAATATTTTTCGTTATGCGTATCCAGCTGCCAGTCATCTTGGGTTTTGTTCATACGCAAGCCAAATAAGGAAGGTACAACATAGTGTTAATTACACCGCACTTATATTTTCGTGTCATCATGAGGTTGTAATTTTTAAGCAAGCACCATTATTAAAGAGTCCTTCAAGGATTTTATCTCCACATCGCAAGTTTCGAAAGATAGTCGCCTAAAGAATAGTAAGCATTGGTGTAGGATAACAAGAGACAATATGCCATTTCGTCCATGGAATATGAGGGTGGCATTACCAGTCAAGCATTGGGAGAAGCCAATTGAAGGCTATATTACACGTGCAACTTTGTGAATGATATTCAAGATAGACAATGAGAGGGTGGATAACTGCATTCGTATCCTGCTAGGGCTTGATGTCACCAGCCCGCGAGCGTGGAAGATTATTTTTCCTTCCTAGGTAATTTCCATCCTTCTGTTGAATGCTCTTGATTTAATTCAATCCCTGAATGAGTTGCAAGAATTGGCGAGAAAATTTGTTAACTTCCAATACCTGATGGACAATGCTATTCTCTGAGTGGTGCAAAATTATAATTTCTAATGTGGGGAAGGATTTATTGGTGGTTTGTTCCCAAGAGCCTTTGTGCAGAAATGTCAAGGGTTTGAAGAATTGTTCGACGCCATCAAGCAGGCCATTCAATTCAACAAAGAATTTTTTTTGTTAAGAGCCCTGTGTAAAAGCCGCCACTACATCTGCTCAGTAATGGAGTTGGAGATTAGGGAAAAATACTGCACCCTGGCATACCTTCGTGCTTTTCCCCCTCCTCTACCAAATAATGGCGTCCATTTGGATCTTCAGCTCTAGGTCAATCCATCAGCCCGAGTTCAAAACCATGCAAATTTCCCTCCAGTTTAGGCTTTGTCTAGAATGTAGGCGTCTTCATCCACAAGGAATGCAAGACCGGTTCCTTACTCCCAAACTCAACGAACTCCAAGTCAAAGCAGAAGGCTCATCGAGCGAGGTCTTCAACTAGCAGTTGGGTTTACTTTGCAAGACGAAAACTCAGTCAATGGAGGGTCAAGAATTTGAGAAATCAAAAGCTAATGGCAATTTTTGTGGTCTTTATAAATGTAATGTGGGCCTATAGTGGGTTCTAATTAATTAGTTATAAGCCAAGGGGTCTTGCATTTTGTAGAAGGGTAGTATTTTTTTTGACCAATTTGGGCAAGGGTTTACGGTTTATGGGGTGAATTTCTTGTCTTCTGTACACGGGTACTAGTTAGATTTTTGAGAAAATTCACAGTGTAATGTGGGCTATAACTGGAGGTTTTCTCACTGGATCTTTCCTGCCAGTATGCCCTTTAGAGCCAGTTTTTGTAATATCTTATTTATATACTTAATATATTATTATAGTGGCTTGCCACTTTTGGTTAAAAAAACAAAATATTATTATAAAAATCTATATCATCATAAATTATCACCCTTGACAATTTCACACTAGATTTTGCTCCCTCCTATGTGCTTGGACCTAATTATGTCCCTAACTTCTTAAATTATGCATTCCATGACCCATTTGATCATTTATCATAAAATCAAATATGTAAAGTACAAGTATCCATTTAATATTTTGTCCTCGACACTTTGGATCCTAGAAAAAAAATGGATCTAGTCAAGGGCGCCCTATTCCTTTGATCTCTTAAAATGACCTCAAATCTAAATATGTTGGTGTCGCTAATTTATTATTTGAAATTTAAATCCTAATCATCGGCTATTGGGATTTAATTTTTGAGAAATTAGAAGAGTTGCATATCAATACATAGTATTTTCACAATTTTAATTAGAGGAGAAATTATTGAACAAATTGAAGATCTTAAAATTAGTCAAGAGTAGTCTAGAGCAGATGTATTAGCATTATTATAGAATTATTTTAAATCATCTTATCAAGACTTCATCATGTCTTTATATAAGTTTATTTATGTTCTGTTGTTATATGTTTTGTAAGCATTAACACTTTTAGGTCTTCAAACCAAATCAAGTAAAGCAATAAGGAATCCTTGAACGTGATGAGAATGACTTCATTACATCAAGGAGATTAGATTTAAGTGATGAGTTGTAGAAAATTATCAATTCATTACTCCATTAACATTTAACCTCTATCCCTCAAAAGTATGAGATCTCTTTATCATCATTTTCCATTACAAAGGTAGGAATACCAACACATGTTTGATTGAGGAAAACCCCTATATGGCACAATCCTTCCTCTCCTTTTGAATATGCAGGTTATAGATCTAAAGAGGATTGGAAGATGATTGAAGATAATTTGTTCAATTATGCATTGAAGCTCTACGACTTGAAAAGATACAAAAACTCCATTATCTTAGTAACATGTGAAGATCCAACAACATGATTTAGAAGGAAGAAGCCACAGACCAAGGATATGAGGCTTGTAAAGTTAGTTTTTGGTTTCAGATCCCAAGTCTAGGGCACCCTTGGTGCCTTTGACCACCCATATTAGGCTCAAATTTAAATCATAAGTGCATCAATATCTTCTCTACTCATTAAAGTCTTCAAATTTTGGTTGTCAGTTCCCAGTTTATCTATTTTCATTTCAGAATAGTGAATTTTCATAGTTAGCTAGATGCATCATTGCAATTGCATCCTCATTTCAATTTAAAACCCTCAATCAACCCCTAAAATTCAGATCCAAGGACATATTTTTTGTTGGATAGTCAATCAGACTCTTGTGTAGATTTTAATTCCCCAATATTAATATTGTGGTGAGGTGAATCCCATATTTATCCCATCACATTTGTGGAAGAAGCATTGAATCTAGGCATTAAACCTTAGGTTTACTTTTTTCACCTTAACATTTTGGTGAACCCGACATATATTACACCTTTAATTTTTCTAATTCTTTAATGCATAAAATCTAAACATTGAATTTAAAACCTATTCTATTTGAAAATCATGTTGATAATTTGTATTCATTTTAAAAAAATATCCATTTTCATTAGTTTTTCATCATAATTTTTTTTTAAAAAATTGAAAAAAATTGTGAAAATTTTTATATCTAATTTTCCTTGTCTAAGGTTTAGATCTAAGTAATTTTCATTCAGAAAATTAATTGAAAAATTATTTTATCATTTATGCATGCATATTTTCATGAAAAACATTGAAAAAGTGAAGAAATTAAATAGTAATAATTTGAAAAAAATTGCAAAATTTTTTAGATCTATTTTTCCTTGTTTAGGAGTTAGATCTAAATTATTTTCATTGAGGAAATTAATTGTAAAAAATATTTTATCATTTACACATGTATATTTTGATAAAAACATTGAAAAAGTGGCAACGTTACATAGTATTTTTATTTCAAAAGATAAAAAAGCATTGTTTTTTGTATTTTGGAAAAATCCATAAATTATGATATTTTATTTCTAGAAATTATCATTTGGACATATTTAATTTCTCTAAAAAATCCAAAATTACATGCATGTATGTGATTAATATAGAGATATTAGGTTCTAGTGCATTTCCATAAATTTTTTCACTTTCAAACCTGAACCTCTAAGACATAGGACCCCCAGACACTATATAACTTCCAAATTTTGAATTTTATAAAAACATATGCTTGGTCTAGGGTGCCCTATGTCCCTTTTCAGTTAGTTTGGGCTAAAAATTTCTCTAAAAATCTTTGTGTGTGTCCTATGTCCAAATCTTGTTCTTTTTTTAGAATTCTATTTTTCAAACCTATCTATTTTTTTTGTGCATCAGTCATTTGATCCTTAAGGAAACTTACATGTTTCCTTTTCAAAGATGTGGTTTTGATATGGTAATGTATGGCTTGTGTAACTATAATTATTTTTTCCTATGAGAACAATTCAACCTAAACAAAATGAAATCTCTCCTATTGGTGAGTGTATCTTGGCTCGAGATAATAAAATCATTGAAATATTTATGAATGTCATTTACCTAATCTTCATTCATCTCTCAACATATTTATCACTTGTGAGAATGCTTTAGTGCAAGAGGTATATGACCTCACTAATGCTTAGTCAACTTGGTGTTAGACACACAATTTAGAGGAGAGGTTCCTAGCTGAACAATCCACTATACCCTTGCAAAGACTCCATTTAATTATCAACCAGGGCTTCATAAGATTTTGACGATGTTGGCACTATATGTGCATTGAGAGACTCTACATGGCCTATATCATCAAGTATAGGTGGTTTACACATGTGCAGGAAAATAGTAAAGGCTGGAAAAAAGGAAATAAAGAATAAAATATAAAATAGGGGAAATAACTTAATCTACTACTAATGTTGTGAGTACCTTTGGCTTAACACTGCAACTCTTAACTGCTAAACCTGAAATCTACAACTTCACTAACACTCCTAATTCTTATTCCTAACTACTTGACTCACTCCAGAGGAAAAATCAAGGACTCATTACAAAATACTAATCATAAGACAAGATTATCATTCATGTGCATATAAATGAAGAATCTATTTAAAATAAATGCAAAAAATTATAAACATCTATTTTAATAGCAAACATTAAGGTGGATGAATAGTACCTTGAGTGGTCCTTGCTCAAGCTATTATACCCATAGGATCAACCAAATATTTTCTACTTGAATAAACTATGCATAATAGTAAACTAAAACATCTTTATTGCATATAACTAAACTCTACAACCTAATAAGAATCTTCACATATTTCTCATTCATGAGTGCATAACATAAAACTAACAAAAAGATATTGTATATGTAATAAAACTATATATATCAAAACATATCCTCTAACTAGATCTACTCCTCAAATACCAATCCAACTATAGGTTTAGGAGGAGGTTTATTTGCAGAAGGGGCAGGTGCATGGAAATGGGTAGCAATTCCGTGGACACCATATAAAAAAAAAATTGAAAACCATAACGCGAGCGCGTTATGTCTTCCGTTAAACCTAGGCAAGGTCCTGACAGCTACAACTACAAAGCAATAATGTGAGCGCGTTATTGACTATTAAAAGCAAAAAAACAAATGCAAATCTCTCATTTGCATTTCGACTGGTTTTTTTGTGCACTCGCGGCCAAAAACCCCAAAATATTGCGCTCGCGTTCTAGGAGAAGAATTTCTTCGCCAAGAATCTGAATTTCTTCGCAACGATGGCGCCACAACGACAAGGAGCTGTAAGAGGTAAGGATTCTATGCTTTTTGTTTTGAATTTATTAGTTTTAGGTTGAATTTGATATCTATTTGTTTGAATTTTTAGGAGATGCAAATCAACCTGCAAACCCTCAAAATCCTCAACAGGAGGACCAACCAAATCCTCAAGATCAAATTCAACCACAACATCAACCTCCTCCACCAATCATTCAACCCCCTCCTAGCACTCAACAAAATTTAATGAGTGAAATTGAGAACAACAAAAAACAAATTGAGGATTTGATCAACAGGTTGAGTGTTCCAAATGGTTCAACCACAAAAAGAATGACCCTAGCAAATTCCTTGAAAGATATGTTAACAAATGTAGATTCAATTAGCAAAACAATAACTACATGGGAAGATAGGAGGCAGGCGGCTAGGGAGTATTATGCAAATAAACTATCATACAAGGATGTGAAAGATTTAAAATAACAAAAGGTGATTTGTGCTCATTATTCACTAACCCACGCACAAATCAAAATATTACCCTCAATGCGAAGAGGTTTCCTATCCATTGGTGCTACCGCCAACAAATGAAGGAGCGGTTTTATGATAGGTGGTACATGGTCTTCGATTACCCACCGTGCAACAATTGTGAGGTCTCACAATATTTCCTTAGGAAACTATATAGTGAGTTCATATTGAACAAAATCCCAAATTATTTTGATATGAGGGATTTCCAGGGGAGAGGTGGGGGGTCAGCTCAGGATAGACCTGGTGCACAACTGGATCCTATGCGGCAAGGTAGACGAGCTCTCGCTAGGCCACCTCATGAGCACATTGTTATGCCTTCCATCGTGAAGGAAAGTGCTGACGTAGAGATTGCAGGCAATCAACACTTTGACCCAGAGTGTCATCCATCATACTAGCCCTATTCTACAATGCCATCCAAGGGAGTCTTCTAGTGGTGGTCTTCGAACACATGCGTGTCAATCTTGCAGGGCTACTTGCTCACATGACCCCACCGACCCTCAGGAGATTGGTATGCAGGATCTGTCTGTAGCTATGGAGATGGAGAGGGCAGCTGACATTTTGCATGAGACATATGGCATTGATAATCAGGTAAAAGTTAGTGCATGTGTTCATTGAATTTAATTTATTAAATTTCGATTTTGAAATGCAAGATTAACTAAAAATGTTTTATGATTTTAATAAAATTGCAGGGTCATAGTGTTGAGATTGGATACATCGGCCCCCCACCAACCTATTTTTGCAGTACACCTATTGCTAGGGTATGTAACTAGTAAACAATTATATGTTTATTGCATATTAATGGCATTGTTTTACGAATGGTAATTTAATATGCAATTTTGGATGTTGAACAGACTAATATTGGAGGTTTTGATGGAACACTTCCAAGTGGCGGTGGATTTACTCAAACCTTCATGCAGGTAACAAAATAAAGAGTTTAACTAATGAATCAAGTACTTAATAGATTTGTGTAGTTTATACATGCACATCATTGATTACGTTGAATAATTTGTTGTTTTATTTTAAGTTGTTGCAAGACGATACACCTCCGAATGTGACGAGGGAAATGGATATTGGTGTGACATCTGCTATACAATCCTCGATGGCTCTGACAGAAGAGGTATGAGGCAAATTAGTAAATTTTAATTTACATTTGTTGTTATAGATGTTAGTTAGTGAGAAATCAAACCATTATTGATTCACGTAGTTTTTGTCTATTTGTATGGTTTATACAGGGCTTGAGCACGCCTGAGCATGGGCGTGAGGATATTTCCCTCATGGAGAGAGATCGTGAGATGGCTGTAAGTGATTATTTTGTCAAATATATCATTTTTTATAATGTAATTTCTATATATTCATGTCTTTACTTCTTATTGTAACAGTTAAAACTTCACCATGAACTAAACCCTAGGAGGAGTAGTAGGAGCACTCCACAAGCGCAGCAAAAATGAGTGACAGATCTATCACCATCCGAGCGAAAAGGAAAGGGAAAGATTTTATTTCCTGGGCATGGAGAGCAATGACTTTTGATTCGAGAGTCCTTTATTGTATGCCTGCGTGGTAGTTTTGTACATATTTTTTATTGGACATATTTGACATTGTATGCCTAGATGGCATTCTCATAAGCCTATATGGCTATTTTGTACATATTTTTCATACTTATATCAACATATATTTATGTATGCCTACATGGCTATTTGGTTAATACAAATATCCTTTTTCGATGCTTGTCCATATTTGCATTCTAAATTGATGGTTCAATAGATATGAGTTACATATATTCAAGTGTATACTTTACAACTTACGTGTATACTTTGTGACTTACGTGCATTCGAGTGTATACTTTGTGGCTTACATGTTTTCATGCATATACCTTGTATTCGTGCATATACTTTGTTTTAATTTGTGTATAATATGTATTCGTGTGTATAATTTTTGAGGCTTACGTGTTTATGAGTACTTGTAGTTCCCTTATTGACATGTACATGTTTGACTTATTCATGTGTATAATTATTAATTGGTTAGCCCTAGCATTGATTTATGTTTGTAGATCAAATATTGCAACCCTAAGTCCACAAAAAGGTTACTTGTCCTGATTGCTACAAATGTCTTTAAGATGTTCATCCTTCTTGAGTAATGTGAATTATTGATGTTATCTAGATCTTTGAAACTATATGCAATCATGTGCAATACTGTAGAAGCTAGAGCTATATCTAATACTACAAATGACTGCTCAATGGAATCCTGATAGCAATATCACAATTTGACACATTGTAGAAAATACCTCCTACTTATCAATTGATGAGCTAAAGTGATTGGGAGTCCTATCCCTCAAGAGCACTCTTGCTATTCCCAAGACCTATTCTTTGGTCTTCCTAGGGTATTCCTCTCTACCCTACTCAGGGATCACTCCTAAACCCCTCTCACCACGTAAGACTCCACCAATTTCAAATTCTTCTCCATCACTCCCAATCCACCACTAAGCTTCCTTGGGCTCCACACTGACCCGAAGTGTCCTAACCACTCCAAGGCTAGGGAAGGGTATCCTAGTTGTCCCTTTGTTGATTTGTCTCCTCATTGATCCATCTTATTGGATTATTTCACCTTTTACCCATCACTTTCTTGAAAAACTCAATTTTAGGCCTTGTAGCCTTCTGCCCCAATTTGGCCTCCTAGAACCCGTTTTCTTGACTTTTCTCACAATCAGTATTAACAACCCCCAAATGTTTTTGTAGATTCTTTCTTTTGACCATCAAGGCTCCAAGATTTACTAGGCCTTAGATCCTACAAGTGTCTGTACATATGATTGTCCTCAAACCCCCTATTTTCAAGGGTTCCTAGGGTTTTTGGCTCTTTTTCCTTCTTTGAGGGCTTCAACGACCTCCTCAGCTCTCCTCCTGGCACACACATGAACGAGATACATGTGCCTACACTCCCATACTCTTTATTGTCACAAAACAATCCATTTAGCAACTCTCCTTGCTATTGTCCTCTCCAAGCTACTAGCCAAAATGCACTTGCACTGACCTAGTGCTTGATGATTTCATCACCTTCCCTACAAAACAAGACCCCAAAACCTATATGTAAACTATTTACATATTCCCCAACTTTATTCCAAGTGGCCATGAGAGGAAAGCCATGGGAAGTCAAGTGGGACTCATTATTCACAAAACTGGCCTGAACCGACAATGAGACCAAGAACACCAAAAACTTGCAAAAAGATAACCAGTCAGTCTAGATGACTAATCTAATGCTACACAAGGTAATTAAGTGACACAAATGGAAGAATCAAAGCATTAGATAAGTCCTTTCAGTCCATTCTTGACTGGATGAAGGCTCAAACACAAAAATTCAATGAAAACTTGCTCTCTTCCAATCACAAAAATGTACTCTCCAAGTCTCAATTCATGAAAAAAATCCTCCAACCTAGGTATTAGGGTTTTTCTGACCTTATATACCTTTCTCCCACGTTCTAGGACCCTTGGGTTGGGCTTAGAGCATCATTAATGCTATTTTCTAACTTTTAGGACAAATAGCCAAGGCAACATTGCTCAAAATGCTCACAGTGTCCAAGACTTACCCAAACCGCAAGCCCCTAACAAACCTATTTCCAATTCACTCATCAAAAAAACTCTTGGGACTTTACATCATAGTCCTTATTCCCTTGGTGGTTGGCTAGAACCACCTACATGCCAAAATTGCAAAGATCTCTCCAAAAGACCTTAAGGTGCTCCTGCACCATTCTCCCCCCTGCAACAAAGAAATTAAGGAACCTATGGTGTCAAGAGCTCCTCACTAATTCCATGCTTCTTAAAGTCACTTTCTTCTATCCAAGTAGCCTCTGACTCTAGTTGATGTCTCCACTTCACTAGGTGCTCCATGTATGTGTTGTGCCTAGTCTTCTTCTTCACCCTTGAGTCTAGAATCTTGTCCACTTGTGGTCTGATCTGATTAGGTACCTTGAGTTCGTCCACATCCTTACTCACCTGAACACTATATTGTTCCTCATCCATTTTTGGTCTTTTATACTTCACCAAGTCCTTCACATTGAAGATAGGCGAAATGGACATGTCCTTGGGTAACTCCACCTTGTATGCATTGGATCCATACTTAGCCAACACTTTACATGGCCCTATCCTTTTCATCTATAGCTTACTTGGTATGCCTTTCTGTATTCTTTCCTTGTTCAAGTATACCATCACCAAATAACCTATTCCAAATTTTAGATCTCTCTTCCCTTCATCTCTTTTAGCCTTCAACTTTTGGTTAGCCTCCATTAATGTCTTCTTTACCTGCTCATGAACCTCTCTCATTGACTGAGAAAAATCATCAGCATGTCCACTGATTCCTTCATAACCTTTTAGGTCTCTTAGCTCAAGTACACCCCTTGGATATAACCCATATACAATTTCAAATGGGCTCTTACCAGTAGACCTGTTTGTGCTATCATTGTAGGCAAATTCTGCTTGTGAAATGACTTGTTCCCATCCTTGTCCATACTCCTTAGTTAGACACCTCAACAAGTTACCAAGTACCCTATTTATCAAGATTTATGGTGAGCTTCTCCTCTTGAAGTTTCTTCAACACAAGTTCTAGGTGCTCCATATGTTCTTCTTTTGTTTTGCTAAAGATGAGGATATCATCTAAGTAGACTACCACAAAGACTCCTATAAAGTCCTTCAAGACCTCATTCATCACCCTCATAAAAGTGCTAGGTGCATTTGTAAGCCTGAATGGCATTACTAACCACTCATATAACCCCTCTGTGGTTTTAAAAGCTGACTTCCATTCATCTCTCTCTTTCATCCTAATTTGATAGTAGACACTTTTGAAATCAATCTTTGAGTAGAACTTAGCATCCCCTAAACAGTCCATTAAGTCTTCTATCCTAGGAATAGGAAACCTATATCTAATGGTTATCCTATTTATGGCCCTAGAATCAGTACACATTCTCCACTTATCTCCCTTCTTAGGTGCCAACACCACTGGAAAAACGCATGGGCTTATGCTTTTCCTAATCAACCCTTGGTCCAAAACTTCTTGAACTTGCCTTGCTATCTCCTTGTTCTGCTTCGGTGTCATTTTGTATGCAGCCTTGTTAGGCAATGTTGCTCCTGGTACAAAGTCAATTTGATGACTGATTGCCCTCTTAGGTGGTAGTGTAGCTGGTGTGCCTTCACAAATGATATCCCTGAATTGATCCAACAGTTGCTTCACCTCTGCTATCATAGGTAGCTGACTAGGTGACTCCTCCTCCTTTGGCTTCAACATTATTGCATAGACAACTCCTTCTTCCTCCTTCATTTCTCTTAGGAATTCCTTTCCACTCATCAAAAGTACACTGGATTCTGCCTTTTCCACTGTGCCTTCTTGGGGAAAAAACTTTGTGGTTAAGCGCTTAAGCTGGAGTATACTGGAATGGGTGACCTCCTGGGAAGGCCTAGTGCCTCACCTCTATGAGCATCACTTAGATGCAATGAGTGCTAAGTGGGACATTCAATATCATTTCAAACTTGTTGCTATAAACAACTTACAAATTTGCAACTTAAGACTCCTCCAACCTAAGGGATCGATTTGATGGAACATAGCCCGGAGCGATTCCACATGTTTCAGTGCAAAAGAGGACCATGTCTAGCGTAAAAATACCTATTTGGACATGTTGGAACAATCTTCTTGGTCACACAAGTTGTAGAACAAAAGTTGCACCACTCTGCAACTTTGCACTGCTTGCATTTGATGCTTTTTTCATCAAGTGAAAATCCGCCACCACTGGAAAACCACTCCGAGATAGCCAAAAACGAGAGAGGTTTTTGTAGAAAGGCTCAACGCAATCCTATAGGATCAGACGAGAAGTTTTTAAGGATCATGGCATCTGAGTAATAGCATGCTGAAGTTTGCAGCCATTTTGCACTTTGGACCCTTAAGGGATTGATCCGGTGGAACATAGCTCAGAGCGATTCCACGTGTTTCAGTGTGAAAGAGGACCATGCCTAGCTTAAAAATACCTATTCATATGTGTTGGAACAGTCTGCTTGGTCACACGAGTTGCAGAGCGAAATTTGCACCACTTTGCAACTTTGCACAACTTGAATTTGACACCTTTTCCATCAAGTGAAAATCCGCCGCCACGAGAAAACCACTCCAAGATAGCCAAAATTGAGAGAGGTTTTTCTAGAGGGGTCCAATGCCTTTCTGTAGGATTAGACGAAAAGTTTTTAAGTGTCACGGTATCCAAGTAATAGCATGCTGAAGTTTGCAGCTATTTTGCACTTTGGACCGTTAAGGGATCGATCCGGTGGAACATAGCTCGGAGCGATTCCACGTGTTTCGGTACGAAAGAGGACCATGCCTAGCATAAAAATACCTATTCAGATGTGTTGGAGCAGTCCGCTTGGTCACACAAGTTGCAGAGCGAAAGTTACACCACTTTGCAACTTTGCACAACTTGAATTTGACACCTTTTCCATCAAGTGAAAATACGCCGCGACAAGAAAACCATTCCAAGATAGCCAAAATTGAGAGAGGTTTTTCTAGAGGGGCCCAATGCCTTTCTGTAGGATGAAACAAGAAGTTTCTAAGTGTCACGGTATCCAAGTAATAGCATGCTGAAGTTTGTAGCTATTTTGCACTTTGGACCCTTAAGGGATCGATCGGGTGGAACATAGCTCAGAGTGATTCCACGTGTTTCAGTGTGAAAGAGGACCATGCCTAGCATAAACATACCTATTCAAATGTGTTGGAACAGTCCGCTTGGTCACACGAGTTGTAGAGCGAAAGTTGCACCACTTTGCAACTTTGCACAACTTGAATTTGACACCTTTTCCATCAAGTGAAAATCCGCCGCCATGAGAAAACCACTCCAAGATAGCCAAAACCAAGAGATATTTTTCTAGAGGGGCCCAACGCCTTTCTGTAGTATTAGACGAGAAGTTTCTAAGTGTCACAGTATCCAAGTAATAACATGTTGAAGTTTGCAGCTATTTTGCACTTTGGACCCTTCAGGGATCGATCCGGTGGAACATAGCTCAGAGCGATTCCACGTGTTTCAGTGTGAAAGAGGACCATGCCTAGCATAAACATACCTATTCAGATGTGTTGGAATAGTCCACTTGGTCACACAAGTTGCAGAGCGAAAGTTGCACCATTTTGGAACTTTGCACAACTTAAATTTGACACCTTTTCCATCAAGTGAAAATCCACCGCCACAAGAAAACCACTCCAAGATAGCCAAAACTAAGAGAGATTTTTCTAGAGGGGCCCAACGCTTTTCTATAGGATCAGCCGAGAAGTTTATAAGTGTCATGGTATCCAAGTAATAGCATGTCGAAGTTTGTAGCTATTTTGCACTTTGGACCCTTCAGGGATCGATCCGGTGGAACATAGCTCAGAGTGATTCCACGTGTTTCAGTGTGAAAGAGGACCATGCCTAGTGTAAAAATACCTATTTGGATGTGTTGGAATAGTCTGCTTGGTCACACAAGTTGCAGAGCAAAAGTTGCACCACTTTGCAACTTTGCATAGCTTGAATTTGACACCTTTTCCATCAAGTGAAAATCTGCCGCCACGAGAAAACCACTCCAGGATAGCCAAAACCGAGAGAGGTTTTTCTAGAAGGCCCCAACGCCTTTCTGTAGGATCAGACGAGAAGTTTATAAGTGCCACGGTATCCAAGTAATAGCATGCTGAAGTTTGCAGCTTTTTTGCACTTTGGACCCTTAAGGGATCGATCCGGTGGAACATAGCTTAGAGCGATTCTACGTGTTTCGATGCGAAAGAGGACCATGCCTAGTGTAAACATACCTATTCTGACGTGTTGGAATAGTTCGCTTGGTCACACAAGTTGCAGAAAAATATGTACAAATTGTTTACATGACCTTTATATGACCTTTTTCACATTGTTTACATTTCAAAATTCAAAGTTTGCAAATTTTCCTACTCAAGGCATTTACAGAACAAGGTTCTACTACACCAAACATGAAATTCAACCTTAAAATATTTGAGTATATCTCATTATTTAATTAAATCTTATTACAATGCCTCTAGCACTTCGTTCTCTCAGATCTTTTACAATGTCACTCATACATTCAAGATTCTCTTTAAATGTCTACATCATAGGCGCTCATCATGAGGTTAATTTCAAATGAGTAACTTGAGAATCCCTCACTAAGCTTCACATGCTCTCTTATAATGGCATGATATCAAAATTGAGATTTGTCAAAATCATCAAAATAAGTATGTTGCATTGCTTTTTTGGTTGAGATTTTCTTTGATGGCTCTTAAATCAGCATTTTATGCAACGAAAGATCAATCAAGCCTTAGTAGTTTACTTACAAATACGCAAAGTACAAGAGAAAAAGAAAGAGCATCCAAAATGGAAATGAAATAAAAATAGATGGAAGGCACTTACAGATGTTGCATGCAGGCATCAAAATAAGGATGTTGCATTGCTTTTCTGGTTGACATTCTCTTGGATGGCTCATATATCTGCATTTTTTGCAAGGGGACACCAATCACTGTAAAAGAAGATGATAGCATTGGCATCAAACAAATTAATGTGCATACAAGTATAAATTAATAAGAACCAATGTGCATATACTTACAAATTAATCCAATGAACTATCCGGGTCTGCTCTACTCTTTATTGTGTCAAGTATTCCCTCATGGTTAGACTCACAGACCTTCCATAATGTCTTGTTCAAAGGTCTACCCCCATATTTGGTCAAATGAACATTGGATGCGACGACAAGGTTCGAGTAATGAAGAATCTTACGATGCATGTCAAAGTCCTGAAATAGCCAATGTTTAACACTTGAATGTGGGTACCTTCTAAGCCATGTTCCAGTAACCACAACTGAGCCTGTAGGGTATTCGATGTTTTCTCCATCTATAATTGGGGCCTCCAATTTCCTTTTGGTCTCAACACAATGACACAAGTAATAGTATGTTCCCTCTTCATTGTCTTCATTTGCAATAACTACATAAACATGCCCTGCATTGATATGTGCAAAAAATCTCTTGAAATTTGTCAACATTACGAATACAGTACAAAGTAAGACCTAAAGATATGGAATTTCAAAAACTAAGAAAGTAGATATATCACCTCATTGAACTAGATCTGATATGTGGTGAAAGTCGACCAATGATTCTATCTATGTCAGTTCCAATGCTGTCAGAGGGCGATACGTGTGAAGTGGGCTAAGATAACTTGTGAACCATTTGTCAACCCACTCCCCTGACTCACAATCATTCCAGTCTTGCATTGTACATGAATAACAAAAGCATGCCATCTTACTTGTATTGTGCTAAGAACCAATGTGCATATACTTACAAATTAATCCAACGAACCATCCGGGTCTGCTCTACTCTTTATTGTGTCAAGTATTGCCTCATGGTCAGACTCACAGACCTTCCATAACGTCTTGTTCAAAGGTCTACCCCCATATTTGGTCAAATGAACATTGGATGCCACAACAAGGTTCAAGTAATGAAGAATCTTACGATGCATGTCAAAGTCCTGAAATAGCCAATGTTTAACACTTGAATGTGGGTACCTTCTAAGCCATGTTCTAGTAACCACAACTGAGCCTATAGGGTATTCTATGTTTTCTCCATCTATAACTGGGGCCTCCAATTTATTTTTGGTCTCAACACAACGACACAAGTAATAGTCTGTTCCCTTCATTGTCTTCATCTGCAATAACTGCATAAACATGCCCTGCATTGATATGTGCAAAAAATCTCTTGAAATTTGTCAACATTACGAATATAGTACAAAGTAAGATCTAACAATATGGAATTTCAACAACTAAGTAAGTAGATATATCACCTTGTTGAACTAGATCTGATATGTGGTGAAAGTCGACCGATGATTCTATCTGTGTTAGTTCCAATGCCATCGAAGGGCGATACGTGTGAAGTGGGCTAAGATAGCTTGTGAACCATTTGTCAACCCACTCCCCTGACTCACAATCATTCCAGTCTTGCATTGTACATGAATAAAAAAAGCATGCCATCTTTCGTGTATCGATACTCCATGAACCTGTATTTGAGCTAAGGAAAGAGTGTACCTCACTCGATCCTATTAGTGTACAACAATCTTCACATGGTGCAATTTAGTATCATCCATCAACCAAAAAAATATATGAATTGAAGACGTACCTTCATTACCTGGACCCATCAAAGCATTACACCACTTGACGATTGATTTTGCATCTGTCAACTTTGCACTATCTTTATACTTTAACTCTTCTCGTGCTAATGCTCCTTTCATGCATGCTCCTGCACCATCATGCTCCCCCTTTCCATGTCCAGCCTCAGAAAAGTTCCACATATGTTGAGCACCTGTAATGACATGCATCCTGCACAACCAGTAGAACATGCGCGAGTTCTTGAACTGTGCTGCATAGTTATCAGACCATATTATATGTTGATCGTATTCTATGCCCCTCTGAGCCAAACCACTGTAGAACATCTAGAAGCAACCTTGCATGAACTCTGGAGAGTGTGTGCGATCATCACTAATGTAAAAGTGGTACTCCCTCAATACCTTCCTTTGCTCATCTGTACTACCAGATGCATGAATGAATGCTATGTGCACAAATATCGAATCTTGTGTAGAGTTGTAATATTGTGACTGCACCTAATGTTGTGGTTGTAGAGTGTAGTTCTTTGCAAAGTCAACCACGGATACTATGCTTCCAACTGGAAAGGTGTCCTTGCATAGCTTGAACTGCGTGTCCAACCATCGAGCTCTATGGGTATGCATTGCATACTTAGACAGTATACTGTCATGAAATGTGGTCATAAATTTGTACACTAGAATCTTCTCAATAACCAAATCACACCTTTTTGCTTGAGACCCATCTTTTGTAGCATATGCCACTGTTTTATACTTCCCAAACTCTACTAGCTTTTGTCCCACCTCATCTGTGCTTTCCATATGTTGACATACTGGCATACGCTGGAAGCCACCGCAACGCTCGCATGAACCATCCAAGCATGTTGTCCTATAGAATATCTGGCCATCCTCTATTTCACATAAATTTTTTGATAAGAACTCTCTTGAAGATTTTGGTGGGGCTTCTATGCCACAATCCTGCAAAACATCGTTAGTATGCAAATCTAAACATATAGAATGATAAACATCGTAATGGTTAGAAAATTCAATATGTAGTCTACAACAACAAGTAGTGCATGTGTGATTTATCTTGACATAAAAAGGTTTAAGCAGTTCAAAATATCTTTTAGAAATACTAATTTGAGGATAATCATTTTCAAATTTCTGAAAAAATTGGGTTTGAGTCATATGCAAAAAATGCTTTGGATGTGGCTCACGATTCCGACTACCGATTCTCCTTCTTACCACATCCCGTTGATTCAGAGATGGCCTTGTGTTATTCTTCCAATAATCTTCAATTAGTGTTCTCAAGGCTTCAACAACTTCTTTATCTTTTCGTGACAGTCTCCTCGAGAATTCCCATAATCCATTTGTATCATTGCCCTCAATTCTTTGCCACCTTTGAATGGCTCTTGATAAAGTTTTTCTACTAATTCCCATTTTTTAACTAGTCTTTTTAATTAGGCGAGCTCTCTTTGTTTGACAACTTACCAAAGTCGATGTAATGACACGTCAGGTGACATTACTATCCTTTGAGTGTGAGGTCTTACCCACACTCTCATAAGCATCCTTTAGATTCTTCACAATAGTGTCTTCACTCGATGCATTCGATGTTCTCAACCCAAGAGTCTTCATGATGTTCCTATACTTTACACCCCGCATCATTTCAACAAATAGTTGACATCTTGCGGTCTCATTTAGCCTTTCAAAGAATCGTTCCCAAATCTTATCAGTATATCTTGTACAAGTGCGTGTTGAAATCTTACCTTCCATGTGCTGCAAAATCTCATCATCAATATTAATCAAATACTTTGGCTTTCTACGCAAAATTCTTGGTGGTGTTCTCCTAGGTACATACATCTCAACATTAGGAATTTCTTCAATATTTAATTGAGGTGGGCTAGGTTGCATACCTTCGATCGAGGGTGGATAAGAAGACATACCTTGAGGTTCATATGGGAATGATGGCATACCTTCTTCGTGAATTTTGAGTGATGATGTACTCTCAACTTGAGATGTGTTGGATGGTGTCCAACAATATTCACTTGCGGTAAATGGTGTCCGTCCATATTCACTTGCAGTAGATGGTGTCCGTCCATATTCACTTGTGCTAGATGGTGTCCCTCCATATTCGCTTGTGCTTAATGGTGTCCCTTCATATTCACTTGTCGTAGAGGGTGTGTCTCCAACTACGGTATCTGAATCTATCTTACAATGATGCTTTCGCATTTGTGCTTGTTGTACTGCCAATTCCTGTTCTCTTTTTGAAGGTTGAGGTTCCTCTACAATCGGGTTGTTTTCATCAATCGTTTTGAATTTCTTCTTTTCACGATATGTCGCCACCCGAACTCTCTCCTTTTCTTTCAAGGTTTCGTTCTCTTCATCTGTTAGTTTCCTCTTTGTATTTTTCTTCGGCATGGCAGATAATTTTATCTGTACCATTGTAATGAGATAAATATTAGTTCCTAAAAAATGTACCAATTCAAGATAATTGAAAAATATATGTCATTGAAGGCTTCATTTAAATAATACTTACAATCATCGTGTACAAAAGTAGGGTCTTTTATTGTTGAACATGCCTTGGAATGAAAATAATGACAATAGGATATGTGTTTCTTAGCTCAAAAAATCACTTTTCCATGAGAATCTGAGGAACCAAGGAGTGATTTTGAAAAATTGTTGGTGCAGGAGCACCTTAAAGGTCTTTTGGAAGATCTTGGCAATTTTGGCTTGTAGAAGGTTCTAGCCAACCACCAAGGGAATAAGGACTATGATTTAAATTCCCAATAGTGTTTTTGATGTGTGAGTTAAGGAAAAATTAGGGTAGTCTAAAGCCTTGAAGTTTGGAGAAGCCTGAATGATGAAATTAGGCAAATTAGTCCATGTAGACTTGGCAATTTGTCCTAAAAGTGGGAAAAGGGAATTAATGATGCTCTAAGCCTGACCCAAGGGTCCTAGCACATGGGAGAAAGGTATATAAGGTCATAAAGACCCTAATTGAGCACGTGGGAAAGCTATTGTACGATTTGGAGTTTTGGAAGGGGAATTTGTGAGTTGGAAGAGTGCAAATTTCATTAAATTTCTGTTTTTGTGCCTTCATCCAGTCAAGAATGGATCGAAAGGACCTGTCTAATAATTTGAGTCTTTCAATTGTGTCACTTAATTACTATGTGAAGCATTATATTATCCATTTAGTTCAATTGCTTTCTATTTTGCAAGTTTTTAGAGTTTTTGGTCTCATAGCCGATTCAGGCCAGTTTTTGGAAATAATGATCCCCACTTGAATTCCCATGGAAAGTCCACCATGGAAACTTGGAATCAAGTAGGGGACTATTTGTACAGTGTACATATGGTGTATGGTGTCTTTATTTGCAGGGGAGATGGTGAATTCATCAAGAACTAGGCGAGTGCAAGTGCATTCTGGCTAGTGGCTTGGAGAGGACATCAGTAGACAAAGTTGCTAAATGGATTGGTTTGTGCCAATAAAGAGAAAGAGAGTGTGGGAACATGTATTCTAGACATGTGCGTGCAAGGAGGAGAGTTGAGGAGGTCATTGAAGCCCTCAAAGTTGGAAAAAGGAGCCAGAACCCTAGAAACCCTTGAAAATAGGGGGTATGAGGACAGTCCTATGTATGGATTCCAAAGGGACTAAAAACCTGGTAAATATTGAAGCCTAGTGTACCACTAGAAATAATCTATAAAAATATTTGGGGGTTGTTAAGACCGTTTTTGAGAAAAGCCAAGAAAACGGGTTCTAGGAGGCTTAATTGGGCAAAAGGCTACAACGCCTAAAATTGGGCTTTTCAAGAAAGCGATGGGTACAAGGTGAAAGAATCCTATGAGATGGATCAGTGAGGAGTCAAATCAAGAAGGGGATAGTGAGAATACCCTTTCCTAGCCCCTAGAGTGGTTAGGACACTTTGGGTTAGTGTGGAGCCCAGGGAAGCTTAGTGGTGAATTGAGAGCAATGGTAAAGAATTTGAAATTGGTGGAGAGTCTTATGAGGTGAGAGGGGTTTAGGAGGGATACTTGAGTAGGGTAGAGAGGAATACCCTAGGAAGACCAGAGAATAGGTCTTGGGAAGAGCAAGATTGCTCTTGAAAGATAAGACTCCCCATCAATTGTTGGAGGAGTGGTCTATGTAATGAACTTTTGACCTTGTGCAGGGTATTTTGAAGATGTTTGATGCTTTGGAATGGTTTGGGAAGGCCCGGGTATAGGAGTTTCTATAAACCTCCCTCTTTACATTGAAAAATGGGGGTTTTTGTATTGGAAGCCTAGTTGAGCGAGTAAGGTCCTAGGACCTAGAAATTATCTTGTTTTGAGACCTAATTATGGTTTGGTTGTGCCTTAAGAATTATAGTTTGTGTTTGTAAACAATGGTGCCATTATGGAAGATTTAAGACAACTTGTGAATGACATAATCATTGGTTGATATTTTGAGGAACCTAGTTGATTGTAATCAGTTATTTTCAAGATTTTCAAGGTGTTTTGAAGGTCCTTAAGGAATTGGGAACTCTTAATGCTAATTTGAGTATACAAATCAAATGTTTTGTGAAGGGAAATATAGTTGAATAAGTGTGTCAAGAAAGGTGTTGATTTCTTTATTTGTAATCAATCAGTTTGTGCAGAGGTATTGGAAGGTGATTGGACCCTTCAGAGGAATGGGAGAGGCTTGGAGTTGTCTTAAAGGATAAATTTTGGTGAATGGTTCTGAATTTCTATAATTGGCAATTGTAAATAATTAAGTATATAATTTGGTAATTTAAAATGTGCATTGACAACCTAAGGTTATAATGAAAAACAAAAATGAAAGCAAGCCATAATAGAATGAAAGAAAATTTGTAAAGACTTCACATACCTTAAAAATTAGACTTTCAAATGGAGGAGTTCAACCCAATTATGTAGCCTTAGCTTCTTCTTTCTTCAAACTCCACAACAATTTGACTTGTTCAAAAGCTTGTTCCCTTCCACACTTCAATTGTATATCAGTTTTCAATGGAATTCAAACTTCAATTGATATTATATGTCTTTCAACGTGGAAACTCTGCTATTTCATGCAAAGGTGGTAAAAACATCATGGAAAAGGTGATGGAATGTGAAAAAGATGCCTGCACACTTCACAATATCATCAAAAAGATATTTTTTGTCTGAGCATGCGTAGAACAAGGGGAATATGCAGATTGTGGGCCTTCAAATCATGGGTATATAGATTTTTTTACTGTTTTAGTGGAGTACAAAACATGCATGCGTTATAACGCGAGCGCGTTATGTGAAATTTGGTTTTCTTAGTGTATTTTTGAGAGTATAAGAGTTTCTGAGAGAGTGGGAGGGAGAGAGGGGGGAGTGGAAGATAGAGAGGAAGGGAGAAGGGAAGAGTGGGAGAAAGAGAGAGGGAGAGAGTGGGAGATAGAGTGGGAGGGAGAGAGGGGAGAGTGGGAGATAGAGAGGGAGGGAGAGAGGGGGAGAGTGGGAGAGAGTGGGAGAAGGGGAGAAGTAGGAAGTGGGAGATAGAGACCTAAACCCTAAACCCTAATCCCTCAACCCCTATGCCCTCTTAATCCCTCAACCCTTAAACCCTAATCCCTCAACCCTTAACCCCTATACCCTCTTAATCCTTCAACCCTCTTAATCCGTCAACCCTCAACCCTCAACCCTTAAACCCTAATCCCTCAACCCCTATACCCTCTTAATCCCCCAACCCTCAATCGTGAACCCTTAAACCCTAATCCCTCAATCCCTATACCCTCTTAATCCCTCAACCCTCTTAATCCCTCAACCCTCAACCCTTAAACCCTAATCCCTCAACCTCTATACCCTCTTAATCCCTCAACCCTTAA
>CM021106.1:274343229-274561146 GCA_007115665.2 Sequoiadendron giganteum
CCCTAATCCCTCAACCCTCAACCCCTAATCCCAAGAACCCTCAATCCTCAACCCTCAACTTTAAACCTAATCCCTCAACCCCTATACAATTCTCTTAATCCCTCAAACCTCAACCTTAAACCCTAATCCTTCAACTCCCTATATACCCTTAATCCCACAACCCTTAAACCCTAACTTCAATCCCTCAACCCTTAATCCCTCAACCCCTATACCGCCTTAATCCCTCAACCCTTAAACCCTAATCCCCTCAACCCCTATAATTTTAATCCCCCAACCCTTAAAACCCTAATCCCTCAACTCTAAACCCTAATCCCCTAAAACCCCTATACCCTCTAATCCCCCAACCCTCAATCCTAAACCCTTAAACCCTAATCCCTGATCCTTAAACCCTAATCCCTCAACTCCTAAACCCTCTTAATCCCTCAACCCTTAAACCTTAATCCCTCAACCCCTATACCCTCTTAATCCCTCAACCCTCAATCCTCAACCCTTAAACCCTAATCCCTCAATGCCTATACCCTCTTAATCCCTTAGCCCTCAACCCTCAACCCTTAAACCCTAATCCCTCAATCCCTATACCCTTTTAATCCCTCAACCCTCAACCCTCAACCCTTAAACCCTAATCCCTCAACCCCTATACCCTCTTAATCCTTGAACCCTCAACCCTCAGCCATTAAAGCCTAATCCCTCAACCCCTATACCCTATTAATCCCTCAACCCTCAACCCTCAACCCTTAAACTTTAATCCCTCAACCCCTATACCCTCTGAATCACTCAACCCTCAACCCTTAAACCCTAATCCCTCAACTCCTATAACCTCTACTCTATAACCTATTAATCCCTCATCCCTAAACCCTAAACCCTTAAACCCTAACCCATAAACCCTCTACCCTCAACCCTAATCCCACAACCCTCAAACCTACTTAGTAAACTCTCTACCCTAATCCCTCAACCCTCTTGACCCTTAAACCCTCAACTCTTAAACCCTTAAACACTGAACCCTAAACCCTCGACCCTCAACCCTAACCCCTTAAACCCTAAACTGTTAAACCCTTTACCCTCTACCCTCTAACCTCTACCATCAACCCAATACTCTCTACCCTAAACCCTAATCCCTCAACCCTTAATCTCTCAACCCCTATAACCTCTACCCTATATATTGGACCCTCAACCCTAATCCCTCGACCCTATACCTTAAACCCTCAATCTTCAACCCTCAACCCTTAAACCCTCTGCCCTTTACCCTATACATTAAACACTCAACCCTCAATTCTCAGCCCTCAACCCTTAATCCCTCAACCCTCAATCCTTAAACCCTAAACCCTCTACCCCTTACATTGGACCCTGAACCTAATCCTTCAACCATATACCCTCAAACCTATACCCTAAACCCTCTACCCTCAACCAAGTAAACCCTTAACCCTAAACCCTTAACCCCAAACCCTTCAACCCTAAATGCTTAAACCTTAAACCTTCTACCCTATACCCTCTACCATCAACCCTATTCCATCAACCCTCAAACATTAAACCCTAATACCCTAGAAACCATCAACCCTATAGGTCCTCCACCCTAATCCCTCAACCCTATACCCTCAACCCCTATCACTTTCTCTCTATCTATACATCTCACCTCTCCCTCCTTCCCTCCATCCCACCCTCTCTAATTGTCTCTATCTACCGTCTCCCTCTTTTTGTGTACCTCTCATTCAATCAATCCCTACCACCCTCTCTCACTCCCTCTCTCTCCTCCCTCTCACTACCTATCTCTCAGGTCTCTCCCTCTCACCCCCCCCCTCACACTCTGAGGGTCTCTCCTCTCACTGCTCTCAGAGTCTCTCCGGTTTCACACCTACCTACATAGCCACTCTCTCTCTCTCCTCTTTCACACCCTACCTACATAACCCTCTCTCTCTCTCTCTCTCTCTCCCTCTCTCTCAGGTCTCTCTCTCCCACCCCCCTCTCTCTCTCTCTCCCTCTCCATCAGATTCTCTCTCTGACCCCCCCTCTCTCTCTCTCTCCCTCTATCCCTCCCACCCTACCTAGCTAAGTCCCCCTAAATCCAACCCCTTCTCTCCCACTCCCTCTCTCTTAAACTCTCACTTCGACCCAATCTCCATCTCTCTAGACTCTCTCTAAATTTTCCCTTCATCTAAAGCCATACATAAATGCATACATACAAGCATAATACATTTGTACATATAATCTTACATCCATACAAGCATACATACATACATATACATAAAAATATATTAGCATACATTAATATATTAGCATTAAACATAAAGTAAGACACAACGCGAGCACGTTATAATGCACTCGCATTATGTGCTAGTAGACATGTTCCCCGCAGAAGCAAAAACCATGTCAAAAGCAAGATATAACGTGAACGCGTTATAACATGCTCTCGTTATAACACGCTCGCGTTATATCTTGCTTTGGAAATTACAGAACTTTAAGCTTGGTATTGCCTTGGAAGTCCAACCCAAAGGCTTGGAGGGCATTCCCAATGACCAGAGACGTGTTTTTAAAAAATCCACCATATTTCTCATAATCGAGTTTGTGCTCACGGTCAGGATTGCACGTGGTTCAATATCGAAAAAATCGAGCACATGGGTAATGTTGGGTTATCTCTTAGCTATCCAATGATGTAATTTTTTTCACTTTCTAAAAATGGTAAGTCTTTCATCCATAATTTATTTTATATGTATGTCTTTTTTTGCCAAAAAGCAGTGTTTGGTATTTTTTTCGTTATAAATTAACCGTTCATCAATTTTTCAAATAAATTACATTTTTAGAAACTAGACTCCATTCTACAAAATTAAATTAAAAAAAAAAAAAAATCAATTAGTTTCCAAAATTTGTAGGTGTAGCACGGCCAAAATTCTATTTTCAGGATATGTTCACTTCACAAATTAGTAAAAAATCAAATATTCATTAAAAAATTATCAGAAAAATCATGCATCAAGTACATACTGTTAGCTAACTTATGACCGTTGCGATTTTAAAAATACTAAAAAAAAGTTCATCGTACGAGGGTCGTACCAGAGTTGCTATGTTATGTTTTTTTGACAAAAACAACACCAATTTGTGTACGTCCCTCATTTGAACCCCTTAATCATAATCATTTTCAAAATAAATTAGTAGTTTAGAAAGTAGATTCGGAGCACTTGAATCCTTCTTTTTTTTCCATCTCAAAATTTTGAGTCTAAGTATCCTCAATTTCACATCCAAGGTCAATATTTCCTGATTTCAGAAAAAAGCTGTCCACTTAAGTCCCCTTTTTGGGAACCATCTTGGTGCACTTACCCTAAGGACTGAAAAGAAAAATTAAATGATTATATACACTCTCCTTCAAAATAGAGACGAATTATTTTCAATTGAAACTATAACTAAAATATAGAAGAAAACAAATGGGATTGAATCTCTGCTTTAATGACATGACAAAGATGTGCTCTATGCAAACAATCACTGTAGACACCTAAATTTGACCCTTTACATAAGGAAAAATTTATCCCTTTCCTTCATCCCCTTCATCAATGTTAATTAAATTATTTATTTAATTAATGTTCATTTTCCCCTAACATTCCTAAGGTATTTAATTTAATCAATTAAATACTTTATACATAAACCCACTTCATCTCTAAATTAAATAAATGCAATCAATTTATTTAATTTAGTTAATTATCTTTTTCAATTTTAATTCATTATTTCTCTCCTTGCCACATCCTCTCTAACCTTTCACTAAACTGGATTAATTTAATTAATCCTTCATTAAGATGTGCATATCCTTAATTAGGATTAATGTCACATCCTCTATAACTTGCCACTTGCCTCTAATAATCATTAATTAATCTAATCATCTATTTGCACAATCCTAATCCTAATCACTTACCCCTTTTAACATATCCTTAAGTCAACCTTCTTGGTACTTACCTTTTTTGGGTTGACCTCTTCCCCATGTGAATTAAAAATTCACACTTATTCCCCTCATGCATTTGTCTTCCCCATGACATCTCATGTGTCACATCGTACCCAAATGAAAAAGACCTCTTTTAAAGGAATCTTGTTTTATCCTTTAGTCTCTCCATAAAAGTGAATTAAAAATACACTTTTATTTCTCCAAGGTCTTTCTCATTCCCCATGTTGACAAATGATGACTTTCTAAAAGTCATCACTTGTCACTTTTAACCCCATATGGGGCCAAGGAATAACTTTTTAAAGAAATCCTCTCCCATCCCAAGGTACTTGCAAGTACTTTGGGACCACATGGCCTCTTCCATGTCATTTGTACCCCTTGCCATCTCACCTTGTCCTTTGGAAAACTCACCTGCCACATGCCCAAACGTGAGGGCTTGTGAATTCTCAGCTCACCACAACCCTCCATCTTGGTCATGGTGGCTCAATCTTGACCATTGAATTCTCTAGAGAATTCAACTTCTCCTATAAATAACCCCCCTCTTCTTTCATTAAGGGATTCTTATGCATTCTTAGCCAACTTATGATCTTGAGCCATTTGAGCCTCCATAAGTTGTTATCACATTATTTTTCATCCAATATCCATCCATCTTAGCCATTTACATCCTCATTTTTCATTTCAATCACTTTGCATCATTTTGCCATCAAGGAGCACACATATTATCAACTATCAAAGGGCCAACCAAGGGAAACATGGATAAAAGGTATATCAATCTGATTTTCATTTTTATCTTCTTTTTATCTTGTGTTTAACTTAGGCTAATTATTTTGAGGTGTTAGGTGTTTTTGTGCTCTTCTTGCATTCTAGTTTGTTTTGCATTTTAGATTAGCACACTTTTTCCCCTTCACATTTTTGGCACACCCGGTGAGATCCACGTCACGGGTCTTCTTTTTGTACTATCAATTGGTATGTTTTTTAAAGAGTTTTACAGATTTTGACATAGAGGGGCAGCCTTGTCCACTATTTGGGTGGTCCTGACCTAGCAACATATTTTTTTGCTTCTGTTTTCTAACTGTTTTTCCTTGCAGGTACTCTGTTTGGGCGGCTCTGACCTGGAGGGGCGACCATGACCTAGCAGCATATTTTTCTGCTATTTTTCTATGCAAGTACTCTATTTGGGCGGCTCTAACCTGGAGGGGTGGCCCTGACCTAGCAGTAGATTTTTCTGTTGCTATTTTCTGATTATTTCTCTGTGCAGGTACTCTGTTTGGGTGGCCTTGACCTAGAGGGGCGGCCTTGACCTAGCAGCAGATTTTTCTGTTGCTTTCTGACTATTTTTACATGCAGGTACTCTGTTTGGGCGGCCCTAACCTGGAGGGGTGGCCCTGACCTAGCAGCATATTTTTTTGCTATTGTTTTCTGATTGTTTTTCTGTGTAGGTACTCTGTTTGGGTGACCCTAACTTGGAGAGGTGGCCCTGACCTAGCAACATATTTTTCTGTTGTTTTCTGACTATTTTTTTGTGAAAGTTGTGAAAATGGAAAATAAAAGAAAACAAATTAATTAATTAAAGAAATGAATGTAGTTACAAGAGTGGAAAAATAAATTAGTTAAGGGCTTCCTTTTGATTTTGCTGAAAAACTATAGGATGTTTTGCCATGAAATTTACTGGGAGGGTTCTTGAAAACTAATCTTGAATTGGGGTCTTTCTTGGAAGTTATCTAGTTTTTCAGAAAGCTTGATTTTACATTTTGAAGGCTTGGAATTCAAATTGCTGCAAAATTTGTTGTGGCTTGTGGTAGAAATTGTTGGAATCTCAGCTCTGGTATCAACTTTCAGCTCATTCTATCAAAGCATTCCAGGTTCTTTTCTTGTGTAATCTCTTTCTTTTTTTGGGAATTAAATGTTGAGCCTTGAATGCTTTTTGAATCAAAACATGTTTGTGATTATTGATTTTGAATGGAAACAGTAATTACATGCATTATTTGCAATCATTTCAACTTTCCCAACAATAGCTTTATACTTTACCAGTAATCTTGGGTCTGGTTTTGTAAATTTTCTCTTGACAACAGAAAAATGTTCTTAATCATGAAATATCATGTTACTTTTATTGCCCAGTCGCTTGGTGGTCTCCTTAGATTTTCCTTCAAACTCGTACCTTTGTAGTCATTTCAAAATTTGAGTGAGAACTCTTAAGATTTCCCAGGTTCTACGTACCTGTCCCAACCAAAATTTTGGCAAAAAAGCAAAATCTTGTGGCCTCTAGCTTCCCTTGACCAGTGCCATGTATAAGTGGCCAACGAAACCACAATTTAATGTATAAGTTTAGGTGGACATTCCTCTTATCAACTTTGAGTTTGGCACATATTCCTCTTATCTTTCTTTTCCAACGTCTAGTTTCGCATGTGCTAAATTCGATAGGTTGACAATATGAATTTTGTATTTGATATAAAAGTAGTTATTAGGTATGAATCTCATGTATTTAATGCTTTCAAAAAACCATATATCTGGCATTCAATTTATTGGGTAGGTGTATTATACAGAATTACAAATGTAATGAAATCGGTATATGAGATAATTATATATAAGCATATCATGCGATAGGTATTGCACTTGAATCACAAAGGATTCAAAGTATAAAGAAAACAATATACTGTATGCGATCCATGGACTTATAGTCCCATTCATGCATGCAATATGTATTGACCAATTTATTTTTTGTAATATGTATTTTCCAAGTTGCATTATGATATATATATATATATATATATATATATATATATATGTATGTATGTATGTATGTATGTATGTATGTATGTATTTGTATATCGGTATTGTTATGTATGAACAAAAAAATATGTATCTAGTACTTTGAATATGAAACAAAATTTTATTGTGGTAACATTAATTATATATGAGCTAGAATATATACACATATATATATATATATATATATATATAATATGCGTATTTATATATATTCATGTGTTTATGATCTTGCAATTGTGAATATGTGTATATAATTGATGAGATCCATAAATGATTATTGTTTCCTTAGTTATTAAATGATCATGCTAGAAAAGTGAAGAAATAGAATGAAACTCGATTATGAAAGAAGTAGTGCATTATCAAAATGAAAGATTAGTTTTCTTGGAATAAAAGATTGTTAAATTGGATTAAGATGTTTATTTTGAAAATTAACATGTAAAATTTGTGAACCTACTCTAGAATCCTCTCTTCTATTATTCTTTTGAATTGTTTGTGTGAAACAAGTTAATGCATGTTATTTGGAAGCGATTTGTAGATATTGTTCATGTTATGTCATCTTGTGAAATGAATATTGGAGTCCTCTTGAGGCTACGTAAATTGGTCTTTGATGTTATCCTTGTTATCCCCTTGTGATGATGGTTTTCTATTCATGGAGTACTTGATGATCTTTAGCCTTGCATGGTGTGCTAACCTTTGTGGTTGAGCTTTTGGAAATTGTGAGAAAGAAGGGTTATGCCTCGTCATGTTGTATTGTTATGAATTATTTTGATTGTGCAAGTGATCTTGCTCTAGATTTTATTGGGGTATCCTAGTTGTCAGTAGGGGAGTGGCACTCGATGGGGATCTGACGCACAAAGTGGAACCTAGGTAACCCATGTGGGAGTTTTGTAATTAAGTGATAACTTAAAATGAACTTGGGGGTTGGGTAGTAATCAAACTAATCAAGATAAGTGAATGCCTCACTCATGGCTCAAGTGCTTGGTTAGGCTTGAGATGAGTTGAGAAGGCATGGAATGGAAAGATCAACTGCGTTGCCCTCTTGGAAGGTATGTTGATCCCGCATGTGTTTGTATGGGGGTCCAATGATCGGTAGAGGTGGCCTAGGTAACCCAGGATGGGGGTCCAGTAGCCTAGGAAGGTTACGCTAGGGTAAACCATACCAAGCTATGTGATGACACTCCTATGAAAAACTGGTATTCCCTTGTCTCTTTCTTTCCCTTGGATGTTTGTGTGCCTCTAGAAGTGATGGTTATGTCGTTTGATGTTGGGCTTTACTTTTTCAAAGATTTCATGTTATCCTTGTGTTGTCTTTGTCTTTCGCCTGTTTATGATGGTGGGACCCTTGCTATCTCCTAGCACGGGGGGTGGACCTTTGGGTTCCACATGGTTGGGTGGATAGTGCATTGTAGTCCATTGGGTTCCCTCTCCTTGTTCAAGATTATGGTGACTCCTCCTAGTTTGAAGACTTCTTCTTTGTACCAACTCATGTGGATTTATACTCATGTACATGTATTGTATCATATTCTGATGTACCATGTATCATACTTAGATGCACACTCCTCATTTGTATTCGAGGAGATACTGTTGTTCAGTTATACAAATGTAATGACATGTAAACTGAGGTTGAACCCTCTTACATAATGAATTATGTAACAAATGTTATTGTATTATAATTAAATCGATTGGATTGATTGAACTCTATGGAATATATGTTATGGTTGTATCATATTGATCTTGTTAATGGAATGGTTAATGTACCTCCTTAGTTTAGATGGAATCTAATTAATGTAATGAATTTTTGTTCTTACTCATTTATTAAATGGGAATTAAGTAGCGTAGTCACGAGCCTTAGAGGACTTAGGTTAGATTTGTGTTAATGTTTCATTTGAATTAGTGTGTTTATTGCACTTTAAAAAAAAATGTTTGATTTAAGGTGTTAGTGTGTAGTCCTCTAGAGATTTGTAGTGGGGGTGTTACACATGGTATCAGAGCCCAAGTTCAAACACTGGGTGCTTTGGGTATATACAAGAGCCCATTAAGTTGTATTAGTTGCATAGATTTTGAAGTTTGTGTTTTCCCTTGCTGACCTCATTTAACACCCTAAAATTGTCCTTGGTGGTGTCTGTGTAGGATCATGCATAGACAGGGTTGATTTCAATGACGTGGTCGAGGTCGTGGTGGTGGCCGTAGGGCCAATCGCTAGGATATACCTCCCCAGGGTTCCCATGAGTCTGATCATGAGGAACAACAAGGTTCCCAGAATAATCAGGGAGGTGCAAATCAGAATCCGAGTTAGCCAGGGTTGGAGGGTGAACAGTTGCATCATTTGGTTGAGGAGGCTCTTGCACACTTAGGTCTGAGACAGGAGGGATAATAGTTGGTGCTTAGGGAGAGAGAGGTCTCCTAGGAGGAGAGAGATTGTGGTTCAACAGGAGGATATCTTAGCTGGTCACATGAGGGACCTTTTGCGAGCTCATCCTCCTACATTTGATGGGACTAGCACTAGTTTAGAAGCAAAGACCTGGTTAATTGATCTAAATAGGTGTTTTGCTATGCACCTATATGGTAGAAACATTAAGGCTAGGTGTGCTATCATGCATCTCTGAGGTTTTGCTTCCATGTGGTGGAATTTGGAGGAGCAGAAGCTCCATTTGCATATAGATTCAATATCATGGGAGATGTTCTTAGAGAGATTCAGAGCTCGGTTCTTGTCCAATCATTGACGACAACGTTGTGCATATGAGTTCCATGAGCTGAGACAGATGGTGATTTCAATTGAGAAAAATGAGTGGAGATGATGAGCGTATTTTAGTACAACACTTTATTAGGGGCTTGAATGCCTGAATCAGTGGGGTGTTTGTGTGTTTGAGCCAAAAACTATGAAGGTGGTTGTGGAGAAAGCTCAGATAGTTGAGGAGAATTTGACTATGGCTTTAGGTGGACAAATAGGTGTATAGATTGGTAGTGCACCTCCAGTTGGTATTAGATCTTAGGGTGGTATATCTCAAGCTACAGGTTCCTCGCAAGGACATCAAGCACCCACTAAGGGTGAGCATCAACAAAAACACTCCTAGTCAAAACCAGGGAACTTTTAGTCTCAACATGACAGTAAGTGGTTCTAGAAAAAGAAAGATCGAAGTTGGCAGTGAGCTCAGTGTGATCATTTTGATTAGCCAGCACAAACCTTATAGTTTGTGGTTAGTGGAGGCATTTTTCTATAGCCTAGTGCACCCTTAGGTGGTTGGGGTTATGGTAGAGGCGCGAGATGTTTCTCTTGTGGTTAGCAGGGCCACATTGCTAGACAGTGTCCTCAGAAGGGCACATCTGGATATAGTCAGAGGCTGGCCGCTTCAAAGCTGTTAGTAGGCAATGCAGGTAGATTGCATAGGGTGTTTTCTCCAGAATGAGCACCAAGGTTCAATTGGAGAGACTTTTGGGCGAGTCATGGTCCAGGTGAAGGTCTAGAGGGATCCTAGTGTCGAGTCTTCTATTTCTTGGGAGGATGTATCCCAGATCCATGAGTTTTACCCAGTTTTGGTTGTAGGCTTCCAGGAGCAAGCCTGGTCCTAGGTGTAGTGCACTTTAGTTTGTTTTCTAATTCTGAAAGTGACTTGGATTGCATTTGGACATCATGATATTTTTTTTTATGATACTTGGATATTAGGATACTTTGATGCATAGTTATGATGTTACTCGATGACATTCTTATATCTGATGTTTATGCTTATACATGCTTAGCAGATCAGTTTAATTGTTATGTGATTTATCATGGATATGCATATTATGTGATTGTTAGATGTATGTATTATCATGATTTGGTATCGATTTATTTTGTGTCAATGTATTGGTGAAGGGGAACAGGGTTGCATCACTTGCCTGTGAGTGCCTTGTGACACTGTGATTGATTGTTTTCCTATGCACATGTTCAACTGTGTGATTTTCTACAGGTTGCAAGTACCAGACATCGAATCCAATTGAATTGTCAAGTTTGAGTGTGCATAAATCCTAGTGGAGGTTGTTGATTTAGAGATAGCATAGGGATCCTCACATTGAGCTATCATCCTTGATGAGGATGAGAGTTTTTTTAGGGTGATCCCACAATAGTGGTTTACAATTTTTGACCAAACTAGACACTTAAATTATTATTTTTAACTAAATCTTCAAATTCGGGCACCTATAGCGGCTAATCCATGAGGAATTTGAAGATGATGCAAACTAGAGTCTCATCACATTTTGTCTATAGATTCTAAAAATATTTTTTTCAAAATTTTTGGAATCAGATTGCACTTCTTTTTCCATCTCCCACGAAAACTGAGTTTTTTCTGATTACAACATTTTTAAGGAGTGGTGCTCACCGTATACAACATAAATATTTTTGTATGAAGGATAATTTTTTTTTTTTTTTGAATTTAGATTTATAACTATGATATCTAGCACGTTCATTTGGTTTTATAGTGTTTTATTGAATATTTTTTCCTTAATCAAGTTTCAAAGTCAAACCACTTACAATTCAGATGTAGGCGGACCATATACAACATAACTTTTTTTGTATGCATCAAAATTCCATTTTATTTTTAATGGATCAAGGAAATCAATACCCAACCTAAACATATTTTTCAAAATTTTATTTTGATAATCTGCTATTTTTCCACATGCGTATAACAAAGAGTTTGATTTTCGGTGAAAAATCTATGTTTAATAAAACTAAAAAAACACATACATAAGAAAACCAAAAGATATTAAAATTATATTCGTTGGATAGCTCATTCCAAGGACTACCATCTTCCAGTTGGGTCTGTGAATTATCCTCCATTTTCATCCTCAACCTGAGCTTCGAAGGGAAAAAATTTGGAGTCTTTTTGTGTTGGAGGGTGGGAAGGTGGCAAAAGGGGGGTTCACTCGAACCCTGGTTCGCTCGAACCAGGGTTCGAGTGAACCCCCTTTCCACAATGGGAAATGCAGGTTCCCACATGCAAAGGGGTTCGCTCAAACCCTGGCTCGAGCGAACCCCCTTTGGGGTTTGTTCGAACCTTGAGTTCGCTTGAACCCCTCAAAACATTTTTTTTTTTGCATGGGTGAGTTGTTTGGAAGTTTTCCTTCTTCACTCGAATTGTAAACCACTTTTGTGGGCTCACCCTTTACCGTTCCCAGTTTCCTGGTTAGTTCGAGTCATTTTGTTGATATTGTTGTCACTTTCCTTTTGTTTCATATTGCAGTTAAAAGGTATTTGTTTGATATCTGGTTTGTTTGATAAGTTGATGTGCTTGTATTTTCATATGCTTCATTCTTACTTTGCGACTTCCTGGAATAAGTCAGATCTTAGGGGAGGAGGATGCAATGCTCCTCCACACTTCATCCTGACAATGTTGTCGTATGTGGCTTGGTCCGTCTTTGTTGATGCCATTTTCTTTCCGTTTCGCCTTACGATCATGTATTGTTGGGTATACTGTCTATTTGAGTTAATTTCTTAATTGCGCTTTGTTTGATTATTCCATAAATGGAGATCATCAGATTAAAAGGGTTTAGAATAATTTAATCAAATCTTTTATATGATTAAAGAATAAATTGAATAAATATTATTAAAGTAATTATTTGATTGTTATAAATTGAAACTTTAATGAAATATTAAAACAAATACATTAAATTGTGATATATGATAAATAAATAATTAAAAGTAAAGTTTCAGTTGGTAATTTAAATAAAATAAAAATAAGTTGTGAAATTTGTGAAAATGGAAAATAAAAGAAAACAAATTAATTAATTAATTAAAGAAATGAATGCAGTTATGGGAGTGGAAAAATAAATTAGTTAGGGCTTCCTTTTGTTGGGGGATTTTTCTAGAAAACTATGGAATGTTTTACCGTGAAATTTACTAGGAGGGATCTTGAAAACTAATCTTGTTTTGGGGTCTTTCTTGGAAGTTATCTAGTTTTTTGGAAAGCTTGATTTTACATTTTGAAGGCTTGGAATTCAAATTGCTGCAAATTTTTTTGGGGCTTTTGACAGAAATTGTTTGGAATCTCAGCTCTGGTATCAACTTTCAGCTCATTCTATCGAAGCATTCCAGGTTCTTTTCTTGTGTAATCTCTTTCTTTGTTTGGGAATTAATCGATGAACCTTGAATGTTGTTTGAATCAAAACATGTTTATGATTATTAATTTTGAATGGAAATAATAATTACATGCGTTATTTGGAATCATTTCAACTTTCCCAACAATAGCTTTATACTTTACCAGTAATCTTAGGTCCGGTTTTGTAAATTTTCTCTTAAATTTTTTTTTTTTTTCTTAATCATGAAATATCTTGTTACTTTTATTGCCCAGTTGCTTGGTGGTCTCCTTAGCTTTTCCTTCAAACTCATACCTCTGTAGTCATTTCAAAATTTGAGTGAGAACTCTTAAGATTTCCTAGCTTTTGCATACCTGTCCCAACCAAAAGTTTGGCAACAAAATAAAAATCCCGTGGCCTCTGGCTTCCCTTGACCAGCGCCATGTAGAAGCGGCCAGTGGTGCCACAATTTAATGTATAAGTTTAGGCACACATTCCTCTTATCAACTCCGAGTTTGGCGCATATTCCTCTTATCTTTCTTTTTGCAACGTCTAGTTTCTACTGTAATAAATTTATAGGTTGGCAATATGAATTTTATATTCGATATAAAAGTAGTTATTAGGTATGAATCTCATGTATTTAATACTTTCAGCAAACTATATATCTAGCATTCGATTTATTGTGTAGGTGTATTATACAAAATTACAAATGTAATGAAATCGGTATATGAGATAATAATATATAAGCATATCATTAGATAGATATTGCACTCGAATCATAGAGGATTCAAAGTATAAAGCAAACAATATATTGTATGCAATCCATGGACTTATAGTCCCATGTACACATGTGATATGTATTGGCTGATTTAAGTTTTGTTATATGTATTTTCCGAGTTGCGTTATGATATATATATATATATATATATATATATTTGTATATCTGTATTGCTATGTATGAACGAAAAAATATGTATCTGGTACTTTGAATATGAAACAAAATTTTATTGTGGTAACATTAATTATATATGTGAGTTGGAATATATATAAATATGTGTATATATATGCAAATATATATATATATATATTCATGTGTTTATGATCTTGCAATTGCGAATATGTGTATATAATTTATGAGACCCATAAATGATTATTTTTTCCTTAGTTATTAAACAGTCATGTTAGAAAAGTGAAGAAATAGAATGAAACTTGATTACGAAAGAGGTAGTGCATTATCAAAATGAAAGATTAGTTTTCTTCGAATAAAAGATTGTTAAATTGGATTAAGATGTTTATTTCAAAACTTAACATGTAAACTTTGTGAACCCACTCTAGAATCCTCTCTTCTATTATTGTTTTGAATTGTTTGTGTGAAATAAGTGAATGAATGTTATTTGGAAGTGATTTGTAGATATTGTTCATGTTATGTCTTCTTATGAAATCAATATTGGAGTCCTCCAAAGGCTACTAAAAGTGGTCTTTGATGTTATCCTTGTTATCACCTTGTGATGATGGTTTTGTATTCATGGAGTAATTGATGATCTTTAGCCTCGCATGGTGTGTTCACCTTTGTGGTTGAGCTTTTAGAAATTGTGAGTGGGAAGGGTTATGCCTCGTCATGTTGTATTTTTATGAATTCTTGTGATTATGTAGGTGATCTTGCTCTAGATTTTATTGGGGTCTCCTAGTTGTCAGTAGGGGAGTGGTTCTCGATGGGGGTCCAATGTACAAAGTAGTGCCTGGGTAACCCATGTGGGAGTTTTGTAATTAAGTGATAACATAAAATAAACTTGGGGGTTGGGTAGTAATCGCACTAATCAAGATAAGTGAATGCCTCACTCGTGGCTCAAGTGCTTGTTTAGGCTTGAGATGAGTTGAGAAGGCCTAGAATGGCAAGATCAACTGTCTTGCCTTCTTGGAAGGTATTTTGATCCCACATGTGTTTGTATGGGGGTCCAACAACTAGTAGAGGTGGCCATGGTAACCCAAGATGGGGGTCCGATAGCCTAGGAAGGTTACACCAGGGTAATTCATAGAAAACTATGTGATGACACTCCTCCTACGACAAGCTGGTACTCCCTTGTCTCTTGCATTCTCTTGGATGTTTATGTGCCTCTGGAAGTGATGTTTTTGTCGTTTGATGTTGGGATTTACTTGTTCAGAGATGTCATGTTATCCTTGCGTTGTCTTTTTCTTTCGCCTATTTGTGATTATGGGACCCTTGCTATCTCCTAGTATGGGGGGTGGACCTCTGGGTTCCACATGGTTGGGTGGATAGTGCATTATACTCTATTGGGTTCCCTGTCCTTTTTTGAGATTGTGGTGACTTCTCCTAGTATGAAGACTTCTACTTTGTACCAAATCATGTGGATTTCTACTCATGTACTTGTATTGTATCATATTATGATGTATCATGTATCATGTATCATACTTGGATGCATAGTCCTCATTTGCATTTGAGGAGATACTATTGTTCAATTATACAAATGTAATGATGTAAACTGAGGTTGAACCCTCTTATGTAATGAATTATGTAACAAATGCTATCGTATTATATTTAAATTGATTGGATCAATTGAACTCTATGGAATATATGTTATGGTTGTATCATATTTATCTTGTTAATGTAATGGTTAATGCACCTCCTTAGTTTAGATGTAATCTAATTACTGTAATGAATTTCTATTCTTACTCTTTTATTTAATGACAATTAAGTAGCGTAGTCACGGGCCTTAGAGGAATTAGGTTAGATTTGTTTTAATTTTTCATTTGCATTAGTGTGTTTATTGCACTTTTAAAAAAACAAAATTATCCATTTAAGGTGTTAGTGTATAGTCGTCGAGGGCTTCGTGGCGGGGGCGTTACAATATTATTTGAAATTGAAAATCTAATCTTCGGTTCTCACGATTTATTTTTTAGGAAATTAGAAGAATTACATATATAAATACATAAAATTTTCATAAATTTAATTAGAGAAAAAATTATTGAATAAATTGAAGATCCTAAAATCAATCAAGTGTAGTCAAGAGAAAATTTATCAACATTATTGCAGCATTATTTTTAGTCAAGCATCATATCAAGCCTTCATCATTATGTAAGTTGGTTTATGTTTTGTAATCATGTGTTTTTTGAGAACTAATACTTGTAGGTATTCAGACCAAATCAATTAAAGCAACAAGGAATCATTGAAGGTGATCATAAATTTATTCAATCAAGGAAATCGGATATGAGTGGTGAGTTACAAAAAAAATTCAATTCATTAATCTATTATTATTTAGCTTCTATCACTTAAAAAGATATGATCTCTTTATCATCAATTTTTCCATTATGGAGGTAGGAATACCAACACAAGGTTTTATTGAGGCAATCCCCTATATGGCACAACCATTCCTCTCCTTTTGAATGTGCGGGTTATAGATTTGAAGAGGATTGGAAGAAAATTGAAGATACCTTTTTATTTATGCATTCAAGCCATACAACTTGATAAGATATGGAAAATCCATTATCTTAGTAACAAAAAATGATTTGACAATAAAATTCAAAATGAAGAAGCTATAGACCAAGGACCTAAGGCTTGTAAATTCAGTTTTTGGTTTCAAATCCCCAATCTAGGGTACCCTTGGCACCCTTGACCACCTAGATCAAGCTCAAATTTAAATCATAGGTGCATCAATATCTACTCTACTCATTTTTGTCTTCAATTTTAGTTTCTAGTTCCTAGTTTGTCTATTTTCATCTTAGAATAGTGCATTTTCATAATTAGCTAGTTGCATAATTGCATTTGCATCCTCATTTCAATTAAAAACCCTAAATTAACCCCGATAATTTATATTTAAGGGAAGATTAGTTTTTGGACAGTCAATCACACTCTTGTGTAGATCTTAATTCCCCAATATTAATATTATGTTGAGGTGAATCCCATATTTACCCCATCACATTGGTGGAAGAAGCATTGAATCTAGGCATTAAATCCTAGGTTCACTTTTTCTACCTTAACAAAGACAAGTAGATATCTTTTTTTTTAAATATGAATTATTTAATTATATCTATAAATACATTCATTTAAACATATAATATACATACATATATACATATCATATTGTGAGTTGTTCTAGTATGTTTACTCTAAATATATTTAGTAATATTGGTTTAAAAGTATTTATTATAAAATAAAATTAGATATATATCAACAAAAATAATAACCATTAACTAATATCATTATCAAAAATTTATGTTAACATATATAACCATGTCAGTTGTTCTAATATGTTTACTATAAAGACATTTATTAATATTATTGTCATGCCCATAATTTTTCGCTAGAAAAAATCAACTAATTTTTTTTGCAACACATTATTTAAGTTGATTATCAGACATAGTGTTGGGGTGAACACTAACTCATGCTCTATCCTTGATATTCATATGAGTAGTATTATTTGCTAATGATTGTAATCATGCATGGCATGGGTCTTGCCCCAAAAATTGATGTGGAAATGATATTTAATAATAAAAAATTGTAATATTGAAATTTATATTATGATTAATCCAATAGAAATAAGGTCTCAATAATATTTCCATAACTGTTTGATGTGAATTCATATTTTCAAGGATCATAAGGAAATGAATATTTAATTTACTGATGCTTAAGATAGGGCACATTTGGAGACCTTAAATGATCCTAATTAAACTATTAGGAGGTAGTTAATATGCATAAAATTTGACCTTCCGATAATGTTTTTTATCTAGGGGTGCAAGACTAAAAATCAACACTAATTTTCAACAAGCCCCCCCCCCCTTTTATTTGTGATTAATAGGAATACCTATGTGCAATGCATCCGATATTTTGGGAGGCTCACAAAAGGTTAGTTATGATCATACAGCTTGATGTTGTAAAGTGCTACTCATATTTGTTACTACTAAGTCTATACTGATACCCTTAATATTACAATATGATAATTGTTGATGCATACATTCAAAACTAAAATCGAAAGATAGAAGAAAATGTTATGATTTTATCTATTTGATTTGGTTATTATTTATTGAATTCATTTATCCCTTTTATGAATATATATATACTTTATGAAATAATCTAAAACTAAATAAATATATATAATTTAAAATTGTAATAATCATGATTTTCCATTTCAACTAAATAAATTATACCCTATGATTATCCTTTAGTAATATATTTTTTATTTGTAAATAAATATATATTTATACATATTAGTTTACTTTAAAAGGGCCTAAAATAAAACACAAAATATATGTTTTTTTTGTTCTAAATGAAAAAGTAGAAATATTCGATTAAATACTCACTCTTTACCTTTATACCTACTCATATTTTAAAATTAATAGGATCTTTATTAAGGGAGTGGGGAAATATTCTTTTGTTCCTTTTTATGAAAGACTATTTAAATGAGAGAAAAGAGTTGAAGATTCTAAGACTAAAGTGCACTTCACCTTCGTGGGTTTGTTTTTTAATCAATTACCATGGAATGAAACGACCAGATAATAGAAACGAAATAAAAAAACTTCAGTCATAATTGATTTATTAGCTGGCCACGTAGAACAAGGTGCTAGGCAACCAAAATATGGATTTTACGGGATTTGATGTCCAACAATACAATTGACGTCATGACTTCCCTGCAATTAAAATTATCTCGGTCAAGAGGGAGGGTAATCTTTTCGATTCTATAACTAGGAGCTTGCTTACTCCGTGATTTCAGTAAGAAATCTATATATAATCCATTCCCTATGTTGATCATATTTATTTACTTCCATGGGATGTTCAAGGTTCATATTAAGCCTTCTTGAGACGTACTATGTGAACTGACATTGGTATATCCTTCTCGTTTATTGGATCGAAGTGCTTCATCATTCGTCACACGTTTTGATTTTCTTGGTAAATATAGGAAAAAACTAACTCCTAGACAAAAAAAAACACCTATGTATGTAGCATGGTATCGTATCCCCCATCCCCCATCTCTCGTGGTGGACAAAACAGTTCCAATGGAAAAGGTGGCCAAACGAACAAATAGAACCGACGAACAAACTTGACGGTAGGACGTTAACTCCATCATGCCGTTGTCTGTCTCGTCGTCGGGAAAACGTGTCAGTGCCAACAGGTTTTTTAAATCATATTTTGGGATGGACAAAAGCCCAAAACATCATGGCATTTGAAACCATTATTTGCAAATATCAAAAAGCCCAAACGAGGTCCCATTTTCTACATCGATGTTTTGGTGGAGCTCAATGGGAAGGAGTTGCAGGTGTTCGGAGCTAGCAGGTATGTATATCTGCTTGAAATATTTGCCATTTTTCCATTTTGCCTAGGAACTCTGAAGAAACGAATGACCATTTTGCGGGGTTATAGTTTATGTGATTTTCTGTTGAGGGTTTTTAAATTTTTGTTTCCTCCCGTTTGTTGGTTTTGAAATTTTGTGCTTGCTGAATGAAATAGCTAACAACCCATTGTGGAAATATGAGTGAAATAAGTGAATAACGTTTATAGAAACTAGAAATCATGTGCAATATATGACAAAGTTGGAAAACACAACGTGGGTTCTGCAATGAAATGTTATATTGTGAAAACCATATAAAGCCTAGAATGTCGCCATTGTTGACATTCTTATTTTGAATGTTGCAGGGTTTTCGTTGGGGAAAGGGGTATTTATTTGAAATGCAAGGTTGTTAATGTTTTTTTGTGTCAATGGTTTTTTTAATTTGTGTTTCCTTTCCTCTTGTATGCTGGTTTTCAAAATTTTCCATTTCTGAATGAAATAAATGACAACCCATTGTGGAAATATGAGTGAAATTACTGAATAGTGTTTATAGAAAGTAGAAACCATGCAGAATATACTACGAGGTTGGAAAAGGCAACGCGGGTTCAACAATGAAATATATTTTGAAAACCACACAAAACCCAAAACGTCGTCATTGTTCACATTCTTATTCAAAATGGACAAAAAAGTGCAAAATTTCGAGACGAGATCCCATTTTTGTCGCCATTTTATACACTCTCGTTTTGGAAAACACACTGTCTCGTAAAACTCTAACTGTTCTAAAACCCTCTAGAAGTAACAACCCAATTGGTTACTCACCCCTGACCTCAATTTGGTATGTTTTGTGATTGTCTAGAGAACCTTTTGTTATTTAGATAGTAAGAATGCAATGAAATTGAAAAACATTAGGGATTATGAAACCTGCAAGGCACAGTGTTATAGATTGTTTGCAGTGTTGGAAAACACACTGTCCCATGTCAGCTAACTCCTACCTACCTTTCCTGGACGTTTGGTCCTATCTGCCGTTACAGTCCAAATGTCATTTCGCTTTCTTCATCTGATTGGAACAAAACACCCCGATGGAAAAGAAGGCCGGATGGACAAATTGCATCGATGAAAAGACTTGATGGTCAGACATTAATTTTGACCTGCCATAGCCTGTCCCGTTGTTGGGAAAACGTGTTAGCACCGGTGGATTTTTAAAATCATATTTTGGAATGGACAAAAACCCAAAAAATGTGGCATTCGAAACCATTATTTGCAAATATCAAAATGAGGTGCTAAGAATCTAATCAAATTGGGAAACAGTAGGTATTATGAAACCTGCAAGGCACTGTGTTGTTATAGATTGTTTGTAGTGTTGGAAAACACACTATCCCATTTCAGTTAGTTTGATATGAAGAGTTTTATTTCGTTATGCTCCAAGAATGTAATGAAGTCCACTTTCAAATTTTTGAACAACTCTTTGCTACAGTCCAAATGTCATTTCATTTTCTTTATTTGATTGGAACAAATAAAATGCTTGCATTATTTGCAGTGTTGGAAAATACACTGTCTCCTCTCAGTTGGCGGGAAAACCAACCTGACGACACCATTAACTCCTACCTACCATTTCCCAGACATTTGGTGCCGTCTGTCGGTTTCATCACTTTGATCCCCTATCTAGCGGGCCCCGCACTATGACGTCTTGTCATGTTATGTATGTTACCATGTATGTCATTATGTATGTTTTCATACATTTTTGTATGTACATAGGTCACTTTTGTCTAGGAGTTAGTTGGCTCCTATGCTCCAAGAATGTAATGAAGTCCACTTTCAAATTTTTGAACAACTATTTGGTACAATCCAAATGTCATTTCGCTTTCTTTATCTGATTGGAACAAATAAATTGCTCTCATTATTTGCAGTGTTGGAAAACACACTGTCTCCTCTCAGTTCTAGAGGGTTTTACAACACTATATGGGTTACTTGTTTCTTAACACCTTATATGGAGACAGTGTGTTTTCCAACACTGCAAATAATGTGAGCATTTATTTGGTCAAATCAGATGAGCAAAGTGAAATTCCATTTTGATCTCATGTTACATGTACATAGGTGATTTTTATCTACAAGTTAGTTTTCTCATGATTGGAACAAATAAATTGCTCGCATTACTTGCACAGTTGGAAAACACACTATCTGCTCTCAGTTCCGGAGGGTTTTACAACACTATATGGGTTGCTTGTTTCTTAACACCTTATATGGAGACAGTGTTTTTTCCAACACTGTAAATAATGTGAGCATTTATTTGGTCGAATCAGACAAGGAAAATGAAATGCCATTTCGATCTCATGTTATATACATCGGTGCATTTTGTTTACGAGTTAGCTTTGTCTTGATTGGAACAAATAAATTGCTCACATTATTTGCAAAGTTGGAAAAACACACTGTCTCCTCTCAGTTGCAGAGGGTTTTACAACACTATATGGGTTGCTTGTTTCTTAACACCTTATATGGAGACAGTGTGTTTTCCAACATTGCCAATAATGTGAGCATTATTTTATTTGGTCGAATCAGATGAGGAAAGTGAAATGCCATTTTGACTGTACCAATTAGAAGAGAATAAATAAATAGAAATAAAATGCTCACATTATTTGCAGTGGTGGAAAGCACACTGTCTCTTCTCAGTTATTCCCTCATGAAAAGTGTTGGTTTTGTACACTCCAAAAATATAGTGAAGTCCACCTTGATCTTTTAGAACAATTCTTTGGTGACATAAATATGGCATTTCCCTTTTTTCATCTGATTGGAACAAATAAAATGCTCCCATGATTTACAGTGTTGGAAAACACACTGTCCCATGTCAGTTAGTTCGTTATGAAAAGTTTTGTTTCATTATGCTCGAGGAATGTAATGAAGACCACTTTGAAGTTTTTGAATAACTCTTTGCTACAGTCCAAATGTCATTTCACTTTCTTCATCTGATTGGAACGAAATAAAAAACTTGCATTATTTGCAGTGTTGGAAAACACACTATCTCCTCTCAGTTATTTCCTCATGAAAAGTTTTTGTTTTGTATACTCAAAAAATGTAACGAAGTCCACCTTCATATTTTAGAACAACTCTTTGGTGACGTAAATATGGAATTCCCCTTTGTTCATCTGATTGGAACAAATAAAATGCTCGCATTATTTGGAGTGTTGGAAAACACACTGTCGCATGCCAGTTAGTTTGTAATGGAAAGATTTGTTTGAGTAATTTGGAGATACAAAAATTTCTATTTAGAAAACTCACTCTCCTGTGTCAAAATTATTATTTATTATTTATTGGCAAGATATATATATATATATATATATATATATATATATATAGTATGCATTGTTGAATACATTATTACTGTTTTCTAAAATTCCGAGTTAGGAAACGGTGGGTGTTATACAAGCTGTAACCCGTATACTATTCTAAAACCCTTTACAAGTAGCAACCAAATTGCTTACTCATCCTCACCTCAATTAGGTATGTTTTGTGCTTTCCCCATGTGCAACTCCTCATTCTGCTCTTCACCCTCAAGGTTTGAGCATGGAGATTGAACCACAGAGTGTTATCTAACGTGTATTATTCTGTGCATTATCATATTTAACCAATGCGATCACCTGCTAATTTTTTGTCAATCAAGGTGACCACCAAGGTTTTCATTGACTTCTTAACGTTTATTCTTGAATAGCCGATGCACACTGTGCTTTGCAACCATAGTGTCTTGCAATAATCTATATTTTTTCAATTATTTGTACAAGTAATGAAATAAAAAGACGTTTGATAGTGGTGTGTGGTATCTTTCTTGTGTGTCTTTTATGCAAGTGATGTCCTCTTTCATATGCCAGGAGAGATGAGTTTGACATATATCTGAATGAACGTTCATTGCTTCATAGTTCCAGTAGAATGGAAAAATGGCAGATATAATTGTTGATATATATTACAAGTGTTAGCGATAGGTTAAATTGGAAAGTAATTTTCCATCATACAGATTAATATATTTTTTTATTGACTATACAAGCTAGCATGTTGCAGTCAACACAACATATAATCCAATATCGGTGAAGTTTGGAATGAAGTGAATTCTTATAGCACCAAATGTCTTTAATTTGCCAATTTAATCTATCGCTAACACTTGTCTCTCTTCCAGGTGGTTGATATAGACGAGAAAACAAAATTGAACAAAACAAGGGTAGGTGGATTAAGAAGGACACTTCAGGAGAAGTGGAGCTTTTGCAATAAATACAGGCGATTTTGGTTGCCATAGCTTGAATTGCAAGTGTACTAGACAACTAGATTTCCAAAAAAAAATTGCATTTAGAATTTATGATTTATATAGGGATGGGATGCTTATCGTGGGGAATGCAAATAATTTTCACTTTAATTTAAATAAAATAAATGTTACATTATTGTGTGTGTACTATATCCCAAAATTTTATGTGAATCATGTTTTCTTGTTGAAGAGTGAGTGTTGCATGATAAATGTTTAAAGTATTAGTGAAGGGTGATACTGTATCCTTTCAATTATCCTTCTCATAATTGATTTGTGTTAATTTTAGGTTGATTTCTGCAACACTACATCGGTTTCATTTATCTCCCAAAATAGAATAAGAACCTTTGGATCCTTGGTAATTAGATCAAATATATTTCAAAAAGAACATAATATTTATGATTTTACATTAGAGTAATTCTCCTTTTAAATCATGTACATTTGTTTAGTTGTGAAGCATTTTTGCATAGTTGGGTTTCATAAGGCTGTGAATAAGGAATATTGTTATTCTAATTGTTTTTACTCAGTATACAAAAATTTCTAAAAATACAATGTGTTCTGCAATGTAGAAGCCTCTTTACAAATATGAGTTTTCCTTGTTACCACTTTGGAGGTTTAGAAACACAATGTGTTGTCAATTGTGTAGATGCTTATGCCAAAAAGATGCACCTATGTACATACGAAAAATGCATAAAACCATAAATAGAAGCATACATAACAACATACATGAAAACAAAAAGTGAGGAAACCGAAAGATGAGACCAAACGTCTAGAAAATGGTAAGTAGGAGCTAATGGCACTGCCAGGTTGGTTTTCCCACCTCCTGCTGGCTGATAAAAACAGGTGCCTTAGCTTGGTAGTGAAGTTTCGCTTTCATCCACTTTTTTCTAGAGCAGGAGAATTGGAAGGGGAATGATGTGGGCCTTTTTTTTTTCAATCTACTCATTAAAAGCTGAAGGTTTGAGTGCACGTGGAGGAGTTGGAGGAGAAAACCGACCAAATTGAGGTGGTGAGTGCTATCCAATAGTGTTGCGGAGGGTTTTACAACACTATTTGGGTTTCTTGTTTCTTAACACCTAGGGTTTTCCAACATGAATTGTTGCAAAACAGAATGAAGTGTGTACTATGAAGCACACTATATGTTGATGGTTAATAGAGTCCCCCTTAAATGAGAGATGTGTAATTTGATAAATTCTAACACCATCTATATCTTAGTATATTTGCATTTCAAGATAAAGGTTGGGTATAAGTAAAGGTAGGCTTCAAAACACATTGTGTTTTCCAACATGCACTAGACAACGTTCACCACTTTCAACGAGTTTATCCATTATTGCGAATAACGACAAGAAATTGGTGTTCTTGCTATTTGTAATGTACACCTACATTTACGGATTTAAAAATTAGAAGGACTTGGGTATGTTATGATGTGGAGGTTGAAAAATGCAGTGTGTTATGAAGCATGCAATTTTTTATGTACTTGAAACTTAAACACAACAATGGAAGGTGTGATTTTGAAGACATTCATACTATTTTGTAACATTCCATGTTGCAAAACTGTATGTGTTAAGAAGCAAGCAACCCACTATGAGACAACCCATTACATGTAAACAAGGAGATTCAAACAACTAAAAACCCACATTGTGTTTTCCAAAATACAACTATTTTGTGCACTTTTTTTTTTCAATCATCTGAAATTTAAACACAACAATGGAAGGTGTTATTTTTGAAGACATTCATATTGGTTTGTAAAACTCCATGTTGCAATGCCCTACATGTTAAGAAGCAAGAAAACCACCATGAGACAACCCTTTACATTTAAATAAGGGCATTGAAATAATTGAAACCCAACATTGTGTTTTCCAAATTGCAATTATTTTGTGCACTTTTTTTTTCAGTCATGTGAAATTTAAATGCAATTTTTGCCCAAATTAAAAGTCCTTATAAATTTTGAAAGGGATTTTCAATACATTCAGACTATCTATATTACGAAAGCATTTGAAGACATTCTTTCTGTTTAGTAAGAATGCATGTTGGAAAACCCTAGGTGTTAAGAAACAAGTAATGTATATAGTGTTGTAAAACCCTATGCAAGTGAGAAGAGACAGTGTGTTTTCCAAAACTACAAATAATGCGAGCATTTTATTTGTTCCAATCAGATAAAGAAAGTGAAATGACATTTGGACTATACCAAAGAGTTGTTCAAAAATTTGAAGGTGGACTTCATTACATTCTTGGAGCATAACAAAATAAAAGTGAAACTCTTCATAACAAACTAACTAAAATGGGACAGTGTGTTTTCTAGCACTGCAAACAATCTATAACAACAATGTGCCTTGCAAGTTTTATAATACCTATTGTTTTCCAATTTCATTACATTCTTCACACCTAATTCTGCTATTTATAAATAATGACCCAGTTTCAAATGCCATAGTTTTTTGGGTTTTTGTCCATTCCAAAATATGATTTTGAAAACCCGTAGGTGCTAACACATTTTCTCGATGATGAGATAGGCCACAAAAGGTCAAAGTTAATGTGTCACCATCAAGTCTTTTTGTCGGTGCCATTTGTTCATCCAACCTTCTTTTTTGTTAGGGCGTTTTGTTCCAATCAGATGAAGAAAGTGAAACTAGATTTCGACTGTACCAAAGTGAAATTTGAAACAAAACTCTTACATATTCTGCATGGTTTCTGATTTCTCTAAATGTTATTCAGTTATGTTGCTCATATTTCCACAATGGGTTGTCAGTTATTTCATTCGACAATTATAAAATTTCATATTTCCTGTTGCTCTCTAGCAACCTGCAAAATATCATTGTGGAAAATGGTGGTGAAAATGGGACCTCATCTAGGATTTTTTCTATTTGCAAATAATGGTTTTCAATGCCTTGTTTTGGGCTTTTTTTCCATTTCGAAATATGATTTTTAAAATATGACGACTATTATGATGCATGTGACATGCGTTTTTGTAGGGAGAATAGCCTCGTCCCAATTGCAGAAGGTAATCTCCTTGCAACGTGGCTTACACATGATAATGTATTGCCCTTCTTTAGGGATAATATATGTTTGATTATTATTGCTAGTTGATTTCTGCATTCGATTGTGTAATAAATTTTGCATCAACGTTTCAGATCAAACTCCGTGATCCATCATCAGGATGAAGAAGAGAGCATAAGGGGTGATGCTGATGGTCTCTTCTTAATCCAGATCTTGGATTATGAAGTCTGATCCGAAACGTTGATGCAAAAATTCTTACACAATCGAATCCAAAAATCAACTAGCAATAATCAATATGGATTGTGGAAAATTGATATCATTTATGTCTGATTATGTTATCATTTCAAATACATGTTTTTTCAGGGATAATAGCTTGATTTTACTATATTTTGTAGGGAGATTAGCTTCTGCCCTGCAATTGGACGTCACTATTCTCCCTAGAAGAATGCATGCCAGAGGCATCATAACATATAAAAATGCATTAAAACATACAAAAATACATACACCACATGATGGCACAGTGTATTGCAGAAAATAATTGGAGGTTGGAAAAAACTGTGTTGTGAGTTCTTTCATTATGCATGTTGAAAGCTGGAGGTTTGAGAGCACGGGGTGGAGTTGCAGTTGTAGGATATATAAAAGCATCTAAATTCAACTAAGGGGTGAGTAACAAATTGGGATGCCACTTGTGAAGGGTTTGTAAATGGTATTTGGTTTGTAGGTTCAATAACACCCAGTGTTTTCCAACCTTCAGATACACATTGTTGGCCTTGCCATTGTATGAAAAGGTCGACTTGTCAATGCTCGATACAAGCATTAGATAAGACCTCTATAAAGACATGACAACATTTTGTGACAAATGGGCATCTTTGGAGCTACTTTGCAATATTTGTAAGACAAGCTCTTCTCTCTTGCACACATCACCAAATCTTCCAAAATCTCATCCACTAAGGTCCATGATGTTGAAAGTTGTCATCGATGTATGATGGAGAGAAGTGCATGTTTTGGAAATGAGAAAGGTATGCTTCAAAGTTGGCTAGTTGTCATGAAATTTTGTTGCGCTGGCAGAGAGGGGTGGGGGACAACCATGTGTGTTTTCCATCATGCAACTTTTTTTGTGCATCTTGTGTTCCAAATGTATAATGATATTGAAATGGAATGTTTGGTGCGAGTAAGGGTTTTTATAAAATATGAAGTTGAACTTCAATACACTGGTTTGTTACAGTCTACATAATATAAACTATTTTCTTCGAACAAGATTTGAGAAGTGTGGGACAACCCCTCAATAAGTGTTTTCTGTGTGATTCATGGTATGGTTTAACTGCCTACCATGCATATTATCTGACACATGTATCGGGCATTGAGAGGTTGACATTTTTGTGCAACATCAAGGTCAACACACATAGACAATATGAATGTAATGACAATGTTTTGGTTACTTACGCAGTAGGAATCCAATTGGTTGGTCACTCCTCACGTGAATTTGGATAGTATTATGTATCCTCCTGTGGATGCTAAAATCTGCAAATGGTTAGCTTGATTTTAACATCCTCATAGGATAACATAACATTCTTCAAAACAAAATGATAAAACCAAATTAAGCATGCATAGAAGACATGAAACATAATCTATCCTATGGTGGATTGGTGCTCCTTATGATGTAGAAAGGATGCCCTTTCCCAATCCATGATAAGCAAGATGCCAAATGATAGATGATGAAGAGCAAGATTGACTCTCAAATGAAGAGAGCAACCTTGCCTCAAGATGTAATTGCTAAACAAATGGTGTTGTGATGAGCAAGATTAGTTCTCTCATGAAGAGAGTAACCTTGCAAGTGAGAATGTGTTGTTTTGTTGTAGATAATTTATGTTGAAATGCTTTGCATTTTATAGATTTAAGATTAGGAAGAGTGATAGATTTGGATGAATGTGGGATCATTCATGAGCCAATGACAAGATGCCACTTGTCAAGTTGTGAGAGGGTGAGGAATGTGCAAGTCTTGGCCAGTGTGCCAATTTGAAATTCAAATTTGGATGAAATGACATGTTTAGGGGGGATGAAAGGTGCAATAAATGCCATGTTTGACTTGTGCAAATAGCATTTAAAACTTTGTTGGAAGGGACAAGTCCCTTTTGGGGGGGAAGATTCAAATTGGAAGAATATTCCATTTTGATGCCATTTTGAATGTAATTGGAAGAAATAATAAATCAAATAAATTATTTATTGGTGCAAGTGGGTGGGTTAGTTAAGAGTTTGGATTTGACTCTAGTTGAGTCAAAAGCTAGAGAATGATAATCATGATTAGAAGTTAATTAATGTAGATTAATTAACTTGGATGATATTAGGAGGTGACATTTGATTAAATCAGTTTGATTTATTAAATCAAATGAGAAGAACATAAGAATTAAATAATTTGATTTATTTAATGAACCTTAGGAAATTAATCAATAAATATTTTAATTGATTAATAGAAGAAATGAATGTTAATTTGTTAGTTTTGCATGTCTACACCTCCACCTGCAATTATATTGACAGTATGAATGTCTTGGAAGAATTTTGATTTGTACATGCTAATAATGTAATTAAGTTCACCTTCAAAATATACGTGCGTCCTCCCTCCCCACTGACCAAACTGCAAAATGAAATGTCACAAATGGAAAATTTTAGTTCTATGCATGCAACAAAAATGTAGACAAAACACACCTATGTACAAAGAAAAATGAAAATTTTTTACTCTAGTTCGACCATTTTCCTTGCCTGCACCTCCTCCTTGGAAAAATGTAAATGTGGAAAATGGCGATGGTAGGTGCGTTTTGTCCAGCTGTTTCTCATTTCCCACCAGATGTGCATCCTTTTCCGATGATGCCACCTAATGGAACATGCCTAGTCTTTCGTCAAGGTGCTTTTTGTCCACTGCGTGGCATGGGGTATGGTGGTACGATATCATGCTACATACATAGGTTCTTTTTGTCTAGGAGTTAGCTTCTTCCCTAACGGCATACTATACCAGTATTAAAGGCCGATTCATATAATATACCAATATTAGAGGGAACAACTAATAGGAAACAATGTGTTTTCCAACACTGCAAATAATTCAAGAATTTTATTTAAACACAACAATAGAAGGTGTGATTTTGAAGAAATTCATACTATTTTGTAATATTCCATGTTGCAAAACTATAGGTGTTAAAAATCAAGATAGTGTGTTTTCCAACACTGCAAATACTATGAGCATTTTATTTGAACACAACAATGGAAGGTGTGATTTTGAAGACATTCATACTATTTTGTAAAATTCAATTTTACAAAACCATACGTGTTAAGAAGTAAGCAATCCACTGTGAGACAACCCTTTACATTTAAACAAGGGGATTCAAATAACTGAAACCCAACATTCTATTTTCTAAATTGCAATTATTTTGTGCAATTTTTCTTTTCAATCATGTGAAATTTAAACACAACAATGGAAGGTGTGATTTTGAAGACATTCATACTGTTTTGTAACATTCCATGTTGCAAAACCATATGTGTTAAGAAGCAAGAAACCCACCGTGAGACAAACCTTTACATTTAAACTGAGAGGAGATAGTGTGTTTTCCAACACTGCAAATAATGCGAGCATTTTATTTGTTCCAATCAGATGAAAAAAGGGAAATGCCATATTTACGTCACCAAAGAATTTTTCTAAAAGATCAAGGTGGACTTCACTACATTTTTGGAGCGTACAAAACCAACACTTTCCATGAGGGAATAACTGAGAAGAGACAGTGTGTTTTCCACCACTGCAAACAATGTGAGCATTTTATTTCTGTTTATTTTTTCTCTTCTGATTGGTACAGTCAAAATGGCATTTCACTTTCCTCATCTGACTCGACCAAATAAAATAATGCTCACATTATTTACAGTGTTGGAAAACACACTATCTCCATATAAGGTTTTAAGAAAGAAGCAACCCATATAGTGTTGTAAAACCCTCTGCAACTGAGAGGAGACATTGCATTTTCCAACTGTGCAAATAATGCGGGAAATTTATTTTTTCCACTCAGGAGAAAGCTAACTCATAAACAAAAAGAATCGATATAGTATGTAAGATGAGATCAAAATGACATTTCATTGGGTAAAAGCACAAAGTTGTGTCGCACTAAAGGAAACGACCAATGTTGATCAACCTTTTAAACTTGAATCACTAAAAAGTAGCATATATGTTTTGAATTTTTAAATGATGTAAACTAGTAAAATATGTATTTTTTAGTATATTTTATGTTTGTATTTTTGATAAGAAATTAAAATATTATTTTTAACTAGTTTTTTATAAATTAACACTATAATTTAGTTGCTGATAAAATGCTGAAAAATGAAGTTGCATGGGATGTCAAACTTTTTATAGTAAATTTTATTTTATTTTCTTTCAAATTTTTTGTGTGTATTTATAAGTTGAAACTTTAGTGCATGGATATATTTTTTTCCAATTTTGATAAATATATATTTGTATATAAGTATTAAAATGTGCGTGAATAAAAAACAACTGTTTCCATTGGATGTTAACATTCATATTAAATATTTATCTAAAATGGAAAAAAAATTATAACATCTTGAAATAGATTCTTTTATCTAGTGCATCATATTTTTTTCAATTTTTTTTCATAAGTTTTAGTATTTTTCCTTGGCATGGTAATCAACCTAATATTTTTTGCTGATAACATACTTTTAGTATAAAAAAAAATATAAATAATAATAATAATTAAACTATTAAAATAAATATATTTTTGAAAACTACACTTATGGATCTACAAAAGGGTATTTTTACATTTAAAAAAAAAAATGTTATTTGCATGAGGAGTTATTAAAACTTCAAGTTTTTTCAAATAATTTTTTTTTTTGGTAAATTGGACTCAAAGTGGTGCTCCATATATTTTTAGCCAACAATTTTAGTTGAATAAATTGTGGAAGTATCTAACTTAGCTAGAATGAATCTTACTAGGTCATATGTTTGACCAAAATTTTTTTTTAGTTAGAAATACTTAAATTCAGTTGTGCTGATATGTTGGCTGAAAGTGTGACACAACTTTGTGCTTTTACCCCATTTTCCTCATCTGATTCGACCAAATAAATGCTCACATTATTTGCAGTGTTGGAAAACACACTATCTCCATATAAGGTGTTAAGAAAGAAGCAACCCATATAGTGTTGTAAAACTCTCTGCAACTGAGAGGAGACAATGTTTTTTCCAACTGTCTAAATAATGCGAGCAACTTATTTGTTCCAATCAGGAGAAAACTAACTCGTAGACATAAAACACCTATGTATGTAACATGAGATCAAAATGACATTTCACTTTCATCATCTGATTCGACCAAATAAATTCTCACATTATTTGTAGTGTTGGAAAACACACTGTCTCCATTTAAGGTGTTAAGAAACAACCAACCCATATAGTGTTGTAAAACCCTCTGGAACTGAGAGTGTAGACAGTGTGTTTTCCAACTCTGCAAATAATGCGATCAATTTATTTGTTCCAATTAGATAAAGAAATTGAAATGAAATTTGGACTATACCAAATAGTTGTTCAAAAATTTGAAAGTGGACTTCATTACGTTCTTGGAGCATAGGAGCCCACTAACTCCTAGACAAAAAAACACCTATGTACATACAAAAACACATGAAAAACATACATTGAAACGTACATAACATGACGAGTCGTCGTAGTGCGGCGCCCACCAGACGGGGGATCAAAGTGACGAAGCCAGAAGACGACACTAAACATCCGAGAAATGGTAGGTAGGAGTTAAGGGTGTCGTCAGGTCAGTTTTCCCGCCAACTGAGAGGAGAGAGTGCGTTTTCCAACACTCCAAATAATGCTGGAACAAATAAAGAAAGTGAAATGACATTTAGACTGTAGCAAAGAGTTGTTCAAAAATTGGAAAGTGGATTTCATTACATTCTTGGAGCATAACGAAATAAAACTCTTCATATCAAACTAACTGAAATGGGACAGTGTGTTTTCCAACATTGCAAGCAATCTATAACACTGCGCATTGCAGGTTTTATAATACCTACTGCTCTCCAATTTCATTACATTCTTACTATCTAATTCACAAAAGATTCTCAAGAAAATCACAAAACATACCAAATTGAGGTCAGGTGTGAGTAACCAATTGGGTTGTTACTTCTAAAGGATTTTAGAACAGTAAGGGTTTTAGGAGAATGTGTTTTCTAAAATGACAGTGTAGAAAATGCTGGCAAAAATGGGATCTCGTCTAGGATTTTTGCTATTTGCAAATTATGATTTCCAATGCCACATTTTGGGATTTTCGTCCATTCCGACTAAGAATGTGAACAATGGCGAAGTTTTGGGCTTTTTGTGTTTTTCAACATATATCATTTCATTACAAAACCCACGTTGCGTTTTCCAACCTTGTAATATATTCCACATGGTTTCTGCTTTCTATAAACATTATTTAGTAATTTCATTCATATTTCCACAATGGGTTGTCATTTATTTCATTTGGTAATGGAAAAATTCAAAAACCAGCATATGGGAGGAAAGGAAACAAAAATTAAAACATCCTCGACACAAGAAAACATTAACAACCTTGCATTTCAAATAAATACCCCTTTCCCCAAAGAAAACCCTGCAACGTTCAAAATTAGAATGCCAACAATGGCGACGTTCTGGGCTTTATATGGTTTTCACAATATACCATTTCATTGCAAAACCCACGTTGTGTTTTCCAACCTCGTAATATATTCCACATGATTTCTAGTTTCTGTAAACGTTATTCACTTATTTCACTCATATTTCCACAATGGGTTGTCAGCTATTTCATTCGACAAGCAAAAAAATTCAAAACCAGCAAAGGGGAGGAAACAAAAATTAAAAAACCCTCAATAGAAAATCACATAAACCATAACCCCGCAGCGAATAACCGTCTATTTCTTCAGATTTCTTAGATAGAATGGAAAAATGGCATATATAATGGTAGATATACATACCTGTTGGCTAGCCGTCGTGCGTGTGGAATGTGTTTCTCTCATTCGGCCTCCATTGTGTTACCTGCACTCTTGACCAAATTGCAAAATGAAATGTCGCAAATGGTAACTTTTAGCTTTGTGCACGCAACAAAAATGTAGACAAAACACACCTATGTACAAAGAAAAATGAATTTTTTTTACTCTGGTTCGACCATTTTTCTTGCCCACGCCTCCTTCCTGGAAAAATGAAAATGTGGAAAATGGCGATGGTAGGTGCGTTTTGTCTAGCTTTTTCGCGTTTGCTACCAACCGTGCATCCTTTTCCGATGACGCCACCTAATGACATGCAGCTAAGCATTATTCAAGGTGCTTTTTGTCCACTGCGTGGCATGGGATATGGGGGTACAATATGATGTTACATACATAGATTCTTTTTGTCTAGGAGTTAGCTTTCTCCTACAAAAATAGCTGGCATTTACAAATTCCAAACACGTTCGATAAAGCTGATTTGATAGAGACATTGAAATAAATCTGAATTGATAATATTACGTTTTCGCTTGCAAAATGTATTTTGGTAAGTGTATTTCCCCCCATTAGATTACATCTGGTTTTCATTAATTATTACCAACAATATAGTGAATATCATCATTTATTTCCGACTGATCCTAGTCGACTAACAACAAAGAGATCATTCAAGACTGAAATTAATCACCAAATCCTTTCACGCATCAAAAGATAATTGAGAGGACGATTCTGTCATAGCATTAATTACATTACACATAGGTAGATTTGTGTGCTTTGACTAAATTTTTTCTAATTTACCTCCAAGTTAGATTGCGCCCATACTCTTGGGTAGGTAACCTCGTAGGTAACCTCGTGACACCACTTTTAAAATTCAATTCTGAGGTAAGATACTTGCCTCGATTGCTAGGTTTTTTTCTTCTTTTGGTTTTGTTTTCTGCATTGAGGCCAACATTGAATGGTAGGGATTACACACACCATCACGACTGTTATTTATGTTTCTTAGAATCAGAGGAAAATTCATAAAGGACTGGATAATTAGTTTATTCAAGGATTGAGGACGGATTCCCCATGGTGAGGTGCATTATTACATTTGAATTCTTGTCTAGGGAAAATTGAAGGCGATAACAACCTCATCCTATTTATCTACAGGCCACGCCATGCCAAGGTAAACCATAGGTCTATGGGGGTGAATATTTCCTTGGTTTACAAGGCATTCTCAGCCAGTCATTGCTCCTCTTAACTCACACACATATATACTAGGGAAGATGTGCCAATTGCTGTCCATGATCCAATTGTTGTTTACTCCTTGTTCACCTGATCCCAATAACCGTTTACATTTTAGTCATTACATTGTTTTAATTATGCCAATAAAAATTTACAAATTACACCAATATATGTTCACTACTGAGTGTGTAGTTGACCAAAAAAAATAAAACACATTGAAAACTATTGAAAACTCCTTTTTAACTATTGGAAACACCTTAAATTTTTGTGGGTTTTTATTGTTTGTCTAATGAATGGGTACTAGCCAAGTGGTAAAGATGTAGGGGACAGAGATTTAAAAATACCTTTTTTGAACACCTTTCGCTTTACGGGTTTCACAAGGCGCGTTTTAAATACCGAGAAGCCAAATTTTTCTTTTTAAGGTCCTAACTCACTTATGAAGAAGACCATTTTTTTTTTTGAAATCGAACCTATTTTGTATTCTGCACGAATGCACGAAGTTATCCCTGACGGCTACTAGTACATCTCCCTATATACATATTTTTACTACTCCATCAGGGCTATGAGTAAGAAATATTGAAAAGCCCTTCATGAAACTCAAATTATTGGTACGCCAAAATTTGGCGTTACGACTATACCAAAGCTTCTTATATGATCTGTAGACTAAGCTGTGCATCAAGAATTAAATATCTTAGATTAAAATAGACATTGTGCTCCACATTTGGAATGGTATGCAAAAGATTGGCTTGGTTCGAGTAGAACGCAGCCTAGCAAAGGTACTCCTTATGAAACTTTACTAATACACATTTGACCACTGAGCAAATCATCCTTCTTTGACAGTCATTATTCATGAAAAATACAATGGTTGATGTTGGAGAGAGGATAGGCCATAATTGTGGCATGACCGTGTTTTTATTGCATAACATAATAACTCTTCCTCAAACCTAAATGACCAGAAAAGTGTTTGAAAGCAGTTTACGGATAAGTAAGGTAATTTGGGATTGTCATTATCCTCTTTTCTTATTATCTGTAGACTTTGGTAATTGCATTTATCTTTCAATATCATAAAATGGTTTGGAGCATAAATCCAGTATTCAACCTTACATTGAAGCTCTGTGAGAAATGGTGGTCGGTTTCATGAACAATCGATAGAAACAGACATTAAGGAGTTCCAAAAAATCAACTCGAAAAGGGGCATCCCTTGTATTGACAATGATTAATGTTCATAGAAGTGATTTCTATTTTGTTGCTAGTCAAAAGATTTCATTTGTATCATTCGAGATCTCCAACAATGTTTATATAGTGAAGTGCTATAGTTTTCTAACTCCTTTATTCTATTTACTGATATTTGTACATTTTAATTTATATATATCTACAAATCAATTTAATGGAAAACATATATCGATATACGCATGTTGAAGGGCATACACATATGGTTGCAGGATTAAAATTCCCCTTTATACATAAACAAAATTTGGCTTCTCTTTACAAAGCATAAATTTGTCGATCAACTCACACTAGTCTCCTCAAGCAATACTTAACCTTACTAATAGAATACCTAGTTCTTCATTACTTAAAATTTCTTCGTTTACCTTTAAATCCAACCCCCTTTTTTTGAAATTTGCATGAATATAATTTCATATTGTTTTTATATTTGTCTTGAATCAGTAAAATAATATTTATTCTTTTGATATAAATTAAGGTTCAACCACTTACATAAACTTTCCATATTCAAAATTAAATTATATATAAAATTGGCACAAATAAATTATGCCTATGAACAATCCCTCTCTCTTCATTATTTCATCTTACAATAGAATATTAGTTTTCAAAATTTATAAATAGTAGTGAATAGATGAAATACACATATAAATCAGGCTTGTCTTTTTCCTTTCTCTTTCATGTTACAATGATTACTAGCTTCCATATTACAATTAATTTTAAGAAATAAAATGAATGATATACAATTGAACAAGGCTTGTTTTCCACCCTACCGTAATGGCATCATGGAAACTTGTGGGCTCTAGCCATACCCTTGAGCAAGGAATTCTTTTAGCCCCAAAATGATCAATGGAGTCTTTTCTCTTCTTTTTTTTACAAAGGGACAAAACTAACATAGCACAACTTAAATGCATCTAAGCTCTTTACTTTATGTTTTCAAACATGATCCATACAATAGGTCACCTCCTTACAACCAAGAAACAAGGGAAAATGGAAAAGGATAAAACTTATATTTTCTTTTAGATGAAGGGACTGAAATTTTGTATCCATCTTTCCTCTCCAATCGAGCCATCTTCATCACTATCTTCCAAAGAGATGGACTCCTCTCCCTTTCTCATTCTTTCTACCATCTTCACTCAAGTTCCCCAAGAGGAGAAGTGGGTAACACCCCACTCTTCCTTCCTCTCCAAGATATATAGGAGTTTCAACTTGCAACTTTTGGGTGGGGACATGTGAAGTGTACCTACCTCCATCAATGAGTGCCTTTTCCTTATTAAAGAGGAAACATGCACTTGGACAACCCCTCCATAATTTCATTTCATCCTCTCTCCAAAAATCATCACTCTCCATTATGAAGACTTTCAGGGGTCAAATCATGTCCTTGGGGCACTATTAAATGCCCACTTCATCTCTACCACTATGGTATAGACCCTAGGGGGTTTCTTTTTGCATCGCAGCTGAGGAAATTGACCAACAACCCTCTTTAAGGCCAATTTAAGAACCCATCCGAAATTCAAACTTGGATAAGGGTTCTTATTTCTTAACCCCTAACTCCACTTCCACCCACATAAAACATAATTAAACACCCTCACAACCCCAAAAATAAATTATCCCTTTAATATCAACCCTCACCACCTCAACCTATTAACTTTACTTATTTCTAAGCTCTAAAAGGGGGAATAAAGTTCATAACCACAAGAGGATGTCTTTTCAATTTACCCATTGGTCTTCCCTTCTTGTACTGGTACTTTTCCTTTCCCGTGCATTACCAATGAAATTGTAAGAACAATCATATATCACATAAATTTGATAACTAGAATAAAATTTAATTGTACATCAATTTCCATTTACAATTCCAATTCATATTCACAATTTACAAGTCCATAACACCTTCACAACAATGGCAATGAAACAAATGTGAAGATGAAATTCAAGAATATTATCTCACAATCACATTATATATTGCTCGTAGTCCAACTTATCATCTATTATGGAAACATATAACAAATTAGATTTAGTATTAATCACATGCAGAGCGGGGTCTTACAATTATTATAATAATTTTTGTTATAATATAAAAATAAATATCTCTCAACAAGACTAATAACCATTCACTAATATTATTATAAAAATATTTGTTACAAAGATAAGTAGATATATATCAAAAAATAAAATATATATGTATGTATGTGTATATGTATGTATGTATATATATGTATATGTATATATGAATGTATATATATGTTTGTATATATATAAATATGTATGTATATATACATTTATATAAATATATAAGTATTTGTATGCACAAACATATGTATATTTACATATATACATCTTAATTAGCATGTGAGTTCTTCTAATTGATTTACTATACTTTCAACAAGACTAAAATTTATTCAAATGTGTATGTGTGTGTTTGTTTGTATTTAAATATTAAAATGTGAGTTGTTATAGCAAGTTTATTATAGTTACAATTAGATATTTCTCAAAAAATTCAATAGTAATTCACTAATTTATTATTATAAAAAGGGTGAGTGTAGGATCAAGGGGGTCCAAAAAGTGGCGATATGACAAAAAAGTGGCTGGTGACTTTTTTTAATCCGAATTTGATGAAACGAAAAGGGTTTATTGAGAATTTTTTTAGCTTTCCACCAATATAAGATATGCCTTATTTTGAATTAAATTGATAATTGCTATTGATTTTCTAAATTTATTTTAACTAAAGTCTTGATTGATAGGTTGATTGAAAAACATCTATAATTCTTAAACGATTTAACATTTTTTGAATATGAAATATGTGGCACATTCTATGCTTCTCATACTATAGGATAAAAAAAAGAAAAATTTAATTACATAAATTTTTAAACAAGTTATGGTGGTTAGACAAACAAGTTTTAATATTATGATATTGCTATCAGGATTCAATCGTGTAAATTTTGAGTCAAACTCATTGACCCATGATTCATGAGTAGTGGTTCACAAGAACCCATTTCTCATGATAATGAATTGTCCACTTAGCACTCATTGCATCTAGGTGATCTTCATAGAGGTGAAGCATTGGTCCATCCTGGGAGGTCACCCATCCCAGTACTGCTCTAGCTCAAGCACGCTTAACCACAGAGTTTCCCCCAAGGTTAAGCCCACTTATCTTGCTACCCCATTTGCAAAACCTTCAGCAAGTTTTGTGCCTTATGAACCATTCATTATAGAGCCCCTTTAGCTCATCAATTGATAAGTAGGAGGTTTCTTCCACAACGTGTCAAATTATAATATTGCTATCAGGATTGAACTGTGTAGTTTTTGAGTCAAACTCATTGACCCATGATTCATGAGTAGTGGTTCACAAGAACCCATCTCTCATGATAATGAATGGTCCACTTAACACTCATTGCATCTAGGTGATGCTCACAGAGGTGAAGCATTGGTCTGTCCCAGGAGGTCACCCATCCCAGTACTACTCTAGCTCAAGCGTGCTTAACCACAGAGTTTCCCCCAAGGTTAAGCCCACTTAGCTTGCTACCCCATTTGCAAAACCTTCAGCAAGTGTTGTGCCTTATGAACCATTCATTATAGAGCCCGTTTAGCTCATCAATTGATAAGTAGGAGGTTTCTTCCACAGCGTGTCAAATTATGATATTGCTATCAGGATTCAACCGTGTAGTTTTTGAGTCAAACTCATTGACCCATGATTCATGATTAGTGGTTCACAAGAATCCATCTCTCATGATAATTAATGGTCCACTTAGCACTCATTGCATCTAGATGATGCTCATAGAGGTGAAGCATTGGTCCATCCCGAGAGGTCACCCATCCCAGTACTGCTCCAACTCAAGCGTGCTTAACCACAGAGTTTCCCCCAAGGTTAAGCCCACTTAGCTTGCTACCCCATTTGCAAAACCTTCAACGAGTGTTGTACCTTATGAACCATTCATTGTAGAGCCCCTTTAGCTCATCAATTGATAAGTAGGAGGTTTCTTCCACAGCGTGTCAAATTATGATATTGCTATTAGGATTCAATCATGTAGTTTTTGAGTCAAACTCATTGACCCATGATTCATGAGTAGTGGTTCACAAGAACCCATCTCTCATGATAATGAATGGTCCACTTAGCACTCATTGCATCTAGGTGATGCTCACAGAGGTGAAGCATTGGTCCGTCCCAGGAGGTCACCCATCCCAGTACTGCTCTAGCTCAAGCACGCTTAACCACAAAGTTTCCCCCAACGTTAAGCCCACTTAGCTTGCTACCCCATTTGCAAAACCTTCAGCGAGTGTTGTGCCTTATGAACCATTCATTATAGAGCCCCTTTAGCTTATCAATTGATAAGTAGGAGGTTTCTTCCACAGCGTGTCAAATTATGATATTGCTATCAGGATTCAATCGTGTAGTTTTTGAGTCAAACTCATTGACCCATGATTCATGAGTAGTGGTTCACAAGAACCCATCTCTCATGATAATGAATGGTCCACTTAGCACTCATTGCATCTAGGTGATGCTCACAGAGGTGAAGCATTGGTCCATCCCGGGAGGTCACCCATCCCAGTACTACTCCAGCTCAAGCGCGCTTAACCACAGAGTTTCCCCCAAGGTTAAGCCCACTTAGCTTCCTACCCCATTTGCAAAACCTTCAACAAGTGTTGTGCCTTACGAACCATTCATTATAGAGCCCCTTTAATATTTTTAAAAAGTTTTAATATAAAATTCATAAATAACTATGTACTTGCAAAAAAATTACAAAAAAAATGTGGCACATCCAAGAATCTATCCTCTAATTATATTGAAAATTTCAATTTTTTTTTTTCTTGTACTTATGTTGGTCAGACATACACCCGCTTTTCGTTTTTTCCTAAAAAATTTAGTACTACTACATTGAAATTTTAAATTTTCACCAAATAGATTTAATTTTCTCCAAAAAAGGACTAGTATCTTAAAAAGTACATTCAATTTGCTTTGATTTTCTTTCTTAAATATTTTTCAAATTATGCTAATAAATTATTCAAACTTTTATGTCAAGTTGCCTAACTTTGTTTTTTTTTAGTTTTCATTGCCACTTAAGGGCCTAGTTTGGACCCCCATGATCCTGCACTGACCCAAAAAGTTTATGCAAGAGCATCAATGTGTTCCTTTTATTTTTTGTAGAAGTGAAGCCTAAATTTTGAAGAATTCCCTTGTGTTATAGTAAAATGATGGAATATACTTGAAGAGGAGTCAGGTGAGTATTCACATTTCAAATTTGATTTTTTTTGTATAAAACTTCAACAAGTTATCTTATTGTGAAGTTTTAACCAACATTTGGACTTTGTTGAACTTCTAGCCTTGTCTAGATTCCCTTTGAATCCTTGTATGTCCTTTGACCATTGAATATCTATCTAGATACTCATCTTCTATGACATTGTGAAAATTCGATATATATGTGAATGGAAAAAATTCAATGGGTTTCAGAACATTTCTTGATACCCCTAAAAATGATACAATTTTCTCTAGAATGTGATAAAATGATAAAATCAAGGTTACAATGGACTTAAACATGGATTTCTTTGGAAAACAAAGGATCAACACACTTTTACATGCTAGAATGTGGTGTGTCTATCTTTTATCCATATTGTGACACTATAAATATGGGTTTTGAGCTCATTTTGAGGAGATTTTTGGGAGAGTCTCTTATAATGTGTAAGTTTAGAGGTGTAAAGTTTATTGTTAGATACATTTAGGTAAAGTTGAAAGGCTTGATATCCAATGAAAATGAGGGAATTGTAATAGAGTGAATTCCTACATATGAATAAAATGTATTTAGTTTTGTCAAGAATGTGTTATTTGGTGAGATGTTGGTGTTCTAACTACATGACTAGGAAATCTACTAAGATCCCTTGGTCATGACTACACCAAGTGGTAGCATAGCATTTTATTCCATTGGGGATGAGGTTAGTTTGAGAGATTTGATGTTGTGATAGTGTTTGTAAGAGTCATATAACTATGAGTTTGATTTGGTTGTCCTCTAGTATCTAGATAAGGTTGGGTAGAAGGTGTAGAGTTCTTCCACTAAGGGAGAGTGGGTAGAGGAGGAATCTTACAAAATATTTGTTGGGTGTGGGATAGGTTGTGTATGAGGATTTTTTTTAAGGTATGAATGAGGGCTTGTAACTACTGAAAGTGTGTGTGTAGGCTATAGAGATTGCATATTGTGTGAGATTGTGTTTGGTTGAAGATGGAAATTAGAAATATTATGAGCTTAGCCATGTGAAATTCCTTAGGAATTTTAGTTCTTGTGAGGAGAGAAAGTATGTAAGAGGATGGAATGTATGAGATGAGGAGTATGTTGAAAGGCTTAAGGGAGATTAGATTAGTAGTGGAAAAGAGAACATAAGAAGAAAACATGGGTATGGTTGATTCCCATTCCTTTTATAACAAATATTTGTGTGAAATAAACTCCTATGTGTAGGAAAAAATGAAGAATATGAATCTATGTGTGTAGAAAAAACTATGTTTAGAGAGGATGAAAAATAAGAGAATGAGTTCTAATATAGAAACAAAAAGATTATGTATTTTGTAAGGAATAGAGGATGCATATAAAGGAGTTGAAGAGGTTGTAGTTGAGGCAAAGAATGGGAAGGAATAACATATTATTGTAGAAGCATATTGTAGTGAGTTATAGTACTGGTAGATAATTATAAGGAAGAACATATGATTATAGAAGCATATATTAGTGATGGAATGGATATACTAATGGACAAAGATGTGAGAGGTGTTATAGCAGAGAGTGGTGAAGAAGATATTGCAACATCAAATGAAGAGGAGAATGATGGTATATAAGTTGTTGGGTGTCCTTTAGAAGACATGAAATTTTAAAATATTGAAGTGCAATTGAGAGTAGAGATGAATAGATTGTAAGATACATGGTGAGGAGGAAGATGTTGCTGTAGAGGATGGAGAAAATATGTTTGCATATGAGGTAGTCAAGGTTAAATTATTTTCCTTGAATATGTTGACAAAAATTTGAATGTAGGTGTTGGGGATGATGGCATAAATGAAGCAGAAAAGGAAGAATATTTAGAGTAGAGAAGGTTGGGGCATGATGGTTTAAATATTGTCAAAGGGGGGAGATGATTCAAAGAAGGTGAGAAGGTGTAGAATATTGGGTGGAGGTGTATTTTGAGGAGGAGGTTAGATTATCATGGGTTAAATCCCATGAGAAGAAAGAGGAGAAATAAGAGCGGTGAGATAAGGAGGTTGGATGATATTATACCTAAGTCCATGATAAGAAAGAGGAATGAGGAACAAACTAGTTGGAGGAGGATGACACTTTCCCTAGCCAAATGTTGGAAGAGTTGGAGGAATTGTTTGGATGAGTCTAATTCAATAATGGAGTTTAGTAAAGGTTATTTTCAAGGTCTCAAAGGGTGGTTCTACCATCCAACTCAAACAATGGAGAAAGTCAACAAAAATAAATGGATAAAATGATAACTAAAAGTCTCTACGTAGGAGTTAGATTTTTGGAAGTTATGTGAGGATTCATATTTTATTCCAAACATAAATAATCAAGAAACTTAACAAAGATAAGAGATTGGAGTAGGTGTACACAAATAAAATCACCTCCAAGCAATGAAGATAAACAATGTTGGCCAATAGTAAACCTCCATGAATGAAATAGGTTGAATGAGAGCTCCCACCCTAAAAGTTAAACAATAATACCTTAAAAAATTCAACAATTGAAAGAATGTGAGAATACTCATTAGAAAAGGGGCCAAAGAAGAACCTGCATATAAATAAAGACAAATTCTTGAGGATAAGAAAGATGAACTACAAAGTTTGAACTGAACATTCTCTCAAATTAAATATTCCTTGAAAATATATTGATCTAGATTAACTATTGTAAATGTTTTGATATGAATCGCTTGAAAATATACCTTTGTTCTCCACAAAACCTACATTTTTACATACTAGTTAATTTTTATGCAAAAATTTAATGTACTTTTAAATCAACCCATAGAAATAACATGACTCTAAATAAGATGAAAAATATCATACCCGTCCCATACACAAAAATATCCACTACTAAAGGGTCATCTCTTACCTTAAGAGAATCAAATATTGCTTCATGATCGACACTACTGACTGTGTATAAGTACTTTGTTCTTGGTTTGGCATGTTGTCTCAATAACTTAATATTTGTTACTATAACAAGGTGTGAATAAATGAGAATGGTTTTATGTTTCTCGTAGTCTTCAAATATAGGTATGTGTTCTTTCTAATCATATACATTCACAACCAAGTTCAGAAAACAACAACTAAACCTATTAAATACATGCAAACATCATCAACTGTCATCTATTGTGCTAGCTTCTTATTTCCTTGTAGACATCATGCCAACTAATAATTTGATCCCTTTTCATTCCTCTACGGTGCAACAATTGCATAGATATGTTTTGACTATACACGATCTAAAAGATGGTCATAATAAAGTGAACTTTCTATTTCATATTCTAAAGAGTATTGTGCTTAAGATAATGGGGTTAGATACTATGGAATCCATGTATCTACCCACTCACTTGACTCACATTGATCCTAATCACACTAAATATAATTCTGAAAAAAACAAGCCAACTCTCGTGTCCATATGGTCCATGCACCTACATATGAAATTCAAAATAAATGCATCTTTAAAGATTCTTTTATTGTCTAACATTCCAATTTCTCTGCCATTGTGCCCTCATCAACCAACCAAAATAACCTACATGCTTTTGAATCAACTGTCCTTCCTTGTGACAACACATAACTACACCAATCAATAATAGAACATACACAATTGAATATTGCACCGCCTCTAATCTTCATTTGTTTCTTAACCAAATCTCTCTTCAGACATGCCCCTGCACTATCATGCTTGCCTCTTCCATGCCCAACTTCAAAAAGGCTCCAAATATGTGGTACACCCATTTGAACATGTATCTTTCTCAACCAATAAAACGTATGAGAATTCTTGAATTGACCATGTAGTTATTTGACCAAATGAGATGATGACCCATTACAATACATTTTTCCTGCAAGAATTCAAAAAAGTTTTCAAAACAATGTTGCACAAACTCAGATGAATGAGATCTATCATCACTCATGTAAAAATGGTACTCCTTAATTATCTTTCTATCCTCTTCTATACTATCAAGGGCATGTCTATATGTTATGTGGATAATAATATCAATTTGAATAGAAATGTAATATTGATATGGTACCTCATTTTATGGTTACAATGTGTAATTTTCAACAAAATAAACCATAGATATAATAGCTCCAACCAGGAAAGAGTCCTTACACATCCTGAATTATCGATCCAACCACTGGGACCTATGGCTATGTCTTGCATACTTATAGAAAATATTTTATTTAAAATTAGAAACACTTACCTCTCTTGTAACCAACTTGCATCTAGAACCTTTGCCTCCACTCTTCAAACTATATTTCATTGTCTCAAATATTTTTTCTCAACAATTTTGTTAGCAAAATCATGTTCACTGCCCTCATGAAAACATGTTACAAACTTTGATAAACCACCATATTACAAAAATATTTCATTTAAAAAATAAATTTTATAAAAAATCAACCTCACCTCTAACACATAAAGATGAATCTAGCAAGTCTTGGATGGCTTTGGAAGTTGCATTGCATGAAACTCCTACCACAGTTTGTTAGTATAATAGTAGAAAAAATATACCATAATATTGTATGATACATTGAAAACTCTACATGGTATTTACAATAACATGTATAATGAATATTAATAGGTACAAAATAAAATGACTTACAAGATTCAAAAACCCTTTGCAAGATTTGCAAATTTGGATTTGTTTCACAAAAAAATATATTCAATAATGTTTGGTCACATTCCAATAAATGTTTAGGATGTGGTGTGTGATCTTGATTGCCAATTCTTAACTTTAAAACATCCTTTGTATTTAGTGATACTATAGATTGTGAGTTCCAAATTATTGAATTGCATTCTTTATGTTATCTGTTAGCTTTTTATCAACACGTGAAAGCCTCTCACTAAAATCCCATGTATCATCTTTAAGAAGACTATCTAGTCTTCCTCTTCTTGAGAGTTCTCTAGACAATATTTTATGATTTAGGTTTAAATAAATATATGTTTTCCTCATTATTTATGAGCCTTTCTAAAATGATGTCTTACTGATGAGGTTGTGATTACTCTACAAGTAGATCTCTTATCTTTTTTCTTACTAGTCTTTCCAATAGAATTTAGAGCATTAAAAAGATTTTTAACAATAATGAAAACATGTTACAAACTTTGATAAACCACCATATTACAAAAATATTTCATTTAAAAAATAAATTTTATAAAAAATCAACCATCACCTCTAGCACATAAAGATGAATCTAACAAGTCTTGGATGGCTTTGGAAGTTGCATTGCATGAAACTCCTACAACATTTTGTTAGTATAATAGTAGAAAAAATATACCATAATATTTTATGATACATTGAAAACTCTACATGGTATTTACAATAACATGTATAATGAATATTTATAGGTACACAAAAAAATGACTTACAAGATTCAAAAACCCTTTGTGAGATTTGCAAATTTGGATTTGTTTCACAAAAAAATTTATACAATAATGTTTTGTCACATTCCAATAAATGTTTAGGATGTGGTGTGTGATCTTGATTGTAATTCTTAACTTTAAAACATCCTTTGTATTTAGTGATACTATAGATTGTGAGTTCCAAAATTATTGAATTGCATTCTTTATGTTAGCTATTAGCTTTTTATCAACATGTGAAAGCCTCCCACCAAAACCCCATGTATCATTTTGAAGAAGACTATCAAGTCTTCCTCTTCTTGAGAGTTCTCTAGACAATATTTTATGATTTAAGTTTAAATCAATATATGTTTTCCTCATTAAATGAGCCTTTCTAAAATGATGGCTTACTGATGAGGTTGTGATTACTCTACAAGTAGATCTCTTATCTTTTTTCTTACTAGTCTTTCCAATAGAATTTAGAGCATTAAAAAGATTTTTAACAATAATATTAATTTTTTTAACTTTTTGGTCATATGAATCTTTGATTTCTTTAATAATGGACTCATTTTTTTAGACTTTAGTAATTGTACAATTTTTTTGCATTGTATGGTTAATGTCTTATTGGAAAGTTTTGATTAAAAAATTGGGTAGCCCACAACCGAACCGTTTGTGAAGACCTTTTTCCGTCAGGTTTATCTATTATGTTCTCATCTATTTCAAGTAACCATTTTGGGGTTCTTGAATGCAGTGGATTTGAAATTGAATTTCTTCCTCAAAATAGTCTTGTATTCTCATTTAATTTTGTGATACATAATGTTCAAATGTTTCATTTTCAATGTTATGAATGTTTTTAATATTATCAATGCTAGTGAAATATTTTCAATGTTTTTCAATATTTTCATTTTCAATGTTTTCAATATCAATTTGAACATTTTCAGTTGCAATTTAAAAAATTTCTATATCAATTTCAAAATTTTCATTTACAAATTGAGTATTTGACATATCCTGTCTTCTCTTCCTATGACTTTCTCTATCTTTTTCTCTATATGCTTCAATTTTATCTGATGTTAGTTTTCTCTTTCCTTTCCCCTTATGATGACTATTTCTCCCCATTTTATAAATATAAAAGAGCACACAAATGATTGTTAAGTTAAAAATTGTGTAAAATATAATCTTGCAAAAGATGAATTTTGTTTTTTACAAACAAAGAACATAGGATTTCAGACAACAAAAAGAATACGGGGACCATTGAAATGCTCAAAATGGCCCCCTTTTTGTTTTATATATAGTTCCCAAAATGGATAGTTGTTTAGAATGGATATTTGTTATGTATTCCATGCATAGGATGAAGCTTCAATATTTATACACTAGAAAACAAATATCCATTTGTATAATGAATATCTATTAAAAATGGATATTTGATTCCTTTATTTTTTTTAGACCAAAGAATACATAAAGCCAATACTATGTAGTAAATTAATATATAATAAAAATATTATATATTAATAATAAATAATATATTATATATTATGATATATTATATATTATATATTATATATCATATAATATATTATATAAATTGTATAACATATATTATATATTATATACTATATATAAAATAATGATATATAATATATTATATGTAGTAGGTTATAATATATATATATATATAGAGAGAGGGAGAGAGAGTTATCTAGGTATTATGGGAGGGAGAGACCTCATAGGGAGAGAGGGAGGAAGATAACTCTCTCTCTCTCTCTCTTTTAGGTCTCTCCCTCCCTCTCACTCCCACCCCCTCTCTCAGGTCTCTCCCTCTCACCCTACTCAGATAACTCTTTGTCTCTTAGGTTTTTCCCTCCCACCCCACCTAGATAACTCTGTAACTCTCTCCCACTTCCTCTCTCTCTCTTTCTCTTTGAGGTATCTTCCTCCCTCTATCCTCCCACCCTACCTAAAGAACTCTCTCACCCCAACCCCCTCTCTCCCACTCCCTATTGGTATGTGGCGGCTGATCATGCTATATTGTACAATTTTTAGTATTGTACACTCTTCATGTATCCTCGCCGAAAAAGAAAAAGGCTGACTTTGTAAACCATAATTTTTGGAAGCTTCTAAAAGCTTGTTATAAGCGGCTGGGATGGAGAGTTGTAGTATGGAATTATTTGTGATATTGTAATATATTTTGCACTGGATAATAAAATCATTGGATGGCTGTGGGTTTGTGGATGTAGCCCAAATTGGGTGAACCATGTTAAATTCTCTATGTTGTCTTATTTTTGCTATAATTTCCTGTGTGTTTTATTTCTCTATTTTATTGATCAAATCTGCATTTAACTTGTTAGATATCTACTTTATAACCCTAACAAATGGTATCAGAGTGGATTGTGTTTTATTATCATCTACAGGAAGGTCTCATGGTTGAGTGGGAGTCTCACGATTAAGTGGGAGCAATGGAAGATGAGGGTAAGTTGAAGGTTGAGAAGTTCAATGGGTAGAACTATCAATTATGGAAGATGCAGATGGAGGACTACCTCTATCAGAAAGATTTATGGCGGCCATTGGAAGGGAAAACCAATAAAACCTCAACAATGTTGGATGAGGACTGGGATATTTTGGACAGAAAGGCACTTGGCAGTATTTGTTTATGCCTAGCACAATCGGTGACATTCAATATTACAACAAAAAAGATAACTCAAGAGTTGATGGAAACCCTAGCAAAGTTATATGAAAATACTTCTACTTCGAATAAGGTATTTCTTATGAAGCATTTATTTAATATGAAAATGGTAGAAGGTGGGTCAGTTGTTGATCATTTAAATGAGTTTAATACGGTTACTAGTTAATTAACTTCTGTAAAATTAAACTTTGATGAAGAAGTTAGGGCTCTTTTGATTATGTGTTCTTTTCTTGAAAGCTAGAATAGCTTGGTAATGGCTATTAGCAATTCCGTTTCTGTTTTGAATACATTGAAGTTTGATGATGTTGTTGGTGTTTTTTTTAGTGAGGAAATTTGTAGGAAAAGCTCAGGTGGAACATCCACATTAGGTAGTGTTTTGAATGCAGAAAGCAGGGGCATAACAAAAGAAAAATGAAACAATTCTAGGATTTGTGGGAAGTCACAAGGAAAATCAAAGGATAGAAGGTCCCAATCTAGAGATAAGAAGGATTGTTGGTATTGTGGTAAGCCGGGTCATTTAAAGAAAGATTATTGGTCTCAGAAAAATAAAGGAGACAAAAAGGAAGGAAATAAAGAGGAAAATGTGGTAAGTAATAAATATGATGAGGATGCTTTGATTCTTTCCCTTGACAATGCTGATGATTCTTGGGTGTTAGATTTAGGGGCTTCTTTTCATGCTACGCCCCATACAAATTATTTTTTTGATTATGTCCAAGGGGATTTTGGGCTAGTTTATTTGGGAGATAACGAACCCTGTTAGATTGTTGGAAAGGGAAGAATCAAGATTAAGTTGTAGAATGGGAATCATTGGCTACTTCATGAGGTAAGGCACGTTCCAAAGTTAAAAATAAATTTAATTTTTGTAGGGCAACTAGATGATGAAGGTTGTGTTGTTACATTTAGTGATAAAAATTGGAAGGTTACAAAAGGTGTGAAAGTAGGCACCTTATATATTTGTATAGGTCATACTGTTCCTTTTACTTTAGCTATTGCAAATAAAAATCAATGTTCAGGAATAATTGTTGCAGTTTAGTAGGCAGAAAATCAGATAGTTGTTGTGGATTCTGAATGAACACTATGGCATAATAGACTTGGGCATATGAGTGCAAAATGTATGAAAGTACTTCATTCAAAGAATGTTTTACCAGGTCTAAAATGTGTTAATATGGATTTCTGTGAAAGTTGTGTGTATGGAAAACAAAAGAGAGTTATTTTTCTCAAGGATGGGAAACAAAAGAAAGATGAGAAATTGGAGCTTGTGCATATGGATGTATGGGGACCAACTTAGGTATCTTCTCTCGATGGCTCTAAGTATTATGTTACATTCATTGATGATGCAACTAGGAAGGTATGGATTTATTTCCTTAGGCATAAATCTGATGTATTTGAAACTTTTAAAAAATGGAGAAGCTTGGTTGAGAATGAGACAGGGATATGTGTAGGATCATGATGGGCCAAAAAGTGGCGATATCTAAGTGATATGATGGCCCATGTGGCTGACAAATTTTTTTTTACCCAAAATTGATGAAACAAAAAGGGTTTTTAAAGGAGATTCTCAGCTTTCCACCAATATAAATTATGCTTTACTTTGAATTTAATAAATAATTATTATTCATTTTCTATTTGAATTACGACTAAAGTCCTAATTGATAAGCTGATTGAAAAAAATCTATAGCTTTCAAACGGTATCACATTTTTTGAATCCAAAACATGTGTCACATTCCATGCTTAACATACTATAGGATTAAAAAAATAAATTGAATTTCATGAAGTTTTGACCAAGTTAAGATGGTCAGACATACGAGTTTTTATATTTTTTAAAAGTTGTAATAAAAAATTCATAATTAACTATTTACTTGGAAACAAATTACAAAAAAATATGCATCACATCGGGACATGAGTCCCATACTTATATCTAAAATCTTATAAAAAATATTATCATTTTATTGTGGTTAGGGTGGTCAGACAGGCACCTACTTCTTATTTTTTCCCTGAAATTTAAGTACTACTGCACTGAAAGTTCAAATTTTCACCGAATAGATATATTTAAAAATAAATAAACCTAGTAGTTTAGAAACTAAATTCAATTTTCTATAGATTCTATTCTTACATATTTTTTAAATAATATAGATAATTTATTCAAATTTTTACATCAAGTTGCCTAGCTTTGATTTTTTGAATTTTATTGCCACTTAAGGGCCTATTTTTTTCATGATGATCCTACACATACCCACAGGTAAAAAGCTAAAATGTCTTAGATCTGGTAATGGTGGTGAGTATTGCAAAAAAGAGTTTGAAGATTATTGTTCCTCTAATGGTATTCGTAGGCAGAAAACGGTTCCAAGGACTCCACAGGAAAATGGAGTGGTTGAGCTCATGAATAGAACAATAATGGAGCATGCACGAACTATGCGATTGCATGCTGGGATGCCTATAGAGATGTGGGAAGAGGCTATAAACACTGTTGTTTATTTAATTAATAAAGGTCCCTCTAATCCTTTGGGTTGTGGTATTCCAGAGGAAGCATGGATGAGTAAGAAGGTGAGTTATTCTTTTCTCAAAACCTTCGGTTGTGAAACATTTGCACATTTAGATTTTGAAAATAGAACCAAGCTTGATGCAAAATCAAAGAAATGTATATTTTTTGGATATGGCATTGACGAATTTTGTTATAGGCTTTGGGATTTTGAAAATAAGAAAATTGTGAGAAGCAGGGATGTCATATTCAATGAGAAAGTGTTGTACAAAGATTTATTGCAGCAGCATGAGAAGAAAGAAAAGGATTATGCAGTGCTAGATGATATTACAAACAATAATGTTCCAGTGGTTCCTCATGCTCTACAACAACAACAACAAGAAATACCACAAACTCCAGTGAATGTTAGACGATCTTCAAGGATAAGTAGACCTCCAGAAAGATTTTCTCCCTCTTTGTATTCTATTTTATTAACTGATGCTGGTGAACCAGAATGTTGTCATGTAGCTATGCAGGTGGATACCAAGGTTCAGTGGGAGCATGGAATGGAAGAAGAAATGGACTCCTTGCTAAAAAATTAGACTTGGGAATTATGCAAGTTGCCTGCAGGTAAAAAGGCTTTACCAAACAAATGGATTTGCAGTATGAAAGAGGAGGATGGAGGTAAGCAATGATTTAAAGCTAGATTAGTCATAAATCGATTCAAGCACATAAAAAGGGTATTGATTTTGATGAAATATTTTCTCCAGTTGTTAAAATGACTTCTATTCATACTATTTTAAGTATTGTGGCTGCTAAAGATTTTCATTTAGAATAGCTTGATGTTAAAACTGCCTTTCTCCATGGTGATTTGGAAGAGGAAATATATATGGAGCAACCACAAGGATTTGAGGTAAAAGGTAAGGAGAAAATTGTGTGTAGATTGAAGAAAATTTTATATGGCTTGAAGCAAGCACCTTGGTAATGGTATCTTAAATTTGATAGTTTTATGGTTGAGCAAGGATACAACAGGTGTAATTCAAACCATTGTGTTTATTTTAAGATGTCAGATGAAGATAGCTAAATTATTTTATGTTTATGTGTTGATGATATGCTTGTAGCGGGGTCTAACATGGATCACATAAAGGAGTTAAAACACCAGTTAGCAAATTCATTTGCTATGAAGGATTTGGGGGCAGCAAAATAAATCCTTGGTATGGAGATTACAAGAGATAGGAAAAATAGGAAATTATTTTTATCTTAGGCTGATTATGTTGAAAAGGTGTTGCAGAGATTTCATATGGAGAATGCAAAAGTTGTCAGCACACCTTTTCCCAATCATGTCAAATTGACTAAGGATATGTGTCCAAAGACACAAGAGGAGGAAGGAAAAATGTCCAAGGTACCATATGCTTCAGCTGTAGGAAATTTAATGTACGCCATGGTATGCATGAGACTGGATATTGCACATGTTTTAGGAGTTGTTAGCAGTATTTGAGTCATCCCGGAGTTGAGCATTGGAATGCAGTAAAATGGATTCTTAGGTACTTGAGAGGAACATCCAATAAATGTTTATGTTTTGGGGGCTCTAATACTGATTTACAAGGCTATGTTGACTTAGATTTGGCAGGGGATATAGATACCGGGTGGAGTACCACAGGTTATGTATTTACAGTTGGTGGGACAACAGTGAGTTGGATTTCTTGATTGCAAAAGGTGGTTGCTTTATCCACCACAAAGGCAGAGTATGTGGTTGCAATAGAGGCAACAAAGGAGATGATATGGCTACAAGTATTCATAGAAGAGTTGGGAAAAATATAGGCTGAAAATCACTTGTTTACAGATAGCCAGAGTGCTATACATCTTGCAAATAATTCTGCCTTTCACTCTAAAACCAAACACATACAACTGAGATATAATTTCATTCGGTCAGTATTGGAGGATGGACAGGTAAAGCTGGAAAAGATACATATAGATGACAATCCAGCGGATATGTTTACAAAGGAAGTGACAAGGGAGAAGCTGAGCTCCTCTTTCGCTTCAATTGGTCTTCATGGTTAAAATTCTAACAAAGCAGGAAGGTCCAAGGTGCTTATTTCCAGTGGGAGTTGTAAGTGCAGCGGTGTCATCCAGGATAAGTCTGCAAGTGGCAGATTGTGTTGGTGTGGAGCCTGATCAGTCTCCAAGTGGGAGATTTTTGGTATGTGGTGACTGATCATGCTATACTATACACTTTTTAGTACTGTACACTTCATGTATCCTCACTGAAAAAAGAAAAAGGCCAACTTTGTAAACCCTAATCTATGGAAGCTTCTAAAAGCTTGTTATAAGTGGCTAGGATGGAAAGTTGTAGTATGGAATTATTTACGATATTGTAATTTTTTTTCACTGGATAATAAAATCATTGGATGGCTACGGTTTTGTGGATGTAGTCCAAATTGGGTGAACCACATTAAATTCTCTGTGTTGTCTTGTTTCTGCTATAATTTCTTGTGTATTTTATTTCTCTATTTTATTGATCAAATCTGCATTTAACTTGTTATATATCTACCTTCTAACCCTAACACTCCCTCTCTCTCTCTCTCCCCCTCTCTCATAGGTCTCTCCCTCCCTGTATCCCTCCCACCCTACCTAGACAACTCTCCCACTCCAACCCCCTCTCTCCCATTTCCTCTCTCTCTAGTCTCTCTCTCTCTCTCAATAATCTCCCTCCCTCTATCCCTCTCAAGTACCTCTCTCTCACTCCTTAAACCCTAAACCATACCTAGATAACTCTCTCTCTATCCCTCCCACCCTACCTAGAAAACTATCTCACTCCAACCCCCCTCTCTCTCTCCCATCTTACCTAGATAACTCTCTCACTCCGAGCCCCTCTCTCCCTCTCACTCTCTCTCTCAAGTCTCTCCCTCCCTCTATCCCTGCCACCCCTTCTCTCTCTCAAGTCTCTCCCCCTCTCTTTGTATCTCTCCTTCCCTCCTTCTCTCTCTCTTAGGATGCTCCATCCCTCTATCCCTCCAACCCCCATCTCTCCCAGGTCTCTCCCTCCCACCCTAACTAAATAAGTCACAATATCTCTCAAGTCTCTCCCTCATTCTATCACTCCCAACCCCCATCTCTCATGTCTCTCCCTCCATCTATCCCTCCCACCCTCTCTCTCTCTTAGGTCTCTCACCCCATCTATCCATCCCACCCTAGCTAGATAACTCTCTCTCAGTCCCTCTCTTCAGTCTATACCTCTCTCTCTCTCTCAAATCTCTCTCTCCCACCCTAGCCTAGATAACTTTCTCTATCCCTCTCTCTCTCTCTCTCTTAGGTATCTTCCTCCTACCCTACCTAGATAACTCTCTCTCACTCCCTCTCTCTCTTAGAGCTCTCTCCCTCCCTATATCCCTTTCTCTCTCTTAGGTCTCTCCCTTAGTATATCCCTCCCACCCTTCCTAGATAACTATCTCTCTCTCACTCTATATATATTATAATGTGGTATATAATATATAATATACACTATATATAGTATATAATATATAATATATATAATATATAATATATTACATAATATAATATATAGTATATATACTATGTAGTATATATAATATATATGTACTAAATAATATATATAATATATTAGTAGATAGTATATGTTAAACACATATACTTTGGATTTGGAAGCATTGAATTTTTGGCCTGAAGCTAAACAATATTTATCTAACACTTATTTAATTTTCTTGGATAGTTGAATTACCAAAACAAATTGTATCATCTACAAAAAGGGAGTGAGTCACCAAAATGTCTATGTGAAATATTAATACCTCTCCAAAGCCCTATATTTTTCTTATGAGTAATAAACCTAATGAGTGCCTCTGCCATGATTATAAATAGGAAGGGGGAGAGGGGGTCCCCTTGCCCCACTCCTTGTGATGCTACAAAGAAACTTGTAGGAGAGCCATTTAGAACAATAGAAAACTTTGCACCAGACAAACATGAGTGGATCTATCTACACCATTTCCCTTTAAAACAAATTTTTTCAAGTACTCTATCAAGGAACTCTCAATCTACATGATCATATGACTTCATCATGTATACCTTTACAATGAGGGAAGGGAAATTATCTAAATAAATAGAATTTAGTGTTTTGTGTGCTATTAGGGCTCCCTCAAAAGTTTCATGATCTGGGACAAAACCTCCCTACTCCAGAGATATAATCCTTGGAATAAGTGGTTGCAATCTAAGATATATGGCCTTAGTAAAGATCTTATAAACTATATTACATAATGATATAGGCTCGAAGTCAGCAAAAGTTACATGATTCTTTACTTTTGGAATGATTGCAATGTAAGGAAACTCAGGTGCGGAAACAGCTTCCTACACTAATCTCTTAAGGAAAGTATGGTGCAAATTCGTTTTAAACCCTTACAATTTCAGATTCGTTAATCTACTTAACAAAGATATTGCAGCAATATACCATACATACAGAAAATGAAGAATGACACAATGATTTACCCTGGGGAAAACCTTTCGGTAAAAAACCCCAGCACTCCAAAACCTGCACAATGTATTATCTTCAACACAACGGTTACAACACACTTGCAATGCAAGTTCTTTCAGGAGATTTCCAACTCTTGAAGACAAAATGCGGCAGCATGAAAAAACGTTCCAACAATACACTCACATCACAAATCTTCGCAACCCTAAAAAACGCTTATATCATGCGCTTCCCTTTTAGGGCAACTTCCGAAGATAACTGTATTAGGGTTTTACCATTCTCCGAGAAAATAGGAACTCGAAAATTTTTTTCGGGGCGATGCCCCGAACCCCACTATCGTGGAAGAGTGTACAGTACTCAACTTTATCAATTGCCACATGTCTTCACCTGTCATTGAATCTTCCAGACATAGCTCTTACGTGTCATAGGAATCCGTCATAACCGTTTCAGCCATGATCTCCTTACACACAATTCAAGATGCCGACACATTAAGTGGAGTGACACATCAACATGCAAACTAGACATGTACACTCACACTTAATTACATTATTTGCAAGAAATACATTTTACAAAACAAATAATAAGAATAGGAATTATCCAAGGTTGAGACACCTTATTCCTAACATTCTCCCACTTGTCGAACACCTTGTAAGAGCAATAGGAACATAACAGGAATTAACCGCTATAGGCCAAAAGGCCCATAGACTCCAAACACCATCTGAACTTCACAGTGCCCACTGGTTTCGTTAATGCATCTGCAACATTCTTCACAGTATCTACCTTCTCCAAATTTATCTTTCCATCTTCCACCATATCTCTCACAAAGTGAAACTGCACATCAATGTGCTTCGTTCTGGCATGGAAAGTTGGATTCTTCGCAAGGCAAATAGCACTCTGACTGTCACACCAAATAGTAATCTGTTCTGCATCAACACCAACATCAGAACACAATCTCCTAAGCCAAATGGCTTCCTTACAAGCATGAGTAGCAGCCATGTACTCAGCTTCTGTAGTGGACAAAGCAACCACAGGTTGTCGCTTACTCATCCAACTGATGGCACCACCAAACATAGTGAAAACATAAGCACTGGTGGATCTCCTGCTGTTAATATCACCTGCCCAATCTGAATCCACAAATCCACGAATACAAACTGAATGTGGAGATCCAGAAGAGTTACCATGGTAACATATGGAGTAATCTGATGTACCCCTCAAATATCTGAATACTCGCTTAACTGCATCCCAATGTACCCGTCCAGGGTTAGCCATAAACCGGCTTAGGACTCCCACTGCTTGGGCAATGTCTGGTCTAGTACAGACCATAGCATACATAAGACTGCCAACTGCACTAGCATAAGGTACTCTACTCATGTCCTCCACCTCACTAGGAGATTTTGGACAATCATCTACAGATAACTTTGTTCCCATTGAAACAGGAACACATAGTGGTCTACAATCTGCCATGCTGAACCTGTCCAACACAGACTTCACATACTTACTCTGACTCAACCAGAGTTTTCTGTTAGACCTGTCTCTACTGATTTCCATACCCAAGATGTACCTTGCTGCCCCAAGATCTTTCATCTCAAACTGTGCTGACAACTGAGATTTAAAATCAGAAATCATACCCTTACCCTTCCCAAACAGCAACATATCATCAACATATAATGCAACAATAAGAAGGCGATCATTTTCAACTCTGAAATAAACACAATGATCTGATTTCGATCTTACAAATCCAATTGACAACACAAAGGCATCAAACTTAAGGTACCACATCCTAGGAGATTGCTTCAAACCATATAGAGATTTCTTTAATCTGCAAACTAAGGATTCATTACCTTTAACAATGTAGTGCTCAGGCTGTGACATATAAATCTCTTCCTCCAAATCACCATGAAGGAAAGCTGTCTTCACATCCATCTGTTCTATCTCTAAATCATATGATGCAGCAAGAGATAACAGAAATCTAATGGATGTCAACTTTGCAACAGGAGAGAATATTTCACCATAATCTATTCCCTCTACCTGTGAATACCCCTTTGCAACCAATCTAGCTTTGTACCTTTCAACACTGCCATCTGCACAGAATTTCTTCTTGAACACCCATTTACAGCCAACAGATTTTCTCCCTTTAGGCAAAGGTACAAGGTCCCAAGTTTTGTTTTTCTCCAATGAAGCCATCTCATCATCCATAGCCTCAATCCAGGAACCTGCATCTTCCATGCCCAAAGCCTCTTTCACAGATCTAGGCTCATCAGTGTTAGTAATCAAAGCAAAAGCACAACTGGAATCTAACATAGAATAACCAAACCTTTCTGGTTGCTTTCTTTCTCTCATGGATCTCCTCAAGGGCTGAGGTTGAGGTTGTTCTTCCTCTTCTTCCGAACTATCAGAGCTGCTAGAGCTCTCCTCATCATTAGACCCAACATGGTCTCTCTGTTCAGTCTTCTCAGGGGTAGGAGGAAACTGAACAACATCTTTTTCCTTTTCTTTTTCATCTGGTTGTAGCACAATAGGAGAAGATGTTAGCTCTCTGAAAATAACATTTCTACTATACAGCACCTTACTAGTCATAGGATTCCAAAGCTTGTATCCTTTCACACCAACACTGTATCCGATGAAAATACATTTGACAGCTTTGTTTTCCAACTTAGATCTTTTCTCCTTTGGAACATGTGCATAAGCTTCACAACCAAAAACACGAAGATGTCTAATTGAAGGCTTCTTACCAGACCACACCTCCATGGGTGTCTTACCAACAAGAGCTGATGTAGGAGATCTGTTAACCAGATAGCAAGCAGTGGCAACAGCTTCGGCCCAAAATTTTTGTTCTAGGCCAGCTCCACTAAGCATACTCCTAGCCTTCTCCATCAGTGTCCTGTTCATTCTCTCTGCAACTCCATTTTGCTGCGGGGTGTAAGGAGTTGTCTTATGTCTCTCGATTCCTCGTTCTTTACAGAACTGTTCAAACTCTGTGGAACAAAACTCACCACCATTATCAGTTCTCACACACTTGATTCTTTTACCAGTCTGATTCTCCACGAGAGCCTTAAATTCCTTGAACCGACTGAAAACCTGTGTCTTACTTTTTAGGAAATATATCCAAGTCCTTCTACTGTAATCATCTATAAAAGATACAAAATATACAGAACTGGAGATAGAAGGAACTTTTACAGGACCAAAAACATCAGAATGAATAAGATCCAAAAGTCCAGAAGACTTGTGAGAACTAGAGTAGAACTGAACACGATTTTGCTTACCATAAACACAGTGTTCACAGAAATCGAATTCGAGATTACAATCATTTAGCCCCTCAACGAGATTTTTAGTTTTCAAGGTCCTAAGACCCTTCTCACCAATGTGGCCAAATCTCATATGCCACAACATTGTCTTTTCTGCAGGAAGCTTGCCTTCCAAAGTGTTTACACCCTTAGGCACACTTACTGCACTGCCATCGGAACCCATTGCCACAATCTTCTTTACTGCTCGTTCAGATGGTGGGGATGAAGTGATAGCCGCTCTCTTCTTTGAAACAGAAGAACTATTGCATTGAGCAATGCATGCATCAAGCTGAAACAAAGTACCTCTCCTAGTACCTTTAGCGAGCACCATAGATCCTCTTATCATCTTGCATCCATCTTTCGAAAAAACAACTTGCACACCTACATCATTCAACATACTTACAGATAATAGGTTTCGTGCCAAACCCGGAATGTGCATAACTCCATTGATTCCCTTTACTCGTCCATCAGGAAATCTGATAGTGACCCTTCCGCGTCCAACTATCTTTAGGTGAGAATCATCACCCAAGTACACCTTTCCACCATCAAACTCTTCATATTTTGAGAACCAGTTTCGATGAGAGGTCATGTGAAAAGAAGCACCCGAGTCTACTAACCACACATCATCAGATGCATGGGCTGCCAAAGCTGCAATAAAAGCATCTCCATCTTCTTGAGATTTTTCAGAAGCTGAATCTGAGCCTTTCTTCTTCTTCTTCGGTTCTTTGCAGTCCCTCCGGAAGTGCCCAGATTTATCACAGTTCCAACATTTCGCCTTGGACTTTCCAGGAGTCTTAGAACTCCCACGGGATTTGGATCTGCCCTTCTTTGACTTATTGTCATTCTGCTTTCCTTTGTCGTTGGATCTCCCGCGAACAGCAAGGGCTTCCTTAGACGAATCCGAAGTCTTTCTTCGCATCTCCTCAGACAGCAGTGAAGACACCACATCATCCATATGGAATGTGACTATAGTACTTCCGAGAGCCATCACAAGATGGTCCCACGAATCCGGCAAGGAACAAAGCAGGGTCATACATCGATCCTCCTCCTCAATCTTGGCACCAGATGATGCCAACTGTGCAATCAATAAATTGAATGCATTGAGATGATCAGTTACGGATCCACCTTCCTCCATTCTTAAAGAATACAACTTCTTTCTCAGGAACAACTTATTCACCAGAGATTTGGCCTGATACACAGACCCAAGCCGTTTCCACAAAGAATTTGCAGTAGTCTCATCAAGAACATTCAGAAGAACGGCATCTGCTAGACAGAGTCTGATGAGACCCTTAGCCTTCCGATCCTTGATATCCCAATCCGCTTGAGGTATCGCTACAGGTTTCACATCAAGTGAAGTAGCCTCCCATAGATCGCGGTCTTCAAGCATGTCTTCCATCTTGAGTTTCCACAACTCGAAATTAGTGCCATTAAATTTCTCCACCTCCATTCTACTGTATGAGGAACTTGCCATCTCAATCTGCAAATAAGATTCAGAATGCTCTGCACAAAAAAACTCCCACTCAACTTGAGATTAGCTCAAAAAACCCTACCCAACAACTAGGATCAAAAGTTGATCAGGCTCTGATACCACTTGTAAGGAAACTCAGGTGCGGAAACAGCTTCCTACACTAATCTCTTAAGGAAAGTATGGTGCAAATTCGTTTTAAACCCTTACAATTTCAGATTCGTTAATCTACTTAACAAAGATATTGCAGCAATATACCATACATATAGAAAATGAAGAATGACACAATGATTTACCCTGGGGAAAACCTTTCGGTAAAAAACCCCAGCACTCCAAAACCTGCACAATGTATTATCTTCAACACAACGGTTACAACACACTTGCAATGCAAGTTCTTTCAGGAGATTTCCAACTCTTGAAGACAAAATGCGGCAGCATGAAAAAACGTTCCAACAATACACTCACATCACAAATCTTCGCAACCCTAAAAAACGCTTATATCATGCGCTTCCCTTTTAGGGCAACTTCCGAAGATAACTGTATTAGGGTTTTACCATTCTCTCAACTTTATCAATTGCCACATGTCTTCACCTGTCATTGAATCTTCCAGACATAGCTCTTACGTGTCATAGGAATCCGTCATAACCGTTTCAGCCATGATCTCCTTACACACAATTCAAGATGCCGACACATTAAGTGGAGTGACACATCAACATGCAAACTAGACATGTACACTCACACTTAATTACATTATTTGCAAGAAATACATTTTACAAAACAAATAATAAGAATAGGAATTATCCAAGGTTGAGACACCTTATTCCTAACATGCAATATTTGTAACATTAAATTTCTTAAGCATTGAACCCATGTGCCTTGATTCTTCTAGAGCCCACAATAAATCATAGCACAAGATATCCCATATTTTCTAAAAGAAAACTATTGGGAGGCCATTTGGACCAGGTGCTTTATCTGGAGATAAATAGAACACCACATTTTTTACTTCCTCCAACATGAAAGGATTTAATAAACTATTATTGTTTTCATCTCGAACCAACCTAGGAATGACATCAAGGAGCTCTTTTTCAGCCTACCTTCATTGCTCACTTTTATCTTCTGAATCTAACAAGAGATCTGAATAGAATCTAATAGCTTCACACTTTATTTCATCCTCTGACGTTAACCAAATACTAGTAGATGACTCTTGAATTCAAAATATTACTAACCCTGCTCTTTTTATTTGTGCAGAAGCATGGAAATACTTTGTGTTTCTATCTCCCTCTTTAAGCCATAATTCACGTGATTTATGCCTCCAATATATTTCCTCTCTGGAACACAACTCTTCCCATTCTCCCTGCAAACACTTTTTCCTTTCATATTGATTATCATCTACCCCTCTTTGTATAATTTTCTCATGTATTGTTAATAGTTCCTTAAAAACTATCTCTTTTTTTTGGAAGAAATTTTTAAAAACCCGCTCATTCCACTCCTTATTTGTTGTTTAACATACTTTAATTTTTGAGAAAGCTAATACATCTTCAAACCTTATTCAAATGGAGCATTTATCGACCATTTCCTTACTAAATGCATAAACTATGGATGCTTGAGCCACATTCTTTTGAACTTGAAGGATGATTTCCCTTTAAGTAGAGATGCATTTGATATATTTAGTGAGATCGCATAGTGATCAAAACCTACCATAGGCAAAATTTCTGATTCCAATCCATGCTGCCCTAAAAACTAGTTTGGAAACACTAAGAATCTATCTAGCCTGTCCACAATTTTCAAAAATCCTTTCCTACAATTTGTCCAAGTAAATTTCCCTTTGAGAGGCACAATATCTTCAAATCATTGGTTAGAATAAGGGAAGCAAAATCTTCCATCAATTTGAGTGACAGTCTTATCCCCCTAGATTTTTCCTAAATAGTTACTATTGCATTAAAATATCCTCCCAACACATCCTTTGTGTCTCCTAGACTAGTTAAAACTTGAGTTAACTCATCCCATAGTTCATTTTTATCAAAAAGAGATATAGGTCCATAGATATTAAAGAGCCAAAATTTTAGATTAAACTTGGACACCTCGAGCAATTTCCAATTAGACTCACTCCTTGTTGCAATAACCTTATGTGATTTGGGATTCCACAAATTAACAAGCCCCCCAGAAGCTCAATGAGCCAGAGAATGTGTTGAATTCCACTTTTCCCATTTTTGTAAGGAAGCTTCATATGATTCCCCAAATATCTTTTTTTCCTGTAATAAGACAATATCAACTCCACAAGCATCAATTTGATGCTTGATACAAGCCCGCTTGTCAGGGGCATTAATTCCTCTAACATTCCACAATATGACTTTCATTGCACTCAAGGAGAGCAAAACGCTCTGCTCAAATGTTTGTTTGTAGAGCTTGTAAGAGAATCATATATAGTTTTCTACAACCCTGCTTCAATTTCCTCTTTAAGCTTGGTCAAGTTGGACTTCCTTCCCCTTTTTCTTGGCGATCTCTTCCGAATTGATTGAGATGGAGTCTGAGATATGGAAAGGGCCATTTAATAGTCAAATTCTACCCCTTCCTGATCAATTAGTCAAAATATTGTCTGTTGTTGCTCTGACATTTTGTTGAAACCTTAGTCTACTACTTCTAATTCATTCTGATCTAACAACTAAAATTCTAGCTACTGTAAATGAGACTGCTACTCTATCATTTTAGGAAAGCTTTGATCTCTCCACCTTTTTCCATTAATTAGCACTTCTTCACCCCAACTAACTTCATTTATTACTTCCTCTATCCCCTTACTTTATTTACTCATTTCACCCTCCCCCCAACCCTCCTCTACTGCAATATCATTTGCTATCACATCAGACAATTCTGAACCTACCAAAATTAAAATTTGATCTGCCAATACTTTTAGCTCATCCCTGCTTACAAACTGATTGGCCACTTGTAATTCTGATTTTTTAATACCTTCTTGGATCAGAGTAGGTGAATCTTGCAAGAAATTTTTACCACTCCCCTTAATATCCCTACACCTACTTTTGAAGGCACCTAGGGATAGTGAGCAACCTTCAAACATTAATTTATGAAATATAAAATCTAAATGTTGCTCAGAAAATTGTGGCAATACGGGTGAATATAGATTAAGAGAATATCCCATATACAATCACATCAAAAACTCTTTCCTATTTCAGATTTGTGAAGAAAATGAATTATTCTTCTTAGGTTTATCATACACCACTAGATCCACATTAATTTTTTCTCTTGACACAGTTCTATTCTCCTTGAAAACATGATGTACAATTTCTGATAGTGTTTTGATCTACAGTGCTACTTTCATATTCAGTAATGATAGGCTTATTATTCTGCACACCCTCCACATATTCAAAAACTTCCCTTGTATGGCAGCTTGTAGACTTATGCCATAGAAAATGATAGTTTACACAAACAGTTTTTGGATTTTCCACTATAATGTTCTGATACCATTTACCAAATCTAGAGATCAAATGAATTTGGCTTGGTAGATCTTTAATATGTCAATAAAAACACACAATTTGACTATCTTTTAGGGGTCTCTGAAGAATGAATAATCATGCTTTAAAAGATCCCTATACGATTTGCCATAATTTCTATGAAATTTAGCTCCCTATATTCTAAAGGCAAAGCATGCAGTTGAACCCAAAATAGAGCGAATCTAGGCACAAAATCGTGAATCTTAAAATTTAAGACCCATGGCTGCATACATAGTCTTGAGCCTTCAAACATCTAAGATTTTACTCTATAAATCACATCTCTTTGTTCCTTATTGCAAAAAAACACCACAAAAATCCCTTTTTGTTGATCTAAATAGAAAAATTTAACAACCCCTTCCCACTCTTTGAAAACCAGATCCCTTAATATTTCTAATTGAGGAGTGAAGTTTAAAAACTTACAAATCAGAGTTTTTCCGAGCTAAGATCTGTAACTTGGGGCTGTAACAGATCCTTCGAGAATGTGATTTGCACAATACCATTTTGAACTGATGGTAGCGCCTGTTGACCCTTTTGATCTTCTCCTCCATCTGTATTTGGGTTTGAGTGATCTTGTGGGTTGTCTTCGTGTCTCCATACTTGCTTATGCACTTTCCTTCTTGACGCCTTCTTATTTTTTCTTTTCCAAGCAACATTTTTCTTGTTGTTTTTCCTGTGAGGTATCGGAGCATGAGCTTTCACATTACCTTGATGACCCTTCTTAACATTTTTCCCCAACAAAGACTTTCTTCCTTCAGACTATTTTCCCTTTATCATTTTTTCCCAACAAAGCCTCCCCTTCTTTAGGTTGTTTGTCCTCCTCTTTATCTTGCAAATCCTTATGAATCCTTTGATTCCACATATTTTAAAATGAATCATTCTGGACAAGCCCTTGCTACTCCCATAGAGATGGCTTAGTGTAGTGCCCTCCTTTAATTCCTTTCCATCGATGCAAACCCTGATCCTTGAAAACCTTTTCTAGATGAAAGATTGAATATATTGGATTGAAGGGAACACCTCCATGATTTGAAACATGTCATCCTCCCACATTTGTTCCATTCCCCTACTACTTTTAAATCCTAGTAGATTTGAGGTCCAACTCAATGCTTTCATATAGATGATTCAAAACTTTTGAATCTTTTTCATACGACATTCGAAATGACTAATTCTTCCTATTCTCTCCTATTCCATTGCCATCTTCATAGATATCTAAAATTGGTTGTTTGGTATGATCCAACTGATGATTAGGTCGAAAATCAATCCAGTTCAACTTAGAAAACCTATGCCTTATTCGGTCTACATGTGGACGAATCTAACTTCTATTGGGTCCACCAAACCTCTGAGCATGAATATCATAGCCTCGAGGCCCACAAAAAGGTTGAGATCTGACATTTTCTAAAAAGTAGCCATTATTGTACCATTCCCTTGACATTTTTTTGAAAAATAATGCTATCAAAGAATTGTACTATCTCCAAGAAAAAGATAGTTAAAGTATTGGGGTTTCAGTAAGCGGAGTTACCATGTGCATATTTAGGCATTCCCTTTTTCAAGGGTCCAAACAAGGATACATATTGGGTCAAAGTGATAGAAAGATTGAAGGCAAGGATTCTAATGTGGAAGGCCCGATGGTTATCCTTATCAGGTAGAATTTTGCTAACTAGATATGTTTTATCTACAATTCCAAACTACTTTTGGCCAGTTCTCATGGCACCAAAGTTTGTTATCTTAGAAATTGAGAAAATTATTAGGAATTTTCTTTGGAAGGGAAATATAAATGACCAGAAAAAAGTGCCTCTAATATCAAGGATAGTATGACTTTGAACAAAAATCAAAGAGGAGCGGGTATACATAATATTTTAGTCTAGAATAAGGCATTTGGAGCTAAACTGGCTTGGAAAATGTATATAAAATTGGAAGCAAAGTGGTCTAAGTTGATGTAGGATAAATATCTTCATGATACAAACCCTTGGAGAATCCTCCCAATATCTAATCCTCCAAAAGGTTCAACAATGTGGAACTTTTTGGTATCTTGCAGATCTATCATTACTTTATATATCACTTGGGAAATTCATAATGGACAAAGTGTGAAGTTTTGGCAAGAATCATGAAACAGTAAGCCACCCTTGCAAAATAATCTGGAATTACAGCCAATAATGGATGTTTTGATATTATAATGGGGTGAATACTTTTTGGACTATGTACATGCAATAGAAGGCCTAAAAGGGAAAGTGATTTGGAAACATTATTCTGGTTCATTTCTTTCTACTAATCAATTCTCATTACTTCAAGAGGTACTAAATAGAAGAGTTGTGCTCCTTTCGGGGAATCCAGATAGGATTTTGTGGGCTCCATCAAAAGTGGGTACTTATTTAGTGAAGGAAGGCTATAAAGTGTTAAGTCAATGTAGGAATCAGATGGTTGTACAGAGGGCTTGCACCTTTTGTTGGAATAATAAAATCCTTCCAAAAGCTAGGGGTTTTGCATGGTTAACATTGAGAAAGAGGATTTTAACAAGTGACTGATTAGTTAAACTAGGATTAGATGATCCTTTTAAATGTCTTTTGTGTGATGAAGAGTTGGAGGATGTAGATCACCTGCTAGTGCAATGTACCTTTGCACAAGAGTGTTGGATGTTTATAAAGGGAAAATTAAATTTATATAATCTTTTTCCAAATACAATTTGGGACATGTTTCAGAGCTAGCCACTCTTTTTTAAATCATCTTTTTCTTCTTCTATTTGGTAGGTTATTCCACCCCTTGTAATATATAATATATGGTGGGAACGCAACTTGCGTATCTTCAGGAAAACACCCTCTTTAGTAGAGGTCACCAAAGTTAAAATCGACAAAGCAATCTCAGAAGTTGTTAACACATATGTCCTGAAGTACAAGAATACTTCATCTCTTTACACAAGTTGGGATGATCTCATTTTGAAAAACTAGAGAAACATAGTATTACCTTTTGCAGGGAGTTTGCATCAAAAAAACAAAATGAAATTTAATAGAAATCAAATCAAATGGAAACCTCCATATTCTGACCTTTTAAAGCTCAATTTCGATGGTGCATCGAGAGGAAATCCGGGAGCTTCTGGGGTAGGTATTTGCATTCGAGATTCATTGGGGAATGTAATTGCAACAAGTTCATAGTAGCTTTCAGTAGGAACTAATAATATAGCTGAAGCTCCGGAAGTTTTGCTAGGATTAGAAGTTGCTCTAAAGCAAAGAATTTCAAAAACACATGTTGAAGGTGATTCTTTAATAATTGAAAATTCTTCCAAGGAAAATAAAATTCAATGTTGGAGCCTAAAATATATCTTGTAGAGAGTTTGGGTCTTGTTGGATAAATTTCAGTCATTCATGATTTGGCATAGGTCTATCGGGATGGGAATAGAATGGCGGATAAATTGGAAAACATGGGATGTGAGGGAAGGAAATTTCTATATTTGATGTTATTCAAATGAAAACACATCCAATTTTTTTTGAAATAGCTAAGCTTGAAGTAGAAAATTTGAGCATGGATGAAGAAAAAAATTCAATTGTTTGTGGAAGGGAAAGCTAAAAGGTGGTTTTAAAGTTTGATCGATATGTAAAGATAAGAAGCCACTAGGCAGTTGATGGAAAACATGGCATCATTGGTACAAAGAAGGATATGCTCAAAATTCAAGCCATGGTGCCCTCGTCAATAGAGGGATTTTTAATCTAACACATTGTATTTTCTTTTGTAGGTACCATGCTAGTTTTCTCATCATTGTTGCTCAGTAATTCACATGAATTCCATCCTATTCTCATGTGGGAAATTTAATGTGTGTCTTGTCACATATTTGAGATCTATGTTCACCTAAAATTGGAAGCATGCCATTCTTGTGGTAGTATATAGTCTTGGATTGCTAATTAGTAAACTGCTAATTTTGCAAAGAGTACTTTGATTAATGGGAATTTATCCTACTAACTCTTTTGGGAAGTGTCAATATCCCTGCAGCGTGTCAATCAAGTGTGATCCAATTTGGAGTGACATGTGTATGTAGTACCAGGAGATCATTTCACATTAAGGCTCCCTAGTTTCAAATGTGCAAACATTGGAATTTCAAGATGCTTCTCGATCTTTCTTCTCAATGCTCTGGTAAAGACAAGGGCTCTGCAAAAGGATAGGTGAATATGTAGGTTGCCAATATTTTGGGGAAAGTTAGTTGAAACTATTGATCTTTGTTTTTGGAAGAAGGGAGAAAAGGTGGGTGTGTCTTAATGGAGTGCTATATATGGAATTACAAAGTCAATTTTGCATTCCACCTATGGGAGAATTCGTGTTTAGGGTGTGTAGAAGAAGAACAACTACAAAAAGTTTTCAAGGTAAACTGTTCCACTATCTTAAACTATGTCAAGACATTGATAGGGGATGAAGTGTTGCATACAAAATATCAGAGATTAATCTTTCCCTCCAACCTTCTTTCCATTTTCATTTCTAATGTTGAAGAACTGGTAAAAAATTTGCAAATAGTACAAGATATCGCAGTAAAGATGGTGAAAGAAATATATTTGGAGAAAAATTTGTTGCTTTATAATTTGTAGCAGTCTGATTTTAGCCAGGGTGAGGGTTATGTAATGGGTTGTTCCCAAAATAATGTCTCCATAAGCAATGTTACGCGAACATGTATAAGAATATCAAGAAATCTATGTTGAATGATTCATTGAGCTATCTCTATGGGTCTCTCTATCAATATCAGTTTGAAATAGGAGCTCAGAGATAGTGAACAATTTAAGAAGAAATTTCATGCCATTTCATACCCCAGGTCACATGTATGCCACCACAGGTTGGGCCCAAGGGAGCTACGAGCAGGTCAAAGAGAACAAAGGGCGTAGGGGCAAGTTCCAGATATGAATGTACCATTGCAAGAAGAACAAGGGGAGAATTTGGTTCAGGGCCTGTGTAGGGGTGTATAGGTGCTTTTTTTCAATAGTTATGAAGCTCCACCTTCGTGTAGGGATGCTTTTGAAGACAATGCAAGTGTTATATTTCATCATCATTTTGCTTCTTTGCCAAATATGAAGGTAATTCCTTGAGCAAAGACTGAAGATGGGGAAATGCATGAGCATGAAGGAGTTTCAATTCATTCAGATCAAATGGAGGAGTGCTCATATTTGAATTTTCTTTGTTGTCTGTGTCAATTTGGGGATTATTTTTTGAAAATATCATAGCTCCTCTGGTGTTTTGGTATCCCATGTTAATTTTTAGTCGGGTTCTGGGAGGAAATTTTATCTTTGGGGGTCTGATTTTAGCTGTCATATGGGATTACAAGTTTAGAAATTTTCTAATTTGAAAAATGTAATATTTTGGCTATGTAGAGCCACTGAAGCAGATGATGATAAACTATAATTTGTAAGTTTTATTTTATATATAATATAAATATATGAGCTATATGCTCTTTTCTTTAAAAAAATGTTTATATTAATATACTATAAATATTATGTATTATTAATAATAATACAAAATATTATATAAATATTGAAGGTAACGAATATCCATTCCGAATAGATATCCATTCTAAGTAGGTACCCATTGGAAATGGATATCCATTTTTCTGACAAAGTTATCAGCCTCGGGATTTGCCTCGAGGTTGCCTTGGGATTTGGCTTGGGGGTTTCATACCTAGAAAAACAATTGAAAAAATGTGTTCAGAGTTTTTTCTTAGTTTTCCAATGTTTTCCCTTATGGCTAACGACTTTTTTTTATCCGAATTTGATGAAACAAAAAGGGTTTGTTGAACAAATTTTCAGTTTTCCACCAATATAAGATATGCCTTATTTTTAATTTAATATATAATTATTATTTATTTTGCACATACATTACAACTAAAGTTCTAATTCATAGGCTGATTGAAAAAGTTCTATAATTTTCAAATTGTTTCACATTTTCCAAATATGAAAAATGTGTCACATTCTATGATTCCTATACTATAGGATAAAAAAAATCATATATTTTTAACCAAATTATGGTGGTCAGACAAACACATTTTAAAAATATTAAAATTTTTAATAAAAACTTCATAACTAATTGTTTACTTGAAAAAAAATATAAAAAAATGTGGCAGATTTGGGCATGTGTCCTCTACTTATACTAGAAGTTTAAAAAATAAAAAACTTATATTGCGTCACCAAAAAGTGTAGCCTTTGACACTTTTCGCCCATTTGGACCTTTGCTTGTGGATTTTGGACCATTTTCAACCTCTTTTTACCCCTTTCCAAACCTTGTGCCAAAGTGTTGTAAAACATTTTCACACTTTCTTAGGCTTGACATCACTTAATCAACCCTTTATTATGCTATAATGACCGCTTAATACACATATAAGTCCTATCTTAGTGTGTTTTCATGAGACAATCCCAACAAGCAATAATAATAATATTTTAATCCTCGACAATCAATGAAAATTGCCCAGCTAGATTAGGTCACTACCTTGGGCGACCTAGTCCCATGTGGCATAAAAATAAAATTAAACTTAATTTCTTTCTGGTCTCTAAAACTCTAAGGTCGACCTGTGTGGTGTTATTTTGGGGAAATTAGGGCACAACTTCTATAAATAAGTGTGTTTCCCCTCATTTTTCCTCTCTTAAGACTTCTTCTATCTCATTTTTCACCTCTCTTCTCTATCATCTCTTCTTCTTCTCAAGAAAGCTAGGGTTTGAGTAGTCTAAGCCAACAAGACATCTCTCAAGGAGCATCCAAGGGCTGAATCCTCCATTGCTGCAACTCAAGATCAAACATCATGGAAAGGTAAAATCCATCACTCCTTTATTTCATGCTTCTTTAAATTTAAATCTTCATTTGGTTTGATTACTCAAAAGGGGTTTGACTAAGGCAAACCCCTAATCCCTAACAATCAACAAGTTCTCCCTCTTTGTGTGATTTGTAGGTGTTGTAGGAAGATTTAGCAAAGAACCAAGGTGGAAGAATCTTCATCAACTTGTCCAAGCTCTTCAAGATTGGAGAAACCCTAGTTGAAGCTTGGAAGACACTCACAGACTAGAGTCTACACTTTCGGGACCAGACACCTGGAGGAGCAAAAAACACAAACCTAGGGGTCCAGATTCCATCTTCTAATTTATAGAAATTCAGAAGAGGACTAGGTCACCACTTTGGGTGACCTAGTCCCACTGAGGCTATTTTTCAGGGATATTGGTAGATTCATATACCCTTTTGGCTAAAAGGGGCTCCAGTGAAGTTTTCCAGGGAAAAGGACTAGGTCACCCAGAATGGCACAAGTGTCCCTTTCAGATTCTGAATCAAATTCAACTGCATTTCCAATCTCTACAAGTTTCTAGGTGCACACCTTTCATTTCCAAATTTTTGTTTGAGTATAATGTACATTTCTTGGTTATTTGCATATCACAATGTGTTTTCCAGCATACTTGCATGTTTAGGTCATTTACTTTACATTACATGTAGTTTAGATTTACATTACTTTATATTTCATAGTTAGGATTAGTTTCACTTAGCCACACTTACCACACACACATTCACATCCCCCATCATCAACCCTTAATCCTTTGAATGCAATCACCAAAAAAGAATATCATTAGGTGAAAGAGTGTTATTCCTAAGCCCAAGTGATCCTAGGTGAAAAACCCTAAGGAACCTATTTGGGGAATCCTATTTCCCTTATTGCATTCATTTTTGGTGGTTCATATACTTAGGTTTGTCAGACATACACTTTCTTTTTAATTTTTTTCCTGAAAATTTAGTACTGTTGCATTGAAATTTCAAATTTTCATAAAATAAAATTACTTTTTTCCAAAAAAGGACTAGTAGCTTAGAAACCACATTCAATTTTATACAAATTATGTTGTTACATAATTTTAAAATTATGTTAATAGCCTATTCAAATTTTTATGTCAAGTTCCTTAACTCTATTTTTTTGAATTTCCATTGCTACTTAAGGGCCTAGTTTGCACCCCCAGGATCTTGCAATAACCCAATTTAATTGAAGTTGTTAAATTTCACCTTGTATCATTTTGAAGAATTGGGATGCTTTTTTTTCAATTTTTAAGATTTTTTTTTACTTCTTTTATTGATCTTGTTACTATCGTTTTAGAGAAAATGTTCAAACACTAGGGAACTTGAGCCTACTGGTGAACCACAAAAGGATTAGAGTTGTAAAAAACTTAACATATTTTCATGATTTCTTCTTGTGATGATATTTTGGGAGTGATAAAGTGTAATCCTTATTATGAACCTTTGGAAGGTACAAAAACTTTGAGTTAGAAAAACTGTTCAAGTTAAGCTCAATTGTTATGCTTGAAGAATATTTTCTTGTGGAAGTAATTTGAAGATATTAGTGGTTGGTTAAGTTAAAGTGATAAATGGTTGTAAGTAGTCATATGAGAAGACCTAATCATAGTATTGAAGTTTTTGAGTAGAAAAATGGATCAATTTTGCACGTATCCTTGGAGAAAGAGATGTAAAAATAGTTAGAATTTATGGTGGTATAATTCATTCCCGAAGGAGAGAAGATTAAGTGGAAATTATGTTCATGGAAGAATTTCTATAAATTTTTATGAGAAGGGAATTGAGTAATTACAATTTTTTGAACTATGGGTGCTAGCAAGAAGTTGAGTCCACTTTTTGGCCAAAAAGTGGAAGTGTTTTCTCTGATTTTCAGAGTTTGACACATTTGACCTTAAAATTTGAAGCACTTAGAGATGAAATCTTCAAACAAGTCACTGATCATAAAATGTAGTACTCGGAGTCTAGTTTCCAAATATGTAATTTATTTCAATACCCACATTGTACAAATTGAGTTTCAATAGGCTTTTGTAAAAACCACTATTAAAAAGTCATTTTTTTTACCATACCATGCACATGTACGACATCGATATTTTGACTTAAATTATCATATTTTTCTAAATCCTTTTGGGAAAAGACTTGTGACTCACTGAAGCGTGCCTTGGATATTTTTTTGTAATTTTTTATTGAATTTTTTTTTTTGTTAATTTTTTATCAGGCATATTTGACGCTTAGAAAAATCGTCGTGTATGACACGCATAAGATATTTAAAGTTTATGGACCAATTTCATGAGAAATTAATTGAAAAATAGAAAAAATAATCCAATTGTAAAAAAAATTACATATTTGAAATCTGCATTGTCTAATCTAAAACGGGTTTTAATTTCGTCAAAAAATTCTGCAAAAAAAGTTGTTAGTCATATGTCCAAACTCAATTTTTTTCCCTAACATTGTTAGAACCTTCAACTTGCAAGTCAAACTAGGTTGAAGGCCTAGGTTCGGACTCCCAATGCTTTTCCCAAACCAAAATCCGAAGCAAAACTCCGACCACAAGGCCAAAAAAAATTCAAATTAAAAAAAACGGGATCCCATTTCTCTTCAACTGTGTTATTTTAAATTACTGTCAAATTTTACTGTGAACTCTGCAACTTCACATGTACAGCTGAGAACAGTAAAATTGGTTTATTTTTTTCATTGAGCATTTTTTTATAGGTGGTGACTTGCTTTTCTGATAAAATTTTTCAAAGGAGGCATGAAGAAATTAGTTTTAAAGTGGAATTAGTGCTAGTTTTCTACTTGTTTTGAGGAACACAAGAGGAAGAATTTAGTCCTTTTAGGTGTTGAACTTCCAATTTGAATCAATTTTTTTGAATAATTTCACTATTTACATTCATTTGTGCTTGAGAATTTTATAATCATGAGAAATAAATGTCATAATAAGAGGAGGACGACATTGACTCCTGAAGAAATTGAAGCAAACAAAGAGAAGGAGAGACAAAGACAAAGAGAAAGAAGAATGAGAATTAAATCAATGAATGATGGGGGAGCATCCAATTCCACAACTATTGGAGATGAAAACATAGAGGAGACCATGGTTGTAGATGAAGTGAATTTGCAATAAGTCAATTTGGAGAAGAATATGATTATACAATCAAGTCCTACTATGTCTTCAAATCCCTCTTTCAATGTTATGGATAATGTTTCAATATGCACAAATCCAGGTATGTCTTCAAATCCACATGTTAGTGAAATGGTAAATTTGTATGTAGAAATTTTACAAGATGTTGGACTTAACGATGTTGACATTGATAATATTCAGAGAGATGAAACTTTTATAGAATTTGTTGAAAATGATAGTGAGAATGATCCTTTTGTTGAAAATGAAATTGAGAATAATCTTGTTATTGAAAATGAAAACAAAAACCGTTTTGTTGATGTAAATGAAAATGAAAACTGTTTTGTTGATGTAAATGAAAATGAAAACCATTTTGTTGATGAAAATGTAAATCATTTTGAAGTTGAAAATGAAAATGAAAATGAAAATGAAATTGAAGATGAAAATGAAGATGAAAATGTAAATCGTTTTGAAGTTGAAAATGAAAATGAAATTGAAGATGAAAATGAAGATGAAGATGAAAATCTAGAATGTGATGTTGAATTTAATTATTTAAAAATTGAAAGTGGTGTTTTTGATAATCTTCCTGGTCAAATTTCTTGGAGGCAGATAAGAACACATGCAAATAAAATATACAACGAATTCTTTTATCGTAAAAAACTTACAATTCAATGTCAACTAATGATGCAATTGATGAGAATGCAAAAAATGAGGAAAATAATGAAAAGGTTAGGCTTTTTTGTTAAACCAAAAAGAAAAGATCAATCATTGAAACATGCTATGTGTACTGTTGCTAGTGCCATTCAATCAATTGGAAAAAATAGTCGATCTAAAGATAAAAATGCAGCAAGAAGAGCTATAACAACTGCTATAGTTAATAAAGCAACTTTGAATAAAAGAATGGTAAGAAATATTAGTGAAGTTTTAAAAATACATCCTAAAACATTGCTAAGAGCGGCAAAAAGAAGAATAATTATAGAAAATGATCCTATCAACCAATGTTGGAGTTTCAGTGGTCGACTCTCGAGGTCTGATATGAAATTGAATGTTGAAATTAAATATTTGATTGAAAAATATTGGCATGAAAATACTAGGGTTTCATCTAATGCTAGAGATGTTTTAAAATTAAGGGTGGGGTCCAAAGTTCGTGATCCTCACCCAAAACACTTATTAGATACAACACAAACTGAATTTTATAGAAATTTTTGTGGTGATTTAGTGTTACCCGGTAATATTAAAATAAGTCAAAGGTCTTTTGAAAAATGTAAACCATGGTATGTAAAAATTAATAAGCAACGAATATCTTGTTGTTGTAAAACACATATTCAATTTCGTTATTTTTATGATGTTTTTCGATACATACGATGTACCTTGCATACTAACGTGATTATACAGGAATGCTGTATTAATATGCCACCTGAAGCAATAAGGGAATTTATTTCAAGTTTGTTTTGTGAAAGATCTAATGGTAAATTGTTTTATTTAAGTTCATGTATTTCTAGACAATGCATTGACTGTGGAAACCTTTCATTCTTAGGAATTTGTATGCATGAAAGTGTTGATAATAATTTTGGACAACAATTAGTAGAAGTTAAAAGATTTAAGAATGTTCAATATTCTTTAAAAGATGGAAAAATAGGAAAGCATTGTGATTTAGTTACAGAAAAAGTTAGTGTGCATGCATTCATGAGTGAATTTAAGAATAAGATAGTACCAAAATATATCATGCACTCTCAACATGCTCGATGGCTTGATGGCCAATTTTGCGCATGTAGAAACACATTTCCAATTGGTACTATACTTTCAGTGGTTGATTGTACAGAAAATTATACTCTAGCTCTGCAAGAGGAAATTCAATCACAGTATTATAATTCAGTGCAAGTAGCTATGTTTGTCCATATTGTTTATAGACATGCAAATAATAGCACTGAGGATGATAAAAAAGTTCTGAGGGAGTATCATTTTTAGTTGAGTGACAATCGATTACACTCATCAGAGTTTGTTCAATATTGTTTCAGTATATTTTACAAAAATTTAAGAGAAAGAGGAATCCATATGAAAGAACACCTCATATGGCCAGATAATTGTACAAGGCAGTTCAAAAATGCTTGAATGTTCTATTGGTTAAGTAGGATTCACAAAGAACTTAATGTCCAACATATATGGATTTTTTTTGAAGCTGCGCATGGTAAAGGAGAACATGATGGAGCTGGTGTGTCTGTCAAAAGAATTCTTGCTAGAGAACAATTAAAATTTGAAGATGCAGTAAAATTTAAAAATGCACATGGGATTATCGATTGGTGTAATACAATATTATCTACACCTAGTTTGAGTGAGTACTCTAGAGTTCATCGATTCTTTTGGTTGGTTGAAGAAGATAACATTGTACCTAGAGTTGACTGTGAGACAATTAGTGGATCTACTAAATGGCATTCATTTAGGAGTTCGACAGCAAGCACATGGATGATCTGGACAAGGGAGCTTGCATGTTTTTTCCAGTTTTGCATCTCAGGAGATTGGGAAGCATGTGAAAATACAAAATGGGTTGAAAAGTGGGAACAAAGATTGTTGACACCTTCACAAGCACATGATCAATATGAAAGAACTATTGAAGAAAATGATCAAGTGTTTGCATCTGAAGACTATGACCGTGTTTCAGACCTTGTACAAGAAGGTAATTTAAGTCAATTTATTTCATTTAATTTCTCTTTATTAAGTTATTTTGTAATACTAATTTTTTTATATTGATATGGTCAAGTTATTAAATCAATTTTTGTTTGCAAGACATGTGTATGCTGTTGTTGCACCTGAGGGGAATGAAGAGCAAACAAAATATTGGTTGGCTCATTGTGTGGAGAGTAAACATAAGTTAATATCACCTCGAGAAGATGATGATGGCTATCATTATCCAACAGGTACCATGATCCCCTTAAGACATCCCCTTAAGCAAATTTTGATAACAATTTTTTTGATCCCCTTAAACAATATTTTAGAACAAGTTTTTCATCTCATTAAGAAATATTTAAGAACTTATATGATGATTGTTTTCATATTTTCCAATAGGATTGGTTGTGGTTGTTGGCACTTGGCTACAAAAATACCTAGAAAGGAAGAATGGTCTACCTGCATTCGAAGATTATGAACCGCATAAAAAAATTATACATTATTCACATTTGGTGGTGGCAACAAATATAAAACTAGTTCGGTATCACGGAAGACCTGCAAATAAAGTGTTATGGATAATTTCTATGGAAGAGCATGAGACAATCATAGATGCATTGCAAAAAGGAGAGGATGCAGATGGTACAATGGAATAAGTAAATACAGGTAAATATAGTTTAAGTTTTATATTGTCTTTTTAAATAGAGGTAATTATTAGTAAAAATATATTTAAATACATGTTTTGATTACATATTGATATTGCTTGTACATTAATAGTTTAAATTGATTTATTATCCTTTTTTTCTATCCTTAAGCCATCATTGCATTGATCTCATACTTTGAAACAAAAAGGAGAGGATGCATGGATTCAACCTACACATGTGTGGAATACTTTTAAATGCAGGTACTTAAGTTGTGTACATATAGTTAGTTTTATATAAATTAAATTATGTATGTTTTGATGATTTCATTGATATTGCTTGTACCTTTTTGATATTAGGTGGTGTGAAGACCTAGTACATTCTGGGAATGAGTTTGAGATGTTCTTGAGATGGCATATCCAAATTTTGTAACATTGCTTTGAGATGACATATATGTACATATATGTCCTTGTATGTCTTCAAATCACTAAATTTCATGCATACATTATTGTTAAATCAATTATATCTTTAAGATGTTGTATTATGACCCCTTAAGACATTCCCTTAAGACATTGTATTGTGACCCCTTAAGACATTGTATTATGACCCCTTAAGGCATCCCCTTGAGACATTATATTTTGAACCATTAATACATTGTATTATGAACCCTTTATACATTCTATTATGAACCCTTAAGACATCCCCTTAAGACGTTCTATTATGAACCCTTAAGACATCCTTTTAAGGTGTTCTATTATTAACCCTTAAGACATCCCCTAAAGATGTCGTAAATTATGATTTATTGACTAATTATTGATTGACATGAATTGAATAAGTTCATTGACTAATTATAGCTAATTATTGAATGTACATATCATGTATGAGATCACTAAATTTGTAAACTATAAATATTTAAATGTCCTATTAATTTCAACTTTAATTTCATATTTATATTTAATTTCACATTAATGTCCTATATTAATATCTTGACTATGAACATAAAATTTATAAATGTATATGTGTAAATTAAAATTTCAAACAATAATAAAGTCCATAATTTATGTAAATATATTAAGTGCATGAGAAAAAGTCCATCATAGTACAACCCATGAACTAAAATCCAACTAAATACTTAAGAACCATGAATTATAAAGTCCAATAGAGTACATGACAAACCAAAAATATAGTCCACAAAATAAACAAATATAACCCACAAAATCATGTTTCTAGGTCATGTATTGTCTCCATAATCAAGAGACCTCTTCGTGCCATGTGGACTATGCAGATGACCTGAAACACTCTGTACAAGAGAAAGATGAAATCATATGTAAGACAATGAAAAACAATTTAATGACAATTTAATTTATAATTCATCATATTAAAATTAAATTACCGTCATATCTGGGTTTGGATGCTCTACTGCACCTGAAGCAACCTCTACATTCTCTGAATCAATCTACACAAACAAAACAAATAAAGTTGAAATTAGATGCACAAGTCTACAATTAAAAATGATTTAATTGAAATTAATTTATAATTTATCATATTTTAATTGTACCATATCCATAGGTTGTGCACCCTCTTCTGCAAGACATGTTTGTACATTCTCAACTACTAGATGTGTCACATGCTATAAAAGAAAAAGAATTTAAAACATGTATTAGCTCAAATTATATTAATATTCAATTTGAAATTTAAAATTATTTAGTTATATATTCACAATATATAATTTATAATTGAATTTAAATATAATAAAAATTTTAAATTACCATTTGATATGGAGCTTGCTCCACATGCCCTCCTGGAGGTGTAACTATGTTTGGGTCAGGGCTGAAAGTCGCACTAACAAATTCCTACAAGATCAAAGTTAAAGCATGTACATACTTGAATTAGGTAAATATATATATATTCAAGTTTGCACATTTTTTGTAGAAATTTATTTAAAAAACCTAAAAATCAGAGGCCTCACGAGTAACCGCAAAATCTAATGTTTGCCCGATGCCCATTCTGATTGTGGTATCAACCTAGACAGACATGTAGACACATGTAGTACAAGCTTATAATATTCTCAAGTGTACATGCACATTTCATATATTTAGTGAATTAAAAATTCATAATTGTAACTATACTAATGTAAGTTAAACACTTTACAATATAAATGTACCTGCCCCTGGTCTATGATGGTCGATAGTGAAGGAGTGCTTGACAACCCCTCGGGCAGAATCGACGTGGAAGCCGATTGACTCGCCTAAACCAACATTAATATTTCAAACATATATGTTATTCTATTATAAATTTAAAACTCAAGTTAAAAATCATTTCATTTATAATTTAAAAAATTGAAATCAAAATACCCCATAAGGGTTGCCGATTAGGACTGGTGTCGATGTATGTACTCGTGGAACGAATGATTGCCCCATTGTTACTGTAGTCTATACACCAAATAGTTTGATTGTTAAAATGTATTGCAAACTTTACTTTGATATATACATTCATCAAAATTCTTATAAAATGAATGTGTAGAGGCATATTTATACCTGTGTACCCGTGTCCTTAGGATGTTTGCCTCTTGTAAGAAACTCGACAAATGAACTGATGTGACCAAATGAACCACCAGAATCTCCACGTCCACCCGAACTAGGTGTGGCCTGATCAGGTCCATAGCATAGTTGATGGCAACTGGTACATACATGTGGGACGGGCCTCAACACTCCTGGAGTGGTACTTGGATCAGCTCCATAGAACACTCCTCCATCATCATCTCTATGCTCCCCACCCGCTATTGCAGAAGCATGCTGATCAAGGTCTCTTGCGAGTGTACTAAGGGAACCTAATGTCAAGACCATAGATCGATGATGCATAGGTGTAGGACCAGGAGGACCAGGAGCAACAACAAGGGGTTGTGCATGCATAGGGCATTGGGGATCAACCCTTGCCCCTAACCTCTGTTGTGGCATGCCACCACCAACACCCTGAAATGATTTAAAATCAAAATAATTGGGCTTGTGCCCCATAACAAACTCTACATATAATTTCCTCAAAAAATACAATGGGCACTCCTAATTAGCATGTGGGGGACTATCAAAAACCATATACCATCGATCCCAAAATGTGCACTCATCTGTGGATGTATGCACCACCTCATGGATATTCTAGATTTGTTGGCAGGAATGGGTTGTCGAGTAATGGGGTCGAGAAAGTAGGGGGCTAGGTGGGCTTTCGTTATTTTAAGGTCTAATATTTCTTTATAAGAGATACCATCAGCATAAAATTGTCTCATTTGTTCTCTGTCTCATCTATGCCTATCTAGATCAGAATCAATGGTCTTGATGGCATCCACAACGTTTTGCATTGCAGATGCAAACCGTCTAACATGGGGTGGAATCAATGCTTGACTTTGCATAGCATTGATTTGATTCTATATTGATCCAGCCTGATCATTTATGTGTGCTCGTAAGCGAGCCTCATCAGATGCAATAGGTTGTGGAGGTGGAGGTGGAGGTGGAGGTGGAGATTGCTGAGCTGGTGGATTGATGATATCATCAATATTAAAATCATCCATGATATGAGATATAAGTGTGCACCCAAATTAAATTATACTAAATTAACATACAAACTTAAAAAATTACAAGAAATAGTTAAATTTGAAACACACATGCAAATTTGTTTAAATATGATACATGCATACATATATTAAGATCATATAAAATTGAAACAAACATATACATTGATTGAAGATCAAGTGAACTATGTACATACATTTAAAATAAAAAAATACCATGCATTTAACATACATACATTTAACATGTACATACATTTAAAATAAAAAATACCATGCATAATTTGCATGCATACATCATTAAAGTAAACTATGTACATACAAATTTCAAAATTTAACAACTATATGTGCAATTTTAATACATGTGTACATAGTAAACAATAAAATTGAAACATTCACAAAAAGCTCATTTTATGTCTAACGCATGTATATATATCCATCTAGAACCAAAATCATAAATTCACATCACACAAAATATCCATCGTTCACCAAATTCATAAATTCATAACTATTTAAGATCATTGTCTTAATTTAAAAACTATTGTGGCTTTCTACTGCATCTCTTCATTTATTTGCATTTTTCCTTTTCAGAATCAAAAGTTCTCCTCTCCTCTAGCCATTGTCGATGCTCATCTAAGATCCCATCCATAGCCCTGACAACATCAAAAATGGTTTGCATCCTAGATGCAATCATCCTCACAGGTGGTGCGACAAATTCTTCATTTTGAATAATGTTAATTTGATCTTGGATGGTTCTAACATTGGAATTGATTCGTGCTTGCAAACGAGCACCATCGATTTCAGGTGGTGGAGGTGGGGGGTTATGAGGTGGAGGTGAAGGTGGTGGAGATGGAGGGCGTGGAGGTTGATTGTGGATATTATTGAATCGATCCATGTGATATCTAGAAGATATGAGTGAAGCTGCATTAGATTTGTAATTTCAAAATGTAAGATACATATTTAGGATTTATACCCTTAAACCATTCAATATAAATGGCCTAACTGAATACATATGATAAAATAAACTTTTAAGCCTCATTTATGTCTAAGGCAAGTTACTTGAATGAAAATATATTTAACTATTAATATTAGATAATTTATGAATGTTATAGGGTTTATGGTTTAAAGTTTAACATAGATCCCCTTAAGCCATCCTACCACCCTAAACTGTAAATTAATCAACCTAGATCATGACAAAATAGCATGACTTAAGGGAATCAAATTTGGTGGAGCTGCCTAAGGCAACCAAATTTGATTTTAAGGTCCTAAGACAAAATGAATGCTCTAGTGAAGAACATCTTCTTGTGGAACAATTGATTGAGATAGGTCTTGTTTCAAATATCATCCATATTATAATCTTGCACAATCTTGTTATTGTTAAATTTGGTTTCCTTTGGCAAATTCACCAAATTTTAAAAACTTCTTTCATCCCATTAATACATGTCATATTAGGACCCCTTAAGACATTGATTTACGATATAGGGTGATAGGATGGCTTAAAGAGATCTATGTCTAGTGAGGTCCTAGGACAAAATGACATGGCTCAAGTGAATAAAATTTGGTGAAAAAATGATGTCTTTAGCCTATTTAGGGTTTATAGTTTTGAGTTTAGGGTTTACGGTAATACGATGGCTTAAGGGGATCTTTGTAGTAAGGTTCTACTACAAAATGACATGGCTTAAGGGAATCAAATTTGGCTTAAGGGGATCTTTGTACTAAGGTTCTATGACAAAATGACATGGCTTAAGGGAATCTAATTTGGTGGAGTTGCCTAAGGCAACCAAATTTGATTATAAGGTCCTAAGACAAAATGGATGCTTTAGTGTTGAGGGTTTAAATTTTAGAGTTCAGGGCTTAGGGTTTAACAAACTTAGGGTGAAGTTTGGGTGGCCCTTGGAATAATGGACTTGCAAGTTAGTGCCTAGTTTATGAATATATTTTTATTTTATGAATAGATTGACTATTTCCGTAATAGAAACACATAATTATGTGTGATTAAGATTGAGTTTGATGTATATTTTAACTGGATGTTTTTTTAATTGAATATAAGATTATTTTATTTAATATTTTTTCATTAATATTGAACTCACTTAAATGAATTTTATGATATAAAACATGTATAATATAAAATTAGTTAATGTTGAATTGAAAGTATTTTATTTTAGATTGTTTGTAATTGAAAGAACCTAAAAGAACTTAGAAAACAAAAATATTTATATTATTTAGTGTCTAGATAACTAGTGCAAAAATTTAAATCCTAGATCAATACTCTAAGTACATATGGTAAATCCTAAACCATGGATTTAATCATTAAAATTTTAAAATTTAAATTCAAAATTTTCCATCCCTTACACATTTACTAAAACATTATGAGCCAATTGAACTTTCTTAGTATTCGAAGGCATTCAATTGTCTTTATTTTATCATTTAATTACACTTGATCATTATTCACAAAAGGTTTCATTGAAATACTACATTTCTTCTTAAATAGTTCAACTTCAATTCAAGAACCCTAGATCCCTAGATGAAGCTAGATTTTCAATTTAATCCTCACTTAAGGTTTTGAATAGATCCTAGATGAAGTTAGATTTAGAATAGACTGATTATTTGACCTAAAATTAATTATCAAAATTCATATAAAAGATAGTTCTAAATGAAAATTCATATAGCAATAATTAACTCATTTCACAAAAAATGGAAAGTTCTTCTAATCTAATTATAATTTGACATTGAAACTAAAATTTAACATATCATTTTATCCATACAATGTAAATCAAATTTAAAACATTTAAGCAATGCAAAAGAATTAAAATAGTTGATGGAAAATTTTTAGTTTATTTCAATTTCTAGGGTTTTGAAATGCAATTTTTTTTTTCGTTTCAATTTCTAGGGTTTTGAAATGCAATTTTTTTTGTTTCGTTTCAATTAGGGTTTTGAAATGCAATTTTTTGTTTCGTTTCAATTTCTAGGGTTTTGAAATGCAATTTTTTTGTTTCGTTTCAATTAGCTTTTGAATTTTTATTTTTTGTTTCATCAAATAATTCAAATTTCAAAAGTAAAATTTTGTTTCTAAACTACAATTCAAGTTTTTTTTTTTGTTTCTATTGAAATTTTTCACAATTTGACGTATTTTTTAATCTATTTTTAAAATTTCTTATTTAAAAAATAACATGAAATAAAATGCATAAAATGAAAATAAAATTTGAAATAAACATGCTAGAAACGGTAAATTTAACAACCATTTCAATTTGGAATATAAAAACGAAAAAAAAAATGGAAGAATGTGGGTACCTGGAGGTCTTTTGGCAGTTACTGTCGCTCACAAACCGGGATCCCGTGCACACAGACGAAAATGAAGTTTTCTTCATTTAAAAAAAAAAAAATCATGAGAGGAAACGGGATCCCGGTTTGTAAATAACGGGATCCTGATTCTTACAAATCGAGATCCCGTTATTTACAAGCTGGGATCCCATTTCCGATCCGCTGGTTCGGGACCCTCTAGCAAACAGGATCCCATTATTTTAAAAAGTGGGATCCCGTTTGCTAGAGGGTCCCGAACCGGTAGATCGGAAATGGGATCCCAGTTTGTAAATAACGGGATCCTGATTTATAAGAATCAGGATCCAGTTATTTACAAACCGGGATCCCGTTTCTGATTCGCTGGTTCGGGACTCCCTAGTAAACCGGATCCTGCTTTTTAAAATAACGAGATCCCATTTTCGATTCAAGCTCGGGATCCCGAACCATAACGGGATCCCGATTTTTATAACTCGGGATCCCGTTCTTAAAAATCGTGATCCCGTTTTTGCTTAGCCAATTTCATTTTTTTGGCTAAGGCAAAAACTTCCACGTTTCATGGACCCAACTTCGTGCTTTCACCCCTATCTTTTCCAGTGTCAAGGGAGGAAATTAGAGTTCAAGGATGAATTGGTGATTCATTGGGAACTTCAAAACTTTGGGCCTAGTTAACACTTGTGTATGAAATTTAATAATGATTAACATTAATTTAATCTAAGTTAGAAAGGAAAATTCTTGTCCTTGCTTAGTCTATGAATTATTGCATGTTTGTGTGAAGCATGGATGGAACTCCATGTAATGATGTTTTGGGGAACATCTTGTGGGGTGTATGTTTGTCTTATTAAGTAGTGAATTTTAACAAATTTATTGTATGTTTCCATGTATAAATTTTGGTTGAGTTTTGATGACTTATGTATGATGCTATAATGGTGCATGTACACTTGGGTGATGAAATTTTTTGTGCTTTTTGTGTATGAACGCATTTTGATTGTGTGATTTATCTTTATTTCTATTTAGGATATAATTATTTTGTGGTCACTAGTTAAGGTTTGTGATCCATATTTAGGAATTTTTAAAATGGTATTAAACTTTTATTGAGCTTCTGGGGTAATTTAACTTTGTTGATTAATGAAAAATTGGTGTAAGCATGGTTCCTTTTCACAATGTGACATCCTTGTAAATGGTTGGTTGAGGATTTAGGATCCTTGTGTGTTGATATTCTTATAAAATACTCTTGATAGATAGGCATATATTGTGAATACTTTATATAGTAGAGTGTCTATTTCCTTTGTTGAAGATGTATTCATTGTTGCGATGAAATTTCCTAGCTTATGATGTATTTATTATTTCCTATTGTTGTGGGTTGATATTACTTGTTGTTGAACCTTTGATTTAATTTAATGCTTTAAGTTAGTTTTTAAATTTCATGGTTTAACTGGATTTCTATGTTAACAATATTTGTATTATTGAGTTTTTATGAGGTAACATGTTTATTATTCTAATAAACTAATTAGTTATCAATATATCATTGTTATTATTTTTATAAATTATGCTACGTATCATTTTTGGGAAAGAATTGATGTCAATTTATTGAATCCTTGTTATTTATCAATTTTATATAAATTTGATTAGTTACTCCATGGGAATGTTTTTGAATTTTGGTTCTAGAATATGATCCTAATTATTTATGTGTAGAATTTTCCCAAGAAAATAAATGGAAAAAGAGTGGAAGTGTTTAAGATTTTATTTATTCAATTTGATGTTTGAATTTTATGATTTTTTACTAAGTAAACCCATGATTATTTGGCTAATTCCTTGAGTTTTGCATCACTTATGATATTTTGTTGAAATATGATTGAGTTGATAGACCTTTTTGAAAGTATTTTTTTTTTTCCTTGATGAAAATGATTTGATTGGGATTTTGCTAAGAAATATTATATTATAAATTATTTATTTTTATTTGTACATATGGATTTTCATTTTTTAATTTAAATCCTTAATGGTGTAATAATTGGATTAGTTAAAATTTTATTAAAAGAGATATTTGTATTGGTGTGGTTCATTTATAAATGTAAAAAACATTAAGGTAAACTTTGAGAAAGCTGGCATAACATCTTTCTTCCTAGCAATCAAGGGATTCAATGATGATATAACATCAAAAATTTACAACTCTTGAAAGGAGGGGACGGTTTTCTATAGGCAACATTCAATTTCAAGTGACTCCACAAATCATAGGGGAAACAATGTGATTAGAATGCAAAGGCATAAGGGTTTTCAAAATTAGTAGTAGTAACTATCAAAGATTCATCAAAAACTTCTTTGGAAGAGATGAAAAACGACAAAGATTCCATAATGGCTACGAAAGGGAGAAGTTATCAGTTCCTTTTAGTCTAGCAAGTCTTCATATCATACATTATTTTACTTTATAGGGGAGATTTAAAAAAATTCATAGGTACTAATTTCCGTTCCTGAACCACATATTCCACAAAGAAAGGATAAATATATCATTCTTCTTATTGGTGTACCTTCACCTCTGCATTGCCAAGGGGACTTCACATCATCTACACTAGTGTTTAATTTTAACCCTTTATAATTATGTGCTCTCTAATACTCCATAGCCATGTCTTGCTTATGCAGTCAAACTAAATGTAGATTAAACAATTTGGTAGTAATCCTAACTTGCCTCCAAACAACCCCTGCATGGGAAGGAAGAAAATTTACAAAAGAAAATCTTTTGAATTTATTTCTCTGACCCCTTCCTCTATCAAAAATAATTAAACACTACCCCTCAAAAGAGAAAAATACTTCTAAACCCTAATACTTCTGGAAAGAAGAATTTTGGCCCCTCAACGAGTCAAGGGCCAAAGGATGAAACTATCGTGGTCCTTGAAAAAGGTAATTTACTAGTCAATAGTATGATATAAGTGGTGTGATGGGTGATAGACGGTCTATCTGGCTAGCCAATGTAGGTCAGAAAAATAGAGGCAAGGATTATAAAGGTAAAAATATAGCCTTTGATGAGGTGGTGATATAGTCCTTGGATGATGAATACTTTCCTTTTTTGAGGAGGAAAATCAATATAATAGCATACAAGATGCGGAAGAGCAAGAGGCCCTTGAGACCAAGGAGGGTGATAATAGTGAGGAGGAAAAGGCTAATGAAATCGACACAAATGAGATGGATATAGGAAATGAGGAAGATATGAATAGGATGGAAAGAGAATAGGAAGATGAAAATATTGATATTAAATAAGGGAGGGAGAATTCTAAGAAAGAGGAAGACACTGACCTTGAGTCTCTTATAAATATTAAAAACCAGATTAATGACATGCAGGGTAAGGTTACTAATAGTAACTCAAACAACAATAGAGACTTCCTGAAGAAAAAGATAACACACCTGAATAATGCTAATAGTTATATTACATTTATTATTAAAGGTATAATACATTGAGTAGTGATTGGTACAGTCATAGGCCAGTCCAAGTTGAGGAAGTACAAGAGAATGTTGGGAATGAACCAAGAAGGTGAGGCTCAAAGGAAGGAAACTACAGATGAATCTGAGAGTATTTGAAAGGACCCCATCGAGATGCTTAAGGCAGACTAGGATCTTTTTAATAGTCCTAAGGAGTAATGGTTCTTGTTGTTCTTTATTTCTTTTTTGTCGTATTCTTAGTTTTTGTAGTGACTCGTGTGCCTATTTCTTTAGCCTATGTAAACTTAATGCTTTAAGGTTTTCTATGGCCTACATTCCACCTCAACTTTTTGGTGTCCAATATGTTTGGCTTCTAGGGTCTTTTGTTTCTACTTCGCCTTTTTTATCTTATTTGTTGGGATTAGGGCCCTTTCCCTACTTTCTTTTATCAAAAAAATTAGTTCTATGAGGACATAACATACCACATTCCCAATCCCTTTCTAATTATATTATGTTTCAATGTTATGATAAAATTTAAATTTCTCTACTAACTTATGCTAGAAATAGGGTGTTATTTTAGATAATTTATGTATAATCTAAGATTATATTGTCATTGCTAATTGATTAAAGGTGATTATATGATTATATTTTTTCCAACAATGCTACTAATATATGTATGGGAAAATTATGATGTACAAAAATAATAGGCATTAGTGAAAAAAAACTAGGTCCTAGTGCTAAAATGTTCTTAAATAATCCAAGTGCGTGGGAAAAGGTTAATTGATTAATATAAGAATAATTTATTTAGTTTAAAAATAAATAAATAATTAGTATAGTGCATTAAATTACATTATTTATGTGTTGATGTAATTGATTTCTTCTGTAAAGGAATCTCTGAAACTTTGACTAAGGGATCTTTCCTTTTCTACCTTTTAGGTTGTCAATTTATTTCTTTTGATTGACTTTTAATATTTCTTTTGTCTTTTAAGTCTTGTTTTTGTTTGATTTTAATATTTTTCCTTGTCATAACTTTGAAGTTGGTCATCATGGCATGACTTTAAAGGAACCTTAAAACCTCTAATTCTTCATAAGTTGAACTTGTGTGAGAGCTATCACAATTGGACTATCAAATTTGGTCATTCCAATATGACTGTCAAAGCATCTCTAAAACCCTAGTACCTAGGAAATAGATATGAAATCAACCTAACCTACCTCATAGCTTTACATTAATAAAAATTTCTCCCACATGTTTTAATTTCCCTTTTTTCTTACTTTTTCTTATCATTTTTAATTTATCTTATTTTCCTTTGATTTATCATATGCTCTGTAATCTTTTTTCTTACTTCTTTACAGTTTTGAGCCCTTGGTGAGATGATTTCTATCATTGTGTTTTTTTCTTTCTCATGTGTCTATTTCATATTGGTCAAAGGTTTTTTCTTAGCCTCATCATCTACATTTCCATCATTTTACTAGGTATTATTTCTCCCAAGTTCATTAATGTTAGCCATTATTTTTGCTACTTATAGTTGTCTCTTCATTCTTTCGTAATGTTTCTCATTTTTTTATTTTCATATGATTAGGGCATTGGTGGGATTTTTCTATTTTTTCCTTTTTTAATTTTCCTTCATATTTTTCATTATTCTTACTTGCTCTAGTTTCAAAAGCCTATTTTCCCTTCGAAATATCTATTTGTCAAAATCGTGTGTTATTTAAATACAAGGCTTGATACTTGGTTAGCATTGTTGACTTGGTATATATATATCTCTTTGTGATAAATTCCTATAGAACTATGAAGCTCAACTTTCTTAGTGAACTTCTTATCTTTTCTGGATTCAATGTTTCGATCATGATCTTATTTTACTACTCGATTTTAGGTTCCTCTAAATTCTAATCCCCAATTAATGGAGCATGCATATTTCTTGTATATGTTCTCTCCATTGATTGTAATATATTTGTATTTCATGCTCTTTAGAATTAATATCCTAGTGTAATCTTATTGTAGGGTTGTAAATTAGGGTTAATGTGTGAAAAATGTGCATGTAATATGGTGGTTTTATTCATCTAACTCACATTTTAAAAAAAAAAATCTTAGAATCTTGTATTTATGATGTTTGTGATCAAGTGAAATACTGATCATTGCATTATAGGTCATTTAAATTTCAATAGACCTTTTAGAGTTAGTGTTAAACTAAGAACATTATTGTCTATTTAAATTGATTGTTTACTCATTTAAATATTAACATATTTTTATATTTTCTTTTATAATTTTGGTAGATTTGATTTAGATTAAAAGAATTTCATTCATATCTTTAAAAATTAGTCTAACATTTTAATAGATTAAACTCTAGGTGTAAGAATTGTCTAGCTTATCATTTTATCGGCATAAGACCCTTCTTAACCAAATCATATAGATCACATATTTGATTCATCATTGCCAGGACTTGGTGCAAAGGGACCTTAGAGTTGATTGACGTCTTTTAGGGGAAGTAGGATGTTCTTCATTTTATTTGAATAGATTGTGTCAAAAGAGCCATCAAAACTAATTTATATGCATATATAGTTTAGTTATAAGCATTGGATGAAATAATTGTTGAGCCAACTGTTAGTGTTCTACCTATGAAATTTAACATGTAATTTGTATGACATATTCTATGATGTTTAAATTATATCCTAAAATTTGACTATAAAATTCCTTTTGAGATTACACCATTTTGGTTAGGAAATTATGTGTTAACTAGACCTATGTTCAACTAAATCATATAATTTATGAATCATATACTAGTAATCAAGAAAACTTAGGCTTAAATTTTCTCTCACTACCCTCATTGTCTTTTAATGTTTATTTGAAAACTAGTTAGATTAGGTATAAGATATATCTAGTTATATTACATTTATATTTTCAAGTTAATAGAAATTAATTGAATTTGATTTACTAATGAATTAAGAATTACAAATCAATTTAAAATTGTGTAAATTTTTGTTGTTGTAGAAAGTAACTTAGAAATCTTATTGATAGAAATTGACTAAAAGTAAACCTTGTAAAACTTTTGTCTAGAATAATTGTAACCCCTTCAAATACATAATTTAGATAGAGCTTTCAATTGTCTAAATAAGCCAAGACCTAATAATATAAATCTTAGCAAAACCAATTCTATTTCAAAAGGGAACACTCTATGTGTAAAGCATATATGAACAAGATCATTTAAGTAAAAAAATAAAGGGGTCAAATAGACCAATTTTCAATTTAAAACTTAAAATTTAAAGAGGACATGGTCATCCCTAAGAAGTTACCCCATATCTACTATGTACTCTTGCTAAAATAGAATAACAATACAAATTTTAAATAACAAATAATTAAATTAAATTCATAAATAAATGTGATAAATAAACAAGAATCATTACAATTGATCTATTTGCCAACGGAGAGGATTTTAGAATTTAGCCCTGACAAGCATATTCCAAGATATCTGGATATTACAAACTTTACTGAAGTCCATCCGCATCACATTAGAATATGACTGCTTCACTTACACGCACATATTAGTAATTTTTATGAGCACCTCTACCAGCTGAAGAGGCTTGGAAAAGAATACGGTGTGGTCCGATCCTTCAATTTCGTATACCATCTGTGGAGGATTCTCTGCAATCATCTTTCTTTGGAACGCCTCCACAAGAAGCTTATCCTCTTTCGCCACAACGAATACTCTGCGTACACTTCCATAGTTTTTAGCTGTATACAAAAGAGGTTCCTGCCATATAGGAAACTTCTTCTCCAGCGATTCCCACAACGTCAGATCCTGCATTTAGTGCCATATTAATCTACCCATCAATTGAAATTTCTTAATAACCCAATAAATCACCACATCAACCAGTGACTCGTTTCTCTTTTTGTAATTTGCAACCAAATTGTCTCTGCTCTCAAGTGATTTACCCAAGAAGGACTGTTCTGTGACAAGTACTCTCGAGCAAACTGGGTGCCAAACTTGAAGGATGTTGCCGGATTCTCTGTTCCATTTGCATAGTAAAACGTGGAGTCTCCTAAGCTTCCAACTATGGATACAATCTGTTAAACTAAACGCTTTCAGAGAAATGGCATTGTAAGTTTAGATGTTGGTATTGCAGGAATTTGTAGAAAGAGAAAGAATTCATTAAACCTCATTCATCAACTCTGGAAGAGTCGTTCCGCTGAGGGGCATGGCAGCAGTAACAAAGACAGCTGCAGCAATTTTATCTGGAAAACGCTCCATTGTAAAACTCAAATTGAAGCCACCAGCGCTGTGGCCAACCAATATAACCTGAACAGAGACATACAGCTACAAATTAGTTGGCATCTTTGGTATTGATGATGTGAACTCTTGGGGTGGAGGGTCTAGTTTGATTGGTTAAAGCATTCTGGTAAGAGGTCATGAGGTGTAGTCTCTCCTCTGTTCTCGGTATTAGAGTGTCATCGGTCATTTAAAAAAATTTACCAGACGTACTGCAGTTTATAAAAGACTACCCCATTTCTATAATCTAATAAATAAAATTGCATGAATTCTTCATGGATCTTTAAGTTTTTCGCCAAAAATTTAAAGTATGTTGTTTTAGCCAAATCTGTCCACGAATACGTACCTTTTCTTCGGAAGGAAGAGCTGTAAAGAAGTCTGTGAGGGGCTGATTGTACTCTTCTAAAGATGAAATGCTGTCGGCATTTGTAGGATCGATACCTCCGCTAGCCATGTCAAGAGAAGATACAGTGTGGCCCGCTTTCACAAGAAGATCTGCAACTTTATACCAACACCAACCTCCAAAACCTGCTCCATGCACCATCACAAAGTGGCACCTTCTTGCTTTAACTTCATTTGCATCCATGCTCGTCTCTAAAACTGTAAAGTCCAAGAAATGGAAGGTAGAAGGCCAATATTTGAAGGCATACTACCTACACTACGTGTGAGTACGTTTTACTTGTAAACTTCATTTGTGCAATCGCCTAAGATTGCTTAGATAAAATTAGCCGAGAGGCCAACAAATTTGTACACTGTGGTTAACCATTTCAATGAATTTTTTGACTCTACAATTTTCTTCCATACTGTCTTCTATACTTTATTGCAGTGGGGACAGATCCGTGTGACCTCTCTCTTTGGTTTTAGTTTTGGTTGAACATATCACTCCGTCCACAGTTATTTTATTTCGTTTTTTCTTCAGATAAATCAGCATTGGATTTGTTCTAAGAGATGTAGACGTCTCTAACAGTGACAACAACCATTCAATAATATTATTATAAACAGAGACAGTAGAGAATAATGGTAAATCATCCATTGGCAAGCGTCTACTTTTGGATATAAAAAGCCCATGTGCAGCCCATGGTCAACAGTGAGCTACACTTCAAATGCTTTTAGTACTGAAAATATCAAAGATATATATTAAGCTGTTATGATCTAGTAATAAGAAATATTACGATATGGGGTTTCCACTTTTAACTCAAGCTTGACGACATAAAACTAAACCCAATTTGATTGTCACTGGCCCAACCTAGCCAGCCAATTGAAAGGCACATTGAAGATCTAGGTGAGGTAGAGAAATTCCGAAAATAAGTATAGGGACAAGAGGCAAAGGACAATATAAATCAATCTGCAATGTTGATGTTAGACTATAATTACATTTTAACTATTTAAATTATGATGATATAGAGTGGCATTCGAAAAATTATGGATTGGGAGAGATATGACCGTACAAATTTAAGAATTGAGAGGTTATTAGATAATTTTTTTGTGAAATGTAAAACATCATAATATGATTGATTAAAAAAGTGTAGACACTTAAAAATGATTTATGCATTTTCATCTTTCTATTTTATCATTTTTTCATCAAATTTTCTATCTATATTTATTAAATTAAGTTAATATTTCCTCTTTAAATTATTTAATTATCTCAATTTTATTTTATATTTATATTATTTTTTTAAATTTTCCCTCCAACATTACATTAAAATAATTTCAAATTATTATTTTTGGTCCACTCAAAAAATATTTAATTAATTGTCACTTCTTCCATAATTAAATAAATTAAACTTAATTACCTCTTTCCCTTCAAAATTATTAAATAAAATTAATATTCTATTTATTTGTCTAACTATGCTTATTAATTAAATAAATATAATTTGATTCTTTCAACTATTACACCTCATCAATCCTATCCATTTACTAATTTTAGCTCCTACCCTATTTCAATTTTTTTTATCCATTGATTCTTTTAATTAATCTTCCCCATTGATCAAATATCAAGTGAAGCATATAAATAAAATTATCACTCCAAATTCATGTTATCTTACTATCCATGCGTTATCATGGTTATGCTATTTTGAAGAACAACCCACATATCAAACATTCAAGAAAATATCAAAGAAAAATAATGGAGCAAATCAAGGTCTCTTTTATGGTATAATTGTTCATTATTTGATTCATGCATAAATCTTAAACTTTATTGAGTGATTGTTGAGGGTGAATTTGGTTTGCCTTGCATTGTTCTTATTTTACATAATTCACATTTGATCATCCATATTTTGACATGTCTAGTGAGACTCACGTCCATGATTTTTTTGAACAATATATTTTGCAAGAAATTCATATTTTAAGCTTACAAGGGAAAAAAATACATATTTAATTCATTTTGTTGCACATCCAAGTCGATCTAAGGCATTTCTGAGTCATTCTAGGGCACATCTGAGCTAACATTTGGTGCATATGAGTTGACACAAGGTGCATTTGATATATATTACATGGTATTTGACTTCCAAATAGATTTTTGTAATCAAGTTATAGATCTGCACTTTTGAGGTAACTTGCTATTCTTTTAAAGCAACTTTTTGTGCTTCTAATCAAATTTATGGCACATCTAAGTAGACCTACCACATATTTGATCTATTCTACTACAATTCAAAGTTAGTCTATTGCACATCTAATCTATATTCTATCACACTTTTGATGTGACTTTCCATACACTTGATATAACCTATCATGCTTCTTAGTAGACTTGTCATGCATCTGATATATTCTGCTACACATTGGAGGTGATATGTCATACATTTGATCTAATTTTGTATGATTTTGATATAACCTTTCTTGCATCTAATATAATCTACCACATACATATTTTGCTACACCTCAGAGGTAAACTTTTGTGCATCTAATCTATTGTATTGCACTTTTGATGCCACCTACTATGCATTTGATATAATCTACCATTCTTTTGAGGTGACCTACCACACATTTGATATAATATGTTGCGCTTCTAATCTACTATGTTACACATCTACTTACTAGACAATAAAAATTAACAATTAATTTTAATTGATTGTCGATTGTATATGTTTGAATTTCTAACATCTATGACAAATATGACTTGTATCTAACCCTTGATATGAGGTGATGGGTATGTATAGGATCATGATGGGCCAAAAAGTGGTGATATGATGGGTATGTGGCTGATGACCTTTTTATTACCCAATTTTGATGAAACAAAAAGGGTTTTTAAAGGCGATTCTCAACTTTCCACCAATATAAATTATGCTTTACTTTGAATTTAATAAATAATTATTATTCATTTTCTATTTGAATTATGACTAAAGTCCTGATTGATAGGCTGATTGAAAAACATCTATAGCTTTCAAAAGGTATCACATATTTTTAATCCCAAACATGCGTCATATTCTATACTTTGCATACTATAGGATTAAAAAAAAATTGAATTTCATGAAGTTTTGACCAAGTTAAGGTGGTCTGACATACAAGTTTTTATATTTTTTAAAAGTGGTTAGGGTGGTTAGATAGACACCCACTTCATATTTTTTCCCTGAAATTTAAGTACTACTGCATTGAAATTTCAAATTTTCACCAAATAGATTTTTGTTTTTTTAAAAATAAACCTAGTAGTTTAGAAACTAAATTCATTTTGCTACATATTTATTCTTACATATTTTTAAAATAATATATATAACTTATTCAAATTTTTACGTCAAGTTGCCTAACTTTGATTTTTCTGAATTTTTCGCCACTTAAGGGCTTGTTTTTTCCATGATGATCCTGCACATACCCTGATATTTTTTTTTAGGATTTTGTATTGTTGATCTTTGCGTGTAGGAATTAGATCTTTTGAAATTCAAAATAATTTACAAGATGGATTGGAGCTCTTGACATTAGATAAATTATATTTTTAATTTAGAGTTTAAAACTAGGTACATTTGTTCAAATCACCCTATCTCCTTCAAATTTAAAAGTGCTCATAGTTTCTTTATTCATACTTGTTATTTATTTATTTTTAGAAAATTATATTTGGAATGTATTTTCACATATAAATCTGAGTATGGAATTAATCTTTCACATTTGGATTTGGGATCTAAAATAAATTACTATCTTTTAATTCCTAAGATCTACTTATGTATTCTCTCCTCTTGTTCCTTAATAAAGGGTCAAAAATAAGTGATCCCTCTTTTAGGGGGCATTCCTAGGGATTTCATCACCCTAGGGGATGCCCTCAACTCCCTCATTCCTATAGATAATAAAGAGAATGTGGTTAATCAAAATATAGGCCTCTTGGAAGTGGAATCTTGTCAGTCTAGGTTAAGATTTTAAGAACTTTATATCTTAGAGAAGTGAAGGTGGTCAGTTGGTGTAATGAAAGAAAAAGGTCCCCTTAACTTGGCCTTGATTTAGTGTTGTAATATGTCTAACATATTCACATTAGGTCTTGGGACCTTGTAAACTAAATGAGCTTATTGGTGCCTTGTTTGGAGTGTTGTAAAGTGATGCAACACACTTTCACACTTTCCTAGCATTTTATTTAATAATTAAGCTTCTTTGTTCTTTAGTTGGCCTTATTTTGCATCCACAAGCCCCAGTTAACGTATCTTTTCGAGGATAATCCTGACACAAATCATTACCCAATCATAATTCAGGTGTTTCAGGTTGAATGGTCTAGATTTAGTGGTCTGGGACTCATTCGCCACCTTGGGCGAATGAGTCCCACCTAGATGTTTAGGTCCCAAACCTGGTTTCACACATTTCTAAGTATTTTTAAATTTGGCCCCATACATTATGCCCAGTGGGACTCATTATCCAACTTGGGTGAATGAGTCCTCTGTGGCCCAAAATCAAAATTAATTCAAATTCTTGGCGGGATTTTATCGTCCTAGATCTTATGTCGGCTTGTAGTGTTGTAATTTCAAGAACTCTTGCATAATCAAGTATAAATACAAGTTTCTTTCACTCATTTTACACCTAGAAAGTTGAAGGAGCATTCATATAGCAAGTTTGAGTTCACAAGAGCATTCAAGCATTCACAAGAGCATTCAAGTGTCTTCATGAGTAGATTATCAAGCTTCCTAGAGCATTATTTAAGTTTTAAGCATCATGCCAAAGTCTTCATGCATCATGTTTGTTTTGGAGCTAACAATTGTGATGTAGGGTTTTATGATTCAAGCTCAGGAATTTCATTCAATATCTATCTTATCCAGAAAAGAGTCAAGGTATACATCCATTGGAGCCATCTCACACATGTTTCCATTACATCATTGATAATGTTTGGTGAGTTACAACATCATATCTTATTCATTCATCATGCTCTATTCTTCTTTCATTCTAATTCAAGGTTTGATTACCAAAATGGGGCTTGACCAATGCAAACCCCTATCCACTAACCCAACAGCATTTTTCCATCTCCTTTGAGTGTGATTTAAAGGTTTAGGTTGCAAATTTTCTGAGGAGAAAGATTGGAGAAAAGTTGTCAAAGTTGTCATTAAGCCTTGGAGAGCATTGTATAACACCTACAAGTCAATTTACAGAGATTCAAATCTGGAAACTTGCAAAAGCAGATTAAGTAGACTGAGGAGAGTAGATTTAGATCTTGAACTTCTAGAAAACCCTAATTGGACTGATTCACCACTTCTGGTGAATGATTCCCAGCTTCATTCAAAATCTAAATTTTTGTAGATTCAGATACCCATTTGGAAAATTCTTGTTCCCACACAGAAACCTAGGTTCTGGACTTATTCGCCTAGCTTGGTGAATGGGTCCCACTCAACATTAAAGGCTAGATTTCTAGTGTTTCAGACCTCCTTCCAATCATTTCTAGATTCCCAAGTGCACATATTCCTTTCTATAGTTTTGTGTGTTATTTCATCTACATTTGTAGTTCATTTTGTAGGTCATTGTATTGAATTAGGGTTTAGTGTTGCATCTTGCATTTTATTTTCTTTTCCAAGTTCTTACTTGGTGGTGAACCCCTTTATTAGCTTACAATCAGCCCCTAGGACAACCCTATTGCAAGATATCTTTCTCCTTTGTGTTGATATCTCCAGGGTTATCCTTGAATGAAATTAGAAAAGTGGGTGTGCTCTATGTCCTAAAACCATATGCTAACACCATACCAATATTTCATCATTTAATTTTGGTGAACTTGCATTTAAAATATTAAAAAATTTATTTGGAGTGCATCATCATGTCCTAGATTTGGCTCACATTAGATTTGCATTAGAGTTTGCATTAGTTAATTGGAATTCTAGGGTTTTTAATTTTGCATTAGTGAAAGATCATATAGATTGAATTTTTGCATATTATTTCACTAAAAATAAAAAAAAATCTGCATTTCCACTTAGGATCTAGTTCATACAACATAGAAAGCACAAAAATCAATTGAAAATTTCTGATTTTTTTTGAAAAAATTCCTACTAGGACTCATTCGCCACCTCGGGTGAATTAGTCTCTATGCAAATTCTAAATTTCATTTTCTGGCATTTAAAGTTGTGTTTCTAAGTTTCTATTTTTTGTTTATATCTTTCTATTTCAGTTTACATAATTTTTGTTATAGCCATTTCATTGTTCTTAGCTTATATTGCATTTACATTCATCTCACATTTAGTAGCCCTTGTATGATTATTTGGTCTCCTATTTCTAATACTATAGTGAGACGAAGTTTGAGACTCATGTCATCCTGTGATAGCACAATCATTGTGGATCTTGGGTTATCTAGTTCTTTCAGTCCTAGTATTGACACTAGTACACTAGGTATGGATCATACCCTTAACAACTCTTTACCTTCAATTATTGTGATGCATGCTAAAACAAAGACTGATACTATTCCACAAGAAAACATAATTCACATTCATGAAAATATATCAAACCTCCAAAATCAAGTGCACAATGACAACATTTCAACTATTGCCATCCCTAGGATAGATAACATTCACCACATGCTTGAAAGTGAAGATGGACTTGACCTTATGCAAAAAATACTTCAAATCTTTCAAAAAAATCTCACCTCAACCATTAGTTGTCCTTTACCTACAAGAAATGTCACAAGCCAAGGAGGAACTCAAATTCCTCCTCCCACAATAATTGCCTCAATACCTACCTATACCAATCTTCAAGTCACAACAACAATTTATCCAACTAGTAATGTGATTCCTTACTTGGGTACTTTTTCTAGCATCCCTAGTTCCTTTGTGGCATCACACATCATATCTCCTACCACCTTACCACCTATAAGCATTCCATTCACTTGTCCTTTGAACACATACACCCATTCACCTTTTTCACCTCCATCTCATAATGCAAGCAATGACCCTCTCATAAACCAACTCTTCCAAAAAATTTCATCCCTCCAAAAAAAAATTTACACCATCAACCAAAATCAAAATTGCTCACCTACATATTATGTCAAAATTAGTTCATTTCCCTTGGATATATTGCAAACAACGATGCCACAGGGTGTAGAGGTGCCTAGATTCATAAAATATGGAGGGAAGGGAGATACTTCTAACCATATTAATGCCTATACTACCTTATGCAGTGACTTTGTCCTTGATGAAAAAATATTGGCTAAAATTTTTCCTAGGTCCTTGAAAGATACTACCTTGGAATGGTTATCTTCTTTACCAAACAACTCAATTTGTTCATTCAATGAACTTGTTGAGGAATTTTCCAACCTTTTCTAGGTGTATATGACTCCTAAGATGACCTTGGCCGATTTGATAAGATGCAAACAAAAAGAAGATGAAAAGACAACTAAATTTATCTCACGCTATCAACCACTTTATTTTGAAATCGATGTCAAGGTTCTAGATTTGATAAGATGCAAACAAAAAGAAGATGAAAAGACAACTAAATTTATCTCACACCATCAACCACTTTATTCTGAAATCGATGCCAAGGTTCCAGATCCTCACCTTGAAAAGATGTTCATAGAAAATTTGCAAAGCAAGATAAAAGAAAAGCATACCATGATGAAATTTTCATCCTTTATGCACTTGTGTACTGCCCTCTATGATTATCAAAATTTAGTTAGTAGTTGAGATAGAAAGTCTACTTCTAACTGAATTGAGAAATCCGATCCCGCAAACCAAAAAAATTCCCAACCTTTTAGAAAACAAAACAAAGGGTTCCTTCAATTCAATCCCCCTCAACAAACAACTCAAAATGTCAATAACTAGGTAGTTGTTATTAAAGCCATGATACCCTTTAGCTATGGAGACCCGAAAAGAAAATTCACTCCCTTACTTGATACCATTCATAATACAATGCCACAACTCATAGAATAGAAGATAATTACCTTGCCTCCTGTTAAGCAACTTGATCCTATCAAACCATTTCCCGTAATCTATAGACCAAATTCTTACTACCAATATCATGAAAAAAATGAACATGACACGAAGCATTAGCGTCTTAAACATCTTGTGCAAGACCTCATTGATTCTAGTCATCTTTCCATTGGAGGTGTTAGTGACCAAGGAAATAAGTTTGTTTCCCCTCCTAAGCAAAATTTGCAAATCTTTATCGATCCCATGCCTAATCATAACGTTTCATTTGTCAAATCTTGTGAAACTACAAAAAATGATGTGATGAATGTTGATACAGATGATGATAACAATGATACCATTCAACATGATCTTATAGATGATTATCTTATGGATGATATGGTAGTAGTGATATACGTCATTCCTTAGAAGGAATGAACTAAAAATCCTCTTGGAATTGCTTTCTCCTCTAAGGATATACTTAAACATGCACTTGATGGTCTTCTTTACATAGCCAGAAGAATCTATGACAAGCCCACCAATGGGATATTAATAGATCTCGCTTGTGGAGAGAATGTGATCACCGAGGAATTTTTATTTTTGCATGAGCTCTATCAAGATATATATGATAAGCCTAAAGCATGGATCAAGATGCACAATGGATTTGCTTGCCCTACGATTAGATCGATCACCCTTCCTTTACAAATAGGACCGGGGTATGTGCAGGATCATGATGGGCCAAAAAGTGGTGATATGTAAATTATATGATGACCCATGTGGCTGATGAATTTTTTTTACCCAAAATTGATGAAATGAAAAGGGTTTTTAAAGGAGATTCTCAGCTTTCCACCAATATAAATTATGCTTTACTTTGAATTTAATAAATAATTATTATCCATTTTCTATTTGAATTATGACTAAAGTCTTGATTGATAGGCTGATTGAAAAACATCTATAGCTTTCAAAAGGTATCACGTATTTTTAATCCCAAACATGCATCACATTCTATACTTTGCATACTATAGGATTAAAAAAAATTGAATTTCATGAAGTTTTGACCAAGTTAAGGTGGTCTGACATACAAGTTTTTATATTTTTTAAAAGTTGTAATAAAAAATTCATAATTAATTATTTACTTAGAAAAAAATTACAAAAAATATGTATAACATCTGGACATGAGTCCTCTACTTATATAAAAAATATTATCATTTTATTGTGGTTAGATTGGTCAGAAAGACAACTACTTCTTATTTTTTCCTTGAAATTTAAGTACCACTACATTGAAATTTCAAATTTTCACCAAATAGATTTAAAAAAAAAAAAAAAAACCTAGTAGTTTAGAAACTACATTCAATTCGCTATAGATTCTATTCTTACATATTTTTTAAATAATATAGATAACGTTTTTAAATTTTTACGTCAAGTTTCCTAACTCCGATTTTTTGAATTTTCATTGCAACTTAAGGGCCTGTTTTTTCCATGATGATCCTGCACATACCCACCAAAAATATTAGATATCTCATTCTCCATCATTCCATAGTCAGACCAATTCCATGTGAAGCTAGGCTACCCATGGCTTCACTCCATAAATATTGTCCCTCCGGTTGTACATAAATTCTTAAATTTTCCCTTTGATAATGAAATTTTCACCGTCCATCATAGTGGCTTTAACGTGTTGTCCTCTAAAGGTAAATCTTCCTTACATTTATTTTGGCCCAAGCCTAGAGAACCTATAAAACCATGAGAAGAATTATTTTTCTTGTCCTATCAAAATTTCAAGGCAAAGAAAATAGTAGAAATATCCCTTTGAAACATGTCCTTGTCCACAATCAAGCCTACCATCTTAGATGAAACCATGATTGAGCCTAAAGAAATTCCAAACAACCAAGACCAACCTAAGAAAGAACCTTCACCTACCTCCTACAAATGACCAAGAGATAACAAAAACAATCCAGTCACACCTCCTAGAATAAAACAATTTTACAAAGTCAAAGAGAAAGTAGTTGAACAAACTCTCGTAGTTCCTTCCATTCCTCTCCTTAGGGAAGAAAAGAAACCTAAGGTTGATCTACCTATTCCTACACAAACTCAACTTGAAAATAGGACTGAAATAAATAGAGGTGCTAGAGAGCTTAGGCGTAGACGCCGTGCCCTTGCTCCCAGGTTACATGAATAATTAAACAAAGAAAATAAGAATCCAAACTTGACTGAAGCAATGCATGACAAGCCTCCCCCATCACTGAAACAAAAAGATCTCATAATGCAATCACAACAAGAGTTGCTCACTTCTTTAGACATTATCATTCGACCTCTTGTTGTGATTAACCTAGATGATGATGACGAAGTTGCTAAAATCGATGAAGAGGTGCACAATGAATTGAATGCATTATTTTCCTCTTCCATGAGCTTAAGCGATGATTCTCATAAGAAGAGTGTTGAATCTGGTGTTGGTCCTAGTTCGACACTTTCTATTGTCCCTTTGGCTAGTTTCTTGCCTTTGGTATACAATGAATATGATTGGGATGTAGGCGGGCTACTTTAGGTTGACTCACATGTGCTTTACTATTCTTTTACATTATTTATTTTTCATTTTCATTTGAGTGATTTCATGTGCATACTGTGATCCCCATGATGTTTTGTTTGATGTATCTCTATATTTGTACCTTCATTCTTATCTATGTCATAAACCTTTTATATTTTCACATTTTACCTTTTCAACTTGTCTTGTGTTTTCCTTTCGGCGATGATGCAAGGTGTCGAGACATTCATGTCTCTTACATTTTCACTCGAAAGCTTTTATTTTATCTTTATCTTTTTTATTTGTCTTGTGTTTTCCTTTTGGGGTGACACAAGGCATCGAGACATTCATGTCTCTTCCATGTTGAACCAAATTTTTTTCTTTCATCTTTATCTTTTTCATTTCCCTTGTGTTTTCCTTTTGGGGATGACGCAAGGCATCGAGACATTCATGTCTCTTCCATGTCGACCCAAAAGGATTTTTCTTTGTTTTCACTCTCTTTGTGTCATTCTTCTAGTTCTATGTGTATTTGGGGAATAATGACAGATCTGAACTCTCTAATAACATTGTAGCAAGAACATATTGACCCCAAATCCATATATACCTTATGTGTTTGGATTTTCCATTTTCTTTCACATGATGTAGCTTTACTTGGAAACATATGACTTGGCATAGGGCTTTCCAAGTTTTCTCTCATGTCTTCTTTATTTTATGAATTTATCATTTGCTACTTTAAAGTAATTTCTCACAGTATGGTGTTTAGCAATTTCTTTAAAGTGGGGCATACATTGGCATTATTCTTTTGCATTTCTCTTTTCCATGGTTCATAGTGCAATCTTCTTTATACGATGTGTTTTTCTCTTTGTGGATGACATTAGGTGTGATGTATTTCAAGAGTGTGATCCTTCTTAGGATATTGTATTCCTCTTAGTGGATTGATGTGACACACTGCATATCCTAAGTTGTGAATCTTCTATTCTTTGATTGGTCCTCTCTTGGAAACATTGGGCACAATGTTCCCTAAATTGAAGACCTCACATGAACTAAGCAAGAATCCTTTGAACGTTCTTTGCATTCACATTTTACAGTTATATAGCCACCTTGCATAACATAACTTGCATGCCTATGGAGCCACCTTGTTTGTTCATGAGCTCCAAGCATACAAAGTTTTGCTTGTCTCATGAAGCTCAAAAAACATTTTTTTTGTGACACCTTAGCAAAGTTATCAGGAGATATAACTTTGCTAAGGTTTGACGGGAAGCTGAATGAGGGCATGAATTTCCCTTAGCCACTCATGTGTGTGTGTCTTTCCTTCTTAGCATACCAGCCATGAGTGTGTGTGTCTCGCCTTCTTAGAATTTTCACCCAGTGGACAACCTAGAGTTCTATTTCCTCAGAGTGAGTATGCATTTTTTGGACAAACATCCTAGATCTGATCCACATTGTATTGGAAAACTGGTCGAAGCTTGATACGCCTCTTTTCCTTTACATGTTGTTTCATTTTCTTTGTGTGTTTTATAGTGCATGCTTGTACCCTTTTGTTTCTCTTTATATCATTCTCATGTGTGTTATTTTGTTCTTATGTTGGTTTTCCATAGGACCTTGGTCTTGGGCGCTTGCACAACCCTCTCAATCATAGTCGTCCTATCTTACGAGCATTGATGCATCTGAACCCCTCTTCATTGTTGAAAAATTTGGTATACTTTACTTTGAATTGTAAGAAATTTCCTCCTCCCAAAAAAGTGGGGGATAGATGTAATGATTGAAAAAGGTCCCCTATCTTGGCCTTGATTTAGTGTTGTAATATGTCTAACATATTCACATTAGGTCTTGGGCCCTTTTGAACTAAATAAGATTATCGGTGCCTTGTTTGGAGTGTTGTAAAGTGTTGTAACACACTTTCACATTTTTCTATGGTTTTATTTAGTAGTTAGGCTTCTTTATTATTTAATTGGCCTTGTTTTTACATCCACAATCCTCATTTATTGTATCTTTTCGAGGATAATCTCGACACAAATCATTACACAACCATGTAATTTAGGTGTTTTAGATTGAATGGCCAATATTTAGTGATTAGGGACTCATTCACCACCTTGAGTGAATGAGTCCCACCTATATTTTTGGGTCCTGAATCTAGTTTCACACATTTCTAAGAATTTTTAAAATTTGGTCCCACACATTATTCCTGGTGGGACTCATTCACCACCTTTAGAAAATGATTCCCATGTGGCCAAAAATCAAAATTAATTCAAGTTCTTGGTGGGATTTTATCCTCCTAGATTTGATGTCAACTTTTAGTGTTGTAATTTCATGAATTCTCGCATAATCAAGTATAAATACAAGTTTATTTTACTCATTTTACACCTAGCAAGTTGAAGGTTATTCATATAGCAAGTTTGAGTTCACAAAAGCCTTCAAGTATCTTCAAGAGAAAATTATCAGACTTCCTAGAGCATTATTTTAGTATCAAGTGTCATTTCAAAGTCTTCATGCATCATGTTTGTTTTGGAGCTAACAATTGTAATGTAGGGTTTCATGATTCAAGCAAGCATTTCATTCAAGATCTACATCCATTGGATCCATCTCAAACATGTTTAAAACACTTCATTGATAGAGTTTGGTGAGTTGCAACATCATATAGTTTTCATTCATCATTCTCCATTCTTATTTCATTCTATTTCAAGGTTTGATTACCAAAATGGGGTTTGACCAAGGAAAACCCCTATCCACTAACCCAAACAAAAAATTCCCTCTCATTTGAGTGTGATTTGAAGGTCTAGTTTTCAGATTTTCTAAGGAGCAAGATTGGATAAAAGTTGTCATTAAGCCTTGGAAAGCATTGGAGAACCCCTAGAGGTGAATTTACAGAGATTCAAACCCAGAAAAATGCAGAAGCAGATTAAGTAGACCGAGGAGAGAAGCTTTAGATCTTGAAATTCTAGAAAAGCTTGAGTGGACGAATTTTCCACTTTTGGTGAATGAGTCCCAGTTTTAATCGAAATTGAGATTTTTGCAGGTTCAGATGCCCATTTTGTAGATTCTTGTTCCTACACAGAAACCGAGATTCTGGATTGATTTTCCTAGCTTGGAAAATGAGTCCCACTCAACATTAAAGGCTGAATTTACAATTTTTCAAACCTCCTTCCAATCATTTCTAGATTCCTAGGTGCACATATTCCTTTTTGTAGTTTTCTATGTTGTTTCATCTATATTTCTAGGTCATTTTGTAGGTCATTATATTGAATTATGGTTTAGTGTTCCATCTTGCATTTCATTTTCTTTTCCAAGTTCTTACTTGGTGGTTAACCCCTTATTAGCTTACAATCAACCCCTAGGACAACCCTATTACAATATATCTTTCTCCTTTACATTGAGATATCTAGGGTTATCCTTGAATGAAATTGGAAAAGTGGGTGTGCTAAATGTCCTAAAACCATATGCTAGCACCATACCATTTATTCATCATTTCAGTTGGTTAGACTATCCTTCCAATTTTTTGATAGTATTACCTTTCATTTAGGGATTAGGCCTCATGTACCCTTGTTGTATATCGGATACCCCTAGTTGAGCTTGTGAATCCTAGTTGAAATTTAATATGTATTTTTTATTTTTGTGTCTTGTACAGACAATGATTGATGAAACTACCCGAGTTAGGTTTTTTCACGCGTCTTATGTTCTTGAGTATTTATAAAACCTTACCCACTTGAAACCAAAAAGGGAATAAAAATTCACTTCAATCCTTTCCTAAATCCACTTCAAATCTATCACCTATACATAAGAGAGGAGAGAAAGTGTTGTGTTGTATAGGGGCCTTCCTAAGAAAAACCTCATTTTTGTGTTTCTAGTTCCACAATAGCTATAATAATTTAAAGAGTGATTACCCTCAGTTAGATAGAGGGAAATGGACAAAAGGAATGAGAATTTGACAAGTGTTGGAACTTACCACTTAGATCTGTTTTCCTTGATTATCTGAACCCAATATAATCATATCATAAAAGGAGAATTGGATGCTTGATTGAAATTCTTACAAGTGTGTGTTCTTTTGTGCTTATGTTGGTTTTCAATAGGACCTTAGTCTTGGGAGCTTGCACAACCCTCTCGATCATTGTCATCTTATCTTATGATCATTGGTGCATTTGAACCCCTCTTGATCATTGCCACATTTGGTCTACTTTAGTTTGAGTTTCAAGCAAGTTCCTCCTCCCACTAAAGTGGGGGCTAGATGTAATGACTAAAAAAGGTCCCCTGACTTGGCCTTGATTTAGTGTTGTAAAATGTCTAACATATTCACATTATGTCTCTGGCCCTTGTGAACTAAATGAGATTATTGGTTCCTTCTTTGGAGTGTTGTAAAGTGTTGTAACACACTTTCACACTTTTCTAGGTTTTTATTTAATAGTTAGGCTTCTTTATGCTTTAATTGGCCTTATTTTTTCATCCACAATCCTCATTTAATATATCTTTCCAAGGATAATCTCGACACAAATCATTACCCAATCAATATTTAGGTGTTTCAAGTTGAATGGTTCAGATTTAGTGATCAGGGACTCATTCATCAGCTTGGGCGAATGAGTCCTACCTATATTTTTGGGTCTCAAACCTAGTTTCACACATTTCTAAGTGTGTCACCAAAAAGTGTAGCCTTTGACACTTTTCACTCATTTGGACCCTTTCCTATGGATTTTGGACCTAAATAACCCATTTTCATCATCATTTATAGGCCCTTATGACCCCTTATTGTTCATCCCAAGGCTTAATTTGATCAAATATCTGATAAAATCATCACATAAACCTGATTTCTTCACTCACGAATAATTCACCTAGAAAAAGGGCCCCTATGGGACTAGGTCACCCATCTAGGTGAATTAGTCCTATCCAGGTGGACTAGGTCACTGAAGGTGGTGACCTAGTCCCATTGGAGCTATTTTTGAGGTTTTGAGTGGGAAAAGTTAGGGTTTTAGTTTATTTCTCCTTCATGTCAGCCTTGAGGATCAAATAATGGGTGTTTTAAGGTGGATTTCCTATAAATGAGCCTGAAAACCCTAATTCATCATGATTCATAACACATCACTCATTATTTACTATTCCATCCACCACTCTTCTCAAGCAAGATAGGGTTTCTACATTCTAAGTCACCAAGACACATTTCTGAAGCATTCAAGGGTTGAATCTCTCCCCATTGTTTCTGAAACTCAAGCTCAATCACCATGGCAAGGTATTAGTTCATTTGTCTCATATTTCATGCTACATTATCTTGTTCCTTCACTTGATTTAATTATCTAAAAGGGGCTTGAACAAGGCAAGCCCCCATACCTTAACATCCAATATTTCCCTCTCTCCCTTTGTGTGTGTTTGCAGATTTAGGTGCCTTACAAGCTTGGAAATCATTGAAGGATGGATTGAAATCTTGTTGAGGATGCCTTCTTATTGCCTAGGGAAAAACATTCAATAAAATACACCTACAGACCAAAGATCAAGGTTTCTGGTCTGAACACTTGGAGGAGCAGAAAGTGCAGATCAAGAGCTCTCGTTTCCATGTTCAAATTTTTAGAAAAGGAAAAATTTACACTTCCCATAGTTGTTGTGACCTAGTCCCAATGTGCTTATTTTTCATAGATTTCTACGGATCCGGATACCCATTTGCCTTAAACAGGCCCTAGAGCAATTTTTTGAAATCACCCTAAAAAAGGACTAGGTCACCTATCTTAGCACAAGTGTCTCACTAGACATAAAAAATAGTATTTTCATAATTTCAGAGTTCCTTCAAGTCTGCAACACACTTCTAGGTACATATTTCTAGTTTTACAACTTTTTTTTATGTTTTATAAGCTTTCTTAGGTCATTTAGCATAAAGTCTACATATCTTAATGTGTTTTCACATATCTTGCATTTTCTAGGTTTTACATTACTAGTTAGTTTTCTATTTTTAGTTTATTCCACTTAGAAATCATAGTTAAACACATTCACACACATCACTCTACCTCCAAACCTTTGAATGTAACCATATGCATTTTGGTATCCCTCTCTATCCTTTTAGGTGAAAAACCCTAGAAGTGTTAGAGCAACCTAAGTGGGTACCAAAATCTTCGTTACACTAAGCATTTTTAAATTTGGTCCCACACATTATGCCTAGTGGGACTCATTCACCACCTTTGGAAAATCAGTCCCGTGTGGCCCGAAAAATCAAAATTAATTCAAGTTCTTGGTGGGATTTTATCCTCCTAGATTTGATGTCATGTTCTAGTGCTGTAATTTTAGGAATTCTTGCATAATCAAGTATAAATACAAGCTTCTTTTACTCATTTTACATGTAACAAGTTGAAGGAGAATTCATATAGAAAGTTTGAGTTCACAAGAGAAAACTATCAAGCTTCCTAGAGCATTATTCAAGTATCAAGTGTCATGTCAAAGTCTTCATGCATCATGTTTGTTTTGGAGCTAACAATTGTTATGTAGGGTTTCATGATTCAAGCAAGCATTTCATTCAAGATCTACCTTATCCAAGAAAGAGTCAAGATCTACATCCACTGGAACCATCTCACACATGTCTACAACACTTCATTGATAGAGTTTGGTGAGTTACAACATCATATCATGTTCATTCATCATTTTCCATTCTTATTTCATTCTATTTCAAGGTTTGATTGCCAAAATGGGGTTTGACCAAGGAAAACCCCTATCCACTAACCCAACAACATTTCCCCCTCTCATTTGCATGTGATTTGCAGGTCTAGGTTGCAAATTTTCTAAGGATCAAGATTGGATAAAAAAATTCAAGTCATTCAAAGTTGTCAAAGTTGTCATTAAGCCTTGGAGAGCATTGGAGAACACCTATAGGTCAATTTACAAAGATTCAAATCCAAAAACTTGCAGAAGCAGATTAAACAGACTAAGGAAAAAATATTAAGATCTTGAACTTCCAAAAAACCCTAAGTGGACTAATTTTCCACTTCTGGCGAATGAGTCCCATTTTTAGTCAAAATTGATATTTTTGGAGATTCAGATACTCATTTGGTTGATTCATGTTCCCACATAGAAACGTATATTCTGGATTGATTTTCCCAACTTGGTGAATGATTCCCACTCAACATTAAAGGCTGAATTTCTAGTGTTTTAGACCTCCTTCCAATCATTTCCTGATTCCCAAATGCACATATTCCTTTTTGTAGTTTTCTATGTTGTTTCATCTATATTTTTAGGTCATTTTGTAGGTCATTGTATTGAATTAGGGTTTAGTGTTCCATCTTGCATTTCATTGTCTTTTCCAAGTTCTTACTTGGTGGTGAACCCCTTATTAACTTACAATCAACCCCTAGGATAGCTCTATTACAAGATATGTTTCTCCTTTACATTGAGATATCTAGGGTTATCCTTGAATGAAATTGGAAAAGTGGGTGTGCTCTATGTCCTAAAACCATATGCTAGCACCATACCATTTTTTCATCATTTCAGTTGGTTAGACTATCCTTCTAATTTTTTCATAGTATTCCCTTTCATTTAGGGATTAGGCCTCATGTACCCTTGTTGTCTATATAGGATACCGCTAGTTGAGCGTGTGAAGCCTAGTCAAAATTTTATATCTATTTTTTCTTTTTGTGTCTTGTACATACAATGATTGATAAAACTACCTGAATTAGGTTTTTTCATGTTTCTTATGTTCTTGAGTATTTATAAAACCTTACCCACTTGAAACCAAAAAGGGAATAAAAAATCACTTCAATCCTTTCCTAAATCCACTTTAAATCTATCAGCTATACACAAGAGAGGAGAGAAAGGTTTTTGTTGTATAGAGGCATTCCTAAGACAAACCTCATTTTGGTGTTTCTAGTTCCACAATAGCTATAATAATTTAAAGAGTGATTACCCTTAGTCAGATAGAGGGAAATGGACAAAAGGAATGATCAATTTACAAGTGTTGCAACTTACCACTTAGATTTGTTTTCCTTGATTAACTTAACCCATTATAATAATCTCATAAAGGAGAATTGGATGCTTGATTGAAATTCCTACAAGTGTTAGTACTCACAAAACAAATGAAAATGAAACATGAAAAAATTCACATGTAAAATTCATACATTTTTGTAGTGTCAAAAAATTTCATCAGTGACATTTTCACACTTGTTTGGGTCCTTATAAAACTAAGCTTAATGTTTCCTTGACTTAGTGTTGTAATTTGTTTAACACACTCGCATTAGGTCTTAGGCCATTATAAACTATATAAACTTAACCATACCTTACTTAGAGTGTTGTAAAGTATTGTAACCCACTTTTATACTTTTCTGGGGTTGTCATTAATAATTGGGCTTCTTTATGATTTAATTGGCCCTATTTTGCATCCAAAAGCATCATTTAATGAAATTTTTTGATGATAATCTTGACACAAATCAACATCCAATCATAATTCAGGTTTTTCTAGGTTGTATGGTCCAAATTTTGTGGCCTGGGACTCATACACCACCTTGGACGTATGGGTCCCACCTAGGGTTCTGGGTCCTGATCTAGATTTTGCACCTTTCTAAGCAAGTTTGAAAATAGTCCCATAATTTATGTGTAATGGGACTGATACGCCACATTTGGAATATGAGTCCCATGTGGCCCAAAATCAAAATTATTTCAAACTCTTGGTAGTATTCTATCCTCCTAGATCTTATGTCAGCTTGTAGTGTTGTAATTTCAAGAAATTTGGTATCAACAAGTATAAATACAAGTTTATTTCTCCCATTTTCATCCTAACAAGCAATCAAGTAACCTAGCAAGTTGAATAAGAATTCTTATAGAAAATTTTAATTCACAAGATCATTCAAGAGTTTACAAGAGCATTCAAGAGCTATTTATCAAGTGTTTCAGAGTATTATTCAAGATTCAAGCATCATATCAAAGTCATCATGCATCATGTTTTATTTTGAGCTAACAATTGTGATGCTGGGTTTCATGATTCAAGCTAGCATTCTATTCAAGATCTATCTTATCCAAGAAAGAGTCAAGATCTACATCCATTAGAGCCACTTCTTACATGTTTGCAGTAAATTATTGCTAGAGTTTGGTGACTTACAACATATTATTTTGTTCATTTATCATTATCCGTTCCTTTTTCATTTCATTTCAAGGTTTGATTACCAAAATCGGGTTTGACCAAGGCAAACGCCTTTCCACTAACAAAGCACCATTTTCCCCTCTCTTTAGTGCGTGATTTGCAAATATAGGTTAAAGACACATTGAAGAGAAAGTTTGGAAAAAAATTTCAAGTGTTAGAAGGGGTCAAAGTTGTAATCTTGCATTAGAGATCATTGGAAGACTTCTATAGGTTGTAAATCGGGGTTTCAGATTTGGAGATCAATTGGAAAGGATAAAGAAGACATTGTAGAATAGATTTAGAACTTGAAGTCCTAGAAAACCCTAACTAGACTCGTATGCCAGTTTTGGTGTATGAGTCCCAATTTAGATAATTTTTCAGGCTTTTACTATTTCAAACACCCATTTGCAAAATTTTAATTTCTACACAAAAACCCAGATCTAGGACTAAATTTCCTGGATTGGTGAATGAGTCCTAATAGGCTTTAAAATTAGTGTTTTCAACATTTTAGAGCTTCATCTAGTCTTCTCCAAGTTTCCAGGTGCATACCTTCTATCTTGCAACTTTTTTTCTATTTTGAATACATTTTTAAGTCATTTAGCTAAAGATTGCATCATATTAGGGTTAAGCATTACATATTACATTTCATTAGTGTTTCTTAGCCCTAGCTTTGTGGTGAACCCCTCATTAGTCTAGAATCAGATCCTAGGTAAACCCTACTACAACATCTCTTTCTCCTTTGCATAATTAAAGTCAAGATCTCTAGGTTTTGTCCTTGAATGAGAGTGAGGAAGATTGTTGGTTTCTATCTCCCAAACATAGAATCCACCTAATTTTATTCCTTTAATTCTAGTGAACCTACATTTAGATCGTAATTCTAATTTGGAGTGCATCATCATCCTAGATCTTGTTTACATTAACATTGCATTAGGGTTTGTTAATTGGCATTCTAGGGTTTCAAATTTTTGCATTACTGAAAGTGCATATAGGTTGCATTTTTGAATGTAAAATCATTGAAAATCGTATAAAATTTGCATTTGAATTCAAGTTGCAGATCATACAACATAAAAAGCATAAAAATCACTTGAAATTCTCTAAAAAAATTGAAAAATCCCTTACTAGGACTCATATGCTCCTTTGGGCGATTTAGTCCCAGTGTTGATTTTGTATTGCATTTTCTAGAATTAAATTCTTTGTTTTTGTGCTCTTGTTTGTTGTTGATAAATTTATGTTTCAGTTTACAGAGTTTCTGTTATATTCATTTCATTGTACTTAGCTTATATTGCATTTGCATTCACCTTTCATTAAGTATCCCTTGCATGATTATTTGGTGTCCTATTGTTAATACTATAGTGAGATGAATTTTGAGACTCATGTCATTCCACGATAATACAATTGTCATAAATCTTGTGTTGTCTAGCTCTTTCAATCCTAGTATTAAGACTAGTACACTAGGTATGGTCCATACCCTTAACAACTCTTTTCCTTCAAGTAGTGTGCAATATGTTGAAATAATGATTGCTAGTGTTCTGCAAGAATGCATAATCCAAATCCATGAAGACCTAGTAAGCCTACAACATCAAGTTCAAAATGACAACATTTCAACCACTTCCATCCCTACCATAGATAACATTCATCACATGCTTGAAAGTGAAGATGGACTTAACCTTGTGAGAAACATAGTTCAAATCTTTGGAAAACACTTCTCCTTAAACACTAGTTGTCCTATACCTACCAAAAATGTTACAAGCCAAGGAGGAATTTAAATTCCTCCTCCCACACCAATTGACTCTATTCCTACCTATACCAATCCTCAAGTCACAACAACATTGCAACCAACTAGTAATATGATTCCTTCCTTAGGTATTTCTGCTAGCATCCCTTGTACCTTTGTGGCATCGCACGTCATATCTCATACCACCTTACCACCTATAATAATTCCATTCACTTGTCCTTAAAACACATACACACCTTCATATTTTTAACCTCCATCCCATAATACAAGCAACGATCCTCTCATAAACCAACTTTTGCAAACCGTTTCATCCCTTCAAAAGAAAGTTTGCACCATCAACCAAAATCAAAATGGCCCACCTACATATTATGTCAAAAGTAGTCCCTTGTCCTTGGATATATTGAGAACACTAATTCCACCAGGTGTAGAGGTACCTATATTTGAGAAATATGGGGGGAAAGGAGATCCTTCTAACCATGTTTCCGCTTATACTACCTTATGTAGTGACTTTTTCCTTGATGATAAACTCTTGGATAAACCTTTTCCTAGGTCCTTGAAAGTTACTACCTTTGAATGGTTTTCTTCATTACCTAAGAACTCAATTAGTTCATTCAATAAACTTTTTGAGGCATTTATAAACCATTTTCAAGTGCATATGACTCCTAAGATGTGTTGGCAACACAAGGGTAGACAATTGAGAGTGGGGTGGTGAATTAGTTGTCACATAATTTCAGACTTGTTAAACTTCTTAACCCTTATTCTCAGATCTGATTAATAACCATGAAATTACAAATCAACAACACATCAAAAAAACACATAACACCAAGATTTTGTGTGGAAACCCTGTTAGGGGAAAAACCACGATGGAGATTAATCCACAAGTTTATACCCTGTTAAAAGTATAAGAGGAATAAATGGGGAATGCACATGCATTCAAGCACACTGCCTAGAGATCACTTCTCAAATACAAAGGAAGACTCATTGTCTTACAGAAACATTCAGATTACAACCATCTAAATTTTGAGCTGAGAAAGTAGCATCTACTAATGCCTGATTACAGTTCCAGATAAGTTTTATTAACACTTCTCCACTCATCTTTACTCTTCTTCACTCTCTACTCTGCCTTCAAATTATCTAAACTTTATTCATACATAGCACTCAAAAAATTCACATCATGCATGTCTCAAATGAGATAAACAATCACTCATATATATCTGCAACAAGGAATTACATCGTTTCATGCCGACTTCAACAAAATAATAAAATGAATACAAACTGTCAACCCAAAATAATAAATATTATCAATGTGAATCCACCAAGGTCGACCACAACATAGTAGAGACCCAAAACAATATCTTCGAACACAAAACACCTTCAAATATTATTTCTCGAAGATCCACAACACACTACAATCACCTTGTCGGCCATGAACATGAAAAACAAGAACACGCAAGAGAAAATATCAGATCATGAGCACAAGAATCAATGCAGATGTGTAACACAGATAGAACTGATATAGAAACATCCACAAACATCATAGGAACATACACAACTCAGATTACTAGAATCACATTATCTTCTTCCAGGAACACTAGCTACAATAACAGACTTACTGTCGGAACACATAAACTAATAACTTGCTCAAATCTTTATGCACACCTCTAAAAATTTCATTGGATAAATTAGATACGCTTGTAAAAAAACCCTTTAACACACAACTTGTCACTACCAACATACTAAACTTTCCATCATACTGATCTTCACTACTTCACAGACAAACACAACATATTTTATTACAATTTTCTCAATATCCTCGACATATACAGTATTAAAGACATTAATGCTAATAGTGTTGACATCAATGACAACTACATATCAACAACACAACCAAAAAATCCAACAATCTCCCCCTTGTGCATTGATGGCAATACATGATGTGAAAAACACCATCAACACATCTAACTCCAACACTTACTCCCCCTTAGATTCTGACTCTTTTCTCATGAATCTTCTCCCAATTTTCACATTTCTCTTCTCCCCCTTGATTCTTCTCTTATCCCCCTTGATTCTTCCAAAAAAAAATTCACATGACTCTTCTCCCCCTTTGACATCAATGAAAAAAATACACAAAAGCTCTAAACCACATATATGAATCATCTGACTACTCCCCCTAAGTAGTAGCCACCACAACATCAATCCGGATCAAGATATGACTATGAAATACACAGACTGATGCAATACAATTCATCTTAGTTCTGATTCGGAGGGGTAATCACCCTAGCTTCCCTCTAAGATACTCAAAAGTATCCTTAGACAAAGGCTTAGTAAAGATGTCTACAATTTGTTCCTTAGTAGACACATACTCTAGTCTGACTTCCTTATCACTCACCTTGTCTCTCAAAAACTGATATTTGATAGATATATGCTTGGTCTTTGAATGCAACATCATATTCTTAGAAATTTTAATTGCACTTGAATTATCACAGAATATAGCAATAGGTTCATCATACACAACTCTGATATCTTTTAACATTTTCTTGATCCAGAATTCTTAAGTAAAATTGTTAGCAACATCAATGTATTCTACCTCAGCAATAGATAAAGAAATGGCATTATACTTTTTACTTAACCATGAAATCAACTTCTTTCCCAAGAAAAATGTGCCACCACTAGTACTTTTCCTGTCATTCACATCTCCTGCCCAATCAGCATCAGTAAAGGAACTCAAATTAAGATCATCATATTTAGGACACCACAGACCAAAATCAACTGTTCCCTTCAAGTATCTAAAAATTCCCTTCATAGTAGTCACATGAGATTCCTTAGGATCGGCTTAAAATATTGCAAAAATGCATACAACATTCATGATATCAAGTCTAGTTTGAGTCAAATAAAGCAATCCACCAATCATTGGTCTATATCTAGTATGATTTTCCTTCGGAGAATCATCATTTGTTGTGAACTTACATTCGATCACCGTGGGTGTATCGACTAGATTTGAATCATCCATACCAAATGTTTTTAGCAGTTCTCTCACATACTTGGACTGAGATATAAATATCCCTTTATCTAACTAAGTAACTTGAAATCCCAAAAATAATTTCAATTCTCCAATCATTGACATCTCAAACTCATTTTCCATCTTATCAGCAAACTTCATGCACAAACCATCATCTCCTCCGAAAATGATATCATCAAAAAATACTTCTACAAAAAAATCTTTATCATCATCAATCTTGAAATATAGATTACTATCAATAGTACCTTTTTAAAATCCATGCTTCAAAAAATACATGTCCAATCTGGCATACCAAGCTCTAGGGGCTTGCTTGAGTCCATACAATTATTTCTTCAACTGATAGACCATATCTCCTTGATCAGTCAATTGAAATCCATCAGGTTGATCAACATACACTTATTCTTCCAATTCACCATTTAGAAATGTTGACTTGACATCCATCTGATAAACTTTGTAGTTTTTATAAGCATCATAAACAAGAAATAATATCACAGCTTCAATTCTAGCAATAGGAGAAAAAGTTTCTTCAAATTCAATTCCCTCCATTTGAGAGTATCCTTTACATACCAGTCTTTCTTTGTTTCTGATAACTTTACCTTGTTGATTCAACTTGTTTATAAAGACCCATTTAGTTCCAATTACATTTTAGTCCTTAGGTCTAGGAAAAAGAGTTAATGTATTATTCTTCTCAATTTGATGTAGTTCTTCTTTCATTGCTTCAATCCAATGTTCATCTTTGCATGCTTCATTCATCAACCTTAACAATTTCACTTTCAACCATTTTCTTCAATCTCTTGTTGTAGCACCAGTAGGCCTTACTCTTGGTAGAATAACTAAGAAAGATTCCTTCATCACTTCTAGCATCAAACTTTCCTATATCTTCGTCTCTTCTGACATAGCATTTACTCCCAAAGATTTTTAAGTATCTAATATTAGGATTATAATCGGTCCATAGCTCAAAATGGGTCTTACCAGTATCACCTTTGATTTGTACTTGGTTGAAGATATAAATAGAAGTACTCACAACTTCTCTTCAATAGATATGAGCAACATTTCCTTCCAGCATCATAGTCCTAGCAGCATCTATAAATGTCTTGTTCTTCCTTTCCACAACTCCATTTTGCGAGGGGTTCATGGTGCAGATAATTGTCTCTTTATCCCATGTTCTTCAAAAAAATTATTAAACTCACCGAAAGTGAATTCACCTAAAGATCTTGAAATTTTCTAGAGCTTCAGATTTCTCCCTCAAGAAAGTAACCCACATCATCCTAGAGTAGTCATCAATAAGCAACATGAAATACCTATAACCTTGTGAACTTCTGATTCTAGAAGGACCACACAAGTTAGTATGTACAAGCTCCAAAAATTCATTTGAGCAATGTTGTTTGCTCTGAAATGAAATTCTAGTTTGCTTTCCTAACTGACATTCCTTACATATGGAATTAGTAGGCTTTACCAACTTATGAAGATCTCTCACTTCCTAAGTAGAACTTATCTTGATAATATTGTCAAAGTTTACATGACACATTCTCCTATGCCATTACCAACTTTCATCAACTTGAGCAATCAAACAATTTTTACTTGCAATACTTAGGTGAAAGATGTTACCTTTTATTTTTGTACCTAATGAAATCACATTTCCTGAACCTCCCAATATTCTATACTTTCCATCCTTGAATTGAATATTATATCCCTTGTCAACCATCTGTCCAACACTCAAAAGATTATAATTCAAAACTTCAACATAAAGGACATCATTAGTATTATGCTTACCATCAAAAGAAATACATCCTCTACCATGGATTATACCACCATTGTTATCACCAAATCTTACAATACCACCATCATATTTTTCTAGGCTTACAAATTTTATTTTATCACCTATCATGTGATGAGAACATCCATTGTAAATTACCCATTCATCCTTCTCTTCAACTCGAGTAGATAGGTCTTTCTCCACATTTGTACAACTAGCAAATTCAGTAGACACAGGTTTATTTTCCTTGATAGAAATAAATACAAACTCATCTTCACTTACATTCCCTTTGTCAGATTCATCATCTATCACACCTCCATCACCAGCATAATAACACTTCTTTTGAAATTTAGGCTTGTAAGGTTTTGACTTAGGAACTCTTTCCGGATACCTTGATGCAAAATGACCTATCTTATTGCAAGAAAAACATTTTATAAGAAACTTCCATTTATACTTACCCTCTCCTCTAGCTTCCCTTTCGACAATAAGTGCTTCAAGCTCATTTAGTTATCTTTCTTCTTCTTCAATCTGTCTCATTTATTCCTCATACCTGAATACCTTTCTAGAAGAAATTTCTCCTGGATCATATCTTTGCTTGTCTCTTCCGAAAGTAGTGGCCTTAAATGTTGATTCTATCTTAGGAAGGGAATCACCAAATTCACTCATCTCAAAAGTAGTAAGTTTACCAATCAACATATCTCTGGTTATATTTGTCATAGCTTAGAGCTCTTCAATATTTGTAGCTTTGACTTTGTATGCAGCAAGCAAGGATCTAAGCACTTTAGCAACAATCTCTGATTCTTCAAACTTTCCACCAACACATCTGATACCACACACAAGTTAATTCACTCTTTGCATGAAAGTAGTAATATTCTCATCATCACCCATTTTCAACATTTCATATTTCCCTTTCAGAATTTTTAGCTTAGAAATCTTCACATTAGCATCACCTTCATACAAGGTTTCCAAATTTTTCCATATCTCATAAGCAATCTTCAGATCCATAATAGTTGTCATCTTAGAATCAGTCAAAGCACTCAACAATGCTTCCTCAGCCCTGATATTGTATTCAGCATGCCTAATCTCAATAGTAGTAGTAGGACCATTATGAGGAATAACATACTTGGTACATGCAATGTTCCAGTAGGATTCACCAATGCATCTTAGATGACACTCCATTCGAGTCTTCCATAGAGAATAATTTTTTCCATCAAATCTCAGATTTTCCTTCTTATATGTCGCTATCCTAGATCACCTCAAGCTATTAAATTTCTTCCAAGGAGCCTACTCTGATACCAATTATTGGAAAGGGAAAACAACTGAGAGGGGGGATGAATCAATTGTCATAGAATTTCAGACTTTTTAAACTTATTAACCCTTATTCTTAGATATGATTAATAACCATGAAAGCACAAATCAACAACACATCAGAAACACACATAACATGAAGATTTTTACGTGGAAACTTTGTTGGGGGAAAAACCAAGGTGGAGGTTAATCCACAAGTTTTTACCCTATTAAAAATATAAGAGGAATAAATGGGGAATGCACATGCATTCAGACACACTGCCTAGAGCTCACTGCTCAGATAAAAAGGAAGACTCACTGTCTTGCATAAAAATTTGGATTACAACCATCTAGATTTTGAACTGAGAAAGTAGCATCTGCTAATGCCTGATTATAGTTCCAGTTAAGCACATGAACAATTCTCCACTCTTCTTCACTCTTCTTCACTCTTCTTCACTCTCTGCTCTACCTTTGAATGATCTAAAATTTATTCGCACATAGCACTCACACACTTCGAATCATGCATGTCTCAAATGAGATAAACAATCACTAATATATATCCGCAAAAAGGAATTACATCGCTTCATGTCGGCTTCAACAAAATAATAAAATGATTACTAACTGTCAGCCCAAAACAATAAATATTATCAATGCAAATCCACCAAGGTCAGCCACAACATACTAGAAACCATCTTTGAATGCAAAACACCTTCAAATATTATTTCTCGAAGATCCACAACACGCTACAATTGCCCTGTCGACCATGAACATGAAAAATAACAACACACAAGAGAAAATATCAGATCACGAGCACAATGATTAATGTAGACATGCAACATAGACAAAACATGATCTAGAAACATCATAGGAATATATACAACAACTCAATTTACTAGAATCATATTATCTTCTTCCAGGAACACCAACTAGAATAAAAAACTAACCGTCGAAACACATAAACTCATAACTTGCTCAAATCTTTATGCACACCTCTAAAAATTTTGGAGGATAAATTAGATAGGCTTGTCAAGAAAACCTTCAATACACAACTTCTCACTACCAACATACTGAACTTACCATCATATTGATCTTCACTGCTTCATAGACAAACTACAACATATTTTATTACAATTTTCTCAATATCCTCGACATATATAGTCTTAAAGACATTAATGCTAATAGTGTTTACATCAATGATAACCACATATCAGAAACACAAGCACACCATCCAACAAGATGACCTTAGCTGATTTGTTGATATGCAAGCAAAAAGAAGAAGAAAATATTATCAACTTTATTTTGCACTACTAATCACTTTATTCCCAAATCGATGTCCAAGTTCCCGACCCTCACCTTCAAAATATTTTCATAGAGAATCTATAAAGTAAGTTACAAGACAAGCTTACCATGATGAAATTTCCCTCCTTCATGCACTTATGCACTATTCTCTATGATTATCAAAACTCAGTTAGTAGTCATGATACAAATTCCACTTCTAGCCAAATTGAAAAGTCTGAGTCCACAAATCAAAATAATTACCAACCCTTTAGAGAAAAAAAAAAAGGTTTCCTCCAACTGAATCCCCCTCAAAAAACCACTCAACAAGTCAATACCCAAGTATCTATGATAAAATCAATGATACCCTTTAAATATTGGGACCCGAAAAGATAATTCACTCCCTTGCCTGATACCCTTCATAACACAATGACACAAATTTTATAATGAAAAATGATTACCTTGCCTCCCATTAAAACCCCCAATTCTAATAAACCACTACCTTTGAGCATTAGATCAAATTCGTATTTCCATTGTCATCAACAAAATGGACACGATAAGGAACATTGTAAGCGTCTTAAACATCTTGTGCATGACCTCATTGATTTTGGTCGGCCTTTTGTTGGAGGTGTTAATGATCAAGGAAATAATTTCATTGACCCTCCTAACCAAAACTTGCAAATATTTACCAATTGCATGCCGAAACATAATATTTCATTTGTTAAAGCTAGTGAAACTACGAAGAATTATGTAATGAATGTTGACATGGATGATGAGAACACATATACAATTCAACAAAGTCCTATGGATACTGATCAATAAGAACAAAATCCTATTGATGGTTTGGTTGTGTTGGTCAAACCTCAACATTATAAGTTTCGAACTCAAAAGCCTATTGACATTGCTTTCCCCTCAAAAGATATACTTAAACATGCACCTGATGGTCCTCTTTATATAGTTGACCGTATCTATGATAATCCCACCAATGGGATATTAATAGACCCTGTTTGTGGAGAGAATGTGATCATCGAGGAATTCTTACTAGAACTGCATTAACTCTATCAATATATATATGATAAATAGAAAGCATGGATCAAGATGCATAATGGTTTTACTTTCCCTACGATGGGATCAATCACCTTACCTCTAACAATAGGACTGAAAAAACTATATATCTCATTCTCCATCATCTCGCAGTCAAGCCAATTTCGTGTGAAGCTAGGATATCCATGGCTTCGCTCCATGAATGCAGTCCCATCAGTTGTGCATAAATACTTAAAGTATCCCTTTGATGATGAAATTTTCACTATGCATATCACAATGTCTTTAACCCTTTGTATTCTCATGGAAAATTTACACTAGATTTATTTTGGCCTGAGCCTATAGAACCTATCAAACCATGCGAAGACTTATTTTTCAAATCCTATCAAAAGTTCAATGCAAAGAAAATAGCAAAATTATCCCTTTGAAACATGCCTCAATCTACAAATAAGCCTACCATATTTGATGAAACCATGATTTAAAATAAATAAATTCCAAATAGCCAAGACCAACCTAAGATAGAACCTTCACCTATTTCCTACAAAAGACCAAGAGACAATGAAAGAAATCCCATCACGCCTCCTAGGATAAATTTTTTTTATAAAGTCAAAGAAAAAGTGGTTGAACAACCTTCCATGGATCCTCCTATTTCTCCCCTTAGGTAAGAAAAGAAACCTATGGTTGATCAACCCTCTCCTACACAAACGCAACGTGAGAAACAAACTAAAAGAAAAAGAGTTGCTCAAGAGCGCAGGCGTAGATGTTGTGCCCTTGTTCATAGGTTAAACAAAAAAAATCAAGATCCAAACTTTACTAAAGCAATTCATTAAGAGTCCCCCCCTTCGCTGAAACAAAAATATATTATACCACAAAAAGAGTTAAACCCTTCTTTAGACATTATCATTTGACCTCCTATTATGATTAATTCAGACGATGATGAAGAGATTACTAAAATTGATGAGGAAGTGCATAATGAAGTGAGTAGATTATTTTCCTCTTCCATGATCTTAAATGACAATTCTCCTAGGAAGAGTGTTGAACTTCATAATGACCCTAGTTGAACACTTGTTATTTTCCCTTTGGCTAGTTGTCTACCTTTGATATACAATGAACATGATTGGGATGCAAACAACTTGCTCTAGGTTGACTCGCATGTGCCTTACTAGTCTTTTGCATTATTTCTTTTTAATTTTTCTTTTGTGTGATTGCATGTGTGTTATGTGATCCCCATTATGTTCCATTTGATGTATCTCTCTCTTTTTGTGACAATTCCTCTATGTGTACCTACATTCTTCTCTATGTCGTAACTCTTTTATCTTTTCCCTTTTATATTTTGCATTTGTCTTGTGTTTTCCTTTTAGGGATGATGCAAGGCGTTGAGCCATTTATGTCTCTTCCATGTTGAACCAAAAGCTTTTCCCTTCTCCTTTCATTTGTCTTGTATTTTCCTTTTGGGGATGATGCAAGGCATCGAAACATTCATGCCTCCTCCATGTTGACCCTTTCTTTTTTTTCACTCTCTTTGTGTCATTCTTCCAGTTCTGTGAGTATTTGGAGAATGATGATAGTTTCAAGATCTCTAAAGACATTGTAGCAAGAACATACTGAAACCAAATCCATAGATCCCTTATGTGTTTAGAATTTTATTTTGGGGGAAACCCCTCTTTTCCTTTTCATTACATAGTTCTATTTGGAAACATATGACTTGGCATAGGGCTTTCCAAGTTATCTCTCATGTATTCTTTATTATTAGTATTTATCATTTTCTAATTTAAAGTAATTGCTCACAGTAGGGTGTTTAGCAATTTATTTAAAGTGGGGGCATACATTAGCATTATTATTTTGCATTTTTCCTTTTCATGTTTCATGGTGTAGTCTTCTTATCTCATGCGATGCATCTTTCACTTTGTGGTTGAAATTGGGTGTGATGTCCCTCAAGAGCATGATCTCTCTTATCATATTATATTCCTCTTAGTGGCTTGATGTGAAACACTACATCCCCTAAGTGGTGAATCTTCTATTCTATGATTGGTCCTCTCTTGGAGACATTAGGCACAATGATCCCTAAGTTAAAGACCATAAATGAACTAAGCAAGACTGCTTTAAACACTATTTACATTTTGCATGTTTTCAAAATTTTGGTTATATCTAGCCACCTTGCATAATACACCTTACATGACTATGGAGCCATCTTATTTTTTCATGAGTCCTAAGCATATGAATCTTTGATTGCCCCATGAATCTTAAAGTTCATTGTTGTGTGGCACCATATCAAAGTTATCAAGAGGTATATATTTGGTATTGTTTGATGTGAATCTAGGCATTACTTTCCCTTAGACACTTGTGTGTGTGTGTGAGCGCATGTCAACTGCGTGTGTATGTGTCTCACCTTCTTGGAGTACTCACCCAATGGACAACCTAAATTTTTGTTGCCTTAGAGTATGCATGAATTTTTGGACAAATAACCTAGATCTGATCCACACCATGTAGGAAAAATGATCGAAGCTTGATCCACCCTTTTTTTATTCTTTTCTATTTGTCTTTGCAAATGTATGTGTGTGCCTTGTTATTTCTCTTCATATCATTTTCATGTGTTTTATTTTGTTCCTATTTTGGTTTTTCATAGGATCATGATCCTGGGGGATTGATCACCCCTCTTGATCATTGTCATCCCATCTTACCGACGGTGCATTTGTACCCCTCTTGAAGTAATTTGATCTACTTTAGTGTGAGTTTGAATTAATTTCATCCTCTCACTAAAGCGAGTGCTAAATGTAGTGTAAAAAAATGGCATCGATGACATTTTCACACTTTTTTAGGCCCTCCTTATAAAGCTAAGCTTAATGTTGCCTTGACTTAGTGTTGTAATGTGTTTAACACATTCGCATTACGTCTTGGTCCCTTATAAAATAGATAAACTTAATCATACTCTACTTAGAGTGTTGTAATGTGTTGTGACCCACTTTCACACTTTTCTAATCTTGTCATTAATAATTGGGCTTCTTTATGCTTTAAGTGGCCATATTTTGCATCCAAAAGCTTCATTTAATGCATTCTTTTAGGATAATCTCGATGCAAATCAACATTCAATCATAATTCAATTGTTTCTAGGTTGTGTTGCCTAGATTTGGTGGTATGGGACTCGTACACCACCTTCCAGGGCATATGGGTCCCACCTATTGTTGTTTTAAGATCAGATATAAAATAAGCAGAAACACAAAAACATGAACACTTGAACACTTGAACACAACAAGATACCCTGGGAAAACCCTCCAACTTGAGGGAAAAAACCTAGTAACAAAATCTCTCTTATATATTGAAATGATGGAAACAATTCTCTTTACAATGAGGCCATTCACAAGGCCAATAATCAACAACACACTTGATGCACACATAGATGTAAATCACACTCCTTGAAAGACACGAACCGATGTAGGAGAAAATTTGCACTTGCAGATGAGAATGGATGAACTTGAATTGATCATTTGATGGAATGAAATGATCTCATATATATACAATGTGAAGGAGAGGTCGCACCTCTTCATGAAGAAGGTCAGACACAAATGAAATGAATTTACAAATGAATGGTGAAAATTACAAGGAGAGTTTGCCTAAATGAATTATAATATGTTGCCAAGTGAAGTGCCTCTTCAAATTTAATAAATGAAATAAATAAATAGTCATTAGGCTATATGAAATTTATTGTTCAACAAGAAAGGTAGAAGTATGTAGCTTGAAGCTCCAACATCAACACTCCATCTTAGCTAGAGCGGAATACTTTTGATACATACAATCATGGAATCTCTCAACATGATACCCACAATGGCTACACCCATATGTGGAAAGGAACACATCACGGAGTCACTCAACATGATATCAACCATCATCGGTACTCCCATGTATGGTAAGCATATGTTCACAAGTACCCATCACAGAATCACTCAATGTGATGTCATCATCTCATCATGATGTCCACCATGGCTACTCCTAGGGGGTGGATAAACACAAGTGATGTTGTCATGGACTCACTCAACATGGCATCCACCATGGCTACTCCCAGAGGGTGGAAACAAGGGCTTTCACCTCAAGTTTCTCTCACAGAGAAAGATGCATTAAACAAAGGCTTACACCTCAAATTTGTCTCACATAGAAAAAATGCATTAGACAAGGGCTTACACCTCAAATTTCTCTCACAAAGAAAAACACATTAAAGAGAACCATAGAAGATCACCGAAGCTAAGTCTCCCTCTCAGGTAGGGCTTCATTCTCCACAATACCAAGCTTGTCTCAAAATTACAAAAACTTTACTCTGGAGAGAGGCTTGGTGAGAATATTGGCCATTTGCTCATCAGTGCTAATGTGCTTCAACTGGATATCTTTCCTCAATACCATATCTCTAATATAGTGGTATTTGATCTCAACATGTTTAGTTCTGTCATGAAACACTAGATTGACATAAAGCTTCACACGACTTTGATTGTCAAAATGAATGACAGTTAGCTCCCATGATTGTCCAAAAAAGCCTGCAAGGAGCTTTCGAAGCCACATTGCTTCTCAAGCTGCCATACAAGATAGAATATACTTGGCATCTATGATGCTCAGTGCCACTGAAGAGTTCTTCCTTCTATACCAAGAGATCATCATAGACCCCAAACTGAAACAATATCCAGAGGTGATATTTCAATTAGCAACACACCCTACCCAATCAGAATTAGAATATCCATGTAACTTCAAGTCCACACTAGAAGAATATCTCAAGCCATACCCAACTGTGCCACACAAGTATCTCAGGATATGCTTCGCTGCAACTAGATGTATTTTCCTTGGTTCACACATGAATTGAATAAGTGCACTCACTACATAGCAAATATTTGGTCTATTATTGACTAGATACATCAACGATCCAAACAATTTCCTAAACATAGTAGGATCCACCAGATTTGAACTAGCTACAGACTCACTCAACTTCTTCAAATTGGTTTCCATTGGTGTAGACATGGATTTGAAATACATCATACTAAATAATTTAAAGATTTCTATGGTGTACTTCCCCTTGAAGCTCCAAGTACTTGCATCAACTTGCTGACCAACTCATCCAAGATTTCCTGCAATGCTTTCCTTAGGGAAAAGGTTTTCTAGAATTCAGGACAGTCCTCTTCAACATCATCCCATATCACTTTAATATGAATAGGTTTGTAGAGCTACCAATATCAAATCTAGATTGACTATCTTGTGCAATTATGTTCTTAGCAGCTGAAGAGGTCCTCCAAGGATTTTAGCACCTATCCTTGCAATATTGCAACCCACATATCTGACACCTTAAATTCTTAGTAAGTTAAAAAACTCCCTCTTGATCCCTACCTCAGAGATTGCAGAGAAATCCTGTAGAAGTGAAATCCCATCATTGATAGATCTTAGGACCTCAATCCTTTTCCCAGTCATGCTCTCAACTGGAGCCTTGAATCTGATGGAGCTTCAAATATTTTCTCTTTGAATTCCATTTTATCTTGCCTTTGTCCTAGTCCTTCATATTATTTGGGAAATGCATAAGGTTGGGTTCTTTAATTTTTTCTTTATGAAAAAACCCTAGTGTTTTATCATACGCCTTGGGTGGGATCTATTTGGCTGTTACCTTTTTTAAGAGGGTTTAAAAAAAAATTATGCCCCATCACTTCATCTAAGCCGGGCCCCTTTTTGATTTTTTGTTTTATTTCCTTCGCCTGACTTTATCAGTTCCTAAGTTTAGGTTAGTCCTGAGTTCTTATGTTTAAAAAAAACTTAAGCCATTGTTTGTCATCAGTCTAGGTGATGTCCCCTTGTGCCTTGAGTAAATTTTTTATATTTTGCAGGGAACAATTTTAAGTGACCACCAATCAACCATCGTTTGCTCTCAGTCGTTCCCTGCCATCCCATGATGACCCCACCATAGAGTCACAACTGATTGCGATATCACAGGCAAGTGCCACGTGTCCCATTTGGTGAAGCTAAAGAGATGATAAAAATGCTTTAATACATTTGTTGGGTTTTAATGCATTATGTAGCGGGTTACTAAAGTGGTTACGAGATGCACGTGTTTCAAATCAACGAAGATGTTATAATCTTGATGGGAAAGATGCTTGATGGTTAATTACAATGCTAGTGACTATGTTGAATGAACATGATTTCTGATGGTTGAAATATACAGTTGCCTGCCATCGCGTGATCGGAATTTGTGAGGGTTTTATCGATCATGATATCATAGGAGAGTGCCACGTGGATTTCTTTGGTGACAAATAATATGGTGGGCCCTTGTTGCTGTGATGGAGACCGTGTCAGCTTGTTTTGAAGGCATTCGTTCGATGATCTAATAGAAGTGAAGGATCAATGACTCATATTTGAATTTGCACCAAATGCGATTGGAGCCATTTGTCAAGTGCACAAGTAAGCTTTAATGGTGGACGAGATGTTTAATGGGATGATTTGATTGACATAAAATGACTATTCTCCTACCCTATTATTCCACAAAGCATTCAAACATCTTTTCAAAATAGTTTCAGAGTTAGGGATGAAGTTACGAGTTGTCACAACAAGGATTTGGATTTCTGCAAAGTGCAAAGCCGTGAGTTATTTTCTCTGCTTCCTAGTTAATTTGATTGAGAATATGGGGAAAATTGTGGTGTTCTTTTCAATGGGCTTATTGATAATTGTTTTTTAGGGCTATAGGTTAGTTGAATTGTGATAAACTATAGGGTTCCATTATGTGATTTCATATTCTTGTTTAGCCTTAGTTGTGTGAAGTTTGAAATATCAAGAAATCCCTACTTTACCTAAGATGGCACCACCAAAGCAACATTTTGGCCAAGTCGACTATTTACACATAAATATATGATGATTTCTTAGATCAATTCCTTGTCAACTAATGATAGGAAGAAGGGGTTGGTTTTGATGCGTGGAAGAACCCTGGGGGATGGATTAGTATATAACTATTCCAACATTGTCGATGCTAGGGTTCCCATGATAGGTTTGGAGATGTTTAGGTTATGTTATGTGTTAGGTGTCAAAAATGCTGGTTTGAATGAGCCACGAGAGGTTTCCACACTCTCACTATGTTATTAACCAACTAACAAGGCCAACCAATATGGTTGAACCCTCTACTCTTAAGGCTCTGCTAAACCTAGGCGGGTGCACCTATATGAATGACATAGATCTTGAATTATGTTTCCTACTTGACCTAACTATCCACAAATGGCAATTTGATAGTGGAAAGATATGAATCTAATTTGGTATAAATTGCATATGCAATATCAAAGTGAAAATTTAAATGTTCAATTAAGAGATGTAAATGAAATGGATGGAACCTATAAGGATAAATAAGACCAGTGCCTTGTTGGGTAAAACAGAGTCAAATGAAAGCCTTCGATGAGTGGTTTCTATCTAGCAAGTTCTCTAATCATTTGGAATACAATTATGAGTTTATAACTGGTATAAACATGCAAGGATGTAATTGATAAACCTTACTTGAGGAAGAATATCAAATCTAATTATCTGATTCTTCTTACCAATCCAAATAACATTCCCAGATTACTGTAATTGATTGAAAGGAATTTAATTCTTCATTAAAGAACCCAATAAGTCAAATCACACAGAAATAGCAAATGTGCATTGATAAATTGAACATATACTTGATACCTCAATTTAAACAATCAAGAAACATTAGATTGGAGACAATCAAATAATCGTAGAAATCCAACAACAATTGATACTAGAATGAAGCCACCAAATCAATAGTCTTTCATTATCCTCCTCAAAATTCATACATGCAACATAGTCTTCGTGAATGCCATCATTCTAAAAATATTGTGCTTACAACAATCTATCCTATTCTAATTCTACCTATCTTCTACTACCTTTTCTATCGTAAACAACGGACATTTATACATTTAGTTGGTGGAAGGACGTGTCCTTTCAAAAAAGGTTTAAGCATAAAATGCTAACAAGATTAGCATTAACTAAGTTCTATTAAGCCATAAGTGAACTCCAGGCATGTGCTTTGTGTAATTTTGGCACTTATGTGTATTTGCATCTCCTAACACCTCGCGGATCACGATCTCCATCATCATCATTTGTTAGTTCTGCTCACATGCTTCATCCAATGTTATATCTTTCGCAATGGTTGTCTTCAATATCTCTTGGAGTATTAATTCACATTCACTCTTCCATGTATTCATTTCTTTCAATTCTCCTTCATCATCACAAAACTTAGTCAATCTATCCTCGGTGGCTTCTATCAATCCCTATGCATCCCTTTGTAATTCCTCAAAGAATTCTCTATGCTTATCCATGATACGATTAGCATTTTCAATCCTTGTAGTATTAGGAGTATCCTTTTTTATGTCCTCAATTCTGTCTTGGATTCTACCATCCACTCTTCTATGTTCTTTTATTGCATCCACGTATTGTGAATGTTTTCCCCAAAGTTTATTTAACCAAGTGGTTAAAACGACCTGCCTCCTTTTGATTATTGCAGTAAGTGTGTCCATTTTCCCTTGAGAGTATGCACTTGACCCTTCCCAATGGTCCTTCACCTGTGAGCTTTCACCTTGGGTGAGCATCTTTGTTGGCCCCATTACAACACCTACCAAGTCCTTTAAATGTTCATTTTCCCTCAGTATTCTCTCATTATTGGTTTTGTATATTTCTCTCTCTAATCAATGCTTGTATCTGGGATTTATTTAATTGATCCCAGTTTCTACAGTTGCAACCGGATCATCCTCTCCAACCTTCAAAGTCATGACATGTCCAAATGCCTTCTTAGTATCAATGACAACTAACTTCTTGTGAGGGGGATATAAAGCCTAGATCATCAATGTCTCTTCATCAGGATTGTATCTTGATCCTGTATACACTTTTGTCACCTTTTCAATGCTGAGCTTGTGTGTAGCATTGTTGTCCTTCAGGAAACTGTCAAAAAGCAATGCAGAATTGAGATCTAGCCCTAGGAGAATCATGACACTAGCCTTGTCTAACATCTCTCTCCCTTTCTCATGGGTCATGCTTGTCATATCTTTCTCCACATCATCCCTCAAGTTTTTTAACAACTGCTCCTCATTTCCTGGTCTGACATTGTCAACCAATCCTCTTATTTATTTTCCCTTTTGTTTTTATAAAAACATTTTGAATTCTGAGGTTTTCACAAATTCATTATCTGCTATAAAAGATCTATATTCTTCGCGTCTTGTATCCATATCCACAATGTCCTCAATATTTATCTCTCTGGTAGAATAGGTGTAGTCTTGAGTTCTTGTCCTCGATACCTTCTTGAATGGGCCTTGTGGTCTATCAGCCTCTAGTACTTCTTTACTGGAAGACAACAACTCAACATCTATCAATTCTTGATCATGTTTCTCAATCACCATTTCTGCTTCTTCAGCTTCCAAGTTTCACTATGTCATTAGATTGATAGGGCACATGCTGATACCCTCCAAAGTTTATCCTCTATCTGGTAGAATGAATATATCCCTCTGGGTCAAATTTTTTCCTTGATGGTGCTTTCCTCATGTTATAATGTAATAACTTATCCAGAATTAAATTGTATCCCTACTTTGCTAACACAGTAAAATCACCAAAACACAGCTTACTTGGCACAAAATCTTGCTTCCCATAAGAGCTTAAGTTCATGACACTAGAGAAATCCATTTGCCTAAAAATCTCCAAGTATGCAATTCTATTTAGAACTATCCTAGGCAAAATAAATGGAGTACTTTCAAAACCATAAACCCTAATCATAGTGGCATTTTCTAAACAATACCAATCCCCCCAGTTGTGGCTAATTGGTCCATTATAATCCTTAGGCCTAAGAAACCTCTTTATTTCATCAAACAAGGAATAGTCACATGGATGATTATAAAACCTATACAAAGGTTTTACAAAGTACTCTTCAAAATGAAAAAAATTAGAATTAGCAAACCTGTTGTCCCAAGAAATAGTCAACAACTGAATAGGAAATGGCTTGCCTTCCTTATCAAATTGAAAAATCCTCAGCTCCTAGGGCCACAATCCTAATTCCTGTCCAAAATATAGCACCAAGTGCATCAACAATGAATAATTCCTGAGGTGTAGGATAGAGGCTCCATTCTTTATTGCCATCAACCCTGCATCCAACTCTTTAAACACATGTGAAGCATAATCAAAAGACTTGGAATTATGATATTGAACATCCACAACAATCACCATAGGTACAACTGTCATATGCTCTAGGACCTCCATCCCCAATACCTATCCCACTGAAAAATAAGTGTACTTTATGTAGGGTTCGAAGAGATCGACATGAAATGGTGGTCCCTCACTGTCTTCCATCAGAGTCATTTTTCCATGACACCTAATTCTATGCAGGTTTAACCTCCAACCCTTATAAATGGTATCCATCTTCTGAATTCACTCTCGAGCTCCTCACTTATGATATTCTCATTACACATTCCTTCTAACTTGAAAACCTCACTTATTGCATTCTCAGACACATGTATCACCGGGTTCCCAGATAAATCATATATGGTCCTATTCTTCGGATTATAATGACTAGCTAATAATTTCACCAATTCGACATCAACAAAAACATTAGGGCACACCAATTTTCCCAAATTGAGCCTCCACGGGTTACATACTAGCTCAAAGTGATTTCTTCTATGGTAGTGGAAACTGAACAATTCGTATCCTCTAATTGGGGTCCAAACATCTCCTATGAACTTACATTTGTCATCCAATTTATCTATTTCTTCCCTAAGCTGCATAGAATGCCTAACTTTAGGTCCTGAACTAGGTAGCTGGTCTATGAGATCTTGGTTTAATTTTCTCTCGGTGCCCTCTGGTTGTATTTCAGTTTTTTGCTTTTTTCCCTTTAGTTGAATACCCTCCCCATGTTTTCTTCCTTTCATCTTTTCTAAACTAGCGCCTTCCATTCTTTGAAATTTACAATTTTCAGAGGATGAGGAACTTACTGTATTTCGCCTGAAAAATCCAAGTTGGACGAATGCTTCGATTCTTTCACTCGTTCCTCTGCTCTCTTTTGCTTCCAATTCTGTGAAAAAATGATTTCAATTGAGGTCACCCTGATTCACAAAATATTTTATGCTTCGTGGCGCCATTAATGTCTTCATTGAGACATGAATGAAGCAAGTTTTTCAAAATTCTCATTGTCACATCAGGGATCATATTAGCAAGACATTTCAAATCTCTGGCCGATTCGTCTGTTCAACGTTCACACTTCCGCTAAGACATCTTGTATTTTCCCCGATATCACAAGTCTCCCTAATAGTTTTCCTTTTTAGTTTTTTATGTCACCATGACCTTCACCGAAGCAAACTATTGCCCAGACTTAACGAATTGGGCCAATGATTCTTCACTTCACTCTTAAAGCTCTTTGTCTCACCGAGATGTTCACTTTGTCAACTTAAGTCACCAAGACCAAGTAATTGTCCTACCAACAGAATGATATTCATCGTGACCTCTCTTAGATCTCCCCTCTGAGACTTATCTCACCGATACACTTTTTCTTTGGCGAGACCATGCACATTGTCTTCTCGACAACTTTTATCTCTATACGCTCAATTCTGTTGGTACAACATGAGGGGTCGGTAAGACTCTTCGAACTCTCCCTGACATCACTGTCTTACCGAATGAGTCTTCTTTTTGCTTTATCGGCAAGACCAGTGAATGCTTCGAGAAGTCCTTTGAAATCTCACTCCGATGACTATAGTCTAGCTAATACACTTTCTCATATTCCAATTGGTAAAAATAAATTTAGCTCGATATGACCTCACATCGTCACACCGATGCCTTTTGTCTTGCCGATAGGAAATGTAAACCTGCATTCTCTTGGTATATATCCTCATCGGTATGACACTTCTGATGTCTTGCCGATATATTGAAGAAATGTATATTATTATTGATGAGACCTACATCAACTTATGTTGATATTTTCAAATGTTAAAGAGTTAATGTCAGATTAATTTTATGGGGCTATATGACAAAATTTAACCCGAACCTTGGTGAAAAATGCTATGTGAGGAAATTTTATGTCTGTAATATGAACTTCTTGGGAAACTAATAAGCATGAAGGGTTAATGAGGTTATCAAAATTTCACAGTTCCAACAGTATGGACAGAGAAATTTTCCCCATCCTTTCTCAAATGGTTGGAGCTATAATATGGGCAAACTAGTGGTACCAAATGTTTTCCCTGATGTGGATTTGCTTAGGGAAGTTGTTGCACATTATGACCCTATTACACGAGTAATAAGAGATAATGATGGAGGGATTTTGCTGAGTATAAACAAAGAATAATTTCAACTAGTTTCTGGCCTGAGTGAGTCTAGTACTTTCCCGGTTCCTATTGATCTTGAGGAGATGAATCGAGAGTATGGGAAGTTAAAGTCACTTTTCAGAGTTAAGTTACTTCCACCTCATTTGACTAGGGAAAGAGGTTCAAAGTTCTATATCAGCCCTAGTGACCAAGAGATTTAGGCTAAACTATTTTTCCAATCACTTCTTGGCTACCTTTTACTCATTGTGCCAGATTTCAGGTTTTGACCCTAATATGGTGATGCCAATTGCTTACATGTTTATGGGGGTGCAAATACAACACCCTAACTTCTCAGTAATCTATGATTTTGCCTCATTTTTGGCTGAAAAGATACATGAAGCGATATTGAAGCTTCAAAAAAATGATGCAGGCATTCCATTCTTCTAGTATTCCATGTTGATGTACATGTTCTTGTACAAGAATGCTGATTTCTTCTCTGAGAAGATGGAGTTAAGGAAAATGGTTAATAGAGAAAGATTTCCAGTTCAAGCATGGACTACAAACCTATCATACAATAGAGAGAGTGCTAGTTATGTGCAATTTGACAACTCTTTTGCTTCTAGATTGTGGGTTAGGCTGATGGTGAATGTGCCTAGAATCCCTAAGGAGTTACATGATTTCCTCATACCAAAGGGGAGGAAGCCTGAATTGAAGGTTTTCCATAACTAGGGTGATATTATTCCATACCAAGTCAACACATTCTTGAGGGTGTATGGTTTCCAAGGAACCCCACATGTCTTTCCATACAATGTGTCACCAAGAGTAGGATTTTCAGAAGTTATGTTGCATATCAGTTCTATCCATGAGGACAACCTTACAAGGAAAGGAAAAGGAATTTTTTTCCCTGATTACAATGTAGTGTCAGATTTTATGTTTTCAAAAGGAGGTTGGGTCTAATTTTGGAAATTTTTTGATGATTACCACTTGAGATGCGGTCCCAAGAGGCAGCATGATCCTGAGGGCTTCTTTTCCCTTTTCAGACAATGAATAAAGGGTGGTAAGTTTTTGCATGAGTTCAACTTTCCTGAAGACTTGATTAGAAATGAGTTTGATCTAAATAAGTAGGAGTTGAGCAAGGAGAAATGGATAGCTTTTGACAAGATATTGGCCATTGTGCACAAAATAGATCCTAAATATGATCCATTGATGGAGTTTAGTCCATATCAGAAGAAAATTGATTTTTTGATGGACAACTTCAAGGAGATCATGGGCATATTAATGACCAAGAATATAAAATTGGAGTTAGATCAAGGTATACAGGAACAAGATGCTAGGAAAATGGAAACAAGGCCAACCTATCAACCTACAGAGAAGTCGCCTATCTATAGAAGAAAAATAAATGATAGTAGTGATGAGGAAGAGGAGGATAAAAAGGGAAAACAAATCATGAAAGTGCCAACACAGTTAGGTCCAAGGTTCAAGACACCTGGGGAAATCAAAATGATTGATTTGGAATCATCACCCAAAGATAGCCCTCCACCACCACCATTAGAGCCAAGCCCTAAGAGGTAAGGAATCAAGAAAGTACAAGAGGAACTGATGGATGAAATTGTTGTCACAGACCAGGATATGTAGGTTGGTATGCCTTCTCCTCCCAGGCCAGCTGAGTTGGTCTTGTCTAATTTGGATATGAAAGGAAAGTGTGTGCAAGATACCAGGATGGAGGCATGTAAGGCCTTTTTGGATGATGATGCATTTGTCAAGACACCAGTCTTCTTGCAACTAGTATGGATAATGAGACTAGAGGAATATCAAGATAAATGCAAGAGGAGAAGAGAGTTGAGGCCTGATAGATTAGATCAAGAGAATGATCATGAGGTAAAAAATGAATTGATGGAAGAATTTAAGAGCATCAATCCTGAGGAGGGGAGAAAACTAGTGACTCGGGTTGGTGTATTGATTTTTCCTAAGTGGGACATTGCAGATGTGGTAGCTTTTAATGCTATTCTAAAGTCCAAGCATCCCCTGCAGGATTCTAAAGAAGAGGTCAAGGCAGCATTGCAAGATTCTTCCTTCAGTGAAGAATATGATACCTTAGCAATTTGGGCTTTGGCTCCTCAAGATAGAAATCTTAATGTAACTAAAATTAACCCAAACCTAAGGGGAGGGTTAATAATAAAGAGAGCCTCAGATACCTCGACCATTGAGGCTACTAACTTGACTAAGAATGTGACCAAATTGGCCTAAATGACTTCTGAAAGAGAGGAGGCTTAAAAGAAAAGCCTAATGGAGAAGTATAACTTCATAATTGGAGAGTACAGTAAGGTGCAACAAAGGAATGTTGAGTTGTAGACTGAGGTGGACAGGTTAAAATATAGGCATATTGGAGAGACATCAAGTGCTCCAACGATTATGACATTGACTTCCACATCAAGATTGGTGCTTCCTACTTCTCCTATTGTTTCTACACCAGGGTCTCCCAGCCAGGCTCTTTCTCTCAGTCCTACATTAGAGACAATTGAGGAAGAAGTAGAATATTTTATTGATCCCACAAAGAAGTAGCTAATGCATAAGGTTGCAGAGTTATAGGCATCCTTAAAGGTAAGTGAGGAGGGAGGAATTGTAAAGCAGGGGAAGGTTGTTGATATAATTTTGAGACATTTGAATGAGAAGGTTGATGAAAAATTGTCATTAGTGTATTCTTTGTATTCTTTATTATTGAATGCAATAAAGAACATTAATAGGGATCAGGAGGTAGTACTACCATTGATTGAAAAATGGATCCCTAGGGCCAATGGTTTAGACATAAAGTATAATGCCTCAAGGTTTGATACAAATAATAGGTCCCAATCATTAAGGCCTACTCAAGTGTTAGTTAAGTCATTGCAAGGTTTTCAGGCCTTACTAGACGACTTGAGTAGGAAGATTTGAGAGTTGGTGAAGAAATTTGATGATTGGAGTGACACGTTGTTACCTGATATAACTGACAAGCAGGGAAATATTAATCACTGCAATAGTGGCATGATAGAGAAAATGAGGTCATCAATGGACAAATTAAATTGATTTGTGATGACTCAGATTATAATTTGTTGGTGAGTTGTATGGACAAGATCATTAGCACCAACTCATTTTTGGAATCTTTTGAGAAATAAGAGAATCATTTTTGTATCAGCAGAGTTGGTTATTGGTAGTTAACAACTCAGTTGTTGCAGTTACAACAGATTTCAGTTTGTTTTTAATAGCAATCTTGGCACGGGATTCTTAATTTTTTGTGGATGCATCAACCATACACAGTGGGTAGGATGAACAAGAAGATTCTTCGAGGATCAATTGTTGTAAAAAAAAATTGAAATGTCACAGGGCAGTCCAAGTGACTGATGACATGTTTACTTCTGGCCCAATGCTTGTTTGCTCTGTCATTTTCTATAAGAAGGATTTCAAGTCCAGAAGTATGGGAACTTAGGAAGTTAGATAATTTTGGTCGAGTCTAGGTGAAGTTGCAGAGCAATTGTAAAGCTTGATGTTTTTCTTGAAATGCAATTTAGGTTTTGGGTCATTTTGTAGTAGGTTTTGAACTCATGGGAATTTGATATTTTATGGCAGTACTGGCAGTTGAATTGAAATGAATTATTTCAAACTCATGTCTCTCCATTGTATAAGCATATCATAATTTTGAATAAAATAATCAAGGTTTGTTTCGTTCATCTCACTATTGTGGTGTGTATAATTCTTATTTTAGCTTTAATTCAAAGAATTAATTAAAATGCTTGAATGGGATCATAGGTGGATATGTTTTATATAAGGATTTGATAAGTATTATTGGGTTAGAAGATATAATGGTGATATTGTAAGGCAATATTATCAATGATTTTACATGTTATGTGTTAAATCTATCATAAACCCTTATATGCTTATGAATTTGACTCCTCCAATGGTATATGGCATTGATCTAGGTTGTACTTATTCATGAGGTTCAATATTTGTTTGTCTTTACTTAGATCTTGCTACAAATTGAAAATCAATGACTATCTTATACTGTGAAATGTTGTTGTAGTTATCTCATGCTCCAAATAGTTGATATTATTGATGAATAGCCAATTTTATTTGGTATTATCCTGTTATGTTGAGCTATCAAATGAGATTATATGTTGTTGTTGATGTTGTTTATAATATTGGTGCAGAGGTTGTAAACACATTAAGGGATCACCCTCCCAGGTCTTGGAGAGCCCAAAGTGTAGGAGGTTTTGTTAAAATCCTTGTTAGTTGGTCCAGGTCCTTCGAGCTGCCCTTGATTGGAATTGGAAAGTCCATAGGTAGATTAGGAGATCAACCTGGTTACAGTAAAAACAACCAACAAAATCCTTGGATTTTAACTCCCCCTTTGAACTAACTGATCATAATGACAACCTGAATAGGTTCTTCATCTTTGAGAGATGTCTCCAACCTCCAACTCAGTTCCAAAGCTGCAAGCTAAGACTCCATGCTTGATCATGTCTCCATTCAACATGAATTCTTCATAGGACACCTTAGGATTTTCCTCATTAAGAAATCTCTCATGACCTTCTTGCTCCTTGATCTATCTTGGAAGCATTTTAGAGATATTACTAATAGTTTATAAAACCATCCCAAGGAGAAATACCAAAGCTATAAGCATACAAGATTCACTATCCCAATGTTATAGAATGAATTAAAAGAAAACACATAAAAGATTCATGAACTTTAATAAAAACATGAGATACTTATCTCCTAATTGATGCTACACCAAAGAGTTGGATTTGTGGCTATGTCTCATCTTTTCCACCTTCAATGTTGCCATCCTTGATTTTGCACTTAACATAGGAACCACATCTAGTGACCCACATATCATCTTGAAACATAGGTGGAAAATATCTCCAAATAAAAATAATAACCAAGGCACCAAAGCTTCTCAGATCTCAGATTATATGGTGAGATCACATCAATACTAAATAGATGTTCTCTCTCTATCTGGTCTGATAAACATCATTGTAAGTAGAGGCGAATCCCCCTTCTCTAGATTTCTGAAAATGATGTAGGAGGAATATAAAAACATAAACCACTTTTAGAACTCATATCCTTAGTGAATAACTCCCTAGAAGCTGGGCGACACCTCTAGTATTGATTTCTCATAGCCTTTCCTCCATTGAAACATACACTAAGATTTGTTGACTTATTCTTCTTTACGTAGACCTAACACCATGATGGAGTGATTTCCTTAATATTTGAATGTGGTCTGCAGACCATTGAAATCTTATTCCGACATTTGTCCTAGGAGAGTGCACTAAGAAAATATGACCTTGACCTACAACTTTAGAATCGTGTTGGCATACACTCACATAACAATTGTGGACTTGACGACATTCGCAATATCAGATTCAAACATAAATGAATTTTAATATCCAATGCTCAGGGATTCAATCTAGGACTCCACATAACATGAAGAAGAAACTCCTAATATACACATATCTCCTTGAACTTTGTATACTCGATATCCATTAATCGCTTCTATAGTGAATATATGTATAATCTTGATAATTGTTAAAAATACAAAGAGCATTGGATATGCAATGATGAGCCTGGGACAACGATCACTTGTGCTTGTGATTCTGCTAGAAGCAGGGGTTTGAGATTCCCATCACCTTGTATCCTTCCTGAATCTCCCAGAGTGGAAGACTTGATAGCCTTTTACAGTCTTGACTCAAACATTCCCTTCCTTACAATTTATGGCATATCACAGTCAAGCCCGAGAAAGATATAATTGATGATCTTTAGGAAATATCGATTCCTCCAAATAATCGCCATGCAGGGGTTATACTGCTTAGCCAAATCAGATCAAGTTTCTTGAACCCTCTCTGATACCATGTTGTTGTTTTAATATCAGATATAAAATGAGAAGAAACACATAAACATGAACACTTGAACACAATAACACAATAAGATACCCTAGGAAAACCCTCCAACTTGAGGGGAAAAACCCAACAACAAAATATCTCTTATATATTGAAATGATGGAAACAATTCTCTTTACAATGAGGCCAATCACAAGGCCAATAATTAGCACCACACTTGATGCACAAATAGATTTAAATCACACTCCTTGAAAGACACGAACTATTGTAGGAGACAATTCGCACTTGCAGATTGGGAATGGACGAATTTGACTTGATCATTTGATGGAATAAAATGATCTCATATATATACAATGTGAAGGAGAAGTCGCACCTCTTCATGAACAAGGTTGGACACAAATGAATGGTGTGAATGAAAAGGAGAGTCAACCCAAATGAACTATAATATGTTGCTAAGTGAAGTGCCTCTTCACTTTTAATAAATGCAATAAATAAATAGTCGTTAGGCTATATGAAATTTATTGTTTAACAAGAAAGGCGGAATTATGTAGTGCGAAGCTACAACATCAACACCACCTAAGGTACTGGGGCCTGATCTATATTTTGCACCTTTCTAAGCATTTTTGAAAATAGTTGCATAATTTATGCCTAACGGGACTCATATGCCACCTTGGGCGTATGAGTCCCATGTGACCCAAAATCAAAATTAATTCAAATTCTTGGTGGGATTTTATCCTCCTAGTTCTGATGTCAACTTGTAGTGTTGTAATTTTTTGAAATTGGGCATCAATAAGTATAAATGCAAGGTTATTTCTCTCATTTTCATCCTAGCAAGCAATCAGGTGACCTAGCAAGTTGAATAAGAATTCTTATAGAAAATTTGAATTCACAAGAGCATTCAAGAGTTTACAAGAGCATTAAAGGGTTGATTATCAAGTGTTTTAGAGCATTATTCAATATTCAAGCATCATGTCAAATTCATCATGCATCATGTTTGTTTTTGAGCTAACAATTATGATGTAGGGTTTCATGATTCAAGCTAGCATTCTATTCAAGATCTATATTATCCAAGCAAGAGTCAAGATCTACATCCATTGGAGCCACTTCTTACATGTGTGAAAAACTTTATTTCTAGATTTTGGTGAGTTGCAACATCTTATTTTGTTCATTCATCATCATCCATTCCTATTTCGTTTCATTTCAAGTTTTTATTACCAAGGTGGGGTTCGGCCAAGGCAAACCCCTTTCCACTAACAAAGAAACATATTTCCCTCTTTAGAGTGTTATTTATAGATCTAAGTTAAAGAAACATTGAAGAGAAATTTTGGAGAAAGTTGTGAAAGTGTTCAAAGGTGTCAAATTTGTCATCTTGCATTGGAGATCATTGGAAGACTTCTATAGGTTGCAAATCAAGGTTTTCGATCTGGAGATCAATAGGAGATGACAAAGAAAACATTGAAGACTAGATTAAAAGCTTGAAGTTCTAGAAAACCCTAACTGGACTAATACGTCACTTCTAGTGTATGAGTGCCAGTTTAGGTCATTTTCCATCTTTTTGCAATTTCAAACACCCATTTGCTAGATTTCAATTTCTACACGGAAAGCCAGATCTGGAACTAAATCACCCAAATTAGTGTATGAGTCCTAATAGGCTTTAAAATTAGTGCTTTCAATATTTCAAAGTTTCATCCAGTCATCTGCAAGTTTCCAGGTGCACACCTTCTATCTTGTAGCTTTCTATTATGTTTTGCATACATTTTTAGGTCATTTAGTTAAAGATTGCATCATACTAGGGTTAAGAATTACATATTACATTTCATTAGTCTTTCCAAGCCCTATCTTGGTGGTGAACCCCTCGTTAGGCGACAATCAGATCCTAGGACATCCCTATTGCAAGATCTCTTTCTCCAAGTTTCATACTTAAGGTTGAGATCTCTAGGGTTTTTCCTTGAATGAGAGTGAGGAATATTGTTGGTTTTTATCTCCCAAACATAGAATCCACCCAATTTTATTCCTTTCAATTTCTAACATGAATCTTGATTGATCATAAGTGTTGTAAACTCTGCTAAATTTTCTCTTGGTTTATTTTTAGATTCTCAATTTATAAATATATTCACTAGGGTTTCCTTAGGATTTCAAATGGTTAAAAATACTTGTATTTATATTCATTTGTTTTCCTACAAAATCAATTATCAAAGATAATAGATTAATTTAAATTATAAATGTTAAAATTTCAAAAATAATATATTTTAAATTATACTAAAATTGTCTAGGAAGGGGCGTTAGTTCCCTAGTCCATACACATTTTGGGTATGAAGTGTTTTTAAATAAATATTAAATCATAATTCCCAATTTAATTCTTAGTTTTTGAATATGATCATAAAATGGGTATTTTAAGAGCGTAATTGGGTCTACACACATAGGGAGGAGCTAAACCTAGTGTAAATTTTCAAGGGTGACAATTTATTATGCTACACTTAACCCCCACTTTAGTGAGAGTATGAACTTGTTGGTAATTTTTCTAGTAGAACCCAAAAATTCTCTAGAGAGTTGCCAATTCTCATTATGAAGAAATTGTAAGGTTAGTGGCTAACACAAAGAGCCTAGGATTTTTTGATCCTTGCTCCTTCACTTCTGGCTATGTTAAACTAGGGAGGGTAATCGCAAATATTCTTTCATGAAATATATCAAATTAATAACAAATTGATTCCTGGTTAAATGCAAATAAAGCCCACCCCAATAAAGATTTTGCATATCCCCTAAGTGAGTGACTATGTATTTGCTATGAATCAAAATACTTTCATCCCACACACAATTCATTGAAAAAGAACTTTAAATGAATATTGTTCTTATTTTAAGTTTAGGGTTAGGTGTGCTACTTCCTCACGTTTTATGCAAGATATTCTAATAAATTGACTAGTGTCTTATCAATTGGAGCAACAAAGTGAAATATTCAATGATCTGTAATATATGAAATACTCATTTTAGAAGTAGGTGAACTACCGTCATATTGCTTTGCAGATTATGAAAACTCAAAATGCCTAAAAGAAACACTCACTACTTACCAATCCTAAACAATTTCTTACAAAGTTTATACCCTCTTCAAACATTTTAATCAACTCTTTGAGTTAAAACTAAGAAAATAATAGTACATTCAAATAGGACCATTTGAAGAAAAATGATAACGCCATTTGCATTTTCATTCATAACTTGAGAGAAATATACATAGGAGAGTATTTGTTTCCAGACAAAGATACATTTCTACATCAGTAGTTTATATAAAACTAAATTAAGATTGTTACATTTAGAACCTCATTCCCAAGATCATCTACTAAACTATTTACCCATATTCGATTCAAACTGCCTTTTCTGAGCAAATAATTCACCCAAAACCCTATTGAGACTTAAAAGTCTGACCCTTGTAATGGGCCTAGAAATCCCTTTTATAGAATAAGGGAGCAACAAGCATCAAGATTAATTAAATTTACATTTCATTTCATTTTGAGATCATTTTCACCAGAATTTAAGACGTCCAAAGTTTGTTACATGCAATCATTGAGGAAAATGGAAGAGTAAAAGACAACATTCCACATCCCCTACATGTAGACCCACTAGCTCCTCAAAAATAATAATCTATTGTAGCAGCAACATCCTCATCCTTGCTGACCAAAGATGATTCTACACTTGCAACCTCAACAAAAATTTGCATACTACCCAATACTAGGAAGTCTGGCATCTCTCCTATACACCATCCCAAAAAGTTTCCACATCAGCAGTAGAAATAAGAAATCACATGAATGTTGAATAAGATAATCCTGACAATAGGTCCATGGTATCATCAAATACAAAAATGGGGCATAGTCATCACTTCGAGTTATTAGCCTCAGAAGATACTAGCCCATGCCTTGCTCATGGTGGAACTAGAGAAACTACCACCACCACCTCATCAGAATCATCAGATGGTTATAGGGAGATGGGATAATAATCACCCTCTGATTTAGTGTTACCCTTATTTGCTAGGGGGTCATCAGAGAACTCATCAGAACAATTAAGTCCTCCCAAACAAGCCTTATGATACTTGCACCTTTTTCTTGTCCTGTTTTCATATTCCACCAACTCCCTGCCTTTGAACCTAACTAATTCTTCTAAAACTATTCAATTTCTCAGAAGGGTAGTTTCTCCTAACACCATACTTTTTAAATTTCTTGTGTCCACTTCTATTATTTGGTGTATTAGGAGCTCCCTGTGTGTCAACCTCATCCTTTGGAGCATTCTTATCAGACTCTAGAAAATTGAATCTCCTAGACCTCTGAACTGGTTTAACAGACTCTCCTAACTTACTCATCCTTCTAGTAACAAGAACCAAAAGACACCTAACAACCTTTCTCTTAAACTCAAATTTAATGCAAATTCTGAATGAGAAGTATGGCAATCAGTCCTTCTTATAATGATCCATGCAAGTGTGCAAACCATTAATTCTTCAAAGAAAACCAATACGCGTGGGTTGATAACAAATCTGCCTTGATCCATTTAATCTTCATCATTGATCATGTTTTACAGGATAGATCAATGGGTAGATTACAATGTAGCCACTTGCAATTAAGTTTTAATTATGCTTTAATGCTCCTTTAAATCAAAAAATCTCATAGTAGATATACATCTACTCTGTACATAGCACCAATTAAAACTTTCTTGTCATAATTACCCACTCACTTGTAGGAATTATTTCACTTGTATTTCTTCTTATTAGAACAATGGGGATTGATCCTAATCTAATCTAAAAATATCAGTTTGTACATTGCCATGCTTTGTTTTCACCTTTTACACATGTACTATTTGTTATCAGAGTTGATGGTCAAAATTTCACGCATGCGCCTTAAAGATCAAGGATGAAAGTAACGTAGTTCAAAAATAGTACTTCTCAACCAAATTTGGAAGTATTCCAACTTTATTTAGAGCCCATCGGAGCCTTTAAGAAATTCCACATGGCACTTTCTTGCTTGCCCGTTAGAAGACACAAGACATGGATAAGGTCCCTACGGGATGGCGGGGAATGGCCATGATTGAGCCACATCACCGGCCATCAACCATCAAATTTGTATTTTACTAAACAAGCCTTTGTCTTCGAAGACTACAGGTCCCACAAAATAATAGGTGACACATTGCCCGCCAACCCATGTAACTATCTTTCTCGGATGTTGAAAATGGATGGGCACATAGGGAACAACTTCGATGTGAACATGTGTCATGACATCCATTTTTATTTTCCTCTAGACATCTACTGCACCATGGAGATATTGGTCCCATCACTAAGTAGTACCACGTGGCCATCGCCTGCTAGCTCGTCTCTTTAAAATAATATGAAATAAATCAAAACGGGTGTGCAGGGAACAATAGAGATATGGCTATGTCTTCAACTTCTCAGCCATTGATCTTATTTGCAAAGCGCAAGTCATCATCAGTGAGGAGATAGGGCCCACCAATATACCAAACATGTGGTCAAAGCTCGCCAACCCGTATGAATAAAATAAGAAGAGGTAAAACAACACGAGAATATAGGGAGCGGCTGGGATTAAATCCCATGATCGGAAAACCAATCATGAAGCATTATTTATGCACATACCACAAAAGTTCATCATAAAAAAAGGGGCCATCTCTAGGAAATGAGACACTGACCCTCAACAACAAAGGCTTAGGATATAAATCTTTTAAGATTAATCCTTTAATCACAGGAAATTTAAGACCAAGGAAATCATAAGGTAACTGACAAACCTAATCACAGGGGTCGGTAAGATAATGAGTATGATGGTACAAGTGACAACTTAAGTGATCAGGAATGGGGAGAGCAATTCAATGCAGTTTTAAAACAACAAAGGGTTCTTCATTATAAGGCCAATCTTGAGGAGTGGTAAGGATATAAAACCTTATCATAGTGATATGAATATGACCTAAAATCAGAAACAAGGGACCAAGCCATACTTTGGAGAAAAATTAGAATGGGACCAAATTTTTTGGAACGGTTCCATTAGAACTTATGCTCATACTCACAGTAAATTAAGGATAAGCCAAGAAGGCCTTCCTTTATCTAAACATTAAAGAAATATAATGCAATAAAATCTAGTTGATGCTTTAGCCCCCAAGCTCAAGATCCTATGTCACACCAATGTAAAGAAAAAGGAACACACATACATGAGGTATAATTAAACATGATAAAAATGAAGTATACACAACGAAGACATAAAATAAAACACAAAGAAGACACAAAACAAATACAATGAACACACAAGGAAAACATAAAACAATAGATGAAGAAAAAACACAAAAGACACAAGGTAGACATATAACAAACAGAACACAAACAATAAAAATAAGGCATAAACACAAGTTTAGTACAAAAATACCAAACGTCATTCATAGAATATGACTTTAGATAAAATGGTGCTCTCATAAAAACTAAAAAGCTACATTATGCTAGATCACTCATGATCTAGATAGATCCACTAGCTAGCAAGATGTTTTATGTTAAGTATGCGATTTTTAATGTGTTAGAGAGAGTAATTAATTATAAATAAATACACAAAATAAATGAAATGTATTACATCTAATGAAGGAGAAATAATAAAGAAAATTATTATAACCCTGCATTTGAAATCATTCCATTGTCCTTTATTCTTGGTGATTCCTCAGTTCATGCTCTCATAATTATTTGTTGCACATGAATATGTGAAATGGAAACCTAAGAAATGAGAAGCTATTACGTAATGAAAACTACAATGCCTACATCATTATGTTTTTGTGTTTTTGAAGATAAATGTTGAATGACCTATGATGAAGTGTTGTTGTCTTCAGTTGATGCAAAGATTGACAAAGAAAATCTAATGATAATATTGTATGAAAGATGTAAGAACTAAAAATGCTAAGATGGAAATGCCATGATATCTCTAAATGAACTAAAATACTAAAATGCAAACTACAATGCTCTCAAAAATTTCTTCAAAATGCAATGAGATTTCTATAGCATAAACTTGTCAAATTATCCTTATGAAAAGTTGTAGAAATGTGTTCTATTTGCATAATTTTCCAAGTTGGGAATGATGTGGCAGTGATGAATGGTCGAGATTGTGATCCTAAGGCATCAACGGTTGAGCATGAAGAGGTTGGAGAGAATCATGGAGGTGGTTCCTTCCAAGAGAACATTTTGCCAAGTGTTGAAGGGAATTAGAGGAAAGAAGAAGCCATGTGTCCAAGTTGGTTTCAAATTTGTTACAAGTTTGCTAAGGAAAATCTCATTTTAGAAATTAGAAAATTCAATTTCATGTGACACATGGTGAGGTGGCAGGTGAGGTGGAAGGAAGTTAGAATAATATTTAGAAATGTGCCAATTTGAATTAAAAATTCAAATTTAAATGAAAGAGGGAAAATTAACTAAATGACAAATTAGTTAGTTTGTGAATTTAATTAATTTAAGAGGGAAATGATTTTGGATAAGAAGAATATTTAGAAATGAACTATATAAATAATTTTTGTAATTTATTTATAAGTAGAGGATTTAAGATTTTATTAATTAAATAACAAGTATTTAATTAATTTGTGCTCAAACCATTTTTATGTGCATACATTTTTCCCCTCTTTGATGTGATGTGTGTAGATGCATTTCTTCAAAGAATAATTTGTCAAACCGCGATGATCAAAATTATGACATGCCCTAGACACTGATTTTGCAGTGATGATGAATGGATGCCCCCTTGGGAGATAAATCAGGGATTTTGAATTTTTAATGATTCTTGAAAATTTATTTGAAAATTTTGCTGATTAAATGATTTTCCAATGATACGCTAATGATCTTCAAATTGATAAGGATGACCTGATTTATCTCCTGAAAAATGATAATAGTCTAGCCACATTGGTGATTAAGTAATTAAAGCCCATTTTGAAAAATTAAATAAATGCCACCATAATTACCCCTTAATTAACCCTTAAAAGGTCAAAAAGGGTAAAAGAGAGCTCATTTTTTAACTTGTGCATTGTGAAAATTGAGAGCTTCAAGAGCCAAGATGGATAGGATCCCACACCACACTCATAGATTCGAGCAAGTTTGTTGCCACCAACATCTAGTCACATACGGACCTCCAGTATGTACCCCTAGAACTGCCTTTTTTCAATTTAAATTCAAAATTTTCCCATTTTTTGTCTTTTTAAAAACTTGGTTTTAAACGTGTTTCAGTGCATCTAAAACCTGATACAACACATAAAGTCATTGTATTAGCACCTAGGGTTAGGTATAGGTCCAAAAATAGATTACTACATCAGGTCTTCGCTTTAGTGCATTAGGCTACTGATTTAGCACATATTGATTTTAGCGCATAGATAGGATAAGTAGCACATTAGGTAATTCAATTAGCACATTTGGGAAATGATACATCGGGACCCTGTTTTAGTGCATAGGGTCCGTTTTCTAGTACATCCAAGAAATAGTGCATAGAAGGCCTGTTCTAGCACGTTCGGTAAATTTTCCAGCGCATCTGGTAGATTAGTGCATAGAAACCCTATTTTAGCACATTGAGCCAAAAATGATGATTTTGAGAAATTCCTCCTAGATTTTGATGGTTGATGATCAAGTCAATCGATGATAGGATGATGTTGATTGACAGGTTATTGATCATCCTTATGTTAGCTGAGGAATGATGATAGGATAGATAGAATTGATTTATTGATTGATTGATTTGACCTCATAAAAAATTAGAGTCAAAGATAGGTTGATTGATGTTGATCAATCTCATGAAAAATGAGAGTCGAAAATAGGATAGGTGCTCCTCGAGATTTGCTGAAAATCTCACGTGAGCTGATTTGATTTATTGATATGCTGATTGATAGTCTGATTTGATTGATGTGCTAACTTGATGCTTTAATTTGATCATAGGAGGGTGGCTTAGGAAATTTACATGTTTAAGAGAACTTTCCTCAGACATGGGACATGATCCCACAACTTACCCCAGTAGACCTAGCCATCATTGATCAATGTGGACTTACTTCATTAATTGATATGCCCTAGTACCGGATAAACCGAGGGTTGTTGACGACACTTGCAGAGCAGTGGCATAGTAACCAAAACACCTTCCATTTAGTGACTGGAGAGATTACAGTTACCCTCGAGGATGTTTATTGTATTTTGAGGATACCAGTCGTGGGGGACCTAGTGGTATATGATCACAAGGAGCAAGGGGGACAAATGCTATTTGCTATATTTTCCATGATAATTAGTTAATTTGGTATGAGATTCCTTGGCGGGAGTTGGTTGCTTCCCAGTGGCCCTTGCCATGTGTGTTAGTAGGATTCATTGGAGGTTTTCTCTGCCCCGACCGTAGGTTGAAGGTATTTTTAGTTGGATGGGGTCAGATTCTAGAGAGTATGATTACGCACGGAACTAGATATGCTTGGGGTTCATGCATGCTTGCACATCTATATCATTATTTTCATGAGGTTGTATATCTTCGGGTGAGAAGTATCATGACAGGGTATACCTTATTACAACTCTAGGTCTAAGAGCATATAGTTGTTACATGACCAGTGGGAGGTAGGGCTTGACTAGCAGGGCGACCATATGTTTTTTGTTAGACAGGGCCACTTGTCCAACATAAGCTAGGAAAGTTAGAGTAATGGAGGAGGGTCCTTGATGACATGGATATAGTTATATGGCAGCCATATCTTGATTGTGAGGTATGACCAAAGGATGATATCGAGATGCCATATGTATTTTGTAGCAGATATCTTATCGGCATGACACCATATGTTATTGAGAGGTTTCTTTTTGGTCGAGTGTATATGCACTACGACAGGGTTCAGGGTATGCCATAGGGGGTGGCACATTATGCCAAGTGGAGGTGGGATATTCTAGAGTGGAGGCCTGCCCTAGATTATGATGTGGCTTGCATAGAGTATTACAACATACAGCCGATTTTATGGAAGTACCATAGGGAGATTATTGATGTGTAGATGACAATAGATTATATTGAATATTTTCATATGCATCCATTAACATAGATCTCCAACCCTGATGAACCTAGACCCATTTTGGAGGTTGGGAGGAGGGTGGGGTAGGTGATGTAGAGGAGGAGAGGTGATGGTGGTGAGGAGGAGGTAGAGGAGGAGGTAGGAGATGGAGGGGGGGATGATGGAGGAGATGGATGGGAGGATGGTGGAGGCAGACGGAGAGATGCACCTAATTTTGGACCTGAACCAAGGAGGATATCAGCTCTTGTCGACCAGTGGCCAGTTATTTTGAGGATGCCCTCCCAAAGGCAACAAACATAGATAGTTGGGTTGCAGGTTTAGGTACAAACTCTATAGGGGCAGGTATAGGCACTGCAGGTACAGTTGGCCCAAGCTCAAGCCTAGTTACAAGTACAAGTACCAGTGCAGTCATAGGCACAAGGGAAGATAGTGCAACTGTAGGCATAGGTATCCACCCTTACCACTGAGAGATATGTCACCTAGAGACATGGAGATTAGGTAGTGGCAGTGGTAGATAGGATTCATACAAGCACCGAGGGTTCTAGGACAGGGGACCTGGTTAAAGAGCTCTGAGAGTCCACCGAGGAGGCAGAGTATTATAGGGATAGGTATTATGAGGCCATACAAATGGAGCAGAGAGTCAACTATGCATGATCTAGATCTGGTCTCTCTCAATCCTATACTACCAGAAGGGGTGTCACACAACCACTCCCAGGGGGGCCAGTAGGTGGAGCTCCATTAGGAGCAGGATGATCAGGGTCAGGTGGAGTTTGGGAGAGGCTTGCGACCTCTGGGGGCAGCACCACAGGATCTCGTGGTCACGCATGATATATTGTATCCTAATTCAGAGACTTGGATTTTTCCACATTTTTTATGTTGTATCTCTTTCCATTTAGTATCATTGTACACTTGACATTTTATTTTGAGTTTATATATGATATGCAATAGTGATTGATGATCTATATGTGTTGATGCTTTTATGATGGATGTTTATTATGATGGATGCATTTATGTCATGTTCTATATGATTATGTTATGTTTCATGTATAAATTCCTTAATGAGATGTTATGCTTTTATGTATTTATGATGATGGATGAGATGGATGCGATATATGTAAATGAGATGATATGCATTGTATTTTTGCAAATTTTTCACTTGTATATATCAGTATATGGATAAATGAATATGAAAATGGTTTATTATAGAATATAAATGTATGATTTTATGCATCGATATGGATGGTGGATGTATGGTTTATGAATTCTAAATGTATGATAAATGGATGAATGACCTTTGATTCTGTGTAGATGTATAAATTTATGATAATTCTTTCTTTTCAGACTTTTCATGATGCCAATATATGACCTAAATGCATGGATTATTAAGTAGATGAGTCATGATTTATGAATGATTCTTATGTATGGATGGATGATAAATGCAAATGTATGTACGATTTTATGTTATGCTCCAATGTGACATGGATTATGCTTTTATATGCGATGGATGTTATTATGCAAATGGAATGCAACACACCTTTCTCCATGTTTTTGGTACTTTTCTAATGCACATAGATGACCTAAATGTATGAATCCAAATTAATTATGATGATGATGCGATGCTATTGTGATTGCTATGATGAATGCATATATGGATGGATTTATTATGGAAAATGCTTTATTTTTGTGAGGTTTTCATGATGTAAATATTATGATGAATGGATGGATGAATGATGCATACTATGATAATGATAGATGTATGGATGGATGCATGATAATGCTTTCTAATGGTATGAAAATGTCAGTGCCAATGAATGATTTTTTTGTTATGTCAAGTGTACTCAACCTTATAGCGAGAGATAACATCATGTTGAGAGTTATTAGCCTTGGAAAAAAAAAATCTATAATGAAAATGTAGAACTAAAATGAATGAAATCCTATCTATGCAATGTTGTCATCTAATTCATTGTGCTTATTATCATCATTGAGTATTTTATTATGTTAAAAGTTGGTACAAACATCGATGGTACAATTAGACCATGATGACCTGAGTACAACTTCCATACAAATTCCATTGGAATTTGATAATACATGATAACACAAGCATCTAGGTACAATTAGACCAAGATGACCTAAGAATTACTTGTATAAACAGACAAGAGTTAACCATGTTCCCATGAAAATTTGGAATGTCATCCATGATACTTTGTACAGCATGTCTCGTGACAATTTGCACAGTAGTAATGATTGAATCATAGACAACAAATAAAGAAAAATATCATTCTCGATCATAGCCCCTCTAGTGTGTGACTTCATCAAGGTACTCCAAAGAAATGATAATAATCAAGATGCATTAATTCAAAATTTGTGCTAAAGTGATCCAACCATGATTCAGAAGATAATCCTTCAGTGCAAGTTGATTTGATTTGGTTTGATGTTGGATTTGACTTGCATGATTGATTGATTGGCTTGATTGATGTTCTATTTTTAGTTTTATTAGCTACAATGATTGTTGTTTTTTCCAAGGTTGCATTGTTGTTTGCTTGCCCATTGTTTCTAAACTCAACAATTATTTGCCCCTGGTGAGATCAAGATTTTTCCCCAGTGAGAACAAACCAAATTTTATTATGGATATGTACAATGAAGACCAAGCCAAGGTGGGACATGATCACAAAAACTAGATATGGACCTGAAGCTCGTTGCATGATATGCATGAATGTGTAGTGAAGCGGGCGGTCAACACATGTTCAAATAGATGGAGAAGTCGACTTATCACAAATAGCGCCTATTTACCAAGTTTTCACCTTTTTTTTATTGCACTTTTTCAGATTTTATGATTTTTTTGCTGTTACCAGGATGCTTGTTTGCCAGGTTTTCATCAAGGCAACCATTTTTTGATTTTTTACTTTTTTTGTATTTTCTCTTTTTCTAATTTTTTAGCTTTTTTTGATCTTTTTGATTTTTATGTTGTCACCAATGCCTGCTTGCCAAGTTTTCATCAGCACGACCATTTTTTCAGGACTTTTTATGATTTTAATGATCTTTTAAAGACTTTTTCTACTTTTTAGGATTTTTTCAAGACTTTTTCTGCTTTTTAGGATTTTTCCAAGACTTTTTCTACTTTTTAGGATTTTTCCAAGACTTTAAAGCATGCACTGAATACATTATGTGTAGAAATTTTTCAGATGAAGGTTGTTCATTGGTTCTTCAAACAGATACCTTCTCGTGTAGACAACTAATATTCCCCTAATCGAAAGACTAATACAACAATAAAATGACCTAACCAATTTGGCTCAAATTTTCCTTTCTTTTCTCGATCTTATTGATTTCGGGGATTTTCCTTCAATACTAGATTACCTACTTTAAATGTTCTAGGTTTCACCTTGTGATTGTAGCTTCTTGGCATCCTTTGTTGGTATGATTTCAAGTGATCAACTGCCAGCTGACGATGCTCATCTAATAATTCCAGCTTTTGCAATCTAGGCACACAGTAATCTTCATCTAAAATGAGACCCTTCAAGGACACACAAAATGATGGTATCTCAACCTCAATAGGCAATACTACTTCAGATCCATAAACAAGTGCATAAGGAGTAGCTCCTATGAAAGTTTGGATGCTTGTACGATAGGCTGACAAAGCGGGGTTTAGCTACATATGCCAGTCATGTCCAACATCATTGGTGTTTTTCTTTAAGATTTTCAAGATAGTTTTGTTTGAGGCTTCTACTTTTCCATTCCCTTGAGTGTAATAGGGCATAGAAAACTGATGCTGGATATGAAAATTCTCACAAAGTTCTTGCACGTCCTAATTCTTAAAAGTTCTTCCATTGTCAGTGAGAATGGATTGAGGGATATCATATCTATAGATGATATAGTTTAGGATAAATGATTAGATCTCCTTTCCTCTGATGGTGATTAGAGGCACAATTTTGACCCATTTCATCAAAAATTATGTGGCTGTGATGATGAACTTATGTCCATTGGATGAAGATGGATGAATTTTGTCTACAAGATCTAACCCCCACTGAAAAAATGACCATGTTGATGTGAAGGGATACAAATAATGTGTTGGTGCATGGATAATATTAATGTGGATCTAACATTTCTAACATGTCTTGACAAACTGGAAGGCCTCTCTCTCCATAGTTGGCTAATAGTATCCCAAACGGAGGATTTTGTTAGCGAGGGTTAGACCGCTTGAATGAGTGTTGAAAATACCCTCATGGACTTCTTGTAAATCTATTTTAGACTTGTCAGTTTCTAAACATCATAAGAGAGTTCCATCAAGACCTCTTTGGTATAGTACATCCACTATAAGGGTATGACGGGTAGCTTCATGGATGAAATTTCATTTTTGGTGTTAGGAAAGATCAGGAGGAAGGGTATTATCTTTCAAGTAAGTATAGATCTTCCCATAGATGGAGGTATTGAAATCATCTAGGTGGCATATGAGTTGGGACCTAGGATCATCATAAGTGGGGGTAAATAGTTGCTCCACCATGAATTCATAACGACTTCATTTTTCTAGAATTTGGAGTAAAGAAGCAATGGTAGCCATAGCATCAACAAGCTTGTTGTCGATCCTTGGGATTTGAGAAAATTTTATGTCAACAAAATATTTCTTGAAGTCATCAATCATCCTTTTATAGGGCATCAATTTTTCATCCTTGGTTTGGTAATCATCATTGACCTAATTAATGACTAGTGGAGAATCCCCATAGACTTGCAGTTTTTTAATTTTCCATTCCACAACTATCTTGATTCTGGTGATAAGTGCTTTGTACTCTACCATGTTGTGGGTGCAAGGAAAAATCAAGCGATATGACTTTAGAATGGTGTTCCCTTGGTGAGTAATGAATATAATTCTAGCTCCCAATCCATGTTGAGTAAATGAGCCATCAAAATACAACACCCATTGTTTTGTTGTTACTGCAAAAATGTCAACATCTAGAAATTCCATGTGTAGGGGATGATCATCATGAATTGGTGCTTCAACCATTTGATCAACAATAACTTGTCCTTTGATTTCTTTTCTGTCCACATATTCGACATAAAACTCACTAAGTATCATTACCCATTTGGTGAGCCTTCTTGTCAGGTTTTCATTGCTAAGGAGATATTTCAACGAATCTATCTTGGCTATAAGTTTGACTATATGAGTCAAAATATAGTGTCACAATTGTTGGGTAGTGAACACTACTCCTAAAAAAGCTTTCTCAATGGATGTATAGTTGATTTCATAACCATTCAGAGTTCTACTGATATAATAGATTTCTCTCTCCTTTCATGTTGGATCTTCTTGTGCTAACAAAGCTCCCAATAATCGGTCAGTTGTGGTGATGTACAATAGGAGAGGCTTTTCTTCTTTTGGAGGTTCTAGGATAGGTGAAATTATAAGGTATTTCTTTATTTTATTGAAAGCTACCTCGCATTTCTCATCCCATTGAAAGGAAACATTCTTGTGCAATAGATGAGTAAAAGGATGGGTCTTATCAGCTAGTTGTGATATGAATCTTTTGAATGAATGGAATCTTCCTTGGAGGGACCTTAATTGAATGATATTTTTTGAGGGCATAATTTCCATTATGGCTTTCAATTTTGCAAGATCTACCTCAATACCCTTCTTTGACACTATATACCCCATAACATTTTTGATGTTACCCCAAATACATATTTCTTTAGATTTAGGCGAACATTGAATTTCTTTAGGCGAGTGAAGATTTTGTCTAATATCTCCAAATGTCCTTCTCTAGTGTAATATTTTTCCAACAATTCATCCACATAGTCTTCCATGAAAGTATGCATCATGTCGTGGATGATGGTTGTCATAACTCTCTGGTATGTGGATCATGTATTTTTTAACCTGAAGGGCATGACGTTCCAATAGAAGGTTCCCCATGGGCAAGTGAAATTTGTCTTATTTTGGTCCTCAGGTGCTATCTTAATTTGATTATAGCCAAAAAATCTGTCCATTAATGAAAACATGCCATGACCTATTGTTAAGTCGATAATGATATCAATGTTTGGCAAGGGGGAATCATCTTTCAAACAAGCCTTGTTGAGATCCCTCAAGTCTGTACAAATCTGTATGCATCCATCAAGCTTTGAAATAGGTACAATGTTGGACATCCACTTTGCATAATCAATGGGTCTGATGAATCCTACATCCAACAATTTCTTTAGTTCCGCTTTCACCAATAGGGCAGTGTGAGGATGCATTTTTCTCAACTTTTGTTTGACTGGTTTGATCCCTGAAGGGAGAGATAGATGATGCATGATGAGATCCAGGTCTATCCCTGGCATGTCTGCATATGACCATGAAAAGTTGACTTGTCGCTCTTCAAAGAACTTGATAAATTTAGGCTTCTCTAGTTTTGTTAATGATTCTGCTAGATGGAGAGTTTTCATTGTTTCTGCATTGCCAATTTTGATGGACTGTGTTGGCTCAATCAAGACTTTGGATCTTTCTTGTAAATTTTCTAGGAGAGTGTCAAATTTCCCATCCTTCGACACCTCAAAGAGGTTTTCACAGTTAGATGCACTCTTTATTTTTTTTCTTTCTTGATCTGATACTGCCATGGATTGGTTTTCACCATCAGATCTTTCTTTTGTTTCATTTATTTTGCAGCTGAGAAATTTGGCACTCCCCTATCCAGAAGCTTCATCATGATGTTCAATGGTGGAAAAAATTTCAAGATTACTAGCATAGAGGAAGTTGACGATGGCCTCATCATTCAAAAAGGTGGGAATATCAATAGGTTTAGTTTGGTCCCAATCTATGAGTTTAGGATGTACCAATGGTAGGGGATTGTGAGATGGGTTCAGGTTAGAGGTTGTAAGGGTCCTAATGGAAACATTTTCATCAAATAATACTATGGAAAGGTCAAGGTCTATGATGTTTCTCTCTTCTGAGTGATATGTCTCGCTAGGGGTTTGATCGTCTTCACTTGAACCATTGATATTTTGCGATCCTAATTCAAGTGGTCTTAACCCTAAGCTTTGTCCCTCCTCAAGTGTGGGATTATACTTGGGTACCAGATCAATGTCCTTATCATGGCAGGACTCTTTTGACAATGAATCCCATTCATATTCATTAGAATCAGTTTCATAGTGATCACTTTCTTGGAGCTATAGGATTCGTTCAACAAACTTCTGCTTTAGGTCCTCCTTTTTTTCTTCGTCCTTTTGGTGCTATTTGTATCCCAACCCTATCTTGTCTTTTGGATTTGTTATAATGGGTTAGATAGGTTCTACGATACCTTCTTTAATTTTCCTAATAGGTCCTTGTCCATCATATCCCATCTTTTCCAAGATTGGGAATCCTTTTCCATACTGGGTGGTTTGGACATTTTCCATTGCTGCTTGAGAATTAGTTTCATCCTTGTAGAGATAATTCAAAATATCTTTGTCATCAGATTCCTCTACTTGGGTGCTTGGTTTTATGAATTGCCCATCAAAAAGTGTGATCGGTTGTGAAGATGATTGTGACGAGGTTGATGGTTGACCATGGGATTTTGGTGAAATTAATTGTGAAAGATAGAGGGATTGTTCAATGGAATATTCACCCACACCTTTTTCTTTGACTTGGACTTTCTTCTGAAATTGTTTGGCCAGAGTATTGAGCTGGGCTTCAGGACTAGTAGATGCAGAGGGGCTAGATTCTTCCTTTTTCTTGAGTTGTTTGGACAAGGAACTTAGGTGACTTTATTCATTGGAGGATGTGGCTAGAAATTTTGATAAGGGATTGGCTTGATTGGAATTTTTGGGAATATCAGGGGTGGAATTCAGAGCTTCTCGATTATGAGGCACAAACACATCCTGGACTGCCTTCAAGGTATTGCACTATTGGGGGCTATTGGAATCAACAAGAATAGTGATTTCTTGACCATTGCAAGGAAATTATAGGCATTGATGGTATGTTGAGGGTACAAACTACATTTCATGGATCCAAGGGCGACCCAAGAGTATATTATATGTCAAATCCTTGTCCAAAACTTGAAAAACGACATCTTTCTAAATTGGTCCTACTTGTATTGGTAATACAATCAATCCTTTTGATGCTCTTTCCTCATCATCATATGCTTTGATGGTGATCATTTTCCTTGCATCTATTGCATTTTCAGAGAACCCTAGTGCACAAAAAAGCTTTAAAGTGCATATATTAAGACTGACTCCTCCATCCATAAGGATGTGTTTGACATGACTCTTGTGGATTAGAACCTTGATATGGAGGGCCACATTATAAGGATGGGTTAGAGATATGCCATCATTTTCTGAAAAGGATAAGCAATGAGGTGCAACTAGATGTCCCACCATGGCTTGGAAAGCACAAACTTCCAAAATTTTTTGGTATTGTTGTATCGACTAGGGCCTTTTCAAAGATCTCTTCGTGAGCAGGTGAAATTTTAAGGAGCTCCAATATTGATATTTGTGTGGGGATCTTTTGGAACTCATCAACAATGTTATATTGATGAGATGTAGCAGTGGGCTTTTTGGAGGTGCAGCCTTTCAAAACATATTTGGTTTGAGCCCTTTTGGTCATGTTTACAGGCACATTGTCTTTTTTTTCGTTAATTTTGATGACATTAATTTGATTATCCGTTACAACCATGTGTTGTTGGATATTGGGTACTTGATTAGAGAGGATTTTGGTCTCATTGATTGGATGGTTGGTTGCAACATGACCTAGTGTATTATTGATTTCAATGTCATTTAAGGGATCTTCAACAACTGAAATATGATAAATGGTAGTGTCATGGACATAGTTCACATTTTTTCCTTTGTCATTCATGTTAGAAGATTCTCCTTTCTCATAATTTGGAAAAGGGTTTTTGAATACCCCATGATCAGTGTTTGTTTGAGGCTCTTCTATCCTTATGATCTTATTGTCAATCATATCTTGTATCTTGTGTTTCAATTGCATGCAACTATTGGTTAGGTGACCTTTGCATTGATGAAATTCAAAAAAATGGGCTTCATTCCACCATGATGATTTTACTTTGGGTTCAAAACCTCAAGTATCAAGTAGAGTGATAAGATTTTTTATAATAATTTCCTTCAATGCAGATTCATATGATTGACCCAAAGGTGTAAAATTTTGATGGTTGTTCGATGTTTGATAGGGTGGAGTCTTGGATGATGTGTTACTTTTATTGTTTTGAGTATTGACTTGGTTGGTATTTTGGTTGTTTCTCTGATTGGTATTTTGGGTGGTCTTTTGATTGGTATTCAAGGTGCTTCCTGACAAATTGAAGACCGGTTTAGCATTATGCATTTCAGCGGAGGTATCATTGCCATTACTTTTGTACTTTTGCCAAAACTTTTATTTTTCATTGTTGGAGGAATTAGATGAATTAATTTCATTATAAATTTTCAATATTCCTCGTTTGACCAAAGCTCTTCAATCTTGATCCCATTTTCAATCAAATTCTCAAAAGTTGGAGGGCTTTGTAATTCAAGCCTATAGCTCATGTCATCATTCAAGTTGTCAATGAATACCTCTATCTTCTCTTTTTTTGGTATGGGATGGGGATTCCTTGTGAATAATAATCTCCACCTTTGCAAGAATACGAGGAATGATTCCCATTTATTTTGTTTCACATTACAAAGGTCCTTCATTGTGATTTCATGTTGGATGTTATATGAATATTGGGTAATAAACTTATTTACCAATTGCTTAGAAGATTTGATCCCAGGAGGTAATTGCAAGAACCATTGCATGCATTTCCCTCCCAAACAACGTGGGAATAATCTCATCAAATATGTTTCCTCATGGGAAAATTCAAGGCTCATTGTTCGAAATTCCCTTATATGATCTATTGGATCAGTTTTCCCATTATACTTGTCATATTTAGGAAATTCACAATGTTTGGGAAAGGGTATCATGTTGACACTTTGATCGAATGGGTAGGGGCATATATCTTGTATGGAGTATCTCTTAGTAGTCCCCATTTGCATGTTCTCTATTTGTTATTGAAGGGTTTGGATTTGTTGTTTCAAAGTGTCCATGGGGTCATTGGTTTTTACTTCATTTTTTGTTTCATTTTGTGTCTCGGTTTCTATTTTCTTAGGATTTCTTTTCAATTTTGAGACATTAAAATCATCGGGTAGCTTGACTCCTTTGTTTTCTAACATCAAAAGGTATCTTTCCCCATTCTTTTTGAAAATTTTTTCTAGGAATTCATGGAAATTTGGGTCTTGTTGGGCTTGTTGGACATCTTCTTCATTTACCTCCTCAGTTCTGGTTTGATGGATGTTATGAAAGGGGTTTTCCTCTTGTTCAACCATGGTATCTTTGGTTTCAATTTCTTTTTCTTGGAGTTTCAGCCTTTAAGATATTGTTTGGATGGGAATACAAGTGATGAGGATGTTCTAAGATTTTGATCAAAGTTTTGGAGTGCCAAAAGGATTGGTTAAAATCTAATCAAGCAAGCTTTATTTCATGATAAAGGATGATGGATCTTTATGTAGGATGGTAAATCCTAATGGTGAAATGTAGTTGCTAAATCAGAAATGAATGTGATGAAAAAAAGCACTTTTGGATGTTTGATCAAAGTTTAGATGAGGGATTCTCACTTTAAAATGTTGGTTTTAACAAGTTTGAAATTTTGATTTGTCTATTGTATCAATTGATTTGGACCGTTGGAGTATTGTATTGCAGGTTGTAGAATGTAAGAATGATAAATGGGTTGACTATGACTATTCCTTCGTGAAAGAGCTCTTTGTTGATAATAAGCTTGTGAAGATAAAGGCTCTAAAGAAAAATCATCACTATATCCTCTATCAAAGTCATGATATCTATGGATGAAAGTGTGATAGTCAAGTAAAACCTTTCTAATTTGGTACAATAAGCATCTCCTTTTCAAAAATTTCTTATAGCTAAGTTGTTTCTTTGGTTTCCTGATTCTTTTAGTAAGGGATTTCTTGACAAATTTTGTTGATTTCCAATCCCTCAACATAAAATTTAGGACAAGGAAAGATGTTTGAGAAGGAATCTCTGAATGGGATCCTAATTGGAAAAAAGGAGGTCAATTTTATCTTTCTGTTTGCAGATTTACCGGATGCACTAAAATAGTGTTCGGATGCACCGAAACTCAAATGCGCTACAAAATTGAACAAATGCGCTAAATTTTTGTAGGTATGTACCAAAATACGTGATGGATGCTGTAAAAAAGTAAATAGATGCGTTGTAGGATTGCACATATGCACTAAAACAAATGATCAATGCACTAAAACAACAAATGGATGCACTAGTTTATGAAAGGGATGCACTAGAACAACAGTTGGATGTGCTAAAAGATGTAAGTGATGTGCTAGAACAGGCGGTGGATGCACTAAAATAGTAAATAGATGCGTTGTAGGATTGCATAGATGCGCTAAAACAAATGATCGATGTGTTAAAACAATAAATGGATGTGCCTATCTAGAAAATGTTTTCTAGTTTTCTACAGTTTGACAAATTTTTCTATTTTTTGGCAGTGAATTTGAACTATTTGGTTTGGATTTTCTTCTGAATCAGTAGTTGAACATGTTTGTGTGATTTTTGCTTGGATATTTGATTAAAAGCATATTGATAAAGAGACATCAAATAAGCACAATCCTAGGCTGTGTAAGGCAATATTCTTTTGGATTCCACATGGATTTACTCCAACCACACTTATTCTTAGCGGGTGATTTAGAAGCTTGGCCACACAGGCTCCCCCTTATAGTGCACTCACTTCTTGGGTCAACCAAGCTTCAAACTCCCATGAATCTCCCATGGAAAGTTTTTCACCTCTACTAAGAACTACAAGAATGTGGATGTCTTGGCAATGACAATTGTTGCACCAAAGAATAGAAAGGTAATTTTTGGCTTACTAAAACAAAGGGGTTTTAGTACAAACTTTCCATTCATGGGGGATCATCCATATGGCAAGAGACCATTTCTGCCCTTCTTTTCAGAACAATCCTCGTGATACTCAAAATGTCCTTGAGTACCCACATTTCTATCCCGAGTGGAAGTCGCTTGGCTTTAGCGTGTTCCCAATTGGGTCGTTCCCTCCTTTCCAAGTAGGGAGGCAGGCTATCTAAGGTTCAAAATGCAATAAAATGAATGGGTTTGGATTTTTTTTCACCCAGTTAAGGGGAGAGCATACACGCCTACCATTGCAAGCACAACAATAATGGTATAAATTTATCCCTCCTAATTATGCTAGATTCATAACTTAACGAAAGGAAATGACAAATAGATTCACACCTGCAAACAATTGTTAGTAGTTTCAAGCTTTGAATTATTTGACAATGTTCTTATAATGTCTTAGTAGAGTCTCTGACTACATACAAGATTCCTACAAAACAAAAAAACACAAATCAATTTTGGGAATATGGAAAATTTATCTTAAAAACTAGATGCACCATTACAGAAACCAGATGCGCTAAAACTCAGACCAAATGTGCTAAACTACTAAATGCACTGAAAGAGAGACCAAATGCGCTAAATGATAGAATGAATACACTAAACTGGAAAAACACAGAATAAAATTTAATACCCCCTAATGAGTTGAAAGAAAAATTGTATGCACTAAAACAACAATCTGATCCGCCCAAACATAAGTTGAATACCCTAAAAGAATGGCCAAATGTGCCGAAATAGGATCTCAATGCACCGATAAATTTCCCAGATGCACCAGAGAACAATTTGGATGCGCTATTTCATCATTTTTTTACAGAACCTGTGAAGAAAAACTCAACAAAAAAGTAGATTAAAGATGGGGTGCGACCCCACGACAGGTACCAATTTATGTGTTAGTGAGAGTAATTAATCATAACTAAATACACACAATTAATGAAATGTATTACATCTACTGAAGGAGAAATAAATAAGCAAACTATTATAACCCTGCATTTGAAATCATTCCATTTTCCTCTATTCTTGGTGATTCCTTAATTCATGCTCTTATAATTATTCATTGCACATGAATATGTGAAATGGAAACCTAAGAAATGAGTAGCTATTACGTAATGCAAACTACAATGCCTACATCATTATGTTTTTGTGTTTTTGAAGATAAATGTTGAATGACGTATGATGAAGTGTTGTTGTATTCAGATGATGCAAAGATTGACAAAGCAAATCTAATGATAATACTATATGAAAGATGCAAGAACTAAAAATACTAAAATAGAAATGCCATGATATCTCTAAATGAACCAAAATACTAAAATGCAAACTACAATGCTCTCAAAAATGCCTTCAAAATGTAATGAGATTTTTGCAGCATAAAATTGTCAAATTCTCCTTATGAAAAGCTGTAGAAATATGTTCTATTTATAGAATTTTCCAAGCTAGAAATGATGTGGCAGTGATGAACGGTCAAGATTGTGATCCCGAGGCATCAACGATTGAACACAAAGAGGTTGGAGAGAATCATGGAGGTGGTTCCTTCCAAGAGAACATTTTGCCAAGTGTTGAAGGGAATTAGAGGAAATAAGAAGCCATGTGTCCAAGTTGGTTTCAAATTTGTTAAAGGTTTGTTGAGGAAAATCTCATTTTAGAAATTAGAAAATTCAATTTCAAGTGACACATGGTGAGGTGGCAGGTGAGGTGGAAGGAAGTTAGAAGAATATGTAGAAATGTGCCAATTTGAATTAAAAATTCAAATTTAGATGAAGATGGGAAATTAGCTGAATGACAAATTACTTCATTTGTGCATTTCACTCATTTAAGAGGAAAATGATTTTGGAGGCCAATTTGAATTAAAAATTCAAATTTAACTGAAAGAAGGAAAATTAACTAAATGACAAATTAGTTAATTTGTACATTTAATTAATTTAAGAGGGAAATGATTTTGGATAAGAAGAATAGTTAGGAATGAACTATATAAATACATTTTTCAATTTATTTATAAGTAGAGGATTTAAGATTTTATTAATTAAATAACAAGTATTTAATTAATTTGTGCTCAAACCATTTTTTATGTGCATACAATATCCACTTAATATGATGGGTTTTACAAGGCTAGAAAGTTCTATTATATTAGTTTACTCATGAACCACATGGCTCCACTAGCAAGCAAGTTGTGTTATGTTAGGTGGCCATATAGAAAGGTGTTCAACTTTATAGACCATCAAGCTCTATTATGTTTTTGATTAAGGAAAAAATAGGTTTTGAAGGAGTCTCGAAACCCTTTAACAATAGAGAAAAGAAAGATATAGCATGAAAGAGTTCAAATAAAAAATAGAACGCTGCCAACAAAGATGAGAACAAAGAACTAGCCCAAAGATAGCACAAAAAAAAGACAACAAAAACCCAACAAAAGTCCAGTCGCTAGGCCAGGTTCCTTAGGATGTCTGCCAACTCCTGCTCTAGATTGTTCATATTTATTACTACTTTCTTAATTTCCTGAATGTCAACAGGGATCTTGTCAGCCTTCCTCTTCAAGTTGGCTCTAGTTATTTTACTTGGACCAACACCCTCCACCTAGCTTTGTTCTTTCTCAACTTCTAGATCCATAGCATTCCTTACCTGATAGGCCTTTTCTAAATTCTCAACTATCATATTCATGGTGTTCACGGTAGATTTAAAAATCTTGTGACTCATTTCCAAAACCTTTTAAATAGACTCTCTAAAATTCTTAATTTGTTCCTCCATAGCAGATAGCTTGTCATCATGATTACTCTTAAATTGTTGCAGATCCTCCATAGTTTTCTTGAGGCAATCCACCATATATCTATTTTCTTCCTCAGTCCACAAGTCATTGGCCTTATCTCTGTCTTTGTTATGGTTATCCATCATATCATTATTTTCCAATTTTCTACTAAAATCCCTTTGATTCAACTTAATCTCCTTAATCTCAAAGAAAACCCACCTAATCAACCTGAAAAAATCCATAGACCCATTGCGGGTGATAGCAAGGATATCAGCAAGAAACTCACATTCAACCTTAAAGTAATGATCATCCTCCTTCAGGTCACTAGGATACCTAGGCATGTCCTCTCTATCAGTAGTTAGGTAGCTAGAGTTCTCCGACGAAGGGGTCGACTAAGGTTCATCCTGATTGGTTTCATAGGAGGGGTTCTCCACAACCTTGCTCTTGCCCTTCTCCTAAGGAGAGATACTAGGGTTCCCTTTCACCTTTAGTTTAGTAGCATCATAACCTGGGAAAATGACTTTAGCTCTGCCTGTAGAGATCATATCACTAGGTTTAGGAAGGGAACAGTTCTTGGACTTCCCTTTGTTACTACCCTTCCTCACCACCTTCGAGGGACGATCTTCCTCATCCTCCATATTAGTCTCCCATTCATCCTTGTCCATGTAGCTAGCACCCAATTCATTCTTAGCAGAGGCAGAGTGGGGAGAAAGAGTCTGGTGGGAAAGAGCTGACATAGCTTTGAAACGTTCAAATATTAGAACAAGCAAACCGCCATGAAGAATGGGGTATCTAACCGGGTTCGATCTATGGTCCTGAAGGCTAACATTCAATGAGGTAGAAAGATAGAAAGGGAAGGAAACCTTAACCTGATGCTGAAAGTGATTCAAGAGCACAAAATGGTAGCCAAAGACCCTTGTATATCTTTCATCCAACGTAATGTATTCCATGATTACCTTCAACACCTCTCTCCAGAGAAATTTGATCTTCATGGAGTCATAGCTACTTTTGGTAGCTCTGCGCAAGTCCTCCTTATCCTTGTAAGTCTTCAAAAATTTTCTCACAGCCTGGTCAGACAGCTTCCTATCTCAATAGAACTTGAGACCATCCATGGGAAGCCCAGTGACATCAAAAATTAACTACTCATCAATAGCCACCTTTCTCCCAAACAAATTTACCTTACCATTATTCCATTCCTTCGCAAAATACCTAGTGATCTCTTGGTCCCAACCATGGAGTTTTTCAATGTAATTAGTAATCCCACCCTTATCCAACAAATGTCAAACCTTAGTGTTTCTCTTCATCTCCTCACAATCCATTGGTTCCACCTAACGACGCTTACCTCCCATGTTGACAGTGTTGCAATCATGTTGCGAAGACTCCAGAAGGCCAAATAACCTGATAAGCAGAATGCCTAGAAAGCATACAAAGCACAAAATATCAGAGTGGCAATTAATTTTAAGGTACTCCAGACCATGATGAAAACTAATGAGACAACAGTTTTGAGAGTGCATGAAAAGAAATTCCACACCCTTAATCATTAGTTGATAAGGGAAATTGAACCTTCTTGTGAGTTCTATCATACATTAATAAGGTTGTGACATCAGACTCCAAGCTATCACTCCTTTACCACATCATTTTACCCTTAGTCTTAACCCCCTTATTGGAAAAGAAGTCTGCTACCCTGTTAATTTCCCTATAAGCATGGGAAATGAATCATTTTTTCAAAAGAGCTAATAATCCCCTTGGAGAGATTAATCCAATTCTCTATGGTCCAAGAGGGATTTTGGAAACCTTTAATACATTTAATAATATTGTTCGAATCCCCTTCAAGCCAAACATTTTTGAAATTTAGTTGACGAGCAAGATTTAGGGCTTGGAAAGTCCCTATGGCTTCAACAATGTGGTTGGTCTGGGTCCCCAAGGGGAGCGCTATTGCTGAAATAAAAAATTCCATTCTCATCCCTTATCACTCCCCCACACCCAACAGGCCTAGGATTGCTGTTGGCTACCCCATCAAAGTTAATTTTCACCCCGCCAAGAGGAGGGAGGTTGCAATGGATACCATCTCTAGGAACCATAGTAGGTCTAAGAGAAAAAAGAGATATCAACATTAATCTTCCACGCCTCAGCAACTTTAAGCTCATAATATTGGCATTTGACCTTTCCTTTAGCCTTAGAATTATAGTTAAGTGAATTTATATTCTCTCTCACTTCTTTGATGATTTTACAAAAGACAACTTCCTTCGAGAGAGCAGATTCCCAAAATATTTTGTTGTTAGGCTCTTTCCAAATACCCCACACAAAGTGTGGAAAAATATATCTCCAGAGTAGTTTCATCACCTGATTTTTTGAAGGAGCCTTCCACTTACAGTAGAAATCCAAGATTGAGCCAAGAAAAACCCGGCTGAGGTTCCACAACTGCAAGATCCTGCACCAAATGTTATACGCAAAAGGAAAGAGGAGAAAAATATGTGAAACAGTCTTAGCATCTGCACAACAAAGATAACATTTTTTAGGAAAAGCGAAACCACACTTACAAAGATTGTCATTAGTCAAAATTTTGTTCAAGAGAAGGATCCACAAAAAAAAATTGACTTTGGGTATGAAATTGTGCACCTAGGCCTTCGCCCAAATGAGAGGAGGGGAAATATGATAACAAGAGGCCACCATTGAAGAGACAGAAAAGATCCCAGAAGAAGACATTTTCCAAACCAATGAGTCCCCCTAGCCCCTTGGACTAAACACAACAGAATTAAGGAGATACTGTGGGGGGAAAAATATGGATTGATAGTAGAGATGCAGACCCACTGATCATTCCTCCAATAGTTCCCAACAAAGGTGCCAAATCTATCTTTTCACTCCTCCATATAGTTCCTAAAGGGAGGGATATTATAAAAAGGCTCATTCCCAATCCACTTGTCTTCCCAAAACAAGATTTACTTACCATCTCCAAGCTTCCAACTCACACCTTTCCCAACAAGATCCCTAGCCATAATAACATTATTCCAAAGAGTAGAGCTAGAAAGGAGATTCTAAGAGCTAAGAAAATCTTTGAGAGAAAAAACACCCCATAAATATTTACTATGCCAAATAGCATTCCATTCACGAACTTCAACAAAGGTTCTCCAAACCTACTTCACCAAGAGGGCTTTATTAAAAACTCTCATGCTCCTCAAACCAAGACCCCCATACTTTTTGGGTTTGCAAACATTCTCCCAAGCAACCAGCGGGACCTGCTTGTTTTCCTCAACTCCCGACCAAAGAAAGCGTTTTTGAATCTTTTCAATAATTTTAGCAAATTTGGAAGGGATCTTGAATAGGCTTAAAGCATAGACCGACAAGTTCTGTAGAGAGGACTTAAGCAGCATAAATTTTATAGCTTAGCTTAGAAGGGCCCCTTTCCAACTAGCCAACTTCCGATTAAACCGCTCCAAAAAGATTCAGGTGGTTTGGTTCCCAATGGAAGCCCCAAATAAGTTGCAGGAAGAGAATTAATAGCACAACCAATCATATCAACAATCTTCCTTTGCCTAGGTTCAGGGATATTAAAAAGAAGAGGGAGATTTTTGTCCTGTTAATTCTTTGCCCCAAGGTTTCCTCATCAAGCAAAAGGGAGCACTTGAGAGTTCTAGCTTCACCAATTTTTGCACTACACATAAGAATAGTATCATCAAAAAATTGCTGATGTGAACAAACAAGGTTAGCCGAAGATGGTCTTAAAATTTTTAACCTTCCTTCCACCACCTTTTTGTGTAATATCCTTCCAAGGCTTTCAACCATTAGAGTAAAGAGAATAGGAGAGACAAGATCTCCTTGTCTCACACCCCTAGAGACTTTGAAAAAATAGGAAGGGGACCCATTGATTATGACTGCAGTGCTGGTAGTAGAAATCATTTCCCATATCAATTGCAAATATCTTTTCAAAAACCCAAAAGCTCTTAAAACCTTTAGCAAGAACTCCCAATCCACGCTATCATAGGCCTTTGACATATCCAACTTGAGTAAGAAACCTTGAATCTTGGAAACCTCTAAAGAATGAATATTCTCATGAACAATGATGATAGAATCCAAGTTCTATCTTCCAAGGACAAAGCCATTATGCTGGAGAGAAATCAGAAGCAGGAGAACACCGAGCAACCTAGTATTAACAACTTTAGAAATAATTTTGTAAGAAGAGTTACATAAGCTGATTGAGTGGAAAAGTTCAAAATCATCAGCTCCGAGGAACTTAGGGATGAGAGCAATAAATGAAGAGTTAAGCTCCTTCAACAATTTCCTAGATCCAAAAAAATCTTTCATAGCATTGGTCACATCATTAGCCACAATCTCCCAGAAAACTTGGAAAAAGAACATAGGAAACCTATTAGGCCCAGGGGCCTTGTTACCCTCAAAAGAAAAAAATAGCCTTTCTAACATCTTCCATAGAATGAATAACAATCAGAGATCTATTTTGATTCTCATTCAAAATATTGGGAATAGCATCAATGAGAGTTTTTTGAGCATTCACATCCAGCCTCTCATCAACAAATAAAAGATTAGCAAAGATTAGCAAAGCTCTATTATGTTAAATCTATGGATTATTTTATAAATCATGCCTTAGGGAGCATATACGATTTTAACACCATAAGGGATGAATCACCTTAGGGGTGTACAAAATTTTAACGACACAAGGGATAAATCACCTTAGGAGGTGTACAAAATTTTAATGTCACAAGGGACAAATTACCAACCACACCTCAGGGGACACTATAAATAACACCACCACAAAGGTTGCACATGAATAAAATAATAAACACACCTTTGGGAGTATTATGCATAATACCACCATTAAAATGGCACATAATTTTTTTGCAAGGCTACACCTTAGGGGATATCATTCATAATACCACCACTAAAGGGGCACAACATGGACTGAAAGGCCACACCTTATGGGATATTGCACAACCACCACTAAAAGGGGCACAACATGGATTTCAAGACAAAAACTTTGGGGGAATCATTCATAATACCACCACTAAAGGGGCACAACCTAGATTGAAAATCCACACCTTAGGGGGTATCATGCATAATAAACTACTAAAGATGCACCATATGGATTGAAAGGCCACACCTTAGGGTATATAATTTATAATATGACCACTAAAGGGGCACAATATCAATCAAAAATCCACACATTAGGGGATATCGTGCATGTAATATCGCAACTAAAGGAGCATAATATGGATTGAACCTTTAGAAGATGCCACAATGAACAGAGGAATATGCCCCCCTTATAATATTAGTGTACTTTCTACACTAATAATTTAAGGTGATAATGGATGAAGAGGTGATCCTTTAGAAAGGATACACACCTCATAAGATTAGTTATCCTTGCCCCCAAGTGTATGGACAAGGAAAACCATTGTGTATATTATCGTGTTTCTCCCCATTGATGAAATATGGTTGTAGAAAATGGTTTTGTGCCCCCATGTATGGAAATGAGCATCATATGATACTACAAATACCACATAGCAACTTGGGCAACACCATAATAAATAATTTATTATTTTGTATGGATCCACATTTAGATCATATAATTAAATTAACCATTATAGTTTTTTGTTTAAAGAACAACACATCAATATAATGCCCAAAAAATTGATGATATGCACAAAAGGATGCATTTATTTTGTTTGTTTCCTAGAGCTACCCTCACGATGAGGTGGAAAGGTGATTAATTTTATTCTCAAAAGTGCACACAATGTATGCACTTTGTTGGATAAGGGATGTGGAGTAGGAAGGATTCCATCACCAATTGAGCAATAGGGTGGTGTTGGGATAGATCCTGGAATGAATGTCTTATACAAAGGATGAGGGTTTCAATAAACAATTCTTGTTGTAGAGGAATGCGTTGTATATTATAAGAGAGTCTAAAATTCATTCTCCTTGTTTGTATCTAAGACTTGTTTATAAATTATCTTAAATCCTTGACCATAACACTTTTTTAAATCTATAGGTGTGGTGTTAGTCCCATTTACATGAGATGGATCAATAATTTGAGCCAAGAGAGTGTCATTATTGGTATGGGAAAGGGAAATATTTTTATTTATACATAATGGGCTATTGATGAATTTTAACAAAGTCCCTTTGTGAGAGGATGACAACACATCAATTGATGGTATCATAGGTCTTGTGGAATTTTAGCAAAGGTGAATAGGAAAAAATAGAGGATTGTATATGGATTCTTCATGCATATTGTTATGTTGGTAGGAGGAATTTTTGAATGCAAGGTAGGTGTAGCATCATAAATTGTCACCCTTGATAATTTCACACTACACTTAGCTTCCCCTTATGTGCTAAGATATAATTGTTGTTTTAGTTTTTCTACTTTATGATCATATTTAAAAAATTAGAGTTAAATTTAGAAATTATCAATTAATATTTAATTAATGACACTAAAATCCCAAAAATAGGTCTTGACTACGGTGCTAATTCCTTTTTAGGACCTATTTTTGCACCAATTTGAATATTTCATTGTCATCATTTTAACATTTGAAATTTTGAAAATTCACTTATCAATTGTCAATAATCAATTTATGGGAAATTAAAGAAATGCATATATATACAAGTCCTTTTCACTATTTCAAATCCTAATCAATCCTATAATTTTGAAGTGATAATTGAACATCCTAAAAATGATTCAAGAGAATAATTAGTAAGATTATTGCATCATTATCTTAGTCAATCTTCAAGTGAGCTTATTCATGTTTCATGTCTATTTGTTTTGTGAGCACTAACACTTGTAGGACTTAAAATTAAGAACCTAATTCTCTTTGAATGTGCTAAGTACAATGATTTGACTCCATCAAGGAATACAATTCTAAGTGGTAAGCTGGAACACTTTCAATTTATCATTTTTTAATTCATTTTCCTCTGCCCAACTTAGGGTAAGCACTCTATTACATCGACATAGTCATTGTGGAGGTAGAAATACCAAAATGGGGTTTTACTTATGAAATACCCTATATATCACAACCCTTTCCCTATTAGGTGACAAATCTGAAGGAATTTGAGAGAGGATTAAAGATGTAATTTCTCAATCAATAATTCAAGCCTCACATGCCAACGAATTGGGGAAAGTGGGATTAATCATTGATAGACAAAGTTCCAACACTATGTCTAGAAAGGAAGAGCCTATAGAAAGTGGCCAACTGAGATCTGAACTATGAAGCTCTACATTTCCAAGTCTAGGGCATCGATGCCCTTATCTAGCCAACTCAAGCTCAAGTTTCGATACCAAGTTTCCCTATGTTTTCACTTTATTATTTTGTACTTCATTTCTATTTTTTAGTACAATGATTTCCTAAAATTATAAAAAATCACTATAATTTCATATTATAGCCTAAATCTACATTTGTGTCTACAAATTTAGTCAATTAGCAATCAATCTATGAACCCCTCAAGAAAGAACCAAAAAATTGATCCACCATTTTAGATCTTCCATAGTGGTTAGTACCCAAGTGGGTGTTTGTTATCAATTTTGGTTCCTTCCATTTTGATGTAAGAAAAGGTGTGATTTAGAACCTAGATCTCATTTTCCTACATCGCAATAGGTAAGTTCTTGCTTAGGAAGCTATCAATGATCTCCTCCTCTTGCATGGGAACATATCCTCACTAGGAGGGTGTGCATTGGGAGAGAAGGATACATGAACTTCATCATTTATTTAAGTGTTCCCAAGGACTTCAAAGATTCCATCATTTTCCAAAGCACTTACACATTTCAAAATTTCTTTAGCCCAAGTAATATAGTTATATGTATGTATTGAACTCATACTACTACTACTAAAATTTGGTCCAAAACAATCTGGAAAAGGGTGGTGGCACCCTAGACCAAAGGAGTTAAAATTCAATGTTTTAAAAATATGGAATTGAACTATAGTGTTTGAAGATCTAAAATTGTAGAGGTTTAGGTTCAGATGTAGACATTTTTTGGGAATGCACAAAACCTTATCATTTCTATGTGAAATACATAATCATACATAAAATTCCATGTTTTTGTAGTAATGTAATATGCTCAAAAGACAATACCCTAAATCTAAAATGTAGTAATTGACTGAACCTACTTTGAAAAAGTTGAAAATGATCACTTTGTTATCTTTTGAAATAATAAACACTATTTAAATTTTTACTTTTTAAATTCTTTTATGTTGGTGTGGATTTATGTCTTGTACCTAGCTAATTCACTCACTAGGGAATTAGGGGACATATTCACATATTAATTTTACTTAGGATATAATATTATTTCTAGAAGCCTTAGTTGGCTTTTCTAGAACTTATCTTGTCTAGCTAGTAATGCTTGATTCCTAGGTAGTTAGTTTGTTAGTTGTCTCATGTCATAGTATTAAGACACTTTTCATGATCTTGTCTAATCCTATCTCTCTACCTTGCCTTTATAAGAAAGGCATCTCATGTACATTTGCATTCAAGCATATTCAATCATTATTCAATCTTGCATTGTGAAGCAATCTTTCTTGCCATTCTCTCTCTTTTAGAATATATTTTGGTCTAGCAACTGTTCCTAGGGGTGTTGGGGAATCACCATTTACTCCCACATGGTATCAAAGCTCCAGGGTTATAGATTCCTTCCCAAATTAGAGGGTTTTATGTTGTCTTGAAGATTTTGTTGGGTGTAGATTAGGGTTTGAAGGACCCCATGATTGAAATTAGGTGGCTTGAGAGACAAATTTTGATATAAAATTCATCCATTTTTAGTAAAATTTCTTTTCGAGGCAAAAAAAAATTCCTAGGTAGGTCGTACGGCCCCGAGGGCAACATTTATTATTTGTAAAAAATGAAAATTATTTTAAAAAAACCTATAATCTGTTTTTTATCGAGAAAAATTATTTAAAAGATGGAGCAAAATATTTTTTAATATTTTGGGCAATTTTTTAAAAAAAGTTTTTGGCATATTCTTATGAATATTTTGGGCATATTATTCTCTGCGCAGTGTTTGTGACGGTCTGTGTACAGTTCTGTCAGTAGTTATATCATTATACAAGGTCAAATCAAGGGTACGCTATCTTGTTAATTGACCTCTATTGGCATATACCTGTAGGCCTTGTCAAATCAAAGGAAAATCATTTTTTTTGCAGACCTGGTCAGTGTACCTTGCTATCACATTGTAGTCTTCTTGATACACATGTATTCAATATTCATTTTCCAGTTAGGGTATGTTTTGGATTTAATAATTATCAAATATTTGTTTTAATTTTCCATATGCAATGACATATTTATAAGTTGATGAAAAAACTCAAACACAATAAATATCCAGAAATAATGAATTACAAGTTTTGGTTTATTAAAAAATTGGAAAAGGCCAACTTGCTTTATATATCGATCGATTTCAAAACCTTTTAAAACTTTGGTAAAGATTTTTTAAACAAAAGGCGAAAGTTTTGATCATTTCAAAGCCTTTTTCATATTTTTTAAACCCTCATATGTTTTGCAAAAGCTAATTGTATTATGTTTGGAGCTGAATTTTTTTGCCCCTTATTAGCCTTTAAGGTGTTTTTTTTGCCCCCTTTGTGCATAAAAATAGCTACTTTTTTCATTTTTAAATAACTTTCTCATATGGAGGTGGATTTTTTCAAACAAAATATCTTTGAAAACCTAAAGAGCTTAATTTTCCAATGGTGCAGTTGGTTTTCATAATTTTCTGTTTGGTGCCTGTTTTTTATGATTGAAGTCAAATCTTCATTTGTGGCTTTCGAGCTCATAAATTTTTGCCATGATCTCTGATTTTCATGATTCTTGTGGCATTGGAAAGGTATTGAGGAGATTTATCTAGCCATCTATGCACCTTTTATTATTTTTGTCCCATGTATATTGTAATGTCAGATTTTTCCTAGTGGGTCTATTGAAGGATAATTGGATGTTTTGGTAGTTGGGAAAGTGTTGTTTTGATCATTGTACTTCATTTCATCTGTATTATATATGTTGATCTCAAATTGTATCATTTGAGAAGTGTATTATCATTGTAATCATGGGTTATTCAACTCATCCCACTGTAATAGCTCTAACTAGGGATAATTATGAGTCATGGAAAAATCGCATAATCACACATTCTAAGCGGCTAATTTTTTTATCACATCTTTATGGACTCATTCCTAAACCAAAAACAACATTTAGGAAATTAGTTAAGGGTAATAAGAATGATCATATCATAGGATTGATTGGTTCTACTTTCAGTGTAAGAATTTTCAATGAGACCTATCATAAGGTCTTCTTTGACATGTCATGCCCACACATAGTTTGGACCAAATTTTAGGAGATATTTGGAGATCCACAAAAGCCTCGACTCTAAGATGATTCTACTTCAGATTGTCTTATTCCACTAAATGATGTTGATAACATAGCCTATGATGATGACACCTTAGAGGAGTTTGAATATGATGCAGAAAATGAGCGTCTTGATGATCCATAGACTTCTCTTGTAGCTCCTAATTCTCTAATTGACATCACACAATCATCTTCTATTGATGAGTCAATGATTTCTATTAATGACTCATTGCATTAGGTATCTAATAGTCTTCCCAATTGGGATTCCTATTTGACATAAATTGCTTCCTTTTTGTGGACTCTCATATTTCTAATTTGGAGGACCAATTTGAGGGTCTATCTCTCCTATTTTGATGAGTCATGGATCCACTATTGACACTTCATGTTCATCTTCATAATTTTTTCAAGATCAATTTCCATTGGTTCCTAGTTTGTCACAGTTGGTTGTGATTGGGCATGCAACTGATTGGATTGTGGCATCATCATCTTCATCCAAGAACTTAGCAACACATGATAAAATTTCATAGACACAATCTCCATATATTTTAATTCCTCTTCCTACCAATTCCTATCCAAAATGGGAAGCATTCCTATATTTATACTTAGTGTATCTTCTTCCCAAGGGGAGAAACATTTTTTTTAGGCATTGGATTATGTTTTGTCTTCATACATTAACCATATTTATAGGTGATTACACATTTTGGGTGGGATATCTTATCTCTCTTTCTTCCCTCTTATGGGGGGTCATATACATGATGGATGTAGTCCTTGGGGGTATCATTGAGTCCTCCATACATCATGTTTTCTTGTTTTTTGTTTTCTCTATTTTGGAGAAGATTTTTTTCCCATTGGATTTTCTCCTTTTCTCTAGTTGTGTGAGATTTATTTTTCATTGCATTTTCATTTGTGAATGGATACCTAACATGGCCTAGTAGTCGGGACCCATAGTCATAGTCATTGTATAGTTTTCATAATAATCCTCTCCCCAAGTTTCACTTAAGGGAGGTTGTTGGTATGGATATATGTCTTGTACCTAGCTAATTCACTCACTAGGGAATTAGGGGACATATTCACATGTTAATTTTACTTAGAATATAATATTCTTTCTGGAAGTCTTATCTGGATTTTCTAGAAATTATCTTATCTAGCTAGTAATGTTTGGATCCTAGGTAGTTAGTTTGTTATTTGTCTCATTTTATAGGATTACGACACTTGTCATGATCTTGTCTAATCCTATCTCTCTAACTTTCCTTTATAAGAAAGGCATCTCATGTACATTTGCATTCAAGCATATTATTGAACCATTATTTAATCTTGCATTGTCAAGAAATATTTCTTGCCATTCTCTCTCTTTTGGAAGATATTTTGGTATAGGAACTATTCCTAGGGTTGTTGGGGAGTCACCATTTACTCCCACATTTTTAACATGCATAAATGGAAAATTTAAACTATCCAAGAATGCTTTCAAAATTTTGAAATGACCAAATTAAGATTTTAGAAGGCTTTTAAAATGTAACAAGTGTCGATTTCACAATAATTTGATGTGGGAAAAGGGGTATAGGATTTAAATCACACTTTCTCTTACATCATATTGGAAGGAACCGAAAATGATCACAAGCATCAACTTGGCTACTAACTGCTAGGGAAGAGCTAGAATGGTGGATCAGGGTTTGGGTTCTTTTAGTTGGGGATATGATTGATTATTAATTAACTTAATTTAATAATACAAATGTGTACCTAGGTAAACTATTAAATTGAAGAAAACTTACATAAATACTAAGGATCACATAACTAAAACACAAAAACTAGTTATAGAATAGCAGAGTGAAGAGAATGGGGAACCTAGCATGTGAATTTGGACTCAAAATAGTTGGAAAAGGGTGCTAGTTCTCTAGACCTAGAAATATAGATGGTTAAGATCAAAAAATAGATATTAGATGGTCGTGTTCTATAGGTTCTTCCTTTCTGAATTGAGCTTTGGAACTTTAGCTATAGATGATTAATTTAACTTTCCTTAATTCATCGACATGTGAGGCTTGAATGAAACACCTATGTATATAGTTTGTAACATTTGGTATATATACATAGGTGTTTCATTCATCATCGTCATTATCTTCTCATATGATTTCACAAACCTTTCACATCTAAAACACGTATCCATGTGATGTTCATTATCAATTCTCACAAATTTGTACCACCTCTTTTCTACTTGGTCTATCCTCTTGAAATTCTCTAATATTCACTTAATTTTCTTGACATGTTATGCATCCTACATTGTTATTACCAAAAACCTTCAAATGATGCTCCATGAATTCATTATTTCCTTTGATTATAAATTCTATAGCATGACAAGGAATTACTTGATAGAGAAAGTTTCTACATGTTTTCTGACATAATAATGTGTCCCACTTATGCGACATCCTAATTTTTATCTAAAATCGTATATTTTTTAGAAAAATAATGATTTAATCACTAATTGGTTCCATATAAAATAGTTTAATTGAAGGTTGTTATATTCAACTCTGCTATATCAAACCCCCTTATATAGATCCCCTAGTATTGAATCAAACACTCAATGGGGCCTCCTTCACACCTGTTAAATGCAAAAAAAAAACTAATTTTCTTTCACCTTTTAAGTGATCAAATAGAGTCATTTATAAATTCAATTTTCTAAATATGTAGCCCTTAGTATAAGATTCCAAAAAAAAATTGAATATATATATGATATGTAAGGATTATATTGTATTAATTTATCAAAAAAGATACATTGTTACATATGGTTCACAGACCTAAATTTACTTTTTGAGAAGCTTGAACCCCTAAAATATTGCTATAGACCACTTCCATTCCCAACCTTTGTCAACATAGCCACACAAGGCTAATATAGACTTTAAATATATTGTATATTTATAACAAATAACTATAGACATGAAATATTGTATTACAAGAAAAAAGTTTACAAAAACCAAAAGACTAACCGCCACCACCACAAAAAAACCACTCATTAACTATACCCTAGTAAGATACCTTTGATAAAAAAACAAAACCCATTACACCGCTAGATTAGATTAATCCATGCTCCTCTATGGAAGCCCTAAATTTTGGAATCCAACCAAAATCCTGCACTGGTATGAATTGCAATATTTTCTTTAAAAAGTGCACACAAAATGACACCAACCTCCTCTGCTCCATCAATTCAAAGCACTTCAAGTCCAGGATGAAAGGATGATATTAAACCACTTCCCCTAGAACAACAAAAAAATCATATCATGGGGCCAAGGGACACCTACTCCCATAGTTGTAGCTACTAGGGTTTCTTGTAAGCCCCCCAACAAGTTTTTCTTGATTAATTTCTAGGTGATTTTGGATACCATTATTTTTGACACATTTATGTCTAGTAACATTGCTAAAAACCTTGAGAGTATATTGGTGTCCATGGGATAGAATCGCCTTTGGCCAAGAAATCCTTACCAAGAATTATCTTAACTACAACAATTGACATAAATTCTACCTTTGGCATTATGAATTTTATTCGATGGTCCATCACCTCTCCAAGGAAGGCCATTTGATGAACCTCACTTGTCAATTGGATTAGTGTGTCCATTTTGCTAAAAAAAATGGTATCTGAAGATAGCCACACAATGAAATTTGATATCTCTACCATGAATTTAGAAAGATATGTGTTCACACCATCCTAAATAAATTATAAATCCACTCATGCATGTGAAAGACCCTTTGTTCCAATGACTTGACATACTATCATTGTAGATTCCCTACTAATGTCCAATATACTTGGTGGTAGATACATAATTAAGAGGAAAACCTTATTGAACAATCCACTAATATCCTTAAAAAGACCATTAAATTATCAACTAGGGCTAATCATAAGCTTGTGTTGATGTTGGCACTCTATGTTCTTCTAAAGACTCAAGACTACCTATATCATCCTAGCATAGGTGTTTACACATGCTGAGAAATATGAAAAAGTATGATAGTAAAAGAAGTAAGGCTAGCACTATTACTACATATACCTAAAACAAAAGACTATGACTATTTCACTATCGAGAAATGAATCCAAGAATTAACAAGTATTGTTAATTAAACCTACACTCTGAAGTAAAAAATATTGAAGAAAACTAAAGCATGAATGTAAGACAAGATTTTTTCATGAATTCATTCAAAACATAAGGAATCTAATAAAGACAACATGAATTCATGGAATAGCTACTACAACAGAAATAAATGTATAGAAGATAAAGTGGGGAATAGTTACCTTGAGTGGCCCTTTCTCAAGTGGTTGTCTCCATAGGTTTAACCCAAATCTAGATCCTCAAATTAATATAATCATGATAATAATGAGAAACCATTAATTGCATAGCTCAAAATATCACAATCTAAGATTATTCTAAAATATCTTATTCATAAGATCATGAACATTGTCTATGTAAAATAAGAATTGAAATTATCTTATTGCAATATATGCTACTAAATAATTAACCAACTTAACTAATGCCTCAACCACCAAACCATACATATAGGCATGAAAAAGTTTATTAAAATAAAGACTTTAAAATGAAATCATAAATTACCACTCCCTACATAACATAGTGTGATAAAGTTTGATCAACTAAGTCATAACTGAAAAAGGAAGAAGATTTCAAATAGAATTATGACTCTGCTGCAATAAGAATTGGAATGTGGATTGTTGAAATAGTCAAATTAGACTTCCAACTGTAATAGAGTTCTTCTCCTTTGTTTTCTTTATTAAATTTCATGATGATGCATAATCATTCTTAATAAGTGGCTCCATTTCTACAATTTCTAAGCTCAACTTATTCTAGAAGCTCCCCTGCATCATTTTCTACAAACTCCTTCGGCAACAAGTTGTTCCTCCCAGTTGTTGTGGGATAAAATCTACCTCCTTTGTCTCCTTGGTTGCAAAGAGTTAATTCATACACCATCTACATAGTACCAATAATCATAGATCAAGCATATATATTCATTGTAATTCATACATATCCACACATTAATTATATAATAACTATCACATTCTAACCATGTATTTCCATATACTTTAAATCAAGTTTAGGTTTGCATAATAAACATAAAAGTTAGTAAAGTTGAGGAATATGTATGAGGTAAGTGTCTGTAAGTGTCTATGATTATGCATAAAACCATCAGAAAGCTAACTAATAACTAGACTCATCATTCCCCCCAACTACCCATTTTCTTGTCCTCAATCAAATCAACTAGGGTTGGAGGTTGTAATGCAAAGTGATCTCTTGAAGATCTATAATATTATCCACTTATCTAATTTGTTTCAGATGAAATCCTCCATAGCATGCAAGTCTAGCCATTATGGTATCCTCACCTTCCTCATGTTCCTCATTATTTTCCCCTATCTAATGTGGCACTGGGTAGAGAAGTATTGGTGGCTGGAAGGTGAGTGGTACCCATTTAAGTTCTTTTTCTTTGGCAACATCCATGTACTTGTGTGTTCTCTCAATCATGCATACAAAATTATAAATAGAGTGAGGCCCTTTTCTCTACAACTTAGGGGTTAAGCTATCCCACCTTTCTTGCACAAATGAGTAACAATGATGGATGAGTCGTACAGTTAGTCTTTGCATTCTTTCACAGTCCCTGATCCTCAAATTCATCTTTTTTCTGCCCACACCTTTGTACTATAGGAGTGTTATCAATTCCTCTATGAATACATGGGGTTTTTTTAATTCCTTTCTAATTGGAAGAGCAATTGACCTCTCCCTGTTAACATATTATTGCATAATCTCACCCCTCTATATTGCATTCTTGAAGTATAATGCTAGTGCCCTAATTTGTAGATCATCCACACACATTAATGGGTTCCCATCTATTTCATCTGGAACAACATAATTATCTAAATTAAATTCACATAATTGGTCTTGTTCATCAAGTGTGGCATCAGCAAAAACATTTAGTAAATAAAACTTCCTATTCATTGCAATTGTAAAATTCCTGATTAATCTACTAAATTGATAACTCAATAATTTTTCCTGTAAGAATAAAGCATATGTCCTAGCATGAGGTCTACACCTAAAAATCTAGGTAGCCTTGTCTACTACTTTTTCAAGCTTGAATATTAAGTTTTTTAACTCAATGTCTTTACTCTCCAAAACTTTGGTGTGATCTAAAACCATTGTTTCTTTTTCTTTTTCTCATTTCTCCTTTTGTTGGGAGAATTACTTGATGGCTTTCCATACCTGGTAGCCTAGAGACATGGTTGTATGATAGGTTGGAGTTTTTATGGTGAGGGGTATTTTGTTCTCAGCTATGAGCTCCTTTTTTTTTATTTTACCATTTCAGGTTGTGCAAGCAAGTATGATTTAGACTCATGCCCCTGAGTATGCAATTTCTCCTCCAACTCCTAAATTTTCAATTCTCTTTTCTTGTCCCATTGTTCATAATTTTTCACCAATTCTTCCAATTATTCAATCCTTTCTAGTGCTTCTTGTAATTCCTTCCTTACATTTATTTCCTCTAAAAATAGATCTTCATCTTTCTCCAAAATTTTTTCATCACCACCCCAGAGTACTCATAACCCTCACTATCAAGGCTAGTTGGGGTTCTTTTCCTAGTTTTTTTGAAATAAAAATGTGCTTTCAATTTGAATCAAAGGTGGTTGATATGTACCATTTTATTTTCATAGGAACATGCACACTTTTAGAAGCATTATCCTTTTATTTTGAATCATTCCCTACTATCATAATGTATTCTTCTTGTTCCTTAACTTTACCACTCATAAAACCTTTCCTTTCTAGGTGGTGTGAACTCCTTGGATAAGTGGATTTGTTTTTCTACACCTTTGAAGGTGCAGAAGAAGAACCACCTCTCTTCTTTCTGGTTTTGAGTGTTTTAGAAGAAGCTAGGGTTTCATGGACATTTTATACTACAAGCTTATCAGAGGCTACATTTGGTGACTTTTGCATACTTTTCTCCTTTGTTTCTCCACTATTACAGGTAGGTGAATCAACAAGTGAAACAAAGGGGCATTTCCCATAATGATGCAATAGGTGACTCCAAGTTTTATGGGGTTGTTGGTTCCTCAAGAATATTGCTAATGTGTTCATGAATCAAAAATATTTCCTAGGACACTTGTGGATATTGAACCCTAATACTTCTCTTCACTAACAAGGTAACCGATAATAATATGATAGTGTTGAGTCATTTATTTTTCTTTAAAAATCAGACCCCATTCTCTTTAACATATTATAGAGGAAATTAGGTACATTAACTAGTCTATTTGATGGAGGTGACTCAAAATCTTAAAATTTACTATATATAGAAGGGATTTCCTACCATCACATGTAATATATTTAACAATTTACTTGAGGCACAAGAAGACCATACCCATGGAAGTGATAACCTTTTGGTTCCCTACGATGATGAGTCAAGATTTTCTCCAAGCTCCCTAAATTTGTCCCTAGAGGCTACTACATTTGCTATGAAAAGGAATTCAACTCCATTTCTTGGTAGACTAGATACCTCTACAATTCAAGCCTTTGAAGCATCTAGCCTCAATCCTTGAATGATGGCTTCATCATGCTGGAGTGTTGCTACAAACTGCCTTGTCATATTTTCATTGTATTGTATTAACTTCATGAAGTAATCTAACCACCCTACTCTTGTAAAAATAGGAAATACTGATCTGTCTTCCAATATCTGTTGGTGTGAAAATGTTTCCCTCCTAATGATATATCCTCCCTTGATGGGATAACCTTACTTTGTTCTACTCAAAACTCTACAAATTTTAGCTCACAATTCATATTCACCAACCCTTTATGTTTGTTATATTTGCACTTCTTCAACTGTAATTTTAACTGCTAAATATTTTTACTCTTTTTTAGATTGAATTGGCTTGGAATTAGGGAACACGTGACAAGAAGGTTACAAAAAGGAAAAAAGGGAAAAAAGGGATTGTGTGTTTTTTTTTATTTTTTTTCTTTTGGTTGTGAAAATTTGAAAACCTTGAAATAATATACTATCTCCCCCCCAAATTAAACCTTGAAGTGGCCTCACTTCAACATACTTCATAAGGTGACTTTTGAATGAGTATGGATTATGGAAATAATATTAATGAATGTAAATCATGTGAAATAAAATGCAAGGACATATCGAAAGCAAGTGCAATCTATGTTAATTATGAAAAATTAGTATGTGTACCTATCATTTAAGATGAACTTAGCTCTTCTCATGTGAAGCTATGTAATAATATTAATTGTGTGATTTTGATTTGATGTTGGTTAATTGCAATAGGTGATAGTGTAAATGACAAGTTGGCACATGTGAATTAAAGGTTACAGAATGTACAATTCATGGAATATGAAGTGATTGTTCAAATGCATGAAATTCAAGATAGGTGATGTGAAATGGAGTAGTTAAGCTACATGTAATGATATGATAGGCTTGTGGCTACATGTGCTAAAAAAATGGAATGAATGTGGATGATATGCAATTAAATTGGTGCAATTTTTTGAATTTTTTGGTAGGCGAGTGTTGCAGGTACCTTCAATAATAGGTATTGATTTGAACTATTGCAGCTTTCACTCATGAAGATATAGGTCCCTACTATATCGTGTAGTGTTCTTGAAAAATATTATTGATTGTGTCACCTATGTGGTGTGTGCATGTGAAGTTGGATAAGGAATTATACCTAATTTCCCTCAGGAAGTGAGCCATTTCGCTCATCTATTGAGTCATTTTGAGAACATGTACTATTTTTTGTTGAATTGTCAACTTGTGGTAGTATGTCTATATTAGAATCATAGCATCTACCATATTGATACATTAGAGAAAGAAGGAAACTATTTTCTTGTGTTGATTTCTTGTAAATTTTTATTCTATGGCCATTGACCAATAGTGAAAATCTAACATCTATGGTCTGCAATTTGACTAATCCATTTGGAAAAAAGTGGTGTATTTCATATGGTCCCAACCATATAGATTGCAGCTTCCCCTTATAATCTTTATACCTTGAATCATATAGCCTTTATAAACTGATCATGCCATTTAGTTATTTTCTTTTGAATTATCTTTATGTGATGCATGGTATCCATTCTAATTTCATCTAGCCCATTCAAATTGTGTAGCCTCTCCTTATGTGTTGTTTTCAAGTCCATATCTAGTTCAACCACTATTCTAAGTGTCTTCTACTCAAATGCAATTAGCAAAACTATTATTTTACTATACATCAATTCATAAGGTGTGAAGCCTGTAGTTGTTTTCCAAGCTATCCTATAGGTCCATACTACCTTAGGTAACATAGCTACCTAGTCTTTTCTATGATTCTACTCTATTTTAGTCAGGATATAAATTCAATCTCTCTTTTGTGACTGTAGTGTAGGAAAATGCATACCCTTGCATTTTCATTCTTGTTTTGGCATGCCTTGCTTATTTATCCTCATTTATGGCTTAATTGGTCCTATTTTACATCCATAAACCCTATGAATTACATCCTTTTCTGGCTAATCTCAACATTCTCCAATACATAAATGATAATCTAATAACCTCATTTATGTGTCCCTAATTTATGGGTTAGGACTAAAATTCCACCTAGGGCGTCTTTGTCCCCCAAAGGTCTCGGGACCTTGATTTTGAGGCATCTTAATTGGGCCCCTTTTTGGTGTCTATGCCCCAAGTATCATGACTTGGGACTAAAATTGCACCTAGGGAATCCTAGTCCTCCTTGAGTCATTTTTCAGGATTTAAATTCAAATTCTTGCAGGATTTAGCCTCCTTTATTTAATGAATTCATATGTCGACTTGGTGTGATGTAATTTTAGGATATTAAGCATGGATAAGTAGAAATACAAGGTTCCTTCACTCATTTTTTAATTAATTCTTTTGTGAGAGAATTTGTCATAGCAAGTTGGAGTCTACAAGAGTATTCACTTGAGAAAGTCAACAAGCATTTGGAGCCATCATCAAGATTCAAGAATCATGCCAAGGGTTTAGTACATCCATTCATGTTGTTGCACCAAGATTGTGGATGTAGCATTGAATATCTACATTACAAGAATTGATCATATCTATCCAGGCTTCAAGATCTACATTCTTCATGGCTACTACATGGTAGATTGCAGATTTTCTTCATAAGACATCATCCGAAACGATATCATTTTCATATTTCATGCTTCATTTCATCATTTGGTTTAATTACCAACAAGGGGTTTGACCAAGGAAAACACCCATTCACTAACAAACAACAAGTTTTTCCCATCTTGCATATTTGGGATTATAGGTTTAGGTTGAAGTATTGACGATCATTTGGAGTAAAAAGTTGTAAAAGATGCACAGTTGCATTACAAAGTTGTCACCTTCATGAAAAATCACCTACAGGTCAAATCTAGAAGTTTCAGAACCTTAGATAGGAAAGGAACCAAGTGCATATCTTGGAGCTTAGGATCACATTGAAAGTTTTCAAAAATTTAGAATGGGACTAATACGCCACCTTGGGCATCTTAGTCCTCCTAGGCATATCTTTTAGAGATTCCTTTAGATCTGGTTCTGACATCCATCCGAGATTTCATATTTTTCCTGAAAAATAGTAGCGGGACTAATACATCACCTAAGGCGTCTTAGTCCTCCATTGCACTTTTTGGCAACTTCTTTGCATTTTTGGAATCCTCACAACATCTCCAAACTTCCCAGGTACACATATCTTATCTCCCTATTGCATAATTTCATTATTTTCATCTCTCATTTATCTTGCATAACTTGGTTTTGTAGGTTGAATGTTCATTTGTCTTTTCCAGGAATTTGCTTGGTGGTGAACCCCTTAAAGCTGAAAGAACCCCCTCTTAGGTCCTTCTCATTGTGAATTTACTCACCTTGTGAGGTTTCTAGTCAATCCAATTAGGACTCCTAGGACATCCTTGAATGCTTAGTGGGAGAAAGAGTGACATTTTACATTCCCATTTTTCACCATTAATCATTTTGGTGAACCTGACTTCTTTGAACATTCTTTTTATGATTTTGAGTCCATAAAAGTCCTATATCTAGATTGCATTCATTGCATCTTGCATTAGTGAAAGTGCATCTAGGGTTTCTTTCATTTTGCATTAGTGAAATTACATTTAGGGTTTCTTATATTTTCATTAGTGAAAGTGCATATAGGTTGCATTTTTACTTTCTTTCATCATTTCATTTCATTAAAAAATTAAATAGTGAATTTTTCATCCTCTTAATTGCATTTAGAAACACTCTTATTGCATTCCAAATTAAAAAAAAAAATTTCATTCAATTGCTTGTTCCTAGTTACTTTTTCTTGCACTCATTTGCATATTTTTCTATTTCTAAACATTAGTACCCTGAATAGGAAATCTGTAAACACTGTAGGCAATCCAAAATTTGTTGCTTTTTTGAGAAAAACCTTTGATAGGACTAAAATTCCATTCCTAGCATCTCTAGTCCCTCTTAGGATTTTTTCTCCAAAATCCTCTCTCTACTATTTGTTGTCTGTTTCACTCCCTCGAACTTTAGAATCTCACCAAGAGGACCAAGATGCCCTTACTGACATCTTAGTCCCTGTTAACTTTGAATCACCAATTTTCAAGGTCTAAAATTGCTTTTCTATGTTTATGTGGGCTGCCTTTATTTTTTTGTTTCAGTTTGCAAAATAGTTGTTGTATACATATAAAAATGGTCTTGAGCACAAAATAATTAAATACTAGTTATTTAATTAATGAATCTTAATTCTTCTACTTATATAAATAAATTGATAAATTTATTTGTATAGTTCATTTCTCTAATTCTTCTATTCTAACAATCATATTCCCTCTTGAATTAATTAAATACACAAATTTAAATAAGTTGTTGTTTGATTATTTCCCTTTTTCATTAAATTTGAATTTTTAATTCAAATTTTTCACATTTCTCCATAACTCTCTAACTTCATCCAACTCACTCTCCACATCATCACATGTCACATGATTTATTTTATTTCTAATATCTAAATTATAAATATTCATCTAACCTCCTAACCTCCTTGGAGACACATGGCTCCTCTTTCTAATTGATGCTCTTTGACACTTGGATGATTGTCCCTTCCAAATGGAGAAACCTCCATGGATTCCTCCAACCTCTTTGTGCTCCATCATTGATCTCTCAAGATCACGATCTCAACCGTCCATCTTTTCCACCTAATTCAAGGCTTTGAAAAATCTATAAATAGGAGATCATTCTACAACTTTTCAACAGGGATTTGATCACAAACTTATGCTACAAAAATCATCTTAGGAATTGAGAGCATTTTGAGAGCATTTGCATAGCATTTTATTTTATAATTTAGCATTTAGTTCATATTACTGTTATCATGGAAATTTTAATTTTAGTATCTTAATTATTAAATTTTCATACAACATTTCATTTAGATTTACGTCTCATCACAACAACCATCTTAGCATTATTTTGAATACAATAACAATCTCATATTTCATTCAACATTTAAACTTCAAAAATGAAAAAATATAGTGTTGTGGGCATGTAGTTTGCATTGCACAACATCTTCTCATTTCTTAGGTTGTCATCTTTGTAGATTCATGTGCAACACATAACTAGATATGAGAGCATGCATTCAAAGGTCCTTAAGACTAGAGAACCATGGAATGATTTGAAAGGATAGCTGTAGCAATTTGGTTTCATTATTTCAATTCCTTTTATGTAAGACATTTCATGGATGTGTGTGTTGGGTTTTAAATTGTTATTCCCTTCTCCACTAATTTATACCACACATAAATTGGTGCCCACCATGGGGCCCTAGCCCCTTAAATTAAAATTTTCTAGAAAAGTTTATTCTATAGTTTCAGACGTGAAATATTTTAGCCTGACCGTGAGTTCTTCCGGTGCGTACGAAACCTTCTCTGGACCATTTGTGCTCTATTTTGGCACATCTGTGGAATCATGTAGCACATCTGTCTCGTCATTTGGCACATCCAGAGAATTTTTTGGGGCATCTATGGAATCATGCAACACATTTTTCTCATCATTTGGTGCATATAGAGAGTTTTATGGTGCATTCATAGTTTCTTTTAGCGTGTACATATGTTGTTCTAACGCATTCATAGTATCTTTTAACACATCTATGTGATTTGTTAGCACATTTGTTTGTTGTTATGGTGCATCTATTTTGTTTTCCAAAAATTTATAGGTCCGAGGACTAATTTGTGTTTCTCTATTTTATTTTACACAGTGTCGAAGGCTCTACTGAAACTGATAACACGTTGTCAAAGAATTTTCTGAAACCATAAAGAATGCTATCAATGAATTCAAAATTGAAACTACTAACAATTGATTTTAGGGTTGAATTTATTGTTCTTTCTTTTAATTAAGTTAGGAACATAGCTTAATTAGGGGAAACAAACACCATGTTTATTGTGTTTTTTGAATGGTAGGCGTGTATGCTCTCCCCTTAACTAGGTGATCAGAAAGCCAAACCCATTCTTTTTACTACAATTTTAAACCTTAGAGGGCCTACCTTGGTGGGACAAGAGGTAATCACCCCAAGGGAATGACCTGAACCGGTAACATGCTAAAGCCAAGCCCTTCCAACCAGTATATAAAATGGGTGCTTGAGGAAAGTTCAAGTACCACAAATTGTTATGCCGATAAGTGATTCCCTCAGTACCCGTGTGGTGCGTGAAAACCTATAAGAGTGTAACCTCTACAGGTTGTGAATCCTCCTTAATAGAGCTTATCTTGTCATATCTATAGCCCACTCAAATAGATTCCCTTACTAGAAACCTATTGTTTGTAGTTACCAAAATCCCTTTTCTATTTGCTGGTGCAAGAGGTATAACCTCCTAATCCATCCCACATTCTTGTGGCTTTTGGTAGAAATGAGAAGTCTATCATGGAAGATTCATGAGGACTGAGGCTTGGCTAACTTGAGAAGCGAGTTCAATGTAAGGGGGAGCCAGTGTGGTCAAGCCTCTAATGATTTGCAAAAGTAAGCACAACTGGAGCAATCCAAGTGGGAATCCAGTAAATACTGTCCACCACAGCCTTAGGATTATACTTGTTTGAAGTGACTTACATATGTATCTTTAAAATGACTTTCAAACAAACATCACATTATTAAATGCACAACTATTGATTCAGAAGAACATCCAAGCAAACAAATAAAACTCTCTGCCATAAAAATGAGAAAAATTCACCAAACTATTGAAAAAAAAGAACATTTTTCTAGACTTGCACATCCATTGATTTTTTTGGTGCATAACTCCCATATTCCGGTGCATTTATCCTTTGTTTTAGTGCATCTATTCAATTCTGCAGTGCATACCTTAAATATTTTGGCACATTCATTACCTATTCTAGTGCATGCATACACTATTATAGCGCATTTTTCCAATGATTTAGTGCATAAAATCCATCCTTTAGTGCATCCCTGCCATTTCTTAGCGCATCTATCCTCTGTTCTAGCACATCCATAAATTTTCAAACCAAAAAGCTAAATTCCTTGTTAGTCTGAATTTTAAACTCATAGTTCAGGATCCTCTTCAAAACCACACCATTCCCCAATCACACCAGAGCCTCAAACTTGTTGTAAACAAAATTTTCAAGTGAAAATATTTTACATAAGCTTTGATTAAGTATCCAAAAGTGCCTCATCATCACATCTCTCTCTGATTTAGTATCTTAGTTTCACCATCAGGATTCATCATCCTTCAACCCCAAAATGAACATTGCCATAATCAGATTTGTTTTGTCCCTTTGGCACTTCCAAAATTTGATCAAAAGCTTAGTAAATTTTCATCACTTGTATGCCCGTTCAAACAAGATCACAAAGATAAAAACTTAGGGAAGAAGAATTTGAAATCCAAAGCAACATGGCTGAAAGAGAATAGAAACCCTTTTTCAGAATTCATAGAGATGAGATAGAAGAAATAAAAAATGAAGCCATAGAACAAGTACAAAAAGATCCCAATTTTCATAAGTTTATGGAGAATATTTTTGAAAAGGAGGGTGAAAAATATCTATTGATGCTAGCAAACAAAGGCATCAAATTACTCGAGGATTTTGATATCACAAAATTAAAAAGAACCCCTAAGAAGATAGAAATAGAAACACAAACAAAAACAAAAATGAATCGAGAACCAATGATCCCATAAGTGCTTTAATGCAATAGATACAAACCCTTCAACAACATATGCAAAACATGCAAACTGGGGTCACAAAAAGGTACTCAATACAAGACATATGTCCCTACTGTTTTGACCAAAGTCTAAACATGATCCCATTTCCCAAGCATTGTGAGTTACCTAAATATGATAAATACAATGGAAAATTGGACCCTATAGATCACATAAGGGAATTTTGAACCATGAGCCTTGAATTCGTACATGAGGAAACTTACTTGATGAGATTATTCCCAAGAATCTTGTGAGGACAATGTATGCAATGGTTCTCGCAATTACCACTAGGGATCAAGACCTTTGAATAATTGGTCAACAAATTTATCACCTAATACTCATATAACATTCAAAACGAGATTACAATAAAGGACCTTTGCAATGTGAAACAAAAAAAGGGAAAATCATTTCTTGTATTCTTAAAAAGGTGGAGGATATTATTTGTAGGGTATCCTCATGCTATACCATAAAAGGAAAATATGGAGGTGTTCATTGAGAATTTAAATGATGATATGAGCTATAGGCTTGTATTACAAGGTCCTCCAACCTTTGAGAAACTAATTGAAAATGGAATCAAAATTGAAGAATCTTTAGTCAAGAGATGAGTCTTAAAAATTCACAATGAAAACAACTCAAACAACTCCTCCAACAACTATAATACCAATGATAAACCAAACTTTTGGAAAAAATACAAGAATAATAATAATGATGCTTTAAATGAAACACAAAATGCCAAACCGGTCTTCAATTTATCAGGAACCACATCTAAGACCAACCAAACCCCCAATCAAAAAAACACCAACCAGAACATGAATAAGAAAAATAATTAGAATAGTAACCAAAATAATCCTCCATTTGGATTACCATACCAAACATCAAACAACCGCAAGAAGTTCACACCTTTGGGTCAATCATACCAATCCACGTTGAAAGAAATTCTTGCAATTTTTTTTTATCACTCTACCTGACACCCGAGGTTTTGAAAAAAAAGTGAAATCATCGTGGTGGAACAAGGCCCACTATTGTGAATTTCACTGATGCAAATGTCACCTAACGAATAGTTGCATGCAATTAAAACACAAGATACAAGACTTGATTGACAATAATATCATACAAATAGAAGGACCCCAAACAAACACTGATCATGGGGTATTCAAGAACCCCTTACCAAATTATGACAAAGGGGAATCTTCTACCATGAGAGGAAAAGGAAAAAGTATAAATTATGTTCATGACACCACCATCTATCATATTTTAGTTGTTGAAGACCAGAAAAATGATATTGAGATCAATAACACAAAAGAAATTGTTTCAGCCAACAATCCAATTAATGATCCTCTCATTCAATATGGACAAGATACCATCATACCTGAAAAAAAAATTAATGACACCATCCCCTCTAATCAAGTCCATGATACCCAACAAGACATGGTTGTAACAAATAATCAAATTAATGTCATAAAATCAAAGAAAAATAGGACAGTGTGCCTGTAAATGCGACCACAAGGGCACAATCTGAATATGTTCTAAAAGGAAGCACCTCTAAAATACCCACTACCCCATCTCATAAATATAACATTGTCGATTAGCTCCAAAATATTCATGTGCAAATATCAATATTGGAGCTTCTCAAGATCTCACCTACCTACAAGGAGATTTTGGAAAAGGCCCTAGTTGATACAATAGTACTAAATAATTTAGAAGTTTTCACTTTCCAAGCCATGGTGGGGCATTTGGTTGCGCCTCATTGCTTATCCTTTTTTGAAAATGATGACGCATCTCTCACCCATCCTCATAACACATCCCTTCATATTGAGGTCCTAATACACAAAATTTGCATCAAGCGTGTCCTAATAGATGGAGGAGCCAATCTTAATATATGTACTTTAAAGCTCGTTCGTGTACTGGGATTCTTTGAAATTGCAATAGATGCAAAGAGAAAGACCACCATCAAAGCCTATGATGATGAGGAAAGAGCTTCAAAGGGATTAATTGTACTGCCAATTCAGGTAGGGCCAATTCAGAAAGATGTGATTTGCCAAGTCCTAGATAAAGACTTAACATATTGTACACATCTAAAAATGGTCACGGTTGATCGAACCTGTTAATTAATTAAATATGAATTATTTAATTAATGTTCTTAAGTCATCTACATATAAATAAATTTAATTATTTATTTATATTGTTCATTTTCCAATTCTTCTAATTTAATTAAATAGAAAGATGTGATTCTACTCATGAATCATGGGTCAATGAGTTTGACTTGAAAACTACACGATTGAATCCTGATAGCAATATCATAAATAAATAAAGTTTATTTAATTAATGCTATCTTCCTCTTAATTAATTAAATAGATTTTACAATTTATTTACATTAATTATCACAAGTTTAAATTCTAAATTTAATTTATATTCTTCTCTCCACATTTAATTAAATATTGTCAATATTTAATTAAAACACATTTCCAAATTTCTCACTCTTCCCACAAAATTAAATATTCTTAATATTTAATTAAAAGGCTTTTTCTATTCTCACATAATTAAATATTTTCAATATTTAATTAAAACTTTTTCATATTTCTTTCACACATAATTGAATATTTATTTATTTAATTATGAGAGACACCTTTCACTTTGTCTCTTCATTCTCCATTCGTCTCTTAAAATTCCATCTTCTTTTCGAATTCTCGATCTCTCACCATTCATTTTAACAAGTTTGAACTCAACCGTTGATCTTGGCCAATTGAGTTCCAGCCTTCAAAAATCTATAAATACAGCCCTCTTGTGGGTTGAAAAGGACCTCGAATCTCAGATTTTCATGCGTAGTCACTATAGTTGCATAGCATTTCAATTTTCATAGTTTAATCTTGTAGAAATGCATATGCATTTTTATTAATCTCATTCTCTCAAGCTGCCATTCTACAAGCTGTTGTTTTAAACAACTGAGAACAAGCATCTTGGAATGAATCCTTGGAGATAGAGGACAATGGGATGAATTTGAAGAAGTTGTGGTTTAGAGTTTGCATTTTGCTTTCCTTAATTAGTTTCTTTAATCTAATGTTTCATTGGTGTATTAGATTAGATTCATTTTGATTTACATATTCTAACGTACACATTTCAAAGCCTATGATGATGAGGAAAGAGCTTCAAAGGGATTAATTGTATTGCTAATTCAGGTAGGGCCAATTCAGAAAGATGTGATTTTCCAAGTCCTGGATAAAGACTTAACATATAATATACTCTTGGGTCATCCTTGGATCCATGAAATACAAGAAGTCCCCTCAATGTACCATCAATGGCTGAAATTTCCTTGCAATGGGCAAGAGATTACCATTCTTGTTGATTCTAATAGTCCCCAATATTGCAATATCCTTAAGTCAGTCCAAGACATCTTTGTTCCCCACAATAGAGAAGCTCTCGCTTCTCCATCCATCACCCCAAGTGATTCAAGCCAATCAAATCCCTTGTCCAAATTTCTTTCCATGTCATCCTAAAATGAATAAATCCAACCAAGTTCCTTTTCCAAACAACCTGAGAAAAAGAAAGAAGCTACCCCTTCTACATCCACCAGTCATGAAGTCCAACTCAATGCTTTGTCTAAACAATTTGAGAAAAAGGTCCAAGTCAAAGACAAAGGTGTCGGTGAGTATTCCATGGAGCAATCCTTATGTTTGTCATAATTATTTTCCCCAAATTCCTATGGTCAACCATCAACCTCAACCCAATAGTCCTCACAACCTATCACACTCTTTGATGGTAGATTCATAAAAGCAAGTACCCAAGCAGAGGAATCTGATGATAAAGAAATTTTTAATTGGCTTTACAAGGTTGAATCCGACTCTCAAGAAGCAATGGAAAATGTCCAAACAACACAATATGGCAAGCGGTTCTCAATCTTGGAGAAAATGGGATATGAAGGACAAGGACCTACCAACAAGAGAAAAGAGGGGATTGTGGAGCCAATTCAACCCATCTTAACCAATCCAAAAGACAAGACAAGACTAAGATACAAAGAGGAACAAAAAGAGGAAGCCACCAAGAAATTTGTTGAATGAATCATTCAACTACAAGCTAGTGATAATTTTGAAACTAACTCTAATGAATATGAGTGGGCTTCATTATTTTAAGAGTCTAGTCATGATAAGGACATTGATCTGGTACAAAGGTATGCTCATACACATGAGGAGGGAAAAAGTTCAGGATTAAGACCATTTGAATTTGGATCACAACCTATTGATGGATTGAGGGAAGATGATCAGACTCCTAGTGAGATAGATCATTCAAAGGAGAGTGACATCATAGACCTTGACCTTGCCATAGTATTTCTCAATGACGATTTCACCATTAGGACCCTTACTAACATTGATCTTAACTTGTTTGATGCTTCCCTACTATTGGTACTATGAATGGTGAATCTATACCTGCACAAACACAAATAACACACATATAATTAGCTCATTATTCAAGTTAGAACAACATTCCCCATGAGATTCATTGAAAGCATAAAAACAAGAAATGAAATGAAGAACACAATAAAAAAGCTATCAAATCCTATATTAATAAACAAACTCTCAATCCCATGGGGGAAATGGTGTCATTTTGATGTAGAAAATTGCCCTTTCATAATTCCTTGCAAGCTTGATGATCAATGAAGAAGATTTGATGCTCCTTGGTGAAATTTCTTCATAATCTTCCTATGATAATATTCAAATAGATGGAAATGGATAATAATTGCTAAGAACTTGAAGATCATGATATTTCATGAAGTTGTGTATGATATTGTGTATCTAAAATTCAAATGAGAGCCTTCCATAAATAGAAGAGAATGATGGAGAAAGATGCAAAAGGGATGAATGTGGGACAAAAGTCTGACCAATAGGAAGAGGCCACTTGTCAACATGTAATTGGAGGAGGAATGAGCACATTTTGATGGTTAGGTGGAATTTCAAATTTGTGAAATGGCAATTTGGAGGGAGAAATGAATGGAGTAAATGCCACTTAGCTCAAGGTAAAGGACATGTAAGAGGCCTTTAATGCCTTGTTGGATGTACTCACCCCTTTTGGAGAGATTTTTGAATTTAAGGAATATTCCCTCATTGATGCCAAGTTGGGAGAAAATAGAAGAATTTATAAATCGATTAAATTGATTTACTTGTGCAAGTTGTGAAATCTAGAGGATTTGATGGATTAGGATTAGCTTTAATTAGGATCTAATTAATTTACATAGAATTTAGTTGATTTGACAATTTGATTTAGATTTTAGGATTTAAATAAATCAAAATGAGATGAATAATGGTTTAGACTTAATTAAATAAAGTTTGATTTATTTAATTAAAGAGGGTGGTGTTCGATTAAATCAAATAAAGATTAATTTATTTAATTTAAAGGAGATGACCTTAGAGATTAATTAAATAAAGTGAATTATTTAATTAAAAGAGGGATTATAAGATTAATTAAACAAAATAATTTATTTAATTAGTAGAAGATGATGACTTAATCAAATAAATATTATTTATTTAATTAAGAGATGAAATATTATGAATTTAATCAAATAAAGATTAGTCAATTAAATTGATTAGTAAAGGAGATGACTCGGGACAAACTAGTGTTGGTAAGATCAGGATCAGGTGTATAGGATCAATCTATATATTTTTCGTGTCTACAGGTACATCTTGAACTCATAGATTGGGACCAAACTGAGCCTATCAATATCCCCACCTTTTCAAATGATGAGGCCATTGTCAACTTCCTTTTCACTATTAATCCTAAAACCTATTCCACCAATGAATCTCAGAATGGAGCTCCAGATGGGGGAGTGTCAAATTTCCCAGCTACAAAATAAGTAAAAAAAAAGAAGGATCTGATGGTGAAAACCATTCCATTATAGTATCAGATCAAGAAAGAATAAAAATAAAGAGCACATCTGACAATGAAAACCTCACTAAGGCATTGAACAATGGGGAATTTGACACTATCCTAGAGCACTTCCAAGAAAGATCCAAAGTTCTGATTCAACCAACACAGTCCATCAATATCAGCAATGCATACACAGTGAAAAATATCCATCTAGCAGAATCCTTAACAAATCAAGAGAAGCCTAAATTTACCAAGTTCTTTGAGGGTAAGTGCACCAATCTGTGACATAATTTAGGTGCCAAATTGAAAAATGATAAAAAAAACCCCGAAATAAGGCCTTTGGCACACGCCAAATTTGGCATACGCCAAATGACTAGAAAGCCATTTGGCGCACGCCAAATGTCTAAAAAGACATTTGGGTATATGCAGGATCATCATGGAAAAAACAGGCCCTTAAGTGGCAATAAAAAGACAAAAAATCAGAGTTAGACAACTTGACGTAAAAATTTGAATAAGTTATCTATATTATTTCAAAAAAATGTAAAAATAGAATATGTAGAAAATTGAATTTAGTTTCTAAACTACTAGACCTCTATTTTTAAAAAAAAATCTATTTGGTGAAAATTTGAAATTTCAATGCAGTAGTATTTAAATTTCAGGGTAAAAATAAGAAGTGGGTGTTTGTCTGACCACCCTAACCACAATAAAATGATAATATTTTTTTATAAGATTTTAAATATAAGTAGAGGACTCATGAATCAATGTGATGCATATTTTTTTATAATTTTTTTCCAAGTAAATAATTAATCATGAATTTTCTATTACAACTTTTAAAACATATAAAAGATCGTCTGTCTAACCACCTTAACTTGGTCAAAATTTCATGAAATTCATTTTTTTCTTTTTTAATTCTATAGTATGTGAAGCATAGAATGTGACGCATGTTTCGGATTCAAAAAATGTGATACCATTTGAAAGTTATAGATGTTTTTCAATCAGCCTATCAATCAAGACTTTATTCGTAATTCTAGTAGAAAATTAATAATAATTATTTATTTAATTCAAAGTAAAGCATAATTTATATTGGTTAAAATCTGAGAATATCCTCTAAAAACCCTTTTCGTTTCATCAATTTTGGGTAAGAAAAAAGTCGCCAGCCACATGGACCATCATATGGCTTACATATTGCCACTTTTTGGCCCATCATAATCCTGCACATACCCATTTGGTGCACGCCAAATGGCTTTCTAGACATAAAATGAAAAAGTAAAGTTTGGAACCCTCATTTTATCTTCAACCCGTGGTTTGAGAAGGAAGATTTCAGGTCTGCAACACGTGCTCACCAAATCTCCTCCATTCTTTGCATCCTTAGCTTGCCATTTTCCATGATAATTCCGCCAACATGTTGGAGAGGTCGAAGATTGCAAAGAGGTGTGTATTTTTATTCTATTTATTTCGAATTTGATTTGGAATGCAACTTTAAATAGATTTTTATAATAGAACTTTGTTGTAATTCTCAGGGAATGAATCTCCACCTCAAAATATTGAGAATTCACAATCACCCGCTCATCAAGAGCCTCGTCTACAAGAACAACCCAAAACCCCTCCATCAATTCATAGGCATCCTCAAGGAACACAAGAAAATATTCAAAATCAAATTGAAAACAATAAAAGAGTCATTCAACAATTAATTTCAAGATTAACCGAGCATGTCGAAACCCACCCTTATAGGACAGGGATTGCTGAATCATTGAAGTCAATTTTAACTCATGTAGGAGAAATGAGAGAGCAAATGAATTTTTGGTCAACTAAGAGAGATGAGATGAGGCAATTTTATGCTAAAGGTTTTTCATATGCAGATGCCAAAAAACTAAAAATTAACAAAGCCGAGTTGTGTGCCCTATTTAAAGACCCAAAAGCCAATGAACCTTTGTCCCATGTATGAAGGAGGTTCTCCATCCATTGGTGCCACCATGATTTAATTAGAAACAAATTTTGGGAGCGGTAGTGGATGGTATTTGACCAACCTCCATGCAATAACCATGAGGTGCCATAATACTTTTTGAGGAAACTCTATTGCGAGTTTTTCCTCAATAAAATGCCAAACTATTTTGACATCTTAGACTTTCAGGGTAGAGGTGGGGGCTCCACACATGATAGACCTACTACACGACGTAATCCACAGTTGGCACCGAGACCCTTGGGAAGACCCATGGTGGAGCATGTCATTGTTCCTTCCATTGTTAAAGATAGTGTAGAGGTGGATATGATGAAGTCGATTGGCTCACTCACCCAAACCATTTTTATAGTGTGTGAGTCCTCTAGTAGAGCCTAGTGTGGAGGAGACATGTAGGCCCTGAGCTCCACCCCACCATGGTGCCGCTTGTGGTGTTGTTTGCACGTACGATTATTAGGGTTCTCATGATGCAGCTACACAACCTACGTCAGTTGCAGAGGCGATGGCTTTCACATATGATATTCTAAATGATACATTCGGCATTGACACTCAGGTAAAATTTAGCAAGTTATTTTAATGTTGTTTATTAAAATATATTTTGAAATTTAAGAATAACTAAATTAGTAGAATTTTGATATGATGAAATTTCAGGGTCGCACTGTTCATGAGGGATGCTCTATTCCTATAGACCCATATACATTCTCGACGATGAGTCCATAGGTATGCAACTAGTATTAAAGATATTATTATTGCATTTGAACAGTTGAATGTTATATTTGAATGTTTGTCTCATAACATGCTTCAGATTTCAAATAGTTTCCTAGTGCACCTTCTTCCTCCACACCTCACAATTCATATCCTCAAACAACGTACACTCAGGTAGCCTTTATTTATTAATAGGGTTGTTAATCTATGTTAGCTAGTTTTCATAATTTTGGGTATATACAAATCTAAAAAATTGATGAGAAACACAAACATTGCATTCAAGTATTCCTTGATCATGTCACATTATGTTCTCCTATATCAACATGATACCTAAGATATTGTTTCATTTGCAGCTATTGACAAGGGATAGCCCTGGTGATGTTGGTGGCATGATGGACCATGGAGTTTCTGCAACAATAGCTAGTTCTAATCCATTGAGAGAGGTATGGAATAGATTAGTCGATTTGACATTATATTTTCTCTTTTATGGTCTATTATAGAAAATTTCAAGATAATTTTATGTAGTTTAATTTCTATCTTCATGGTTGCTATAGGTGGTTGTCACTCCAGATCGTGGACATGGTGATGCTTTAAATGTGCATGATGACTATATGTATGTGGTAAGTGATTATATTTTGTTATATGCCATTCCATAATTCAATTTCTATGTTTTAACATCTTTACTTTTAATCGTATCAATTGAAGGTCCAGAGTGAAGAGAGGAGGAGTAGCGGGCGTGTTCGAAAGACAAGACAAGCAACAGTCACTCCATCCAGCCGAATTTCGAAGGCAACACGGAATCTATTTCCTTCCCCTAGAGGGAAATGACTATGTATTAGTGTTTTTTGTTGTATGCCTATGTGGCATTTTGGAACATATGTTTTGTACTATTGATATATATACATGATATTTTATGTCCAAATGGCTCCTTTGTACTAAGACTATATGGTTTTTTTGGATATATTTATATACTTTTATCAATATATATCATTGTATAGCCTTTCGGATTTTTGATTAAAGAAACTCTTATTTTGCTACTGCCATTCTTGAATGATGTTATCATGTGTATCGTGTAAGTTGTATGCTTGAATTTTGTAGGCATGGATTTTGTTTACATCTAATGCTTAATTAATTACTATCAAATGATCAATAAGCCCCATCTAAAGCATATTATATAAATAAGCTCCATTCATGGTGGTTTGTATCCTTTGGAATGCTTCAATTACTTGTGCCTCACTGATGCAGAGGCAAGGAGGCTCAAACCCAATCAGTCTGACAACCTGCCTTCAAGGGGCTCCTAACAAGATTAATACAACCTATTTTGAGCAATCTACACAAACCAAACTCTTCATTCAACACCTTACCCAACAATCCACCCTTGTAGCACTCTGATGTAGAGCCAAGGTGGAGAAGACTCACAACAATGGAAATGTCAATTCTCAATCAAGAACTCTTCTTCATAATGATTTAGCCTACTAGGCATCAATCCACCCTCAAGGGTCTCAACTCCTCAACCTTGCAAATGAACAACAAGACTCCACCAAGGCCCTACAAGGACCGTCAACATTCATACAATGAAAATTGAATCAATTGACAACAATCCCTAAGTCAGATTCATCAAGGTTTCCAAAACTAACATTTGTGACTGGTTATTCTTGTAGTACTCAAAACTCAGTTTTAGCCATATTTCTCCCAACCTTTCCAAAATAATAGAAAATTACAAGATGGATTGAGATACCCTTTTTAGGGCTACACAACATACCAAATAATTAGTGGTCTCTCTTTTGGACCGACATAGACTTGCAACACACCTACTTCAATTTTGGCTTCACAATTAGCCCTTTTTTTCCAAAGGGACCACCCTTCCAACTTTAGGTATCTATCCAAATGCATTGTACAATCTTAGGTCATGGTGCCAAACCTTAAATTTTGTCATTAGTTTGTGTCTATAGAGCCTCTAACTTACAAAACCTAAGAAACCCTCCTAAACCTTCACAAAATCAAGGGTTTTAAAGAAACATACAACTCCAGACCTCTCTCAACAATTAAAAAGCCCCAAACACCTCAAAATACTTCTGAAAAGAGTCATTAGACCCTCACATAACCCTTATAGGCATTAATTCTTAAAAACCTCTCTTTGGTTCCTCACTTCCATGTTGGAAAACCCTTGTTCAGTCTTAGAACAGTCACAAAAACTCCACATAATTATGACTCCTTATTCCAAAATGATTTGACACACTTATTATAACATTTTTTCAATCAATCCACCAAGATATAGTAGCAAACAATAGGTGGACTAATTGTTACATCACAAATTTCCCCTCAAACCCTTGATTCAACAACATTGGGACAGTCACTGTTTGTCTTGGTTCTCGCTACAAACAAAGAGTTAAGACACCAAATAAAAAATAAATGAATTAGAAAACATATAGACACATCCTCTGAAATTATTAGACTATTAAGAACCTGTATGTGCTCGTACAACACTCAAAAAGATCAAGAAAATAGTATTTTTCTAAAAAATTGCTCAAAACTGTGGTGTTTATTGTGTAAAATTGTTACAAAACTTCTTCCACTCTCTCATTCGAGCCTTGGTAAGGATTTTTAAATAATTTTCCAACAACCATGTTCTCCCCAATGTGCATAACCAACCTTGGGATTAGTTGGTCCCTTAATTACATTTGTTTGTGTTAAAGTTGCTTTGTCAACATTTTACAACTTATATGATTTCTAATTGACTTCTAAGACATAAAACACCCTTTATTTACATTATGCTTGATCTCTCCAAGCTTATTAGAAAAAATAAACCTAAATAAACTAACATTTCCCTATTGATGTATTCAAATAAAAAAAAATTGATGATGTGGTGTAGGTTCTCCTACACCAAACTCAAAACCCGGTCCAAGCCTAATTTCTCCCAACCTTTCCAAAACACCTGAACATTTAAAGGTGGATTAAGATACCCTTTTCAAGGTTACACAACATATGTGAAAACCAATAGTAACTCTTTTGGACCAACATGAACTTTCAATACACCTCCCTCACTCCAGGCTTCACAATTAGGCCTAATTTCCAAAGGAACCCCCTCACAAACTCACCTCCAAACCAAGGAAACTTGAAAAAATCTTAGGGAAGCTCACCAAACTTAGGATTCTCCCATTTTAAGAGCCCCAAGAACTTGTTCTATTCCTCTACTCACAAACTATCCTAAACCTTCACAAAAACAAGGGTTTTAAAGAAACTCATAACTCTAGACCTCCCCCAATCCTTCCAAAGGTCCAAACACCCCACAATACCTCTTCCCTAACTTAAAGGACACTCACAATCCCATTCCTTTTAGTATTTCTCAGATTCGGTACTTGAGTTCCTTACTTTCATGGTGGAAACACCCCTGAACAGTATTAGAACTTCACACCCCACTGAGTTTATTCATTCTCTCGGCCTCCAAAGTATTCATACACCAAAATAATCATGGTATAGGCCAATCCACCAAGCAACAGGGTCAAAATAGTAGGTGGATTGGCTAATGTGTCATGGTGTTGCCCTCAAAACCCTTAACACAGAAAACAAAGCAGTAACCAAGTTTTCTGATCCCACACACACCAACGGTGGATTTAAACCTTCATAATAGATGCAAAGAGAGCAAACACATATGCAATCAAGTATCCAAAGAATCAAGTCATGATAGACTTGTATGGGCCTATGCAAGGCAAATTAAATTTAGGAAAACAAAGAAAACCAGTGATCAGCGTTTTCAAGTATATTTTCTTATTAGAAACTAAACAAAATCAACCCTCAACTCAAGGTATTACAAAAATATATCATGATACCACCTTCCAACTACCCCTTGAGCCGATCAACCACCATAACCACCCTTTGTTAGACTTCTAAGATGGCAATTTGCCAATTTTGCTCTTAATTACCATTCATTCACAACTTCATTTTGCAAATACCACTTAACTAACCTATTAAGCCTTTTAAATACAATTGCAAGGTATTTACATAGCATATAGAAATATAAAGAGAAAATACAATAAATATTTTAACTAATGAATTGTAAAAAATGGATTTTTGTAGTTTATATTCATGTGATTGATTACATTGCATTGCACATCTTTCAAAGTCAAGGCATTACTTCACTTTGCATAACTAATAAGTAGATGTTGTTAGATGCTGAAAATTTAATTACAATATAGTTTGAACAAAGTCAACCTAAGCAGTTATGCAATTTCTTCACATTGCATAACTAATAACTAGGAGCAACTGCCAATTGCATTTTCTTATCATGGCATTCTATGAGACCAAATTTCTTTGAGATATTTTTTCAAATAGTTCCCTGCCTTGTCTATGTTACCACACTTTTCACACATGTCTACCAAAGCATCTTCTCAAATAGTTCACTTCCTTGTTGCTATGGCTAAAAGCCTAAAACAAGTGATTTTGAACAAGCTATGGATGCTTTGAAAAATATATCAAAAGAATAATAGTAAGCAATAGCATAGAGAAGGCAGTGAACTCTTTGAAAAAATGCATCAAAAAAATTGCTTTGAAATGATAAATTTAGTTGTGCTTTCACTCTTCTTTAACATTGTATATCTGCTCCTTTTTATAACAAGAGATTAAAAAACTTAAAAAATTGTATAACAAGAGATAAAAACTATCTTATTTGAAATCGAAAGGCATTTCCATAGCATAGAGATACAGAGAGAAAATAAAATAAAGAGTTTAACTAATGAAATGTAGATAATAAATTTTTGTAGTTTTTATTCATGCATTGCACATCTTTCAAACTCAAAGCATCAATTCACATTGCATAACAAATAACTAGATGTCGATAGATGACAAAATATCAATTAAAATATAGCTTTTGACAAAGTCAACCTAAGAAGTTATGCAATTACTTCACATTGCATAACTAATAACTAGGAGCAGCTGCCAATTGCTTTAGCTTGTCATGGCATTCCATGAGACCACATTTCTTTGAGGAATTTTTTCAAATATTTCATTCCCTTGTCTATGCTATGACATTTTTCATATATGTTTACCAAAGAATTTTATCAAATAGTTCATTGCCTTCTTGCTATGGCTAAAAGCCTAAAACAGATGCTTTCGAACAAGCTATGGATGCTTGGAAAAAATCTATGAAAGCATAATAGTAAGCAATAGCATAGACAAGCCATTGAAATTTTTGAAAAAATGCCTCAAAGAAAAGTAGTCTCATGGTGATGGAATGCCATGACAAGCCATAGACAAGGCAGTGAATTGTTTGATAATATGCCTCAACTACTTGCATTTGACAACTTTTTCCTCAAGTGAAAATTCGCCACCATAGGAAAAAGCCTCCGAGATAGCAAAAACCAAGAAAGGTTATTGTAGAGGGGCCCAACATGATCCCATAGGATCAAACGAGAAGTTTCTAAGCATCATGATGTCTGATTAATAGCATGTTGAAGTTTGCAGCCATTTTGCACTTTGGACCCTTAAGGGATTGATCTGATTGAACGTAGCTCAAAGCGATTCCACATGTTTAGGTGTGAAAGAGGACCATTCCTAGCATAAACATACCTATTCGGATGCGTTGGAACAGTCAGTTTGGTCACACGAGCTGCAGAACTAAAGTTGCACCACTTTGCAACTTTCAACTACTTGCATTTGACAACTTTTTCCCTGAGTGAAAATTCACCAGCACAGGAAAATTCCTTCGTGATAGCAAAAATTGAGAAAGGTTATTGTAGATGGGTCCAATGTGATCTTGTAGGATTAGACAAGAAGTTTCTAAGCATCACGGTGTTCGGGTAATAGCATGCTAAATTTCCCAGCCATTTTGCACTTTGGACCCTTAAGGGATCGATCCGGTTGAACGTAGCTCAGAGTGATTCCGCGTGTTTAGGTGTGAAAGAGGACCATGCCTAGCATAAACGTACCCACCTGGATGTATTGGAACATTTTTTTTGGTCACACGAGCTGCAGAACGAAAGTTGCACCACTTTGCAACTTTCAACTACTTGCATTTGACAACTTTTTCCTCGAGTGAAAATTCGCCACCATAGGAAGAATTCTCTGAGTTAGGAAAAACCGAGCAAGGTTATTGTAGAGAAGCCCAACATGATCCCATAGGATCAGACGAGAAGTTTCTAAGCGTCACGGTGTCCAAGTAATAGCATGATGAAGTTTGTAGCCATTTTGCACTTTGGACCCTTAAGGGATCGATCCTGTTGAGCATAGCTCAGAGTGATTTTGCGTGTTTGGGTGCAAAATAAGACTATTCCTAGCGTAAAAGTACCCACTTGAATGTGTTGGAACAGTCCATTTGGCAACAGGAGTTGCAGAGCGAAAGTTGCACCACTTTGCAACTTTCAACTACTTGCATTTGACAACTTTTTCCTCGAGTCAAAATTTGGTAGCATAGGAAAATGCCTTTGAGATAGCAAAAACTGAGAGAGGTTATTGTAGATGGGCCCAATGTGATCTTGTAGGATTAGACAAGAAGTTTCTAAGTGTCATGGTGTCTTAGTAATAGCATGCTGAATTTTGCAGCCATTTTGCACTTTGGACCCTTAAGGGATCGATCTGCTTGAATGTAGCTCAGAGCGATTCTGGATGTTTAGGTGTGAAAGAGGACCATGCCTAGCATACAAATACCCACCCGGATGTATTAGAACAGTTTATTTGGTCACACGAGCTGCAGAACGAAAGTTGCACCACTTTGCAACTTTCAACTACTTGCATTTGACAACTTTTTCCTCAAGTGAAAATTCACCACCATAGGAAAAAGCCTCTGAGATAGCAAAAACCGAGAAAGGTTATTGTAGAGGGGCCCAACATGATCCCATAGGATAAAATGAGAAGTTTTTATGTTTCACAGTGTCTGAGTAATAGCATGTTGAAGTTCGCAGCCATTTTGCACTTTGGACCCTTCAGGGATCGATCCCGTTGAACGTAGCTCGGAGCAATTCTGCGTGTTTGGGTGCAAAAGAGGACCATTACTAGTGTAAACGTACCCACCTAGATGCATTGGAACAGTCTGTTTGGTCACACAAGTTGCAGAATGAAAGTTGCACCACTTTGCAACTTTCAACTACTTGCATTTGACAACTTTTTCCCCGAGTGAAAATTCGCCAGCACAGGAAAATGCCTCCGAGATAGCAAAAACCGAGAGAGGTTATTATAGATGGGACTAACATGATCTTTTAGGATCAGACAAGAATTTTCTAAGCATCATGGTGTCCGAGTAATACCATGCTAAATTTTGCAGCCATTTTGCACTTTGGACCCTTAAGGGATCAATCTGATTGAACGTAGCTCGGAGCAATTCCGTGTGTTTAGGTGTGAAAGAGGACCATTCCTAGCATAAACATACCCACCCAAATGCATTGGAACAATTTTTTTGGTCACACGAGCTGCAAAACAAAAGTTGCACCACTTTGCAACTTTCAACTACTTGCATTTGACAACTCTTTCCCCGAGTGAAAATTTGCCACCACAGGAAAATTCCTCTAAGATAGCAATAACCGAGAGAGGTTATTGTAGAGGGTTCCAACATAATCTTGTAGGTTCAGATAGAGATTTCATAATCACCATGGTTTACGAGTAATACCCTGTCAAATATTGTTTCCCTTTTGCACTTTGCACCCTTAAGGGATCGAGTCAGCTGAACCATAGTAGTTATTTTGTTGAATGTCATACCCTAAGGTATGTTAGAGATGACCTAGGTTGCATCGATTTCTCTGAGGCATATGTTGCCCCTACCTTGTCACTTCATCAAAGGACAATAGATTTAAAGGAAGGTTATTCATTAAGACAAGCATCATGAATGTATGAACACAAGGGAACTGTGAAGGGTCATTGTACATGGCAATGTGGAAATGAAAAGGATAGATTAGAAATGAGTAGTGATCAGTTAAGTACAGTGAGTGTATGATTATAAAGTGCTTGACAATCAAATTCACTCACCATAGTCAATGTCCTATGACTGTCAAGTCTATGTCATTCAGTGTCTCAAGACTCCAAGAGTTATGGTTCTGTATGCAACAATAGGTTCTTATGAATGTGGAGTCTTCAAAAAATACAGTAAGTCAATGACAAATATTACAATAGTGATGGAAGAACATCTTGAAAATATTCCCATTTGTCAATACTTGTACCAATACATGCAGGGAAATAATCCTCCCATTTCCAACACAAATCATGAAATATATTGTACTTGAGAAAAGGACAAAAGGAGTTGCTGCCCAATTTCGTTTTTCCATTCCACCTAAGTTGGCCCAACTATTTTCATTCCAAAATGGTTCAAAACATGTACATTCCCTGCTCCCTATGAAACACATGGGTAGTAGCCTCTCTGTGGTTGTGTAGTATCATAGGAATTTGGTCCACAAAAAACCTACAAAAGCCTCTTAATCTTAGACATAGACTCACATAAAAATCATTAAAAGAGCAATAACTAAATAATGCCAGTCATACAGCTGACAAGACCTACTATCACCTTCATGCATGCCAGGTAAGGAGGTCGATTGAAGGTCCTACAATGGTGATGTGCCCCTTCGCTACTTTATCATCTCTCGATGACCCTACGTATAAATTTCAAATATATCACTGAGAGGCTTAACATAAAATGTGTAGCATATAAGAATATAATAAATCTAGGAGATGGAAAAGAAAAAGAAGATTGACAACCAGAAAATGCACCAGCAATCGATGTTTCTCAACCATTGAACACTTGCACCAGCAACTGATGTTGTTCTTTTCTTATATACTTTGATAAACTTCAGTATCACCTACAGTCACAATCAGAAAAGGATCAATGACAGTCGTAAATGCATATGACATCAAACAGTAATTGTGAAAAAGCCTTATTGCAAGGTGTTGGTCCAAAAGAGTGATCGATAACATGGCTTTACAAATTCAATGTGCATACTTACAAATCAATCCAAGGAACCATCTGGGTCTTCTCTAGTATTTTTTGTGTCGAGTATTGCCTCGTGGTCAGACTCACGCAGTTTCCACAAGTTCTTGTTCACAGGTTTACCCTTATATTTGATCAAATGAACGTTGGTGGTGACGACAAGGTTTGAATAGTGAATAATTTTTTGATGCGTGTCAAAGTCCTCAAACAACCAAACTGCAACATTCTTAACTGGATACCTTCGAAGCCATGTTCCAATAACAACCACCAAACCTGTAGGATAGTCTATGTTTTCTACATCTATAACTGGGGACTCCAATTTCTTTTTGGCCTTGATACAACGGCACAGGTAATAATCTGTACCCTCTTCATTGTCTTCATCTGCAATCACCACATAAACATGCCCTGTATTGGTATGTTCATCTTGTTAGATTTATTTACTGAGCAACATAATAAAACTTGTAAGTAAGATATATCACCTGGTTCTAGTAGGTCCGATACATGATCAAATTCAATGGATGATTGCATGTCCATGATTTGTAGAGCCATTGGGAGCTGATAAGTGTCAAGTGGGGTTAAAATTCGTACATACCATTCATCAACCCACACTGTTGACTCGCAATCATTCCATGATTGAAGTGTACATGCATAACAAAAGCATGCCATCTTCCTTGTATGGATAGTCCATGTACCTGCATTGGAGCTTCTAAAAGAGTGTAGCTCACTCGATCATGTTAGTGTACAACAATCCTCATATTTTGCAATGTTAGTATCATCTACTAAATGAAAAAATCTATGAATTAAAGAATTACCTTCACTACCTAGACCCATTACACCATTGCACCACTGGACAATTGATCTTGCATCTGTCAACTTTACACTGTTTGTGTACTTTAACTCTTCTCATGCTAGGGCTCTTTTGATACATGCACCTTTTCCATCATGCTCCCCCTTTCCATGCTCGACCTCTAAGAAGTTCCACATATGTTGAACACCACTAATCCTATGCATCCTACTCAACTAGTAAAAAATTTTGGTGTTCTTGAATTATGATGTACAATTATCTGACCATATGATGTGCTGACTAAATGATATGCCCCTGCTAGCCAGATCGGCATAGAACATATGAAAGCAACCTTGAAAAAACTCTGTAGAATGTGTGCGATCATCACTGATATAAAAGTGATACTCCCTCAATACTTTCCTATTTTCCTTTGTACTATCATTTGCATGAATGAATGCTATATGTACAAATATAGCAACCTGCACGGAGTTGTAGTACTATGATTTCACCTCGTTCTATGGTTGTAGTTTGTAGTTCTCAGTGAAGTCGATAACTGAAATGATACGATGAAGTGGAAATGTGTCCTTGCATAACTTGAACTATGAGTCCAACCATTGTACTTTGTGTGTATGCATTGCATAATCATAAACCACCCAATCATGAAAAATTCCCATAAATTGATACATTGGAATCTTATCACTGACCAATTCACACTTCTTTGCTTATTTCCCATCTTTTAGACTGTATGCCACTGTCGTATATTTTCCAAATTCCACAATTTTGTCTCCAATTGTGTGTGTACTAGCCATGTGTTGGCAAATTAGAAAATTTTGCATGCCACCACAATGATCACATGTGCCATCCAAACATGATTTTTTGTAACAAATTTGACCATCCTCTCTTTCACATAAAATGGAAGACAAAAACTTCCTTGACGATTTAGGTGGAGGCATTATGTTACATTCCTGCAAAACATTGTCAGTATGCATATCTACACATATACGCCGATAAACATCATAATGGTTAGAAAACTCAATATGAACCCTACAACAACAAGTAGTGCGTGTGTGATTTATTTTGACATAAAAAGGTTTTAGCATTTCAAAATACCTTTGACATATTTTAATTTCAGGAAACTTTTGTACAAAATCAGCAAAAAATTGGGTTTGAGTGGTATCCAAATAATGCATTGGATTTGGCTCATGGTTTATACTACCAATTCTCCTTCTTACAAAATCTCTTTGATTAAGAGAGGTCCTTGTGTTATCCTTCCAATAATTCACAATTAAAGATCTCAATCCTTGAGCAATTCTTGTGTCTTTTCGTGGCACTCTACCCGAAAATGCCCATAACTCATTGCTATTTGGATCCTCCACTCTTTCACGCCTTCCTTTGGCTCTCATTAGAGATGATCTACTTATTTTCAAAGACTTACTTTCCTTTGTAAGGTTCACCTTGTTCCTTGTTTGACTGATTAATAGTGTTGTTGTCATCACACGTCGTGTGGCACAACTATCCTTCGTGCATGAGGTGGAACCCATGCTCTCGTATGCACTCATCAAGTTCTTTACAATGGAATTTTCACTTGATTCATTCAAAACTCTTAGCCCAAGAGCCTTCATGGTGGGCCTAAATTTGAGTTGCCTCATCATTTCAACAAATAGTTGGCATCTTCCACCCTCACTTAGCTTTGCAAAAAACAAACTCCATATCCTTTTTGCATATCTTTGACATGTACATTTTGGAATCTTATTAGGCATCCATTTCAAAAAATTGGAATCAATATCAATAAAAAATGTAGGTTTTCTATGCAAAACTCTAGGAGGAGTTCTCAAATGTAAATTTGTGTCAATATTGGGAAGGTCAACAACATCGGGGATAGATCGTGTACCTTCAATTGGAGGTGCAATTGATGACATACCTTGAGATTGACATGTAAACAATGTTGTACCTCCAACTTGAGATGTCGTTTGTGGAGTTCCTTCAAATAGAGATGTGTTTTCTGATGTACTTTCAAAATGCAATGTTTTTTATGGTGTGTCTTCAATTGGAGATGTGATTTCCGATGTACCTGGAAAACCACATGTTATTGTCAATGTGTCTTCAACTGGAGATGTGCATTGAGCTTCACCTATGGTTGATGATGTGCCCCCAACTTCTGTATCCATTCCTTTCCTTCCATGAACTTTCCTCATTCGTGCCCTTTGTTTTTCCAATTTGACTTTTCTGTTAGATTGCATGGGAATTATTGGCTGTATGGGCTACAATTCCTTTGCTTCACAAGCGACATTTTCTGATTCTCTTCTCCTTGCATTTTTAACTACATGTTCTTCCGGTGTTAGAGGCTTCGGTCATTTCCTCAGCATGACCTTTAATGCTACATGTCCACAAACGCACATAGAACAAAAGTAAGTAATGCATTTAAAAAAAAAAATTGATGCAAAGAGGGGTGGAAACCATTCAATACAGCAAATCAATGAGAATCACAAATCTAGGGTATAAATTGCTGCCACCTAAATGAAAACTAGAGACTCTTGTGTTTATTTTTCTCAAAAATAAATTTTTGATTGTCAACAAAGTCATGAAGAATATGGATTCAAAGAAGGGTTTGTGATGCTATATCTTATCATTATTCACTATTTCTTTGGCAATGAGGTTTTCCAAATTAGATGAAAATTAAAAAATTTCATATTAGTTGAAAAAAGAATGAAATACAGTGAATTCCACTAGCCATGCTGGAAATGGACTACTATAAGCAATGCAAATAGAATTCATAAGTAAATTTATGTTAAGTAAATTTCATGTTTTTTATTTTTTTTGTTCTTCAAACTCATAAAAATTGAACTTTTTTATGTAAATCTAAAAATTGAACTTTTTTATGCAAATCCCATCTAATTCAATGTTTAATTCTAAGTCCAATTGTTATGATTAATAAAATCATTAAGGAAATTTAGTTTATATTGTAAAAAACAAACAAATATACTAAATACAAACATTTCAATTTACCAAAATGAATATATTACCTCAGATAATGTAAAATGATGTAGAAAATTCAAAATATCTTCTTCTACTTTGTCTACCATGCAGATTGGTGGTAAAAAGGTGATGGATCAAGCATAGATTGGTACAATATGAAGTCAACTGCAAAAAAAAAGGCGTTTCTGACTCGGATAAAGCATTGAACCAGACAAACATAGGAGAATGTGGGCCTGAATCATGGGGTCAACCCTTATTTTTACCATGTCAAGGTAAAACCCATTTGGCGTTCGCCAAATATGTTCCTCTGAAAAGGAGAGACTTCGGAGAGAGGGAGAGACACAAAGTGGGAGAGAGATAGAGGGAGTGAGAGAGAGAGGGAGTGGGAGAGGGAATGGGAGAGAGATAGAGGGAGTGAGTGAGTGACATACATAATAGAGGGATTAGGGTAGAGAGTTTAATTGGGTTTAAGGGTTTAAGTGTTGAGGGATTAGGGTTGAGGTTATTGGGTTGAGGGTAGAGGGTAGAGGGTTTAAGGGTTTATGATTTAAGGGTTGAGGGTTAAGGGTTTAGGGTATAGGGTTGAGTGTTTAAGGTTTTAAGGGTTGAGGGTATAGGGTTGAGGTATTAGGGAAGAGAAGGTGGGATGTATGGAGGGAGCGATGGAGCGAGAAGTGAGATAGAGATAAGGAGAGAAGAGGAGGGAGGGACAAAGATAGATGAGGGTTGAGGATGCAATGTATAGAGTAGATGGTTGAGAATTGAAGGTATAGGGTTGAGGACCTATAGGGTTGATGGTTTAGGGTATTGGTTTGAGGGTATAGTGTTTAAGGGAGATGGGAGAGAGATAGATGGATTGAGTGAGAGAGAGAGAGAGACCTAAGAGAGGGAGAGGGGGTGGGATGGAGAGACTTGAAAGAGAGAGAGAGGGAGGGAGTGGGATAGAGACAGAGGGAGGGAGGGTTAAGGGTAGAGGGTAGAGGGTTTAATGGTTTAGGGTTTAAGGGTTAAGGGTTTAGGGTTTAGGGTAGAGGGGAGAGAGATAAAGGGAGTGAGTGAGTGTGTGAGAGAGAGAAACCTAAGAGAGAGAGAGAGGGAGTGAGTGAGTGAGTGAGTGAGAGACCTAAGATTCCCTCTCTAGTTCTCTCTACCTCACTTCTCTCTATCTCTCTCCTCCCTCTCTACTCTCTCTAGATCTCTCCCTCCCTCCCCCTCTTTCTATCTCTCCTCTCTCCCTCCCCCTCTTTCTATCTCTCTTTACCTTTTCTCTACCTATATCTCTCTCCTTCTATCTATCTCAACTATCCAGCTTTACCTATCCCTCCCTCCTCTCTCTCTTAGGGTTTAGGGTAGAGGGTAGAGGGTTTAGGGTATAGGTTTAAGGGTATATGGTTGAAGGGTTAGCATTGAGGGTCTAATGTATAAGGTAGAGGGTATAAGGGTTTAGGGTTTAGGGCTTAAGGGTTGAGGATTAAGGGATTAAGGGTTGAGGGTTGAGGATTGAGGGTTAAGGGTTTAATGGTTTAGGGTTTAAGGGTTGAGGGTCAAGAGTTTAAGGATGAGGGTAGATAGTTGAGGGTATAGGGTTGATGGATTAGGGTTCAAGGTCCAACATATAGGGTAGAAGGTATAGGGGTTGAGGTTTTAGGGTTAAGGGATTAGGATTGAAGGTAGAGGGTTGAGGGATGGGGGTTTAAGGGGTAAGGGTTAAGGGTTGAGGGATTAGGGTAGAGAGTTTAATTGGGTTAAGGGTTTAAGGGTTGAGGGATTATGGTATTGGGTATTGGGTTGAGGGTAGAGGGTTTAGAGGTTTAGGATTTAAGGGTTGAGGGTTTAGGGTTTAGGGTATAGGGTTGGGTGTTCAAGGTTTTAAGGGTTGAGGGATTAGGGAAGAAAAGGTGGGATGGAGGGAGGGAGATATGGAGGGAGATTATTGAGAGAGAGAGGGAGGGAGAGGGGGTGGGAGGGAGAAACCTAATAGAGAGGGAGAGGGAGAGAGGTTGGGAGGGAGACACCCGAGAGAGAAGGAGAGGGAGAAAAAGTGGGAGATAGGGGTGGGAAGGAGATACCTAAGAGAGTAGGAGAGAGAGGGAGTGAGAGATAGAGGGATGGGAGAGATACAAGAGTAGAGAGAGAGAGTTGAGAGATGAGAGAGGAGGGAGGGAGAGAGGAGTGAGAGAGAGATAAAGGGTAGAGGGTTTTAGAGGGTTAAGGGTTTAGGTTAAGGCAGAGGGAGAGAGATAGAGGGAGTGAGTGAGAGAGAGAGACCTAAGAGAGGGAGAGGGGATAGGAGGGAGAGTCTTGAGAGAGAGAGAGACTTCAGAGAGAGGGAGAGACACAAAGTGGGAGAGAGATAGAGGGAGTGAGAGAGAGAGGGAGTGGGAGAGAGAGAGGGGGAGGGAGGGTGTGGGAGGGAGAAACCTAAGAGAGAGTTTGGGAGGGAGACACCTTAGAGAAGGAGAGGGAATCAAAGTGGGAGAGAGGGGGTGGGAAGGAGAGACCTAAGAAAGTAGGGTGGGAGGTAAGTGAGGCCTGACGAGAGGGATTGTGAGATAAGTGAGGCCTAATCCATCAACCCTCAAACTCAACCTCAACTCAACCAACCCTTAAGCCCTAATCCCTCAACCCCTATACCCTCTTAATCCCTCAACCCTCAACCCTTAACCCCTAATCCCTCAACCCCTATACCCTCTTAATCCCTCAACCCTCAACCCTTAAACCCTAATCCCTCAACCCCTATACCCTCTTAATCCATAAACCCTCAACCCTTAAACCCTAATCCCTCAACCCCTATACCCTCTTAATCCCTCAACCCTCAAATCTCAATCCTTAAACCCTAATCCCTCAACCCCTATACCCTCTTAATCTCTCAACTCTCAACCCTTAACCCTTAAACCCTAATCCATCAACCCCCATACCCTCTTAATCCCTCAACCCTTAAACCCTAATCCCTCAACCCCTGTACCCTCTTAATCCATCAACCTTCAACCCTTAACCCTTATACCCTAATCCCTCAACCCCCATACCCTCTTAATCCCTCAACCCTCAACCCTTAACCCTTAATCCCTAAACCCTCTACTTGAGAGAGAGAGGGAGAGGTGGTGGGAGGGAAATGCTTGAGAGAGAGGCATAGGGAGAGCAAGAGAGAGGGAGAGAGGGAGGGAGTCACTGTGAGAGGGAGAGGGTATAGGAGGGGGGGACTTGAAAAAGAGAGAGAGGAAGATGGGGTAGGATAGAGATACTTGAGAGAGAGAAAGAGGGAGATAGGGTGGGAAGGAGAGACATTAGAGACTTGAGAGAGGGAGAGGGGGTAGGAGGGAGATACTTGAGAGAGAGAGAGGGGGACTTGAGAGAGGGAGAGGGGGTAGGAGGGAGGGACTTGAGAGAGAGAGAGGGGAAGGGAGTTGGAGAGAGATAGAGGGTAGAGGGTAGAGGGTAGAGTTTTTAAGGGTTTAGGGTTTAAGGGTTAAGGGTTTAGGTTAAGGGTATAGTGGAGAGAGATATAGAGAGAAAGAGAGAGAGGGAGTGAGTGAGTGAGTGAGAGACCTAAGATTCCCTCTCTAGTTCTCTCTATCTCACTTCTCTCTCCTTCCCTCCCTCCCTCTCTAATTTTCTCTATATCCCCCTCTCTCTCCTTCCCTTTATACTTATCTCTATCTCACCTCTCTTTCTCCCCCTCTCTCTCTCCCTCTCCCTCTCTCTTTCTTTCACCCAAATTTTCTCTCTAAATCTCACTATCTAACCTATCTCTCTATACATCTTTCTCTCTCCCCCCTCCCTCCCTCTCAATCTCTCCATGTTCCTCCTTATCTCTCTACTTTTCAGCTCCATCACACATCTCTCCACCTAGACCTCTCTCTATTTTTGTCTTACCTCTCTCTCCATCCCTATCTCTCCCTATATCTCTCCTTTCATATCTTCTTCTCTCTACCTAGTTGTCCCTCTATACTTATTTCTCTCTCCCTCCTTGCCTCCTCTCTCTCAATATCTCCACCTTCTTTCCCTCTCTAATTCTATCTCTATCTCTCTCCTCCCTCTCTACTCTCTCTATCTCTCCCTCCCTCCCCCTCTTTCCATCTCTCCTCTCTCCCTCCCCCTCTTTCTATCTCTCTTTACCTTTTCTCTACCTATATCTCTCTCCTTCTATCTATCTCAACTATCCATCTTTACCTATCCCTCCCTCCTCTCTCTCTTAGGGTTTAGGGTAGAGGGTAGAGGGTTTAGGGTATAGGTTTAAGGGTATATGGTTGAAGGGTTAGCATTGAGGGTCTAATGTATAAGGTAGAGGGTATAATGGTTCAGGGTTTAGGGCTTAAGGGTTGAGGATTAAGGGATTAAGGGTTGAGGGTTGAGGATTTAGGGTTAAGGGGTTTAATGGTTTAGGGTTTAAGGGTTGAGGGTCAAGAGTTTAAGGATGAGGGTAGATGGTTGAGGGTATAGGGTTGATGGATTAGAGTTAAAGGTCCAACATATAGGGTAGAAGGTATAGGGGTTGAGGTTTTAGGGTTAAGGGATTAGGATTGAAGGTAAAGGGTTGAGGGATGAGGGTTTAAGGGTTAAGGGTTGAGGGATTAGGGTAGAGAGTTTAATTGGTTTTAAGGGTTTAAGGGTTGAGGGTAGAGGGTAGAGGGTTTAAGGGTTTAAGGGTTTAAGGGTTAAGGGTAGAGGGGAGAGACATAGAAGGAGTGAGTGAGTGAGAGAGACTTGAGAGAGGGAAAGGGGGTAGGAGGTGTTAGAACCCAAAATTTCCATAAGAAACTTAAGTGATTTTCCACTATTTTCATAAAAAAACCCTAAGGTTTTTCCATCTAGACCTATCATTTTCCTATCTTTCCATATAAAATTCATTTTTCCCCTTTCCAAAAAATGATCATATACTTTATATCACTACCGCTCCCTTAAAAAATCACTTTATATATATTATTTACCACCCAACCGTGGCCTCATACATGGGGGCCCACGGTATGGCAGTAATTGTTTTGGGGGGGTCACATTAACCCTTACCGCTATACCACGGGGTGACATCATACTGTCTACGGTAGCACGGCGGTCGGGTAGTAGGTAATGAAGTAGGCATGAGATGTTTACCGTGCCACAACGCATGGTTAAACCACAGACCGCGGTGACTGCGGTAAACATGTAGCGGTTGGCGAAGGGTGACAGTGGACGATTAGTGGGTGGTTGGTGAATGCAACTAGCAGTTTGCAGAGTGGCTACTATGGTACCATTGGTAGTCAAGCTGGTGACCGTGGTAGTGTAGTGGCGGTGAGAAAACCGTAGCGGCATCGGTCAAAGTGGTTACCACGGTACCGCACATGGTTAAACCATAGACCGCGGTGACCGCGGTTATAGTAGCAGTCGGTGAAGGCAGTTAATGGAGGACAGCAGGGAGCGGTTAATGGTTGGCACTGGCGATTAAGGGTTTCTACCGTGGTACCACTGGCAGTCATCCCAGTGACCGCAGTAGCATGCTAAAGGCTCATTGAGGCAATAAACATGGGGAGTAAAAAGGACACCGCGATACCGTATGAAGAAAAGTCAAGCCCATGGTAGAGCGGTAACAATAAAGATAATAAGGCCATAGGAAGATAAAAATAAAGGAACGGATAAAATGAAATTCAAAGGGTGGGAATGGATATAAAGGGAAAAATCAAAGCGATGATATAGTGAAAATAATTTAATTTTTCGAAAGGCAATCTAATTAAATATTTTAAATCTCTGTCATAAAATTCAAATAGTTGTAATAGAAAGTGAAGGGTCACGACCCTTGGGTATGTAATGTATATATATTTCATAAACTCAGGGGACAAGTAGAAAAAGAAAGCAGTAGTTAGACTGTAGGAGTTAGAATTTTCCCGAGAAGGGACTGGGATGGAAATAATGTATAAAATTTTCTTTGTGCAATAGGAGTAGGAGTAGGTGTAGTAATTTTATCTGTCCACTTCCCTTTGCCATTGTGGATAGATTGATCAACCAGGAAACACATCTTAGATCTACAACATACATATAGGTGCACCCACCTATGTTTTGCAGAGCCTGAAGAGCAGAAGGTATAATTGCATCAATTGGCCTTGTTAGTTGGCCAAAAGCGTTGTGAGAGCTTGGAAACCTCTCGTGGTTCAAACCTGCATTTTTGAGACCCAATAGGAGGGAAAGAATTGAGAGAGAGAGAGGGAGAGGGAGAGGGAGAGAGATAGAGTGCAAAGGGTAGAGGGTTTTAAGTGTTTAGATTTTAGGGTTAAGGGTAGAGGGAGAGAGAGAGAGAGAGAGAGAGAGAGAGAGAGAGAGAGGGGCAAGGGGATGTTGAGGGAGAGGAGGCAGGGGAGGGAGGGTCTAAATGGGTAGAGAGTAGATGGAAATCGGAGATGGGGAAGTGGGGATGGAGAGAGAGGTGAGAAAAAAATAAAGAGAGGTCTAGGTAGATAGAGGTGGGAGGAGATAAAGAGATGTAGAGGGTAGAGTGTTTAAGGGTTTAAGGGTTAAGGGTTTAATGTTTAGAGTTAAGGGTAAAGGAGAGAGAGATATAGGGAGTGAGTGAGTGAGAGACCTGAGAGAGGGAGAGGGGGTAGGAGGGAGAAACTTGAGATATAGGGAGGGAGGGAGTGAGAGAGAGAAAAGGTAGAGG